>JANBVO010000021.1:0-643662 GCA_030052745.1 Pleurostoma richardsiae
GGGGGGCGCGGCTTTGGAACAAACTCCGTCTATAAGCTAAAATCTACGCCCGCAGTCATCTAGAAAGTTAAGATATATCCGGCAACACCGCTGGGATGGTCTGCAGCTAAGAATAAAATGATATCAACGTCCAACAAGACCACAATCACACCCGCTGCCGCACACCACCAAGGTCTCTCCCAGGTCCAGCCTATCTTCAGTTAGTACAGTACCACTCAGTTTCGTGATAAAGGTTACCATTATGACTTACCCAGGATTGAGAATGCCACCGGGAAGAACGCCGACCACCCTACCACCGCCACACGCCAACGCCTCCACCGGCCCACCCCTCCGGCTGCCCCTGGGCCAGCTCCACCACCTCCCCTCCTCCCCGTCCCTGGCGGACCCCCCCTAGAGAGTTCATGTTAGTCTATAGCCCCAACGTTGATCACATGATCATGAACAATAAATATGGGTTGAGAGGACCTACCCAGTAAAAAGAATTGGTTGAAGGTGGTCGAAGGCGGAAGGCCTGGCCGCAGGAGCAGCCGAAGATGATGGGGCCATCGGCGTTTGGCAGTGATGATGATAGGAGGGTCTGCGTTCTCCTTGGCGGGGAGCTGGCCTGGCTTCTTGGTAGGGATGGGCTGGGGCCCGGGGCTTTCGTTATTTGTAGCCATGGTGGATGATTGTTTGTGTGTATGCGGTCATCGCACGAACTGGCCGCAAGGCTCCGACGAACCAGAATAAGTTAAGAAGAGCCTGTCAATTCGCTGATGGTGAAGCAAGAAGCGATTGTTGTTGTGGTTGTTCTTGTTAAGTTAACAAGCCAAAAACGGAGGAAGGAGAGGTGTAAGTGCCCGGCTTCCAGTCACGTGACAGGATGTGCAGGAGTTCTACTCTACAAGGCAACTGCCCTCAGGCAGCATAGACCCGGTTGTTCTTTCCCAGCGCACCAACATGCCTGCAGTCTTCGAAAAGCCCGCAAGCATGTCGGACCCGAAGACTCAGGGGGAGGACGACGATGAAAGGCAGCTGCCTCCTCCCTATTCGGGCCACAGAAAACGCGCTAACCAGCCGATTTAAATGCCCAATCGGACGAATATTAGGAAACCCCTATTAACACCACTAGAGACTCCTCGAAGCCAACTTCGTCCGGTGCGGAAGACGGTGCTCTATGACAAAAGATTCGCCGGCTATTTAGGGGCCGCAGCGAGGTCAGTTCACGATCCGCCTCAACGCCTCAGAGCACTCGAAGCGGGCCGCTGCTAGAGCACGCGGGCCACCCTATGTTTTTTCAGATTTGTACCCGCCATTATCCCCTCGAATACCAATCAGGCGATGCATAGATAGATTGGCTGTGGATCGCTCAAGTGACTCTATTTTGGATGGTCTGGACACCGTCCTGACCGGGCAGTATTCCTTCTGGCGTGCTGATCTGGGACGCCATTGCACTCTGGACTCGATAGATGTGATGCAGATGGGCTCTCTTTTCCCAACCGGAAAAGATATTCACGACATATCGAGATGACTGTCCGGCCATGGCCCGTATCTATTAATCTACTCCACCGAGTATTGGTTGGCCCGCCCACTGCTTTGTATAATTAATGAAATTGAAGGCCATATTTTGAGTAAAGCCTGGTCAAATGTGGCAAAGGTATCTATCCGTACGGAAGTGGATTTTGGTGGACTTGAATTCCATTTCACGGTAATGCGTTAATCCAGAACTAGCTCAGGTGAGACTTAATCAAGGTGAGGAGGCCATGATTGCTCTCCAAACATGCAGATAGCCGTGTCCTCCCTCCCAATGCGACGCAAACAGGGACAAAATCTCTGTACACCTGATGAGATCCTTCGTGTGGGATTCGGGGGAGGTCCATTTCTTTGCGATGCTGGTCACGAGCGAACAACCAGCAACGAAACCTCGTGTAGTTGCAAGGATAGGCGGGATGAAGCCGTCCCCAGTTGTGGTCGCGCGATAAACACATGATATGAGTTGAGAAGCCGCATCAACGATACGACGCCTCAACCACCTCATGCCTTTACCGTTGAGATCGTCATCTTCTTGAAAACAATGTATGCATTGTTTGTGCTTGACACAAATAGGCATGAACAAAAGCCAGGTCTCCTTCATAAGTGGATGCTCAGATCTAAACGTGTCGATCCTCTCCAACCATATGGCGACGTCTCCGACAAAGGGACAGCCATTTTTTTCATAAAGTTGGCCATCGTCATATATTAAGCGGAAAAGCTGAGTATAGCTATTCAAGATGGAGCCGACTTCGGACGCTGTTGGAAACTCGAACCCACCTAGCAAGCTTGGTCGGTTGAAGACTGTCTGCAATGACCTGTAAACGATTAGACACTGATAAATTTCTCCAAGGTTTCTTGATCCGGCCATACCCCCTGACGTTGTTCAACACAGATAGCAGACGAGTGTCACCATAATTGCAAATGCTTTCTTCTGAGGCACTGCTGCAGTCTCGAGGTGTTAGACCTTGGATTGTAGTTTGAGGTGGCCGGTGCCAACCCAGTTGCATGCATATCCGGGCCGCGATATCAAGGAGTTCCCACACTGTACCTCCTCTTGGATCAGCCATCTCGTATATGAGAAGCAGAAGGGTAGCTGTCAGGGAGTCTTCGTCACCCGCGGAGATAATGGGTGTAACCAATTCGCTGGCCCAAGCCCGGCAGACCTGTGCAACTATTCTCCAACTCGGCGTCGTATAACTTTCGCGAGCAGCAGAAATTGCGCAAGCCATCAGGATCTGGAACTTCTGTACTCCATGCAGCTTTTTCAAGCTCAAGCCATCGTGACTCAGGAGCTCCGGAGGCAGAATATCGAACTCAGGCTTGATACAGCGGCTATACTGCGCCAATAGGAATCGTACCACGCTTGGGGTCACAATGGATCGATCTATCTGTGACATGTCCATTGCGATCAAGCCATTCTCCACAGTCTGTGGAGTATCGGGTAGTGCTTGAGGGTGTGATATGACTTCGAAGGTGATCATAGTCATACGTGATGCGAACGAGAGGTTGAGATATGCATCCTGCCTCGGCCCGGGCATCAAAACGTAAAGCGGCGAGCTTGATGCAAGGTTCAAAATCTCGGCCTTGCCTACCTCCGGCAGGTTGCTTCAATATCTATGATTAGCTAGCATAATAAATGGTAGCGGGACAACATAATAGTGCGTACTTTGTTGGGTGCTGCGGAAGCAAGGCTAATTGGGAGCTTAACTCCTGAATCCGGTCATTGAGGGCCTTTACGTAGCTTCCAGCAGAGTAAGCTCCTGAATTGGAACGATTTCAAGGTAACTCTGTTCAGACCTTCTAGGGATGTCTTCTTCAAGAGCATCATCGCGAAAAGTGCACTCAACATCGCCTCTGGCACAATTGGCGCATGCCGGGAGCAATGAATCACACTATGCCACCAGAGTTAGCTATGGCTATGCATGCGTGAGTCTGTGTGTTGTAGACCTTGATCCTCCGACTACGACAACGCGTGCAAGTTTGTAGCATGGCGATGGATTCTCAGGTCGAGAGAGTCTGCAGAGGCGAAGTCAAGATCCGAGACGAAGTGCTGCCGCGCCTCTATCCACATAACCCGCGAGTCACGACTCGCACAGGCCAGTGCAGTTATCCCGGGGATATAAGGGTTTGTGCATTGATGCGCCTACACGAAGCACGAGAGCAGCTAGCTCCCTGAGGGGAGGAGAAACTGCTTCTCGGAGCTCCTATCATAAACGCGCAGTAGCACTCTGCCTCCCCACGTCAACTACTAGTGTACGAAGTGTGTTAACCTAGGTCCAATATCGATACTTTCCTGCTTTTGGACATGAAGAAGGCATAGGAGTCAAGTCTGTGTTATTAGACTTACCTAACGTGTAGTTATCAAAAGTGGAAACTGAGTCCCCACTTTGAACCCCCCCCTCCTTCGGCGATGTCCTTGAATCTTTGCCGTAACTAACGGGGAACTCCGACTGCCTGGATAAACCATCTAGTGTTTCGGTGATACGTCAGTTGCCACTTTCTCTGGCTGAAGATTGGACGACATACTCGGGTGCGTCTTATTCTTTGGCCTTTTGTTATCTCTCTTCAGCCTTTCGTCTTCAGGTCACGGTCCCATGTAGTTGTCGAGAAGGCTAGCGCTCCATATCCGCAACCTTCCACCGCTGTCGTTGCCATGCAACGATCGCATCGACGCTCAACAAAAGTCTGCACGCGCTGCAGGAGACGCAAGACAAAAGTAAACATGTTGCGCATCCCATCGTTAGCCCAACACTGTTCTGATGTAGCCGCGTACAGTGCGATTTCAAGTTCCCTGTGTGTACTTCCTGCAAACAGGCAAGAACAGAGTGTTTAGGATTTGACTCCGCGACGAGAAAGCCTGTGCCGAGGAGGTGAGGCATGAACTCTTATTCCTGCTTTTTGATATTTGATAGTGGAATGTCTCTTGTTACTTGCCTGCTCACGCTGTCTTCTCATCAGCCTGGTCAGGTCCCTTGAAGCTCGCTTGGCAGAACTTGAGACACAAGCGCTTGCTTTCCGAGCAGCTCCTCAAAATGTTCCCAATTCCATGGCTTCGATCATCGGTCAAGCCACCCTGTCCTTTGGCATCCCATCACAAACGTCGTATTTGCGCTCCAGAATAGGCTCTGGTCTTATATTCCAGCCTTCTTCTCCCCCGATGGCCATTGTTCGAGACCGAGGGCGTGTCACATCGGACAAGGGTGCAATGGCGACTTCAAACACTGCAAGCAAGCATACTGCGAACGTTGTCATCGATCTCAGCAGTATTCCTACCTCGGCAATTGAGCGGATCGTGGCGAACTACGCCGACACGCACCTCCCTCAATATCCCATCATTTCCAGGTCGATGCTTGAAGATATCGTGGGACGGGCTAGGAGTCAGGAGCTTCGAGACGCACGTTCTAGTTCCATTCATGACATGCCCCAATCCTCTGATCTGGACCACTTTGAATACTTTGTGCTTTACGTTGTCTTGGCCATTTCCACCATGACCTTGACATGGAAAGCCGATGATCAAGCTCGGAGGTCGTCCGCGTCCTTCTACACCTCTGCTATTACGCACCTTCAGCAGCTGGAAGATAATAGCGAGATTAAAGCTCTCCGTATCTCACTACTTTTGGCTCATTACGCGCATATGTGTCCAGAGAGGGTCGACAACTGGACATGCATAGCCAATGCCGTCAGAATCGTCTTGAACCTGGGCATGCATCGCAAAAGTCCAGAGACGATGTCACCAGGTCAGATCCATGAACGATCTGAATTGTTTTGGGTCGCCTATGGGATGGAACGGTCCCTTTGCACGAACCTTCGACTGCCTTTGTCCTTCCCAGAAGAAGGGATCACAGCCGATGTAAGCTGGCTAACCACTCACCCAACCATCCATATTCACTAACATTTACTCTTTGAGATCCCTTCAGACAAGCCCTCCGGACCCTTTCTGAACGACGACGAAGTTGCCAAGAGGTCATCTGCAAATCAAATCCGCAAGTACCGCAGCCTGGAGACGGAAGTCCACAGGGTACTTCATCTGGAGGAGGATTTGGGCTGCTTTGGCCACGCCACAACGGAAGACTGGATCGAAGACATAAATCGCCGTTTGAAAACATGGTACGACGAAGCACAGTACTTCACGAAGCATAATATGCTTGAATTCAAGCATATACAATTCCACCATCTTCGAGCGCGGATTCACCGACCTACACCACGCCTCAGGTTGAGGACTCCTCATGATCGTCACATTGTGCTGGAGTCGTCACGCGTCCTGATTGAGGATTATCTCGGCCAGGAGCGCCGCCGGAGGCTATTCTATCCCTGGCATGGCGTGCATATATTGTTCGAGACGGCGCTCATATCACTAGAAGCTTGCTGGTCTTCCCGTGACTCGCTGCCACTAAGGGATCAAGCAATACGGATGCTGGAAGTTTACCTTCCTCAGTGCGTGCAGCTGATTGTGAATATCGGACAACGGTGGAACGGGGCAACTGCATGTGCCGATCGATTGAGGCCACTTGTAGAAAAAGTCCAGTCAGCCTTCGAGCAGGGCAATGCTGTGCCGTTCCCCGTTTTAGATGACAGATCGATAACGGAAGATATCCAGAACCTACTGTTTTCAGATAAGCCTCTGGTAGGGAAACATGAACCACTGGGAGAAGGTCTCTTCGGCCTGGGCGACAGTCCCCTGGCTGGTGATTTCCCGTTCGTTGGCGACATGGAGTTCTTCCGATGGGATCCGGACTGGAGTATCATCCCAGCCGAGTCATCATGCGAAGAGAGCTCGGTTAATGATCCACTGCAGTCATCATCTGAGGGACTTGCAATATCGTCCTTAATCTCAGTGTTGCAGCCTGCTCCGCCGGGTTTAGCAATCGCCGAGCCCAGGCCCTTATAATTTTCAACTGCTTTCTGCCGGGCCCACCTATGCTCAACCCTCTTCTCTTCCCTTCACTGCTTCATCGATCTCCATGGCTACCTCTTCAAGCACACTGTTACAACTGCCCGCCGAGATCTTGACGGCAATCCCACTCTACTTGTCTAACCGCGACGTCAAGAGCCTTCGGCTGAGTTGCAAGGCTCTGCACGCCATTTCGCTGCTGCGGTTGGACCGTGTATTCTTGTCGGCAAATCCGCGCAACATCGAGGTCTTCCGGGCAATTTCGGAGCATGAGGTGCTCCGTAGGCAGATTCTTGAGATCATCTGGGACGATGCGCGCCTGAAGGATGAGCCAGGTTCCAGAAAGTCTGGTGATCCTGAGAGCCCCAACTTTGACCCCGGTTTTGATGGGCTTGAAAATATGGATGAGGATGAGGATTACTATGATGACGGCGACGGGGAAGACGAGTATGACGATGCCAACGAGGGGTACCCGCAGTGGTTCGTCAAGGCCTGTGGAAAGAATCTACAAGATATCAAGAGCCACGAGAATCTCGACGTGGACCGACCCGACCACGTTGCGCGCGCGGAGTTGATTGCACAGATCTCACTGAAACGCTCGTGGCAATACTACGAACAGCTCCTCCAACAGCAGAGAGACGTCTTGGCAACGGGATCTGATGCTGAGGCGTTCGAATACGGACTGCAACGTTTCCCGGCCCTCCAGCGCATCACTATCACGCCTGCTGCTCACGGCTTGCTGTTCAGGCCGCTGTACGAGACGCCCATGATTCGGGCCTTTCCGCCGAGCTTCAACTACCCGAATCCGTGCAGCTGGCCAGTAAAGAAACAGACGCAGAGACTGTGGGAGGACACCTCAGAGAGCGAAAAGGATACGTGGCGTGGATTCCGCATCGTCATGCGTGCCCTCGCCGCCTCGGGCGCCGCGAGCTGTGATCAGCAGCAGCAGAAACGTGTCGTCACCGAGATCGTCGTCGAAGTCAACCAGCTCCTCACAGGCCTCAACGCCCATATCTTTGACGAGGGCTGCCCCGAGCAGCGCGATCTGGTCACCATTCTCCGGCGCCCAAACTTCCGGCGCCTCGACCTCGCCCTCGCAGTCGGCGGGCTCGAGCACTACGGCTGGCGCGCGTTCCGCAGCGGTTGCCTCCGAAGGACGCTGGCGGCAGCACCGGAGCTCGAGCACGCCAGCTTCGAGACCGACTTGGCAGACGAGCCAGACCCCAGCTACAACGGCCTTCCCTCGGGCGACCACCACTTCATCCCGCTGCGCGACGTCTTACCCGTCGATGCTTGGACGTGCCTCCGCCACTTCGGGCTCGCTCGCTTCCCGGTGCGCCAGGGCGACCTGCTCTCGTTCCTGGCGGCGCTGCCGGCGACCCTCCGGTCAGTCGAGCTGAGTTTCCTTTTCTTCTCCGACGGTAACTACCGGGACCTCGTCGCCGACTTGCGTGACCAGCTCGGATGGCGCGGGCGGCCTGCCGAGCAGAGGCCGCGGGTGGCCATTGGTCTGCCCGACACCCTGGGCCTCTCTAGGCGCGGGATATGGGCCGACCGCCCCGTGGAGGAATTTATCTACCATGACGGGCTCAACCCGTTCGGAGCGGACGGATGGGGCGTCAACCAGATACCGTATGGTTTGGGAGGGGTCGTCAAGGACGCTTTTGACCCGGCTTTCGAGCGACCTTGGGTCGACTACAATGAGCTCAAGCGGCTCGGTTACATTAAGGCTTGAGAGCGGTGATGGTGTCTCGGTCATGTACGTGTATGGTGTAGTTCGGCAATGAAAAGCGAGTCGGAATTGGTGTTGATTGAGATAGTAGGTACACAGCGTGGGCAGGATTGTCACTCGGGAACCTACCACGGAACTAGGTATACAAAATGGTGGTTGATTGCTTTACACACATCGAAGCGGCCAGCTATGCCGCAGCAGCTCTGCACCACCAATCCTATAAGAGCACCAGATAGATTCACGCTCGCAGTCCGATCAAAATACTATAGTGCAGCTTGCCTCTGTGAGCAGGATGGGAAAAAGGACGCGCCCATGCCCCCATGGGCGCCGCCCACAGGGTTTGAGATACGAGTGCGTGCAAGTGCCAGTAATGGCACTCAGGCCAAGATTGTAATCCATGTTGGTCATCCACTTCTTTATATAGAAAAAGTCGTCTGCCTTATTGCTAGTCGATGTTTATTTAGTTCTTTTCAGTTACAATTCAAGTCGTAGAAGACAGATATTCACAACCTATTATCCTCGAACGAACGCCTGGTAATAAACATAAAAGCCTTAAGAATATATCTTCTTAATCTAAGCCATATCCACTTAGCTAGTAATTTCCCATCGTTAACGGCACAGAATTCCTCTATTGACTATAGTATCATCACAGCATAGTCAGTATACGAAGACAGCTCAGTCAATGATCCGTTATATTCATCATCCGAGGGCTTGCACCCTCATCCTGGTTGCATTAACCGGCAGCGCCATAATGAGACATGATAAAAAGAATAAATGGTTGCATGATGGTATCGTTCTTGGTGGATGCTCGCGCTCATATTGTGACCTGTCGTACACTGGCCGGTGCGAATTCGACGTGGTATCTCCCAAAAGCTCAAAGATATTCAGCATGATGACAACCAGGGTCTATATAGCCTCTCGGACCGGTGAGGGATGTCGTATTCCTATCCTAACTCATTCCGCTCACATCGAATACACAAAGCGCGGTTGTTGCTTATCAGTGAGATCGAAGAATTCTTCGTTTGCAATCGGAGCATCTCCGTCCTCGCTGTTTGCCAGAATTTCCGCCTTTCGCTTGTTCAGATAGAGCATATAGAGGTAGTATATGCCGGGCATTAAAGCAGCAATAGTGAACATTATGATCATGGTCTTGAATCCGGTGTCATACTGCGGGGCTTCGCTGGAGATGAAGAACTGTGGGCCAATGATGAAGGCAATGGAGTAACCGACAAAAAGGATGGCATTGGCCGTGGCCCGCTTCGTATGGCCGGCAATGTTAGTTGTAGTGAGGGCGAACATCATGGGGAGAGAGCCGTTTGTGAAGTTGGTGCAGTAGAACGCGATCAGACGCCCAACACGGTTTGACTTTGGAAGAGCGTAGACGAGAGCTGCACCGATGACTGAAGGTACGTTGCAGACGAACTGCATGAGGCACCGGGTGTTCGGGTAGTAGAAGGCGACAAAACCAGTGACCAGAAGCGCAATATTCTCGGTCAGACCAAGAGGTGTATTCAACAGGGACGTTTCGAAAGTTCCATACCCAAATCCTAGGGGAACAGATTAGCCACGAAACCCGTCAGGATTGGGTGATGCCTTGACTTGCCTTTAATGACGAGACTACCGAAGTTGGCGACGGTTGTAGCAGGTACAACGCATGCAATACTGTAGAAGAAGCCATACCAGACCTTGGGGTCTTTAAAGGCTTCCTTAAATTGGTCCTTCTTGAAATCAGTGTTGCTGATACCGGTACGGTTTCCCCTGAGGCGTTCGACTGCGATCAGTTTCTCACGCTCGTTGAGGAAGCTTGCCGTTAAGGGCGAATCCGGCATAAAAGCCCAGAGTACAGCAGCCCAGGCCAGACCGATAATGCCGAAGATGATAAAGAACCATCGCCAGACGGGAACATCTCCAACACGAATATGGCCAATGCCATATGCCACGAACGACTGCAGAATGAGGGCAAAACCATTGCCGCAGTACCAGAAGGTGATACGCAACGGGATCTCATTCCTTTTGTACCAAGTGCCCGTAATCAGGACGTAAGCTGGGGAGATCCCAGCCTCGGTGGCACCGAGCATAAAGCGCAGGACCATGAGGCCGGCAAAGTTGGTGGCACCAGCGGTACAGAACAGAACAACAGCCCACAGCAGCGACGTAACTGCAACGAACCGGCCTAAGGGACAGTAAGAGAGCAGGCGAGCTGCAAGGGGCTGGAACGCGAGATAGCCGAAGTAGAAGATTGATCTAGCGCTCGGTTAGGTTTCAAGCACATTTGTCCACCTTTGACTCTGGAAGGAAGACGCACGAACACCAAGAGTAATTTTGACCCACGAGATGGAGGCTCGTAAGCAAGTCGTAGATGGCAGATTGAGCCATAACGCTCTTGTCCATGTATTGGATCGTGTATGAGACAACCATCTGTGGTGTGATTCGTCAGCCAAGACCAAGGAAAGAATTTGATAAATCAGATATAAAAGAGGGAGTAGAGAGAACTACGGCTGGAGAACGGTATGCTCTGGCAACGTACAAGTGGCATCAAGACTCGGTCAATCTTGCGGACAACGCTACGTTCTTCCTCCGGTGTAAACACGACAGTGTCATGGTTCTCAAGAAAACCTAACGCAATGTCGCCGTGCTCGTGAAGCACGGCGAGTTTCGAATCGGAGATCTCTTCCTCAGACACTTGGTGCATCTCGACCCTGTCTCTTCCTTCCATGGTGGGGACGTTTGACTCGTTGAAGCGAACTTTGACTACCTCGAAAGGAAGAGATCAGTAAGACAGCAATGTCATAGCATGGGCGGGCTCGAAATTCGATAGATAAATGAGATCTCCAATACGCAGATGCACAATCAAACGACCGGAATTTCAGGTGTTTCTATTCCGTCGGGGTGATACGACTATCTATCAGTACATCTCTTGCCGCAAGACAGGATTTAGGTGTGCAGTAAAAGCTACCGCCCGTCTATGGATAAAATGAAGAATGATAAGCCGTGTCATCTTTGTCCGCATGTCTTATCACGGAAGTTGGGCCCTTATCACCCCGCTAGATGATCAACTCGAACCGATCGGCGAAAAGCGTCGGGAACAGGCTCAACCATGGGCTATCCCGACGAGATTCTAGACGTGTCGAAAATAGACTGTCGTGGACGGCACTCAGCAGGCTAGCTGGCAACTCCGAGAAGCGGAAGGCGGAGCTCTTGCGATGTTCTCCCCATGAACTGGCTTGTTGCTCTTTGATATTGCTCGGCTCACGGTCAAATCCCAGCGCCATGGCTCCGTACACCCTGCACACATCTTGGTTATTTGACCCGAAACTCAAGCGGGCGCGTCACAACGTCTCCGTCACGGTTGATGCCACGAGTGGCCTCATTGTGAAGGTTTTCGAACGCGATGACGAAACGGTGCCTTTCTCAGAGTTGATGCAAGACGGTGATATCGATCTGCGGGGCAAATTTGTATTGCCTGGGCTTGTTGATGCGCACACACATGTCTTCTTACACTCATACGAGTAAGATCTCGTTCGTGGCGGTATACAATGTACACATTTGACTGACTATGCTCCGAACGTTAGCGAAGCAGGGGCTCTAGAGCAGAAAAGGGATGAGAGCATGACCGAGAGGGTGGTGCGTGGTGCCAATCACTGTCGCACTGCACTTCTCGCAGGCTATACAACATACAGGTAACACTTAATATCTCATTCGATCGTGTTACCCAATACTGTGCTTAGTTCTCATGGCTTTTTCGAAACGTGATTTGCTAACTGGCTATGGGACACGATAGGGACCTTGGCTCAGAAGGCATGCAAGAGTGCGACGCCAACCTGAGAGACGCAATCGCCCGTGGCCTCACACCAGGCCCTCGCCTATTCGTTGCGACCAAGGTGCTTGCAAGTACAGGTGCCTTCGAGTGCCGCACCGAGAACAGCGGAAATGGTCACTGTCTGCCTTCTAGTGCCGACGCTGTCGACGGTCCAGAGCAATGCCGACAGGCGGTACGGCGACGTATCGCAGCAGGCGCCGATATCATCAAGTTCTTCGCCGATTACCGTCGAAGGATCATGAGATGCCCGCCTGCGCAACAACATCCTTACATCGCGAGCGTTCTACACCCACCCCAAGAGCCGAATCCCGACTACATGATCTTTTCTCAAGAAGAGATGAAGATGATTGTGGCTGAGGCGGCGTTAGCTCGCTGTCCCGTGTCGGCACACTGCTGTACACTGGAGGGAGCGCTGGCGGCGATTGAGGCAGGGGTGAATACCATTGAGCATGCGTACTTCACAACAGATGACATGTTCAGGCGAATGGTGGAGAAGAACGTCATCTTTGTTCCTACTCTGACCGTCGCCGAGAAACTGCACGCGAAACGCTTTCACGAGATCCTGCCTCAGGTGAAGCGGGCCTTTGACCTCGGCGTTCGGATTGCATGCGGTGGCGACACTGGCACCTATCCGCACGGCGACAACGTGCGGGAATTAGAGTTGATGATTGAAGCTGGCATTCCATTTGCGAATGTATTGGAATCGTGCACTGTTGGCGGCTGGGAAGCGTGTGGTGGTGATCTATGCGGACGTCGGTTTGGATGGTTTGAAGAAGGCCTCCAAGCCGACATAATCGCTCTGGAAGAGAACCCTGAGAGTACCACGGGCGCGATGAGGAACGTTAGTTTTGTCATGAAGGATGCAAACATCTGGAAAGTTGATGGGAAGCCTCAGAACCTGTATTGACAGGAATAACCAGCACTTATAACTTTAATATAGGTGTTGAAGTTCGTCCGACTAAAGCTCCCCACGCCAGCAGCCGCATATATTACTGCGGTAGCCTTCGGGTATACTGTTTTTATCGGATTCTGGCTCGGACGTTCTATTATCTGTTCTTTCCCTCTGCATAGTTCGTGACTGAGCACTGCTATTGGCACTCATTATGTTTTCGAAAGGCGACATGCCACCGTTAAGCACCCACCCACCCTAAGCACCTACCCACCCTACCGGCCACCCGCCCGCCCCCTAAGCCTACACCCCCCAAACCCACCTAATTCCTGTTACAACTTATTCTTCTAATCTACCTATCTACACCTTCTGAACCAGTCACACTACCTCTAGATATGGATCGGGTAGTAAGCATACTGTGGAGTGGCATGCTTTTCGTCCAAAAACTAATTCCAGTAGCAAAAGTGTCATGAATAATACGCAATTGGCCGTTGCAACTCGGTCTTAATCTTTCCTCCGGAGTACCTCGACAGCTTCGCCAGACACTAGGTCTACAACATTCTCCTGCGACCGCGCAAAGCAGCTTTCCAAGACTCCCTTGTCCCTTGGCTGAAAATAAACCTTGAAGTCTGACGCAATCGCGTTCGATGCCGCTGGATCTCGTTTGTACTGCACGTAATCCGTGTTTGCTGGCATAGTCTTACTCTCGGTAATCCTGTAGGAGACGATCAGGCGAAGGAACATGGCATACAGCACTCTGTTGGAGAAATTGACAGCAGTGCACATGCGGGCCCCAGCTCCAAACGCGAAGTGATAAGGGGGTGGGACGTTCTGGGGATTATCAATCCATCGTTCAGGCCGGAACTGGTCCGCATCCTCGCCATAGGTGGCTTTGTCTATGTTCCGTCAGAAGAACAAAACGTCTCAAAAGGGCCATACAGACTTTTCTTACCGCGGTTGGCAGCTTGCGCGTTGATATAGAGAAGCACGCCTTTTGGAATGACGGCGCCATGGTACTCGAAATCCTTGTATGTTTGCCGCGCCGGGAGGAGCTTCAGTGGTGGATAGAATCTCAGTGCTTCCTTCACTATAGCAGCAACATATGCTGACTTTTCCTCTCTTACGCAAAGCTCAAAAGCTTGCTCTGGGGTCTCATAGACGGTAAGAATGTCTTCATAGGCTTTCTTCTGAATCGATTGTCCCTCGGGTGTAGACAAGAGACCAATCGTGATGATGGCAGTGGAAAAGAGTGTCTCAAATCCGCCCGACATTAAACCACCAAGTATGGTTTTAATGTCAACTACTTTGTCAGAAAGGTCCAACATATCGGGGCGATCAGTTGATAAACATACGAGTAGTCAGTCCTTCCTGGTTGTCCGTCAATAGCAATTCTGCTACGCTCCTTCGAGATGCATTGTTGACAGCCAGTTTCTGACGAGCTTTGTCGAGCATAGCGACTAGCCATTGGTCACGACGGCTCCGAACGTCGACGGCCGTGGAGATTCGCGCACCACTTGATAGATATCTTAGATGAGGAATATAATCCTGTGGGTTCGAGTTTGTTGAGCGAAAGCTACAAAAAATCAGTGCGACGATTACCAAATGAAGGAAGCTTGCTACTATAGGGTTAATACCTTGCAATAGTCGAAGCATCCGACAGGATCTGGAGAAGCAATGGGTTGGTGATTGATGAAAATCGAGTCCCGTAACAGAACATGGTCATGATGTTCAAAGCCACTCGCTTCTGATAGATATGAGGCATAATGTCAACAGCCCCTTTCTGGCCGTCATAATAGAGACCAGAGATCATAGCACAAGTCTCGAGATCTAACATTCGCCCGAGTTTCTGAACGGAGGGGCCGGTAGTTAGCGATCCTACAATGCGCCTTTGCTTCTTGGTTCGCTCATTCCAAGGACTTGTCCCGATAGTCGCCGCTGAAAATCAATGGGAATTAGCCTCTATGAGCGACGAGAAGAATGCGACCCCTGACTGACCTGAAGTTGACGAGACTACGCCGTGGAAGGTGTAGAGCCAAGGTCGATCTAACGTCGCTGACTGATTCTTGACAAGCCATTCCCGTGAGCTATCGAATGAGTTCAGGACAACGGCTCGTCGCCGACCCATTCGTATCTGGAACACAGGCCATTTGTGTCCGAGGGACCATTCTTCCAGTGTAGTCGCGTGGTCGTTACCCAGCTGGTAAAGGTTGCCGGCAAGGAGCCTGCCACCTGGAATTTCTGGAATGCCTTTGATGACTGGAATGTCGATATAGAAGAAGTAGATGCAGATAAATGCTACGGCAGCGGCGACGGCAGCAGCTAGGCTTAGGATAAGAAACCCTGTAGGCCAACAAGGCTCAAACCCGAAAGGCATGGCGCGGGGAGGCGCGAAACAAGACAATAGCGATAGAGATAGTGGTCAGCCTGACTTAGGAAGAGCTATTGCACAACTCTCTTCGTCTACAACGTGTTCTAAAAAGCAGAATGCGCTCCGGGTTGGTTGAAGCAGCTATTGTGGTAGTGTCCGTCATATTAATTAGTTACTGATAACAGCGTGGGCCTACCGGAATCTTTTGATCGGAGAACGCCTTCGCTTTGTTGTAAAACCTCGCGATAAACCACCGGTCCGAACAGCTCACCACTTCTGCTAGAACCTAATTGGTTCGTGTTGTGGGACGTAAGAGGGCCGTTTGATACCTAATAACTCGCTGCTCAGTCTACTTTCGATACCTCATCGTACCCCGAAATCGCACCAGGATAACCAAAAGCGAAGATGGCGAAACATCTACTTGCGAATGAACTCTTCAATGTCACGGGACGTTGGATCGCGATCACTGGCGGAGGTAAGACCATAATATCAACCGTGAAGCTACAGGCCAACATAATGATGATTTATTGGACGCTGATTTAAACCAGCCAGCGGCATTGGCCGTATGCTCGCGCGAGGCTTCACAGCCAATGGGGCAAATTCTATATTGATAGATATTAACGATCAGGCCCTAAAAGACACCAAGGCAGAACTGGAAGATCTTTCCTCCTCCTCTTCGGATCTTACTCCTGTCACGGTTATAACGTTCGTGTATTCAGAGCTCATTGTGAACACCTACTGATGTTTCGACAGCATACATGGTGATCTCTCGTCGGAGGATGGTGTCAAGAAGGTTATAGACAGCATCAAATCAACGCAGAGCTCGCTAGACGCACTTATCAACTGCGCCGCCGTTCGGCACATGAATGAGATTACCTACAAGCCAGGTGAGAGCTTGGGCAAGCTCGAAGCTGCAACGTTGTCTGCGCCATACAAGGGCTGGGAACACACGTTCCGCGTAAACGTTCTCGCCCCATATTACCTTACGGCTGGGCTTATCACGCTTCTTGGAACCGCGGCGGCGAAAGGAGACGGAAGAGGTTGTGTCATCATGTTCTCCAGCCCGGCTAGCGTGCACAATCACCAGTTCGCGCCTTGCTACCAGACTTCAAAGGCAGCGGTAGACCACCTTGTCAGGATCATGGCCGCCGAGTTCGCCGATTACTACAGTAAGATCAAAGCAGAAATTCGTGTAGAGGCTAAGCCTGACCGTTTCTCCCAGTTCGTGTGAACGCAATTTCCCCCGGAATAGTCCCCTCGGGAATGACGACCACTGACCCCGACTCCAATCTTCATTTAGCAGGGGAAACACCGGCGAGGCGAGCGGGCAATGAAGAAGATATGGTCGGCACTGCACTTTGGCTGACCAGCAAAGCTGGCGCTTTCATGGATGGGAAGATCGTGCGTGTTGAAGGCGGTCGGCTGCTCATCCTGAAAGGAGTTACGTCGAACTCGGACTGATCATACATAGTCGGGCCAAATCTGCTTGCAAGATTCTGTGACGTGATCTTGCATCTCGCCGAGCTTCATTTAGCCATTTAGCACAACTTGACTTCTTCCAGGGCTCATATTAGCATCTTCGCCTCCACTCATCAGCCTCCACAACCCTCCGAAGTCTCTGGTAGTGACAGTATCTTGACAGACCTTGTATTGTCTTGGAATCTAGCCTGAGTCAAGTGTGGTGTAAGTCAGCTAGAGTCAGGATGCTAACGTATGCACGATGTATCATACCTTGCTCCCTGCATTGACCACCATGCGCTCTCCGATCCATAGCGTTCAGGGTCACGTAAGGATGATGAGGGAGTTCGCTGGTGTCAGACGGCATGTCAGCCTCTCTGAATCCAGGTTTCGATGGCACCTGAGCGATCTGCCTGCTGGCGTTGTCTAGCTACTGGACAAGCCTCCATTCGAGACGAAAACAACTAAAACAGCAGCGTAGCTAGCTCGCGTTAGCTTGGCGTTTCCTTGAGGTATATCGTGACGGCTAACTGACGCTGCTGTCGCCCCGAAAATCTCGATACGCCTAGCGTTTGTCATAACTCCGACGCTCAGTGCAAAGCATGCCGTGAAGGCATAAATCATCAGCAGCCTAGACAGATTGCTGTTGACCAAGTATAACGCAGTGATGGGGCCGAGCAGCAGAATGGCTGAAACCACGACGCTGATGATGTTGACAGCCAGAGAGATGGAGTGCTCGTTAAATCTTCCTATGCGGTGGATGCCGTCCCCAACAAGCTCAATCTAGATTACATTTAGCGGCTTCGTTCATTCTATGGCTGATCGAGGGTGATCTTGCCTTTACTGGCCAGACTCTCCTTAGTGTACGCGACAGCAAATCCACGTCGCTGTGAGACTTCACCGCAGCGAGGTCGTCGCCGTCATCAAGGTAGTCCTTGGCCAAGCCTCCTATTCTAGGATGCAGTTTCGATCCGTCCGCCCTTAGTTTGCTGCCGCCGTTGATCCATGTTCTAGATGCTTCGAGGACTCTATCACTCGGGCGCCCTAGACTTGCAATGTTTGACTGCAGCATGAGAGTCTCGTCTGGAGATGCCCGCAGGTCAGATGGACGTTTATTTCTGGCTCCTGATGCGAAAGGGCCTTACGGTAGTCTTTGATCTTCTTCCTCAACTCCAGAACAAGGGTCATGTATTCTCGAGCATCAACGTTTCCCGCGTCGTTCTGAGCCAGCAAAGTCTCCCAGGTCATTGCAGCATCTTTGAGGTCCATATCCGCGTCTATCCGAGCGACCTTGCGGTCGAAAGAATCGAATCTCTTCCTAAGGGTGAGGATCTCGCACTGCAAGTAGAGGAGATTCCTGGCGCTCATGTCGTTGAACCTTCGTAAGACGAAGGTCTCGTTGTCAGGGTCAATAGCCATCCATTCCGCAACTGCAGCAAAACCTTCTTTGGGTGCATCATTATGGATATTCATATTCGTGTCAGATTCAGCAAATGTCCGTGCAACTACGTAGTGATCGCTCCAGTCAGTCCACTGACGAAGCTGACTCAACTGTTTCCTGCCGGCAGCGATATGGAAAGGACAAGCAGCTGAAGTAGCACCCTCTTCGATTGGTGGCTGTGCTACAGCCGTACTTTTGCGTAGATGCCTGACGGAGCGCCAAGGCAGACCTAATACGTCTTGTCAAATGGCAGACTCGCCCGCGTCCGCCTCTCAAACATCTCATTCCCCGTAGATTGAGCGGGAGCGTCCTCCTCTTGCCCCTCCTCTTCAGCGCTGTCCAAGTCCCTGCAACATCTGCAATTCGCGAATTCTAGTCATTGTGCGACGACTACCTGACCTCGACACCGCCGTACACAGCTGAAGACCGCTCAACCACGATGTCGACGCTCAATCATTCCGTTGTGGGGATGGAGATTACTTCCAGCCTGAAGCTAACGGGCGCTGACGAAGCCCTGATTCAATATCGTTCACAAATACTTAGTCAGTTTCTCACGGCGAGATCGTCTTACTCCATGTAGGCTGCTGTGATTGACAACTGTCGCAGAGAACTGTCGCTTCTTTTCGCCACCGGGTGCCGAATTGAGCCTCGTCACTGCGAAGGAGCCCGAATTGGCTGGTGGTGGCTTCCAGATTGTGGTCGTGACAAAGGAGCACGGCCGGCGCGAGGCTCTCCTGTCCCAGAGCGCTGACACCCTTCAGAAGGCGCTCGAGCTGCTACAGCTGAAGTCACTAGGTGCAGTTCATGAGTCGACCGGGGGGATAATATGGAAATTTCCGAGCAAGCTGGCCGAAAAGAGAGCATTGGATGAGCGAATCATGGCAATGTACCGGCGAATGAACCAGGGGTTCGAGCGAATCCAACGGGAAAGGCGACCCTTCGAGGAATGGAGAATCGAACGAAGTTACCTTCGAGGCGTTGAAGATGACGGTAACGCGTGCGGACCAACTCGAAATGGCGTGCGTCACGACACTGGTGTCCACCATGACACCACAGTCTCATCTATCTCATCTTTGATTGAGGCTCCGATACCAAAGAATACTAGAGCTGACGACACGAAGGCGCGAGCTTTAAAGATGGTACAGCAGTTCCTCGAAGATTCCTGGCGTAAGGGTGTTGCACCGTCCGTAGAACGTAATCGCGGTAGAACGACTAGTCGCTTAACAACATTGCCCGAGGCGAGGGACTATGTCGTGAAGGGGCATGTGAACGATACTGACGTTCTCGGTCTTGCCGATACAGGGGCTCAAGGCTGCTCCATCTCACCAAGCCTAGCACGCTCATTTCACCTGAAGCCAGATCCTGGCACCGCCCACGATATCGTCCTCGGTTCTGGCAAGACTGTCCACTCGCCGGGGAAGGTAACGGTACCATGGAGATTCTCCGGCGAGGCCGAGATTCACAGCCTTCGGTGCTCAATTGTGCCAGGGTGCATCCACGGGCTCATCCTGGGCGGTCACTTCCTCGCACAGACAAAGACGATGACGACGTTCTTCAAGAAGAGGGTGAAAGAGTTTGTAAGGAAGCTGCCCAGGAGACTGGGGCTCAAGCTTCTAGGGGAGGAGAAGCAGAGGTTGTGGGGCTTTCTCGACGGAGAGCTCATCGCTGCTCTGCCGGACTCTGGTTCAGACGTCATGCTTGTGTCAGGGGCATACGCTCGAGACCATGGGTTGAGAGTCAACCGGAGCAGAAAGAACAGGATCGAGCTGGAATTCGTCGACGGCTCGACGGCCTTCACCAGCGGTCTCGTGAGAGGCCTCGACTGGCGTTTCGGCGACTCGGCCGAGACGGTGAAGTGTGACTTCTACGTCTTGGACGGCCTGCCCATCGACGTGGTCCTCAGTAACGAGTTCCTCTTCGGGCTGGACGCCTTCACCCGCTTCGAGGGCTTCATTGTTCCCATTGCGTCGGCAGAGGAATTGGCAGAGCTCTATAATATTCGTCGCATCGGCAGCTACAGCGAGGAGCTGCTTGAGTTGGAGAAGCAGTACCAGAATGATCGTACGTGACTCCAATTTCCTTGCATTCCTGTCTCCCCTTTTCCTTTTGGTCGGTTCCTTCCCAGTTGCTTCTCGTCGCAGATATGTGTAGGGCCACCAGCTGACAACTATGTCCACCCAGTGACATCCTCTGATACATTCAGTCGCACCATGGTCCGCGCAGAACTCATCCGCCGAGATAGGATACGTGACTCCATCGGTAGGCTTCCTAACGACCAACGGGCGGAAGCATGGCAAAGTGAAAATCAAAGGAAACGTCAGTGGGACGAGGCACGAGCCGGATACCTGGCAACGCTGAACCACCCGCAGGCGGAACCGCTGTTACCTAGCTCCACAGGAGCACCTCAGTGTAGTCTCGTTGAAGCCTCCAACCCCTCATCAGGTTCCAGCGACTCTCCCCCCGCGTCTCACGCAGGAGGTGACATCCGGCGTTCGAGAATGGCGCGCTTCCCGTTCTGGCGGCGGTCGGCTAACCCAGCACGCCAGGAGGATGTCGAACTGGGACAGCGACCTGCGATCCGCCGGCTAGAAAGTGCGGTCGCTCGCGATTCATAATAGCCACCTTGTCGTTCGTTGAGTTACCTATCGAGATATCCAGGAGTCAAAATGTGTTTCGAGTTCCGGATTGATCGGCGCTGGTCGCCTGGGGAAAATTCCTCTACGGCGGTCCATGGAATGACTAGAGAAGGAGTTCAAGCCATTGGAAACAGGACGGCTTCATTGGCAACGGCACAACGGCACCGCGGCACCCTTGCCTTTCTACTATTAAAGTATCAGTATTCTATCTAATGAATCATGACAAACGCATCATAACGCCTGCTAGAACGCCAGTACAGTAATCTTAGCCCTAGTGCTTTGAAAATGCAATGAAAACGATCAGTCTAATGGGGGCTCGCTGCCCTTCATGAATGCGTATTTTCCGGCTGACTGTGTTCTTCGTCATGGCTCTCGTGGTTGATGAACACGAATGACAAGAACACGACGCCTGCGCCAACCCAGTAGACCCAGGTCGAGTACTGCGCGTACTGGATCATCTCGCCGATGAGGGACAGCGGAATGGTCAGGGACAGGCCGACAGTGACGACGAGCGGCGTGGTAAGCAGCATAGCATACGCCCACGACACGTCGCTGACGAAGGATGCCACCGAGTTGATCTACACCACGTTAGCCTCCCTCCTGACTTCTCCTCAGGTACCATTGAGCGTGGGACTCACCATAATGATCGCCCAGATCTTCCCGGTGGGCGGCATCTGGAACGTCTCGATGCCCGTGAAGTGCAGGATGAAGAACCCCGGCCACAGCAGCAGCACGTTGAACAGTCCCACCAGCCCGAAGAACAGGCTCATGTCCACCCTGTCCTCGCTGCCCACGCGCCTCTTCATGACCGTCACGTACAGCCCATAGACCATGGCGCTGAACAGCGCCATCGCGTCCCCGACCGCGATCTGGCCCCGGCTCTTGTGCGGGAAGCTGCCCCTGTGCTCGTCGCTCTCGCCCGACAGGTCGACTGTCGAGATGAGCACCACGCCCGCCAGGCTGGCCAGCACGCCGGCGAGCTTGCGCACCGTGAAGCCCTCGACGCGCATGAGGGACGCGAAGATGAGCGTCCACACGCTGCTCGTGGAGGTGAGGATCGTGGCGCTGCCCACCGAGGTGTGCTCCATGCAGGCCGAGGCGAAGTAGTTGGCCAGGAACCACAGCATGCAGAACTCGAGGCTCAGCCAGGCCGTCTCGCGCAGGCCCAGCCGCTGGCTGCCCGCCTCACGGGCCTCGTCCAGCTCGAGCTCCTGCTCCACTGCGCTGCTGCTCCTGCTGACGGCCTCCTCGTCGACGAGCAGACGCTGGCCGGCGGAGGCGTCCTCATCCTCCGCCTCCTGCGTCTTGAAGGCTGCGGCCATTACGGCCGCCGAGTTGCCACGGCGTTGGTGGCCGCCGCCCCGGAGGGATAGCCGGACGCCCGCCATGCCGTGCTGGTAGAAGTAGCGGATCATGACCGGGATGAGGCTGATTGCGAACATGGACGTGTCGACGTAGACGACGAAGAAGGGCTTGCTGTAGGTGTTGTCGGAGAACATGTACTATTCGGGCGCCCCTAACCGTCAGCAAGATGCCCAAGCGCTCCCAGCGAGTAGACTGGACAGGAGGGTAGACTTCAGACTTACGCTAAACATGAAGTTCGACGCTGTCCACAGGGAGACGGTGACCAGCAGCAAGATGATTCCGAGGGTCCATCGGGCCATGCCGGCCCCGCGTAGTCTCGCTCGCCATCCGGAGGGAGAGCCGGCGAACGCGGCGGCCCGGAGGGAGGGAGTGCGGGATAGCTCGGACGAGAGCACCCTCGCCGACTGGAAGGAAAGCCGTCCTTCTATGTCAGGATCGGGATCTGACTCCGGTGTCAGTTCGCTCGGTAACATCGGCTCGACCGGCGCCCGCGCGGTGGGCGGTGACTGTGGATGGTAGATACAGCAACACGCTGAAGCGCAGGTGTCATGAAGCAGATCGCGAGAGCCTAGGATAATATGGAAGGGAGGGCTGAGTCGGTTGAGCCAGAGTAGCTAGCAGGATTGACGGTGAGGTAGGTTATCCACGCAACACGCAACTCCCCTCTGCTTGAAGAGTCGGCGCCCCTGGATGCCTATCTATATGGGTACGGAGGTACAGGCGGACGGCACTGGAGACGGGAGAGGCTATCAGATGGTCGGGATGGGCGGTATCGTCTTAGCGTGCCATGCAGACGCAGCCCGCTAACCCGTTATCGGACACCATCCCACGGCCGACGGCACGATTCGGACTCGGGCCCCCGGCGAGATGCCCGCGCTGGCCCAATCCAAAAGCCTCACAATAGGGGCAAAACGGGGTAACTTGGAAATTAGACGACTGCTCTGTTTCAATGGTGCACAATGCTGAGAGCGTGTTGTGCACGTCTCGGGTATTCACAATTACCTGTCAAGAGAGGCGGTCACGCGAGCAAGAGCAAACAAACCATGTACATACCACAGTACTGCGGTGGGCAACGGGGGGCTCACTCCGATAGGACGTAGGCTGGCCCGCATCCCACTCTCTGCAAGACATCGATGGATTGGGGGATCTGTACTTTCAAAAGGGATCTGGGAAACATGTGATACAGCAATGACTGACAGAGCATGCGTATGCGCACTTCTCTACTCTCTCCCCCTTGAAGATAATGTTGCGCAAATTCAAATCCTATGAACTCCTTGAATCGATGTATCCTTCTGAAGGATCCCGAGAAAGGACAAACACAGCCTAAGGGCAACAAAGCAAACTCTATGTGAAGAGGCCCCGCGTAGCATCACCTCCGCAGCCCAAACAGCCCACTAGAACTGCAACGCAAACAATCCAAACAAGCATGCGTCCGCCCAGACGAGAATTGACATGATGACAGTAGACAAGGCGAGGGTAGGGTCTGCATCTGGAGATATGATACAGTCGGCGAACTTGCGAGGGGTGACTGAGCCTGTCTGGAGCGGGAAATTATCGCAACTCTCCGCGTTTAGCATGCGCAGCCATCGCGGTCATTCTCGATGTGGATGTTGATGGGATCCTGGAAGTCTCCGCTGAACTCGTCCGCCTCCTCCTGTTGTAAAGCGTTTCGTGCAATGACTGCGGATATGTGTTAGCGGTCGTGGGCATGAGGGCAGCGCTGGGCAAGCGAGAGCGTATATACGAACCCTCAAAGGCCTGCTCAACGTTAATGGCTTCCTTCGCACTAGTCTCGAAGTAGGGGATGTTGCCCTTGGACTGGCAGAACGTCATGGCTCTCTTGGTCGAGATCTAGAGTCACATCGTAAGTGAGGAGCCCAACTCCTGATAGCGTCGGTCGGTGACTTACCACTCGCTTGCTCTCCTCAACGTCGATCTTGTTGCCTAACACGACCTGTACACGGCGTCAGGACCGCTCAAGCCCAGCACACGATTGCGATTGCGAGTGAAGCACATACGAAAGGAAAGCTGTCGGGGTCCCGAGGCGACGCCTGGATCAGGAACTCATCCCGCCAGCTGTCAAGGGCGTCGAAGCTCTTGGAGTTGTTGACGTCGAACACAAGGACGCAGCAGTCCGCACCGCGGTAGAAGGCAACACCCAGAGACTGGAACCGTTCCTGGCCTGCCGTATCCCACAGCTGTTGATCTCTGATTTAGCCATTGCTCATCCTCTAATCACGCATATGAGTATCCCGCACCTGCATGGTAACCTGCCTGTCGTCGACGAGTACCTCCCGGGTCAGGAAATCGGCACCGATGGTGGCTTTGTAGCTCGCGCTGAACTTCTTGTTGACCTAGAGGAGAGGGTAGCGTATTAGACTCGTCGTCTTTCAGTGGTGTGGCATGCGCAATCGGCATTCCGTCTGAGGCATGATGCATCGAAGGTCTCGTACATATTGGTTCATCAGACTCGTCTTGCCGACACCGCTATCTCCCAGGATGATGACCTAGAATGGAAACATATCTATTAGCAACGGCTTGATTCCGCGTCTCGACCCCACTGCCCCCGGTGGACTGCCTACCTTGAGGAGCACCTTCTTCCGGGAAGCCATGGTGGGCAGGTAGTTGTCGGTGGGCGGCTATTGTTGCGACGGCGACGTCAATGACGTTTATGGGGACGCTTGAGGGAGGACGGAACAGCAACTGAGCAAGATGCTCTAGGTAGAATGCCAGCGAGACGATGAGGGATTCGAGAGAGTGCGAAAGATAGCAGATGGCTGATCCAGATGCCTAGAAGTTGAAGAAGGCAGCGCAATAAGGTCGAGGTTGGGGTATGTGACGGAGGTGTGCAACCTCAACTGATAGCTGCTGGAGACACTAACGTTAGGCTGGCCACCAATCAAGTACCTCATAGCCGCGTTTCTGATGCAATAAAGTCCAGGTACCCAGCGGAGTACCGCAGTAACTGATGATGGCACGTGCGTAACCGGGGGAGCTACCGCCTCACTGGGCTAACCTTCACATTCACGAGACACCTCAAAGCCACGCAAGGAGCCACATGTCTCTTTCATCACGCCTTCTAGAAGAGCGACCCAGAGGAGCGTGCCCGAGATAGAGTCGGCACGCCGTGAGGTAGCACGCGTCAATGGGACACAGGCGGAGTCGTCTCTGAAGCCCCATGGCGGACGAGACGCTCCTGAAGAAGGTGCACAACCTCAGCGACCTGGAGCTGGCAGTCCTGCTGTGTCTCATCAGCCGCGAACACTGCCTAATCAGCACCTTTCCTGAGGCTCTTGATGACCTGGTCGATGAGCTTCAGCTGGTAAGCTACGCCTTCTCCAGTTATGCATGGATGCAGCCCTCATGTTCTGCTCATTTCTAAACCGGACGCGACAGATATCAGCCAAGATCTTCGGCCTCAAGCCCGTCATCATCGACTGCACGCCGCACACAACCCTCAACGACTTCGCAACCTCACTACTCCTACCCCATTTCCAGCAGCAGCAGCAGCAGCAGCAGCAGCAACGCCGTGATGCTTCTCCGTCATCCTACTTCCTCTCCCAGCCGGCCGTCCGCCCCCCATCATCCACCACCCTAGGCAGCCCGTCCTCCGCGCCTCCCCCCGGCCCGCACTCCTCGCGCATCGCAAACGTGATACTGGCCCGGAATCTCGACCGCGCCCCGCCCGCCGTGCAGATCCAGGCTCTCGAGCTGTTGCGCACTCGTCGCATCTTCACGCGGACCAGCGTGCAGGCGGCGCCGAGGCAGTTTCTGTTCGTCGGGGTGCTGGCCAGTGGCGGCGTCGGGGGCCGGCCGGAGGCCGAGGCGGGGGTCACGCCGCACCTGAATGACATGTTCTACGTAGCGCACTGGCACGACCCGGAGGACGGATTTCCGAACCTCGAGGAGCAGGAGCAGGAGGTGGAGGGGAGCGGACGGCTTGGAGGTCTAGTTGAGGACAGTGCGTCTTCGGACACGGCGAGTACGACGAGTGTGGTCAGGAAGAGCTGGTATGAGCCTGAGGGAGAGGGGCCGTCGGGCCCGGAAGAGGCGATTTTCTCTGAGGGTGTGAGTTGATCTCCGGTGTACTAGCTCTGGCCCAAGGAAGCATATCCTAACACGTCTTCCTGCAGGATATCGCATGCCTGGCGAAGCTCAGCCAGGAGGTGCAGTTGGACGTGGACGTCCAACGGTACCAGCTGAACGTCGTCTCTTTCTTACGCATGCACCGCGCCGTTGCGGGCGGCATAACGCCGATGGCGACAAGACACTTCGAGCAGCTGATGAGGTGCCTTGCGCCCCTGCACGGTCTTGACTTCGTCACCCCGTCGCTGGTCGCTCTCGCGGCAAGGAAGGTCTACCTGCACCGGATTCGCGTCGTCGCCCCAGCCAAGGAGCGGAGCATGCAGTGGGGCAGCGACCTGGCTGCCGTCGAGGCACTCCTACGAGACGTAGGTCCAGAGGATGTCATCGAGGACGTTCTAGGTATGGTTGCTGCACCGGTGTAGCGACAGGAATGGTGTGTCATGACCTGATGAATATCGGCTGGTACCACTCGTAGAACTATGCATAGCAAGCGAGGACCAATATAGCTATCCGCGCAATTCTAATGATCTTCGATTTTGGTACACCTATGCCAGGCTGCCTCGTTAGAGGTATACAGCCGTATGATACACGCTTACCAACCGAACGCCGTGTCAAGTGATCCCAACCATAGCCCCAGAGTATGCCATTTACTTCTATGGCCCAAGCATTACAATGACCTTCATTAGTGGATCTCCGTGATCTTGCACTGCCAGTCAGAGCCCTTCTCGAGAAGAGGCAAACTAGAAAAAAACAACCTTGTTAGCAACCATCGTCACTGGTGAGGGGAGACTGAACCCACCTAGCACCAAGAGCCCAGCCAAGCTCGTTGTCCTTGATCTTCTTCGCGATCCTGACCTCGCGATCGATCGGCATCTCATATCCAGTGTGCGTCAGGGCCAGCATGAAGTTCAGGTCCATGCAGTGCTCCGGCCTATCGCGGAGCTCCTCCAGAGCGCCAGGGACGCTATCGAAGACGTCCCATTGAGGTTCTCCGGAGCAGACAGTGCTGGCGAGGTCGTGCATCTCCCTAAGAGTGAAGGACTCGGGCATACCCAGCGGCTGAGTACGGTCGGTAAAGTACGAGAGGAAGTAGATGTCCTCCTTGGCGAAGGTCTTGGCGATCGACGGCTGGTGGACGCCGTTGAAGGAACAGGGCGCCAGCTTGCACTCGGCATCCTTCTTCAGGATCCGCTCTGCCAGGTTACGGCACTGCGCGGGAGCGGCGATGGAGGGCCCTGTCATGTTGAACTCGCGGACTTCACCAAGGGGATGGTCCTTGTCGAGCTTGACTTTGACGGTCTTGCTCATACCAGACGAGAAGCAGGGGTTCACAACCGGAGAGCTAACCCAGGTGCTGTCATCTTTCTTAGAGGCGTGAATATCATCGACGAGGGTCTTGAAAATGGCATCACGAGCACTCATCAGACCGTATCCCAGGTGGGAGTGCTGGTAGAGACTGAAGTGCCGGCCGCCGAAATCGAGGTCGTACTTGTGATCGCCCTCCGCCAGCTTGCTAGGAAGGCCGCCAGAGGTGAGTCCGTTAAAGCTCGGCTCGAAGACAATCTGGGTGGAGCCGCCGCCCAGGTCAAACACTGCGGCGGTCTCGGTATGGTCAGGGCCACCAATGTTGCCGAGGAGATAGTTTGTAGTGATCCAGGCGTATACGCCTTCGTCCGAGCCATCCATGATAGCGACACCGCCCTGGTCTTGAGCGAGGACCGGGAAGGGGTAGTCCTTCTCCAAATGGGTTCTCACGGCATCCAATATCTTCTGGCTCTTCTCGTTGCCGAGCAGCCGAAGCCCGGCCGTCGCCTTGACAGCGATCGGGCTGCAGGCCTTGAGCTTGTCGGGCACCACACTCATGGCTTCCTCCAACAAAGGGTCCAAGCTCTTGGCGGCCGCCACGGGGTCGTCAGGATATGCGCTCAGGCCACTGCTCTTGCCATCGATCTTCGCAGTCTGCTTGAAAACCTCGCTCTCCAGCTCCGGTGTGGCGCCGCAGTTGTTAAACTTGTAGACGTGAATCCGTGATCCCGTGCTCCCCGCGTCGATCATCATGACATACTGGACAATTGGTTTGTCCTTGGAGCTTGATTTCGTGCATCGGTCGGTGCCGTAGGAGGAGTCGGAAGGTACTTGGCCGTCACTGTGCGAAGCCACTGCAATTCTGTCAGTTTCAACTATCCTTAAGCGGCGCGGAATTGGGTTTCAAGTACTCACCTCCATTGTACAGCTCCACACCAGAGGGCGAGAAGTAGTAGAAGAGGAAGAAGACCACGAAGATGATAGCCCCGGTCTTCAGCCAGCGCGTCTTCTGCGCTTGCGTCATGGCGCCGGCCTTCATTCTGTCGAAGAGGTTTCCTTCTCGAGGGTGTCCGTCGTAGCGTCCTGGTTTCTCGTGCGGGTCGCGGGCGATGTGTTTCGTCGGTAAGGACACCGAAGTTCGACGCATGTGGAACGAACTTCAGGCGATCAGGAACGTGTGGAAGATGCAACCCGCGAATCCATCCACAAGACCAGAGCAAAGGGATCGTGTAACGAGAGACTAGAATGGAGGGTGGAATAGGGAAAAAATCGATCGAGGAATCCCAGAAGACCTGAAATAGGAGACACTGCAGATCGCTGGGAAGGGAGACAAAGAGGGCTGAGTGTCCGCGCTGCCACGTTAGCCAGGAGTTGCTATTTCTTGCCCCTGTCAGGTTGGCCAAAATGATAAAAACGGGCCCCCAATTCGCGGGACGTGACCTGCGGGCGCCGGGTGGCGCCCCTCGGTCCGTCCTTTTCCTCTTCGGGCTCCCCTTTAATGGACAAGCAGGACAAGGCAGGTACGTACCTACCTGGTGGTTATCTCCTTGCTTGCCCCCGTTACTGTACGAATACTCCATACTGCGTAGGTAGGTGCCCAGCCACAGCTGGTGTGGCGCAACTTCCGTCTTCTTCGGCCTTCGATGACGGCAGCCACCCCGGACACATTCGTGTCTCATTGTTGCCTTTGGCGTTCAAGGAGTTAACGGAGGGAGATAATAAAAGGTTGTTTGTCCCTGCGTACGTCGCCGGCAAGTATACACTCTCGCAATCTCGTATTCTTTCTTTCGCTGTCCTAGACAGCGCTCTCTCTCGATTTCTCTCACGCTCTTTCTCGCATATCCATATCTCCAATAGGTATGGACGTTCATCTCTTGGTTTATGACCTCTCAGGAGGCATGGCCCGAAACCTGTCAGCGGGCCTTCTCGGATTCCAGCTTGACGCCGTCTACCACACCTCAATCATGCTCAATGGCAAAGAGTATGTATATGACGGGAACGTCGTTGCAATCAGGCCAGGATCTTCTCATCTTGGCCGGCCACTGCAGCAGATTCACCTGGGGAAGACGGATCTTCCGATGGATGTTGTTGAAGAGTACATAGATTCTCTGCGGGAGATTTACACCGTCGAGGTATTCCTCCCTGCCCCTTTGCTTCACTCTATACGAGTAACGGCTTGCTAACCAGTTACTGCAGGCTTACAACTTGTGGAGGCACAACTGCAACAACTTCTCCAATGACTTGGCCACTTTCCTGCTGGGGAAGGGGATTCCTGACCACATTCTTCATATGCCACAGGCAGTACTTAACTCGCCATTTGGCCAGATGCTTCTCCCAGCCCTCGAGCAGCAAATCAATGCCAATAGGCAAAACGGCGGCATCTTGGGCATACAAGGAAATGCGGAAGCTTCTTCGGTCAAGCCGAAGGCCGAGCTTCACCACCATCGCTCCACAGTTCGCGAAGCTGCCAATTTGCAAGAGCTAGATTCATTACTGTCGAGGGCCCAGAAGTCATGCGCCGTGGTCTTCTTCACCTCGGCTACCTGCGCACCGTGCAAGGCTCTCTATCCACTGTACGACGAGCTGGCGGAGGAGGTTGGAAATAAAGGGGTGCTGGTCAAAGTTGACACTTCGCGGGCTTTCGATGTTGGTGCCAAGTATTCTATACGAGCAACTCCCACGTTCGTCACCTTCCTCCATGGCAAGGAGGAGAACAGATGGTCTGGGGCAGACCCCGGCGCTCTCCGGGGCAACGTTCAGCTCTTGGTCCAGATGGCCTGGCCAACTCATCCGCATCGGCGCCTGAACTTAGCTCATTTCTCGGACGAACATGCAAAACCTGTCCTCTACGAAAAGATGCCGCCGCTGCCGAAGCTTATGGCGAAAATGGGACCCGCAGCGCAGAATCAGTCCGTTAAGGCGGTTACTCATTTTCTCGAGGCTCGCTCAAAGGAAGGCCCAGCCGAAGCGCCTCTGCCGGACATGAATGCATTCACAACCTTCCTACAGAACTCAATCCACGAGCTGCCTCCCGAGGTGATATTTACCGTCGTCGACCTCCTTCGATGTGGGCTTGTCGACCCCAGATTCAGCGGCTACCTGGCCGAGGAGCATGACCACCGCACAATCATTTCTCTGCTCGAGTACATCAACGGGCTGGCGAACTGTCCCTATGCGCTGAGACTTGTGTCGTTGCAGATGGCATGCAATCTGTTTTCCAGCCAACTCTACCCAGATCAGATACTAGGCAACGACCGGCTGAGGGCGTCAGTAACCCAGTTGATCTCCACAAGCTTCCTTGACGACAGCCACAGCAGTGTCCGCGTCGCTGCCTCCTCGTTGCTCTACAATGTGGCTCTGTCCAATAGCAACAAGAGACGAGATGGTCCAGGAGACGCTTTACCGGAGGGAGATCAGATTGAGCTGGCAGCCTCGACACTAGAGGCCATATCTCAAGAGGAAGAGTCGCCGGAGGCACTTAAGGGTATGCTTTTGGCACTTGGTTACTTAGTCTACCTCTTGCCGCTCGATGGAGAACTTGCCGATCTACTAAGGACGATGGATGCTGAGACCACGATCCTGGGGAAGAAGAAGAAGTTCAAGGATATAAGGCTGATAGACGAGGTCGGCAAGGAGCTGCTTGGGAAAGGGCTTCGTCAATAGAGTTGATACACTATGATTGCAAGAGGCGCCGGTGCGAGCATTTGACATAGACGGTCTATGATCAGAGTAGACTAACGAGGATAGATCCATTAGCACTGTAGACCAGCGCGTCACTGAATTCGAATCAAACATCTAGTCGCGTCTCTTAGGTAATTGGGTTAGATCTGTGACGATGCTCGTCTGCGATATGGTAGCACTATCTGAAGGATTTGTCTAGCATTCGAGACCAACGTCTCCTGAATTTCCCCAGCTTTTCTCAGATGTCAGACAGGTACGCTCTCAACGGTAAGGGGAATAGCTGAAGAGCAGAAGACGAATACAGTCGTGAGCAGAGAGGCCATACGGGTGGTCTTATCGGCTTATCAGTCCCGAAACGGCGAGACGATCTTTGCTCCGGCAACCGAACACCCCACACTTGCCGTAAACGGAACCCTTGTCAACAAAAGTGGCCATTGCGACCGCCGATGCATTCCTCGCGAAGATTGCGCTTTCGCGAAGTCATTAACGACATTGACGAGACGCTGATTGGGATTTCCCTAGATCCGCGACTCATGCCGTCCGTCGCTTCCCCGGGGCGGACCGTCCGCTCCTCTGCGTCAACACCATCGCTTCGTTCTCGCGATGGCACAGTGCCGCCTCACGCAAGGATGGATCCAGGAGGAAATGTGCGTGTCGTCGTCCGAGTCCGGGCTTTCTTGCCTCGAGGTAAGCAATCATGAAAAGTTTATTCCAGCAGTTGAATGACTGCAGCGCTGACTCGATGTGATGTCAACAGAGCTCGAACGAGGGGCAGAGTGCTTGATCCGGATGGACCCCATCAACCAAACAACAACGCTGCTCGTGCCCAACGACCATGACCCTGCGAATGCCAGAACCAAGTCACGTAAAGTCGAGGAGAAGAAGTTTACTTTTGACAACTCGTTCTGGAGTCACCTTACGGAAGACCCGCACTATGCGACACAGGAGGATGTCTACAACAGTCTGGGCGAGGAGTTCCTCGACCACAACTTCGAGGGCTACCATACCTGCATCTTCGCCTACGGCCAAACCGGCTCTGGGAAGAGCTACACGATGATGGGGACGCCGGACCAGCCCGGCTTGATTCCCCGGACCTGCGAGGACCTCTTCCAGCGCATAGAGGCCGCGCAGAACGAGACGCCCAACATCTCATACAACGTGCGCGTCTCCTACTTCGAGGTGTACAACGAGCATGTACGCGACCTGCTCGTGCCCGTCGTGCCTAACCAAGGCCCTTACTACCTCAAGATCCGCGAGTCGCCTACTGAGGGCCCCTACGTCAAGGACCTGACCGAGGTGCCGGTGCGCAGCATCGACGAGATCCTGCGCTTCATGAAGCGCGGCGACGCGTCGCGCACGACGGCGTCGACCAAGATGAATGACACTAGCAGCCGGTCGCACGCGGTCTTCACCATCATGCTCAAGCAGATCCACCACGATATGGAGACGGACGAGACGACGGAGCGCAGCAGCCGCATCCGGCTGGTCGACCTGGCGGGCAGCGAGCGTGCCAAGGCGACGGAGGCGACGGGCCAGCGGCTGCGCGAGGGCAGCAACATCAACAAGTCGCTCACGACGCTGGGGCGCGTCATCGCCGCGCTGGCGGACCCCAAGGCGCAGCGGCCCGGCAAGGCGGGTGGGCGCAAGGCGGACGCGGTGGTCCCCTACCGCGACTCGATCCTGACGTGGCTGCTCAAGGATTCGCTGGGCGGCAACTCGAAGACGGCGATGATCGCGTGCATCGCCCCCTCGGACTACGAGGAGACGCTGTCGACGCTGCGGTACGCGGACCAGGCGAAGCGGATCCGCACGCGGGCCGTGGTCAACCAGGACCACATGTCGACGGCGGAGCGGGACGCGCAGATCGCCGCCATGGCCGAGGAGATCCGCGTGCTGCAGCTGTCGGTGTCGGACAGCCGGCGGCGCGAGAAGGACGCGCGCGAGCAGGAGGAGCGGCTCGACGAGTACCAGCAGCGGGTGGCGGCCATGCAGCGCATGATGGAGGAGCGCAGCCTCGTCGCCGAGGGCAAGATCCGCAGCCTGCAGACGGAGAACGAGGCCCTCCGCCTGCACCTCAAGCTCGCGCTCGAGAGCCTCAAGAACCCTATCCCCGCGGTGGCCGTCACTGGTACCGGCCGGCCGGGCACCGTAGACGGCCTGAAGACGGACGGCGGCCAGGAAGCCAAGGCCGGGGACAAGGAGAATGGCACAACTGAGGATGCGGTGCACGAGGACGAGGATGAGGCGTACGACTCGGAGGTGTACGAGGAGCGGGAGAACGACATGCAGGACTACATGCAGAGCCTGCTGAAGGACCTGGGGATGTTCAGGAGGAAGATCGGCGACGACAAGCAGAGGTTTGTCGACGGGCAGAGTACCAGTGCGCGGAGGCCGCTTGGCGTCAGGCTCAATGTGTGAAGCTGCGCGCTCCTTGAAGAATGACTTGTTCCAACGACTTGTTTGACAGCGCTGCTCGGGTTAACGGGCTCATGACGGTGTATGGAGTTGGATCCATCATGAAAGGGATCGCTGGTTGTTGTGTTTAGATATTCGTCCTCCTAGGAAGTTACAAGGCGTCCTTTGTCAACTGATCGATTACCGTGAAGCACCCGACAGTTTTCAATGTCTCTTCCATCGTACACGTCTACGAACGAGCTGGCCAGCAGTGGGTCTTCAGGTCTTAGAGTATCAGGGGAAAGCCTAGCGTTGCGTCGGTGGCAGCCGAGCGCCCGGACAGGCCCCGCTGAAGTGCTGAGCCGAGCTCTAGAAGCAGTCTGGGTTGGGGGCCAGGGCCCCCTGAAAGCCGACCCCAAACCGCATCCGGGCCGTCACAGCCTTCTTGAGAGCTGGACCTGTCTGTTTCAGGTTCTCGTCGGGCAAGGTCAAGGTACCTCTGGCAGGGAAGCTAAAGTATCATCGCCCTGGAGGTGCAAGACCACTGAATATAAGGAGACGAGGCTCGCCGTCTCACTTGTACCACCCTCTCCTCTCTCTCTCCTTACCGCCTCTCCCACGGTCGCTATTCTTATTCTTGATCACTAGTCGGTGCCGCCGGTTGCTGAAACTCCCCTCGATTGGCCGTGAGAGCTTATATCGATACCGCGCTGTCAGCTGTTCCCCCCTCCCTGCCCCTCTATCGTTCGTTTCAGTGGTGCAACGCAGTTCGTTGGAACCGCCTTTCCAGAGTCATTTCTTCTCTTTCAGAGAAGCCGTCCATCGCAAGCGGCAGAGCCAGACATAGGTACAGAAATGGCCACCAGACCAGCGCTGTTCACCCGGGGGTTGTCCGGGCTGTCGCAGAGCACCGAGGCGGACTCGCCCAACGTGTCCTCGCCGGCCGACCAGCGAGACGATGCGAAGCGCAACTTCCTCAAGGCCATGAGGCCTCTGCCCACCCAGCATTACTGGAACGTGTACTTTGACCGGTGAGCTTTCCAACTTGCCTCTCCCCCCTTCGACTCCGTAATAGCAAGCGCAACTACTGACGGCCCGACTGCAGCCAGGCCAAAGACACGAAGAAGCCCGACGACGGCAACTACCAGGCGCAGCTGGAGCAGCTGGGCTCGCAGATCGAGTCGGTGCAGGACTTCTGGCGGTACAACAACAACACGCCGGTCGACCAGATCAAGATGCGCGAGTCCATCTACCTCTTCAAGCAGGGCTTCAAGCCCATCTGGGAGGACCGCCGCAACATTAACGGCGGCAGCTGGACCTTCCGCGTGCCCAAGAGCGCCGGCCCGGACTTCTGGACCCGCGTGCAGCTGATGGCCATCGGCGAGCAGCTGCAGAGCGCGCTGGACGAAGGTGAGTCTGGGGGTTTAAGACGGGGGAAATCACATCTACGCCACAGCGGCCCGCTCCGCTAGGTTACCGCTGTGCTGGAATGTTCATGGTTGACAGAACCGCTGACCCGTGCCCTATTGTTCTTTATTAGGCGACCAGATCTGCGGCGTGGGCTTGTCTGTCCGCTTCAACTCGCACCTCATCTCTATCTGGCACCGGGAGGCCTCGAAGAAGAAGTCGGTCGACGGCATTCTCGCCTGCGTGCTGCAGGACTTGCCCCCGGAGCTGCGCCCCAAGCCCGACAACTACTTCTACAAGAAGCACTCGGACCACGTCGGCTTCAAGGCGCCGCCGGAGCTGCAGGCTGTCCTGGACTCGCAGAAAGCCCGAGACGCTGCGGCCGCTGCTGCTGCGGTCGCGGCGACGGCGCCGACAGTTACGACGACAGCGCCGCCTCCGGAGATCAAGGAGCCTACAGGAGATGCCGAGTGAAGGTGCGGCTGTGGAGATGGCACGGAACGTTAGAACGGTAAAGAGACTCAGCAGTCAACCTGAGACTTGCAGGAGGACCGAACGACTCGCATTGACGAGAAAATATCGGTTATACGGAGCTTTATCGCTCGACAACTACGGTGGGATCTTGGATTGGCGGGATTTGCATCCCTTCGGCGTTTGCTCGACTGTTTGACAAACTTCATATCGCATCACATCCTATACCTTTTCAGATAGAAGCTTTGATCATATGAAGCAGAAGCACACTCTATTGTGTCGCAACCTCTGAATGCATAGAACTGTTCCAAACATGGGATGAAACCGTTTCGTCTGATGTTCACGCTGGACTCGAGCCCTTTGGAGGGATAACGGACCCAAGCTTGCATGACTGATCATCAGCCACCCCAATCAAGCCACATTTGGGACCGATAACGTTAAGAAGAGGCCGTTGTTACCGTCAACTCGACCTGAGCCATCAACAACCGCAGCACAGATACAGAAATAACTCTGGTCACTACACTGAACTGGCGACCTTGTGAACAAATTCTTGGATCTCATACCAAAAGAGCCGCACTCATATAGTTGAACAACTCCACTTCAACCCGGAGGTCGCAAGCGCCAGGAAAGATGGTAAGGAAACATTAAACCCCCAATGTTTCGGCCCCTAGTCTACAGAGGACAATCACCGCTGACCCTCCACCTCCCGCCCGCAGAACAAGGACGCGTGCTTCACTTACGTGCACTTCCACCGGCAGCGCGACGGCGACCTGTTCGAGGACTTCTGCAAGGACAAGCTGCCCGATGATGAGGTGTATGTGCCGCCGCAGCACCAGCCCATCAACCCGGAGGACGAGGACGACGTGGTGCCGGACCAGCACGCCGCCTTCGGCATCCAGAAGGCCACGCAGCACGTCCGCGAGCCCGCGTGGAAGGACCTCGGGCTGGCCGAGCTGATGCGCAAGGGCCCGCCGAGCAAGGCGAAGGGGGGCGCGAAGAAGGGGGTCTCTGCGGGGAAGCTGCCCAGGTGAGGGCGCGGGGAAGGGTTGATGTGAGGGCTGGCGATGGGTCTGCTTGTGATGGATTGGTCAGATTTCGGTGCTTCTGGGAGCTATGGGTGCATTGGGATGGCGTTAACAGGTTGCGCGAAGGCTGGCACTGGCCGAGGAGCATACACGCCCGGATGGCCTTGGACTTTTCACGAAGTCTACGAACGACCGCATGACAGGAATCAACGGGCATCGCCCGAAATAGAGAGAACAAAATATAATGTCGCTCCCGCGAACGTAAGGTAGTTGGCACTTCTAAATCGAACCTATACCCGCCAGTTGAAAAGCAGGAAACCATGTCCCCAACGCCAGGCAATGCTTCGTAGACACAAGACACACCGGACCCAGCTTCCTTTCCCTTCTCGTTTGACATCCAGCTCAGCTCTTCCCGAGGTATCCCTCCCTCTCGACGACCTCCGGCTGGAACTTGACGAGGAACACCGTCTTGCCAGGCCACATCTCGCCCTCGTCCTTGCCGCCGACGCTGTGGGCCGTGACCCGCGCCGGGAACGCCGCGCCGTCGCACACGCCCTCGACGATCCCGGCGACGTACGCGGCGCAGTTGAGCTGGGACATCTCGCGGGGCACGCTGATGTACTGGTTGACGAGGGGCTCGTTGTCGATGATCATGTACTCGTCGGGGGTATCCGGGTTGGAGCTCTTCTCGAGCCGGTCGGCCTGCCGCCCGAAGAGGTGCTGCCACACGTTGATCTTGATGAAGTGCAGCAGAGAGATGATGTTGAGGGGCCGCGCCTGCGTCCGCGGCGGCTCGCGGTAGAGGAGGAGGTCGAGGAGCTTCAGGCCGATGGGGTGGCCCTGGGTGTTGAGCCTGCGGGTCGGGGGAAAGCAGTTGCGTCAGCCAGGTGGATAATGGGGAGCAAGGGGGGGTGAGGGGAAGGAGGAGTTCTGCGCCTCTCTTACTTCTTTTCGAGGTCCTGGATGCTCGTAATCTGCCGTTGCGCGTAGGTCACCATCTCTGAGAAGAGGTAGGCGAAGCTTGCCTGACTGAGCTCCGAGGTGCGCGTGCGGTTCAGCGGTCGGTGGTAGATCGTCTTGCCGTTTGTGGGGTATCGCAGCCCGGGCTGCTCCTTGCCCGTCTGCTTACTCGACTGCATGTTTGCCATTCTTCAAAGGCCGTCTGTGTTGTGAGTGAATGACCGCACTACATTGTCGGCCTCAAAAGGCGTTTCGGGTTGATACTGTGAGCCTTATCGGTGGGCTATTGAGATTGTGGCTTAGCGTAGCGTTAAATTTCAAGGTATGTACTGTAACTTCGACGTCGGTAGCGCTACTGTTCGGCAACTAGGCGTTATTATTAGTGGGGGGAATTGAAGCTCTAAGTTTTCACTAGTATACTGTAAAGGCAGCATGTACCGCTGTCTCGGTTGCCTGGCCGCAATCCTTTCTAAAAGGTACCTTACCTGATTAATAGGTAGTTAAGGTATACTATAGTAGCCAGGTACGTGGGTGAAGCTCGCAAGAAACCCGGGCGTCTGCGACACTTGTTCTGCCAGTCGAGAGCAAGAGTCTTGTTTGCACGGAGTACTCATACCACATGTAATGATAGCAAAGGGGGTTCATAAGTCGAGAAAATACATAGGGACGGCATGGACATACTCAAGCCAACAAGACGGAATCATCATAATGTGTCTCAGGTGGGAACTTTACGACAGCCATGGCAGACAACAGTCTCCTTCCTGACTTCGATGATAAATTGCGGGTTAAGATCCCTCACCTCGGCAACTTTCCCACAGCCCAGGTAGAGCAGCAGAGTCTTGACCTGTTCATCTCTATCGAGCGGGGGCCTCACTTCTATCGAACGCCGATGAAACTCTATCGAGCGTCTTGTCAAAGATCTACCAACCAGTTTCACCTCTAACCAGCAACCTATAAGAGATCTATCAATCAGATTGAAGACCAAGTCATCAGAGCCCACCGTTAAAGCTCTATCAATCAGACTAAAGGCCAAGTCACCAGGCCATACCGCCGAGGAACAGAGGAATAGAACCATAGTTCAGATACGGAGGCGGCAGCGCTAAACCGAGACGACATAACAAACTGCTCCGAGAGCTCTCAAAGTCACGCCGTCTGCTACCGTCAACGGGAAGAGGAGAGCAGTTGGCGAGCAAATCTTGTACTGCATCACAGCAATCAAAGCTAGGCTCGCTGTCAAGCGGAGGTCCCCTTTGGCGCAGCGGTTTTAGATGTAAATCGAGTGACGTTTCATATGCTAGTCCTTACCGATCATTTGTCTTTCCCACGTCTCAGGAGGATTCTACGTGGACTGAATTGGATTCTCTGGTCATGACTGCTTTCCGTCTTTCTCCGCCATAGCGGGATGCTCCCATTATTGTGACTTGTCTGCCGCCAACTGCGCTTCAGTCATCTCTCTGCTCTGTCTTACTTGGATGCTCAGTCCTAGGTTAAACCTCCGACGCGGGCTAGTTAATTCTGTCGTGACACGCCGGACGGTGAGGAATACTTCCGGCGGCGGCAAAAGCATTAATCCACAACAGTCAATGCCCGAGACATCTACAAGAGCTGAGGTGTTTACACCCATTGCCTGCGGCAGCAACTACCTATCTTTATATAACAGGTAATTTGACTCTTTCTTTCAACGAAACTCGAATGGAACAATATCCCGGAGATCTCGGATAAACGGGTACTTGGGGAAATATGGCTTGTAGACCTGAGATTGACTTAGCCCGACACTTTGTATTTGAATATAGAACCACTGAGTTTGACTTACCGCCTTGCAGCGACTGTTGTAATCTCCAGTTACACCCATGGAAATCGACAGCTCATCGTCAGGCACACCAACTAGGGCGAGAGGCCCTGACAGAGGCGACGCTTTTTCCCACCCGGGGCCGGCGGCCGGGTTCTTGATCCATGCGATGAGCCAGTCATTCAAATGATTTGCTAATACTTGGGCCGACTCTGGAACATTTTCGTACTGATCGAAACATTCATTCCCACCCAAAAAGAAGGGGATTTCTGTACCGTGCGTAGGGGTATGCGTCGGAAGATCACCAAGATTATACGGGGCAAAGTACCGGTACGCCCAGGTGTCTTGCTTCGCACTGCGCAGGTCAAGGAAGTAGTCGGTGGGACAATAGAAGCGGGCATCGCCATATGAAGCGCCACTCCTGTCAGACTCTGTGGCGTAGTCGGCAGGATTATAGGCGGCGATGAGGACATCATCTGGGATGTGACCAAGATCGGCATTGAAGTGATTAATCCAGTCTGAAAAGTTAGTATTCTCTGAAGCATAGACTATACTTCCAAAAAGAGCGCCTTCATCATCTGTAATTCCGACTAGTAACGGAACATGCGACGCATACTTGCCAGCATGAAATCGGGAAACATAGTCGGAGTGGCGTGTAATGTTGTCGATAGTCGGAGTGAAGAAGACATTTGCAGTTGAGTTGAAGAAGGCCGTCTGGATATCGAATATTGACACCTTCCGGAGGCAGTCTAGCTGACCCTTCCCGGTAGGGCAGCCGACTTGTGCAGACACAACATCAAGCCCTTCGTTCAGCGGCGCATAGGTCGGCCCTGAGATGGCGTTGGCGGCCATTTGGAAAGCACCCTTCAGCCATGTATCGGGATGGTTCCATAGGTAGTGATCAACCTGCACCGATCCGGAGGACTGGCCTCCGAAAACGATATGATCTGGGTTGCCACCAAAGGCTGGACACCGCCTGGGTAAGTAACTGCAGCATGGATAAGGGAAACGTGTTCTCTCACCATGAATATTATCGTGAATCCATTCCATCGCCTTATCAACATCGCTAATCTCGAAGTTTTGAGACGCATCTGGGTGAGCGGCTTTGAGTTCAGCCGAGTTCGGGGCACCCCAGATGCTTTCCCGGGTATTGAAGCTCACAAAGACAACACCCTTCCGCGCGAAGTTGTTGCCTTGATACAGAGGATTACTACTCGAGCCAGTGACCATAGCACCTCCGTACATGTACACAAACACCTTTCAGCTTTGGGTTAGGATGATGACAGCCATCAAGATTCAATAAATTTTTTGTAAGCACTTACAGGCAAGTTTTTGCCTCCACGCGGAGCCCAGACGTTCAGGTTCAGACAATCCTCATCTTGACGGCTGTAGTACTGGCTCGTTATGGCTTGGGGACAGGTTGGTCCGAAGGACGTGGCATTGACAATAGTTCCTGGAAGCAACTTTGGAACATCTTGAGCCTCCCGCCACCTAGTCAGAGGAAACGTTAGCTTTTGCTGTCGCGTCGAGTGAAGAAAATGTGAAGGGGTAGCAAGGCTAAAGTAGACGTAGCTTACCGGTTCTTGCCACCGGTGGTTGCGGCGAAGGGAATACCAAGGAAGACCGAATTGCCGTTGGAGTCAGCGAACCCTCTGTACATTCCCTGAGGAATCTTGACAGTAGTCGAGCTGGTGCGGCACGTTGATACTATTACTGCTGGGAAGACTGCTATAACCAAGCCGAGGCAAAGAATCGCCTTAAACACGCAAACAGGTCCCATTGCACAGATTCCTTGACCCTGTTGATAGCGACGGGTCTGGTGATGCACGGACATGAACGCTGCTGGCCGCTGCAACAACATCCATTAAGCAAGTCAACATTTAGTTTTGGCATATTTCAGACTCAGCACTGGGAGATATTACATTCCCATCGGCTGCGGGATATCATTTCTGGACCTGTTCGGGCCGGGGTTGACTGTTATCTGACAAGCTACTAGATCGCGTTAATAGGGAGGGTTGCCATGATATTATCGATATGGACAGCGGTCGGCGAGAGCAGCAGCATACTAGCGATACCTACGACAATTTGGGTGCGATTTCATAGCTAGAGCAGTGGATCCGACCTACACGGTACGGTAGCACGTCGCTCGAAGGATTATCGCTGTGTTATAGCTGATGCATTAGCACCGTTAGCGCTGAGGCTTATCTGATAGGGGATTCTTTCTTGACGGGGTCTATGCCGAGAATTCGAGCCGGCCGTCGATATTGGGAGGTGCGCGGCCCGAGTGAATGCGCAGGGGGCAGCAAAGAGAGTCCGAATCTTGATGGACGTGGTCTGCGCAGAATCCGTCTGGTGGTCTGCCACCAGACGGAATCTGCGCAAACAGCTCGCTTCGCCAGCCAACCAGGCGGCCGGGCGGGCAGCGCCCCGCCTGGGTGAGCTAGATACCCAATACCATAGCAATACGTCTACCGTTACATACGCTAAGGGAGAGTGCCCTAATTGGTCAGAACCTCGAACTTGAGTACTCCGTATTAGCATTCTGCGCAGATTCCACGTAGTACGGCGCCTGGTTGGCCGGCGAAGCGAGCTGTTTGCGCAGATTCCGTCTGGTGGTCTGCCACCAGACGGATTCTGCGCAGACCACGTCCATCAAGATTCGGACTCTCTGGCTGGTGGGCAAAGTATATCAGATACATGCAGCTCGTCGAGCTTTCCACCGTTTGGGGTCTTCATGCCTTGAGGGACGAAGATGCTGGTTCACATGCCAGTTCTATTTCTATAGTCTTATCTGAAAGGATTAATACAGTTTATCTACGCTCAAACATACTCTACTTCAAAGGGAGGAAAGAAAGTTGGTTCCCCTTATTCTGGACCGGTACTGCCCACCTATCCCGACACTGCTTGAACTATGAATCCTGCAAGTAGAAGCTATACAGCTGCCGAGGCCCCCTACTCTTCTCCGCTCGAGGCGCTCTCGGTCGCCTATGCAGTCCCAGCAACTGCCTCTGAGGCTTTCGTCTCTTCCATGTTGGATGCTTCCGCATTTGATTCCTGGGCCTTCGCTTCACTGGACTCAGTCAGCTTGCCGTCACGAACCTGCAGCTGTTCCAGCTTTTCCTCCACACTGGCAGTGGCTCCTCCGGCACCGACCGCATCGCGGCCAGTCAGGTAGTCCTCGAGCTCTCCGACCAGCTTCCCGCCGGCTTCCCACCGCTCCTTGCGCTCCTCCCTCCTCTCCTCGCAGAGCTTGATGAGTGCGGGCCAGTATACCGAGTGGTCATACTCAAACTCCAGCTTGCCGCTGAATTCGGTCCACAGCTGTTCTGGTGGGACATACTGGTTCATATCCTCGTTGAACTTGAGCTTCTCTCGCGTCAGAGGGTCGATGAAGGGAGTGATAAACTTGAAGAAACCCCAGACCACCCAAGGTACTTTGTCGATATCAGCATACAGCACCACAGCCGATCGTATGTTCCTTGGGCAAGTACTTACCATTTATGATGAGTGCACGCCCGAGCCTCTCGGGGTAATGCGTCTGCAGGATATGCAGCACTTCTCGTCCCTGACCGATGCCCGGCGCGGTGTTGGAGCGGCTCTTGCTCTGCTTGAAGTTGATGAGCAAGGCGAGAGTCTCCTGCCCAGCCGGCATGAGGTCGAGGACACGCTCGACCATGAAGACCAGGTGCTGCACCTGCCTAGGCGACGGCTCAGTGTTCTGGCGGCCCGGGTTGAGGTAGTGGCACACGCGGCCCTGCTTGTCGTAGCCAAGGATGACCTGCTTCCCCGTCTCCTGCTCCGGCGAGATGTGCTCCGCCGTCAACTCCTCCACGCCGTATTCTCTCCGCCATGTCAGCGTCTCCAGCAGGCGCTTCTCGGCCTCCTTCTGATGCCACTTGGTGGCACGCAGGTACCGCAGCAGGCACTCCCGGGTGAGCCACATCCGCTCACTGTCCGTGACGGGCCCTGCCTTGCCTTTGTGTGAGGGTATCTCCTTCCATGCCTTGACCTGCTCGAGCAGCCAGTCGTACTTGGCCTGATGGTCGGGGGTAAGCGGAGCTCTGAGCGGAGGATGGCAGCCGTCGGCCGGAGACGGGATCGGTGTCCGTAGCGGCCCGGGCGTCTTCTCCTGGACTGCTAACTCCCCAGCAGGCGGTGCTGATGCTGTAGTCGCCATCGCGCTCGGGTGCCGTTTGGTGCCGTTCGAATGTTGTCGAGTAGTAGCTTTTTGCGAAGATTATAGGACGTTCCGAAGCCCAATTGGCGGGTTTGGAGTCTAGACAGCAGAGCAAAATGAGAAGAAAGATGTTGCTTCTAGCCTCTCTTTCACCGCCGAGCGTCAGGGACAAGGGTCAGCCGCAGCTACAGATCAGATTGCAGATTGCAGATGCAGATGCCGATGCAGACGAGCGTCGCCTGGCACGAGAGATGGCGATGCGATAGAAGCCGCACAGCCAAAAAAGGCAGTCAAGGTAAGGAGGTTGGCTTGCACAGAAGACGATGATACAGAGTTAGAATTGCAAGATAATCTTTTCCTATTTGGATGTCTTTGTGCCCCTAAAATCCGTCAGGATACGGAAATCACTGAGGATCCGGAAGCCCGCCGAGCCCGCCCGGCTTGCCACGATTGGTGACGTCCCTGCAGCTAAAGTTACCTGGGTGATCCTCACGCAGAGCCTCCCCACCTGCACTGATAATCGATAAGAGCAGGCCTAGCGCGTGGGAAAACCAATTAACACGCATTGGCCAAGCAGAACGCGTCCCGTCGCGTCTCCGGAGAACATATTCAGGCGTCATCTTCTACGTCTTGCCCCGGCAAGGAGAAAGACAATTCCGCGCCAAATAGAACGGCTTTTGCACTCCTACGGCTGCACTCGATCTTCTCCACCATGGCGGAACCGACGGTAGCAGAATTGAACGAACGCTTCGCAGCGGGCAACAATGAGCTGGAGCCCGATGTCATCGCCGAGCTGCAGTCCATTATGCGGCTGCATCAGCTGTCGCCGCAGGACTTGTACTTCAAGTGGGAGTCCTACTGCATCAAGCTGGACGTGGATGAGCTGCAACCCACGGTAGAGAGGCTCAGGGCTTTCAAGCAAGATCTGCTGGATGCACTGGAGAAGAGCACGCGCACACAGGCGCATAGCAAGCCGGAGAAGCGAGTCGGCGCGACACCAAGGACTGTGGTCAAGAACGGAGGAGATGTCTTCGGCATGTGAGTGCGCCCAGGTCCTGTTCCCCCACACATGTATGGGTGCTAATAGTACCTACAAGGCTTGACAGCCTTGTCCCCAATACCCCCGGTGGGAGGCCCATCAAGAACTCTGCCAAGAGGAGGCAGGTGGAAACGCCATCAATGTCCCGAGTCAAGGCAGAACACATGAGCAGCTCGCCAGATTACAAGACTCCGTCAAGGCTGGACGAGCAGGTGAACTCAATGCTCCCGTACGTTGTCCTGACGGATGTGGCCCATCCTTTGACAATGCTAACCCGTAACAGTCCGTCGTCCTTCAACGACCGACCGAATGCCGGCGACATCATCGAAGTCCTTAACGACCACCTACAAGCTCCCGAACCACCGATTGCCCCCTTCGGGGAGTCGCGTGTCAAGTTGACGGCGGCCTCGGACCAGAAGAAGCTGGGATACAAGCCATTGTCGATGAAGCTTTCAGAGGCGTCGGAGATCTTGGATGATAGGATAGATGACTTCATGAACCTCGTCATGGAGCACCATAAGCTGGACTACTCGGCATTCGGGAGTGCAGCAAGCCAGAGCACAACTGAGATTGTCGCAGTGGGCCGGATTGCCTCGGATTCCGCAGAAGGGAAGCTCAATGCCGCGTCCCTGGTGCTCGAAACGTCGCGCCGCATGGGAGGCGGTTTGCGAATTCCCCTGAACCTGGAGAAGTTGAGGGGCTATCAATTTTTTCCCGGCCAAATTGTCGCTCTCAGGGGGAGCAATACCTCGGGTCACGACTTTGCCGTCAAGGAAATACTTGACATTCCTCTCCTGCCCAACGCCGCTTCGACGCCAGAAGCCCTAGAGGCCCACCGCGAGAAGTTAAGGGGCGGTCCAGATGCCATGGACTCGGACGCTGATCCACTACCCTTGAACATCATGTTCGCATCCGGTCCTTATACTGCAGACGACAACCTCGATTTCGAGCCCCTGCACCAGCTATGCAGCCAGGCAGCGGACACCTACGCCGATGCCGTTGTTCTTGCTGGGCCGTTTATTGACATGGACCACCCGCTCATAGCAACGGGAGATTTCGATCTGCCAGACGAGGTGGTCGTAGAGCCCGACACAGCCACCATGTCCACCGTCTTCAAGTATATGATCTCACCGGCACTGAACAGGCTAGTCGCATCTAATCCTAACGTTACCATTCTCCTGGTGCCGTCCGTCAGGGATATCATCGACAAGCACGTGTCCTGGCCACAGGATCCCTTCCCCAGGAAAGACCTCGGCCTGCCAAAGACGGCCAGGATCATCGGCAACCCCATGACGCTGTCCATGAACGAGATGGTCATGGGTATCTCGTCGCAGGACATCCTCTATGAGCTGCGGCACGAGGAGCTGGTTGGCGGCAAGCAGGCGGACCCAAATCTGCTATCGAGGCTGTGCAGGTACCTCATCGACCAGAGGCATTACTTCCCTCTCTTCCCTCCCACGGATCGACAAAAGCTGCCAAAGGTCGGCACCGCAGAGGGAGTCGCCGCTGGAGCCATGCTCGACGTCAGCTACCTGAAGCTCGGAGAGATGGTGAACGTGAGGCCCGACGTGCTGGTAGTTCCAAGTGCCTTGCCCCCATTTGCGAAGGTGAGCCAGCTCATCAAACGAGCGTTCTTCGTGAGAGTCGTCCGCTAACTAAAGCACAACAGGTCGTGGAAAGTGTCCTCGTAATTAATCCTGGGTACCTCTCGAAGCGGCGGGGTGCTGGCACTTATGCTCGGGTGACACTGAATCCTCCGTCTCTGTCTGATATAGGGAGCGGAGGAGGGATGATGGGCCACAGAGTCTTTGACAGGGCCCGGGTGGAAATCACCAGGATATGATCATGTGGGAAGCATGTGCACGGGGCGGGACAAGGAGTATGGGTATCGATCGGGATATGATATTTTGCCATGGTCATGGCTGGGTATGGTAGCCTCTTTATACAATTTCTAGAGCACTCAAGCGTCCACTCTCCGGCGCTTGTCGCTCCCGTAGCGATCTTCTTCCCGGTCCCGTGAGTAATCCCGCTTCCTCCGGTCCCGGTAGTCGTCACGGTCATCTCTTCTCGGAGAGCCGGACCTCGACCTCCGTCTCTCTCTGTCACGATCTTGTGGCCTGTATCTGTCTTCGTCCCGCGATCTGTCGCCCCGCGGCCCTTTTGGTGCCCCAGGGACATCCTTCCTCTGACCGAGCGGAATAGCATTCGCGCCCTGCCCGCCCTCCCGCCCTCCGTCTCGGAACTCGCCTTCTCCTCCTCCGTACCGATCACTCGGGTACCTCGGGTCGTCCAGCATGCCCCAGCGGCCCGTGTCCTCCGACTTGAGGTCCCTGTACTTGCTCGCGCCCTTCTTGCCCAGCTTCGTCATGTCGCGCATCTGCAGCGCCTTGGGCAGCAGCTCCCGGTTCTTGATGTCGTCGGCGAACCGCGACCCCATGATGTCGCGCCGGTCGAGGCCCTCGGCGCCCATCTCCTCCTGGTAGAAGGCGCCCTTGTGGAAGTACTTCTGCATGTAGGCCATCTTGCCGCGCGATTCGCGCTCCTCGCGCTGCCGCGCCAGGTGCTCCTCGTCCTCGGCCCGCCGCTCCTCCTCCGTCAGGTTGCGCCGCCGCTCGACCTCGGCGCGCTCGCGCTCGCGCGCCTCGATCGCCTCACGGGCCCGCTTGATGCGCCGCAGCTCCCGCAGCTTCCAGGCCGCGTACTCGGCCTCCGGGTCGACCTCGTCGGTCGTGTCGACGTCTGAGTCCGGCTCCAGCCCGCCGTCGGACTCCCAGTGCAGCCGGCCCGCCTGCTTGGCCTCGAGGTCCTTCTTGATCTGCTCCTCGACGAGCGCGTCTGCCGCAGCCCTCTTTTCCGCCTCTTCTTCCTCCTCCGTTTTGACGGGTGCGGGGGGCTCTTTAGCTTCGCCACCGGGGCCTTTATTTCGGTCCTCTTTGCGTATGAACTTTGGCCGCACCATCAGCCGCCTCGGCGCCTCCTCCTCGCTGCTGCTCTCTTCCTCCTCGGAGCTCTCACCCTCTTCCTCATCACTTCCCTCCTCATCTTCCTCGTCCTCCTCATCTTCCGTCACGAACCCCTCCTCCTTCGCCTTGCGCTCGATCTCGGCCCGCGCTTTCGCGGCCGCCACCCGTCTTGCCTCTTCCTCCGCCGCCTGTTGTCTCCGCGCTGCGAGGTCGACCTTGCCCAGGCTTCCGCTGCTAATGATCTTCCCCGCACTGGGCACCTTCGGTGGCGCCGCGATGGCGCGCTTGCTGGTTGCTACCGCTGCCTCCTCCTTCTCTTCGGTCTCGTCGTCGCTGGCTTCTGATTCGGAGGACGACGCGCCCGTCGGCTTGCCAGCGCGGTAGCGCGCGGGCCGGGTGGGGTTGGCGGTCATGCGCTTTGGAGGCATCTTTGGAGTTGTGCTGGCGTGATGACGATTGAGGAAAGGTGTCCGAGTGCAGTCTGGTGAAGGTGATTTTCTGCAAAGCAACTGGAATGCAGCACGCGGCTGGGAATTTTAGGTGCGGCTCTGGGGAGCAGGAGGCGCTGTTGGAAGCTAGTTCGGTGGGGTGGAATGGCTGGCTTTAGCGCACCGGCAAGCTCAGAGGCGGAGTAGTACCTGCATGAAGTGCTGCGACCGAGGAATGAAGCGTTTCGCTAATAATGCTTTCTATGGAGGGCGCTTCGTATAAGGTAGCTATTTACTTCTACTCCTCTCGCAACTTGCTAAACTTTCCACTCAGCCTGGCTCTGGCCGTCATTGCAGCTTGCATCCAGGAAGACCAGCTGTCGAGGATCGGGGGGACGATGTCACGCGGGTTAAACAGATACTCTTCTCGTATCAATATATCTGATTGAGGAAAATGCTGAAATGCTTGTCTGTAGACCAATCAGTACTGCAAGTGTCTCGTTCTAGTCAATGCTATCGTTCATAAATCGTGCAACTGCTCTCGGGTGCCTCCTCGAATGCCCCGTATATAAATCCACGGCCGCAAAGTGTATTGGCAGTCGATCCAGATGCAAAGGAAAGACTCCCGTGGAAGAAGCAAACCTTCAATCAACACTGCCGCTCACCTTACCACCCCATCATTTCGGCCGGAAAGCCAGCGCCCCAAAAGCGCGATCCAGCTCCTCACCCGGATCCGGTGCCGCCATCTCGCTCACACCAGCCGCCGGACCAACACCACCACCACTACTCCCAGCAGCGCCCAGGCCCCTCCCGTCCCCGCTCGGCGCCGCCCCCGGCAGCCCCAGCCCGGAGTGGCCCGCCGGCGGCGACGCCGTGCCGCTCCTCTCCGGCTCCAGCAGCCGCGCGTCGCTGTCCAGCCAGCCCGGCGCGACGCGGCGCTTCTCGGCGAGCTCGCGCGCGCGGATGCGCTCGTCGAGGGCGCGCAGCTCGGCGTCGGCGTCGGCCTGCAGCTTGGCGACGTGGGACTGCAGCGCGCGGCACGAGGCGATGATGTCGTCCGGGTGGGCGGCGTGGCCCGACTGCGAGACCACGTACCGCGGCTTGCTAGCTCCCGCGGTGCCGTCGTCCGCCGCGGAGACGGAGATGTTGATCACTGAGGGTGGGAGGGCGGAGGGCATGGTCTTGTAGGTGTAGGGGAGGGTGACAGAGGTGGGGAGATTGACGAAGGGGGAGACGGTCAGGGGGACCTGCTGCAGGAGCGGGTGCGAGCCTGGGTAAGGTGGAATGTTAGTTGGAGGGCGTTTGGAGGTCTGAGGATGAGTAGAAGCTGGGAGGACTCACGATTGTCGTGCATTGTTACGACCTGTTGGATCTCACGATATGTACGGGAGATAGTGCGGGGTCTTTCAACACCGAGTCGTCGACCATGGGTGTTGACAGATTCACTATGAGTCAAAGAAGCGCTCTTTTTCTTTGAGGACTGTAGAAGTAACGCGGTTTCAACCTCGAAGTCTGGCCAGAAGTGTCGTTGTCGGATCTTCAAGGAAGCCTGGGACGTGACCTCAGAGGGCATCACGTGCAAGCACCCTTCCACCTTCATGGCGATAAGATAAGAGCTCTACATTCCCACCCCGCCAGAAAGCTTCCCAGGCGCAACGACCCTCCCTCCATCCCACCTCAACCAGCTTGGAGCCAGCAGAAAAGAACCCATTTCAAGCTCCGTAGCCACTGACGCTCAGAACTTGCGAGATGTTGCCCACAACTATCAGGTCTCCCCCGTCGCTGAACGACTACATCCCCCTCTCCGAGTACCAGTCGCAGACCCCCGAGACTTTCCACGGCGGGAAGCCCGTCTTGCACTACCACGCGACCGGCGCGAAGGCCTGGATCCCCAAGGCCCAGCAGAGCAGCGGCCTGATCATTTTTCCCGCGGACTTGCCGCCATCCAGGCCCACAGGGCCCGAGAGCGTGGTACTCAATGGCAGCTCCGAAGACCTTCTCGAGCAGAAGATCGACCTCTTCGTCAACTCTGAGTAAGAACGGCCCCATCCCTCTCTTCCTACCGCTTTTCAGCCTTGTCTTTGCTAACAAGCGTGCTGCTTACAGGAGCCTCACTCTCTTCTGTCCGGCGACCGAGTCCGGCGTCTCCATCCCCTACCCCTCCATAACCCTCCACGCGACCAAGCAGATCGGCGGCGCCGACGCGGCAGCTGCCACCAGCAGCGGGGAGCAGGAGGAGCGGCGCTACATGTCCCTCTACATGCAGCTGCAACTTTCCGACGGCGGTGGCGACGACGAGTCCTTCGAGATCGTCGAGCTGACCATCGTGCCGCCCGAATCGTCGACCGACCTGACGGGGGACGAGCAGCAGCAGCAGGCGGCGACGGAGGCTGACAAGCTCTTCAAGGCCATATCGGAATGCTCGAACCTGCATCCCGACCCGGCCGACGAGGACGACGACGAGAACGACGGCTACTACGCCGCCGGCGCCGACGATCGAATAATCTTCGAGGGCGGCGCGGACGGCGGCCAGCCCGAGGCGATCGAGGGCTACAGCGGGGTGTTCAGCATCGGCGGGGGAGGCGGCAGGCTGCCGCCGCCGATGCCGGGGAGCTCCGGCTGGATCACGGCGGAGAACGTGCACGAGTACTTCGACGAGGAGGGCAACTGGATAGGCGGCGAGGGCGTCAGCGGCGAGCTGGGCGAGGGGGCGGGGCGCGTGCGTGTTCGGAACGAGGCGGAGAGAGATGCGGAGGCGAATGGCAAGAACGGAGAGGAGGATAGCAGCGAGAGCAAGAGGCCGAGGACGGAGTAGGGGACTTGAGTCCTTGCAGGGAGCCTATGTATACCCATGGGAGTTAAAGTCGTGGTGAAAAGGGCATAGAAAGAAGTGCTGGGACGGCTGGCTTGTTCTTCTTCGAAGGGCATTGGGCGTCGGGATTGGAAAAGTCTAGCCTTAGAGACCGTGTTCAGTGAAGATATCAGGGTACGTCTCAAATTGGGCGTATCAAAAAGTTTTGACAGTTCTCTGTTGCGCAGCTGTTTGCCAGGTTGTAGATGGCCGCGAGAGCCATGCCAGCTAGACGTCTGCTAGGATTTCCCTAATGGCCACGAAAGTTTCCATCCTTCCGTAACCTAAAGCACTCGTAGAATCGTCAGCATGGCTGATGATACATAGCCAGTTTTCTGCGGAACATGTCCTGCCCGTCAACTGAAGAGCAAGAACGCCGTCCGCTGTCATGCTAGCAAGATGCTCCTCCCAATACTGATACATATAGTGCAAGTCCAACACTTCTTCCTGTCCTTTACTCCTCACATTCCCTCACTCGTCCTGTTCGTCTTCCTCGATGAGCCTTCCAAGGATCAAGCTCTGGATGACAAGCTCGTCACTCAAAGTCCTGATCCTTTTCGAAGGCGGTGCAGTCGGCGCAGCGCTACTCGCCCTCTTTCTCTTCTTGCTCTCGGCTACACTGGGCCCAGGAAGAAACAGCTCCGCCTTGTCCAGCTTCTCGTCCACGTAGACCCAGTCGAAGGGGCGGCCGAGGTCTTCCGAGGCCTTCAGCTTCGCTCTGGCCTCCTCCGGGGTATACACGCGGGATAGCGAGGCTCCCAAGACGCGCGCGAGGAAGATGTAAGCCATCTTTTTGTTCTCCTCCGACTTCTTCATGACTAGCAGAATCCTGCTTCCCTCTAGGAGTCGAGGACGTTCCTGCACAACTTCGCACAGCTTGGCGGATTTCGCATCATATGGAAGGAGATTGCGCGAACGGATCGCATCTCCAAGAAAGGCGGATACACCGGCGCACAAGAGGTACGGTGACCAGTCGATTATCTCCTGTTTATCGAGGCACGTCGTAATCCATTTCGGAGCTATGCAAGGCAGGCCGAGTGCAAGAGCCTGCATGTATTTGACCTTTCTCGAGTGGCCGTCCGCAATGAGAGCTGCGAACCCCGTAGACCGTGCAGCCAAGGCCAGCTTTATCTCTGTATCTGGCGGAGATGAAGTGGCAGAGCTCATCTCGGCCGTCTTCACCGGGGCGACTTCAAACAACTCGTCGAAGCCGGTAGAGAGTACCTTACCACCGCCTAGTTCAATTTTACGTTCAATTGCCTTTGCGAATTCCATTCTGCCGTCATATTGTTCCGAGCTCTCACCGGGCTTCTTGGACTGAAATGAAATGGCAAAAGCCATGCCCTCGAATACCCTCGGCACTCGAGACCCCTGTTCCCGAGGAGCAGATTGTCCCTTGGAGACAAGCCTGCCGGGCCTCGCATTTCTTAGGCTATGCTCAAATGTCGGAGTTGCTGACGGCGACCGACCCAGTTCGTCGGCTGAACTAGAATCTTGCTGATATTGCTTTCTGGTCAATCTTGTAGACGCCCTCAGGCTCTCTTTGAGTCCTATTTTTAGCTTCGGCAACGATTCCACGCCATCTCGGCGTTTCACCTTGTCGATTGCTGGAGATGAATGACCCGGATCTCGCGCTGTTGGGTTCTCCTTCGAACTCGACGTGGAACCCTGTGTCAGCGGAGACGTATCATGAGAGAGATCGGGTGTCCTAGATAGAGTGCTAAGCGTCGACGTCGAAGGAATGGGAATGTGCGGTGCTGAACTTGATGGTGCCGTGGGTGTGACGTTCACCGTAGCTTGGTCCTGTCGTCGCGTCCTAGCTCTTGTGCTCAGAGCAGGTGGTGATGAAGGAATTGCCCAACTGGGTATTTTCACTCCGGCCTGTTTCGTTCGAGCAGATGAGGCAGGCTCTTCAGGCCCGGCTCTTCCAGGTTCAAATGCCTTCCCAGCAGCAGTATCAACATTATCAGATCCAAGGATCTCATGTCGGTAAGAAGTTACCTCTGAAGCCTGAGCAGGTTGCTTGGGTAAATCTGGTAGCGAAGACACGGGAATATTCATCTCCTGCGCAGATGATCCATAGACCGGCCCCTTGTTGGAAGGGGGCAAGGACGTCGGCCGGGAGGCGTCAATAGACGAACTCTTGGGGACATCATCTAAAGGTCTTCCATGAGCCTCAGTTGGGCTCGTTTCTGGAATTGCCTCTCCATTGTCCGCATCGAAGCTTAGCATAGTTCGCGACAACTTATCACCTTTTCCGAGAGCCTGAAAGGTGGGTGCGGTACTTGGCATCACCTCGACTACCAGATCCTCCAGTGTATCTGGCTCATCAACGTCTGTGGCTGTGGCTCCATCATCATCCAACAGTTCCACACCAGCGTGTTTCACAGTTTGTTCTTGCGAATCCGCAACAGTGCTCTGAGAATCATCGTCGGCATTGTCTGTGGGACCCCGGCTGAGATACTCCTCTGACCCCGACCGAAGTCGGCTCTTTTTCTTATTAGTCGAGGGTACTTCAACGTCCTCCGATGATGGTGGGCGGGGAAAGTTGATAGACGTAAGCTGCTTCACAGCGGCCTCCTTCTTGGAGCGGATACGCCGGCGGCGCTGAACCTCCTCATCGCCCAAGTCGTCCTCCGAACCGTCGCTTGACTCGGAGTGCAATTCAGAGTCCTCCCTTCTTTCCTGGGACTTTCTCATCGGTTCATACTCGGCCAAAAGTCCAGGCTGCCGCCCCCTCTGTGGAGAATCATACCTCGGAGAGTCTGGTATCGAGGGCTCCTTCGTCGCCGCACTATGGTAGGGAGTGCTGTCAACCTGAAGTCGTGACGAAGTGTCGGGTAGGACTTGGGGGCTAGAGATACTGTCAAGCAGAGGAGAGGAGCGGAGGCCACGGGTCTTCAGCGGGGATGAGATGATGGGATTTGGCGATATCGAATTCTGTGGGAAGTCATTCGGCGAGGGTCGAGATGAGGTCGGACTAACTCGGCGTATAGCCGAAGAGAATTGTGTCTGCCCAAACAGTTGGGAATCGGGCATGAGAGAGACTCTGTGTTCTGCCCCGAAGGGGTTCCTCGGCGCCGCCGGTGTCTCCGGGGCCGGAGGAGCCAGATGATGGTAACCATCGCGAGTGACGCCATGGCGGAGACGGCCAAGGGCACCAAAATCCACAACGCCAGATCTCTCAAGCACGGGTGAAGACTCGGTGTGATGACTAGGCAGATTGCTCAAAGCGAAGCTCACAATCCCAGTGTCGTCCACATCCAGGGTTCTTTGCTCATGCGACGTGCTCTGAGACAAGTTCTCAACCCCGTGGATGGGGTCGGTCGATAGGATAGGATTTGCGAGAGACGGCGAGGAACGTTGGAAATATCGTTCATAGCTCCGCCCATCATTTGACTGGGTCGGCGACTGTGATGAGTCCATTTTGCTGAGCGAAGCCTCGCCTGATGCTCTGAGGGTGGGCAAGTGGTCTGTCCTCACAAACGGATTGGGACCTTCAACAACCGGTCCGGGATTTGTGTCACCCACGGTCGGCACTGCCCCTCCATCATCAAAGGCTAAGGGTGATGACAGAGGTTCTTGACGACTGCAGTGCTTGGATGATGATCCACTAAGAGCATAATCACTCCTCCGGACCGCGAGTTCGGAAAGAGAGGCATCAACGGTTGTGGGTATGCTACATCCACTCAGGTCGCGGTTCTCGTTAGGCGCGTCTCGTCGTGCCTGGCTACCTGTGGTCCGAGCTCCGAGGTCTTCTACAGGGGTCTGTTCGGCGCCCGGCGACCGTCCGCGCCGCTGACCAACGAGTGTCTGCAGGACTAGAGATAAATCAGTGTATTGCTCCCCGCACTTTCTTCGCAACGACCAGATTGAGCGATGCACCCGATCTCTTACCTTTGCGACTGTTTCCGGGCGCCTGCTGTTCCAGTTGGGGACCTGGAGATCTTGCTGGAGCCGAGGTCTGCCCTCGATCGTCGCAAGCCGGCGAACTGCTCGTCTGTGAGACGCCACACGCGGTTAGAATGCGATGAGAAGGCGGGTCCACTGAGAGGCGTTCGCAAGGAAGCCATTGGCGAACGACGATAGTGCAGGTGCCTTACCATTCCTATGCCGTATTCAATCATGTAGGTGTTGAGGATCTGCTGGCTGTCCTGCGATTCATTTTTGCCCTGCAACGCCTGCTTCTCTGCGGCGGCGAGGCTGCTCTGCTTCTTCCTGCGCTTAGGAGCCATGGAGCCGGTTCTTCCTGGCCTTCAGAGGCGTTCGATGGGGGGTGGAAGACGGATGTGGCTGGCAACGATGCAGACCAGAATTTGTTGGCTGCCGAATTTTACTCCGCGAGAGCCCAAGTTCGGTTGGAGATCGTGTACGAAGTATATTTCGTACCTAGACTGACATGCCAGTTGGGGCGAGATGGGGTCCCGAGTATCCTTCGGAGCCTCCTTCTACGAGGTCTGTCCATTAGTTACGTAGGATGACAGTAGGTATTCTATACAGCAGAGCAGGTACATCCCAGGGGCACTTGTAGGAACGTGTGACTGCCAGCTGTCAACTCGGAACTTCAACAAAGAGCCGCATCCCCGCCATCTCCCAATGGCGCAAATGGAAGGCGCGGCTACCACAGTAGTTAAATAGCCCCTCCGCCGACGCGCAAAGCCTGAATTGAGACACGTGCAGCCCCGACTGTACGCCGCGAAGTCATGTGATGCTGCTCGTGACACCAAACGTCACCACCGCCACCTTGTCCCAAACATCTTGGCGCCCCCCGGCCAGCCTGGATGGACTTCCAGAAGATTGCAATTTCAGGCGGCCCCTGGTCTCTTTGGGGATGTTTCCGCGTGGATCCCGGGCCCCTAGCCATTGTTTCCTGTAATAGCTCCTACTGGAAATAAATAAAAGAACAGTTACTAGCAGAAGAATATGCTGTTACTAACGATACCTCAGCGATATAGTGTGCTGATCTGTTAGTAAGGCTAAAGGCTGCTGTTTGTCTATTTCCTCAAATCTTTCAAACCTGGTGGCCTCCATCTCATTTGCTACCTATCAGCTGGGGCTGTTTCTGCATGAAGTCGCGCAGATCTGCCGTTCCCAGGAGGCCCGTCGAGGCGGCCTCGTCGGCCTTGAAGGTCACACCGCTGTGCACAGAACCAGAACAAAGGGAACGTCGCATGTTTCTTCACCAGAGACGATGCCTTCTGCAATGCTCTTTGTCCACACAAGATGATGCTAACAAACAGCAGCCGCACCGAAGGAAGCATCCCGACACCATCCCGAGACACAATGCTCCGGGTTGCTGCATCGGCCCATTTCTCCTCACACTGCTGAGCTCTCCCCACTTGGAGGCGTTGGCGTCCCGCGTGCCTCCGGGTCTCGTCTGATGGCCCCTGCGGGTTACCGTAGCATTCCAGTTGACGGTGGAGCACGGCGTCCCGGGGAACACCAGCAATAAGATTGCAGACGAAATGACTCTCATCAGACCATACTTAAATCGATGCTGAACTCCTTCACAAGCCCCGAGCAAGAGTCTCTCCTGCCTCTGCGACGAGAAAGAAAACCAGGAAACCAAGGAAGATTTCATTGCAGGCACCCGATCCCTTGGCTCTCATCTCCTCGAGGACATCCCGCTTCGTTTACGCTCCCCGCCAACGCTGCTCCACAACCCTATCCGCGTTACAGAACAAGCGAGTTGCCGACTCCATAAACAATACGCGGCACCTGAACGCGGCCGGGTTTCTGTATCAGCCTCCACGTTCATTTGGGGCAGAGAAGCGAGCAAACATCATCTACTGTTATTACTCGCTTGCTGCTATCAAGCAAGCCCGCCCAGGCTGACAGGCTCCCCTTCTCTGCGACGGTACATTGCCTTAACGGCTGTTTGATTAGTTGGGTCTGCTGTCCCCGGCCTAGCTCCATCTCCATCCAGTGTGCGCGCTGGGGTCTAGCACCAATGATAGGGGGACGAGGATGTCGCGGCCTCTCATCTCCTAAATAACCAACCTCCTTCTCCATGACTGCAGTCTTCCTTCTGCAAATTTGCTTTCTGTCGACCTGCTCCAACATTCTCTTACATGACGGGCAACTGAACCACTTCAAGGCTCTCGTCGTCGCCGCCAGAAGAACGACTCCGACCTGGAGGCAGCGCCCGCGGCGTAGCCACCACACCGCTCCTTGCCACAACAACAGAAGACGCCGCGCCTCTTCTCTAACCTGCCGCCCGGCCTTTCTGCAGCAGGTTTCTCACTCGTTCGCATCCTCCAAGATAACGTCTTCAAGGCAGCAGAGCCGTCGTCGCAAACTCGTAGACAGAGCTGTGCTGGAGCAGATTCTTACACTACAAGACACTATGGAGGAGCAGGCACTGTCCCACCCAGCACCTCCACCGCGAGCCTACATGGGCACAGGGTTTGAGGAGCATCCAATTGAGCGCATTTCTTCAGCAGAGGCCATGCCTCCACCACCTACACCGGCTCCGGCGTCGTCGTCAGAAGAGCACGAGGCGCGGTCCTCGTTCGAGTCGCGCTCCTCTCGCTCTACGTCGTCCGCCTCGAGAAACACCAACAGGTTGTCCCTGACGCTTCCAATTGCGCCGCCAACAAGCCTCCCATCACGGCCAACACCAGTTTCAACAGGTGTGCCGTCTTGCCCTCCCACGCCAAGTGACTCAGGTCTTATGTCGCCCACCGACTCCAATGATTTCATCATTGCCATCGCTGCTCAAGAAAGGCGGGTGCTCGAGCTGCGTGAGGAGCTCAACCGAGCCGAGCTAGACTTGAAGCAGCTGAAGAAGCAATGGACGCATCATGAAGCTCACAAGAAGAGGCAAGATGCTAGGAAAGCAGACCCTCTACGACCTCTCGTCGTTGCACAGACAAATACCCCCAATGCCGGCGGTGAAGGCGACGCTACGGCGTCACGCACTGTTGACATCGACAGGAGAAGGGCCCTGCTTCTAGGCCAGCAGAGCAACCAGAGCACGCCGACTTCGGGACGAAGACGCGTCATCCGCGGCGGCCACACACGGGCACTCTCTCTTCTGTCCCCTGTCAAGACTGGCGATGCTTTCTCAGTCCTAGAAGATTCCCCCGAGACAGGACGGCTACCCATGAAGGATTCGGAGCCGCATCTCCAGAACCTGGCGAGGCATGCCCCGATCACAGCCGCCCAGCTATCCAAGCGTGCATCATGGGCTCCGCGCTCTGTCCACCCAGCAGCTTCCCAGGGCGTGAAACAGATCGCAGAAGACTTCAAGGCAGGTCTCTGGACTTTCGTGGAAGACCTGCGGCAAGCTACAGTGGGCGACGAGCCGATCAATGGAGGTGGCCTGCCGATGCGTAGAATTGATAGCAACGCTCGGTCGCCCTCAGCGAGAGACTACAGTGGTGACCAGGATACCATTCGGGCATCGGCCTCCCATGCACGGCCTCACGTCGCCAACGCCTTCAACGACACTCCGACCCCAGCATCCAAGCACGTGGACGCTATGGCGAGGGAAGAAGATGGTGCGAATCACAAGCGGGTGATAAGCAAGGCCGAGAGCAAGGCGACGAAGCGCTTCTCTTGGACGCCTCTGTCGATGGATTCGCTCGATGATAACGACTGGTCGAATTGGGACACACCGACCGCCAAATCGCCCAGGTGGAGCGGCACGACCGTGAACGGGGACATCATTCCCGCCATCCCGGAAGGTGGCGATGAGAACACAACCCCTCTGTGAGACTCACCTCGTTTCCTCGGCACTCTCTCTATCTACACCACCCCGAATACCCTTTGCAGACTGGGGACTAATCACGATTCTCTACACCGCTCTGCAGGAAGAAGAAGTCCTCGACCGAGCCCGCCGCTCCGACGTCTCCCTCGTCTCTCAAGCTCGAGGAGCTCTCACTGGGCGTCCTGAACCGCCTGTCGCCGGGCAACATCAAACGCACCGCGTCCGACTTCATGAAGGAGTGGGAGAAGAGCCTGTCGCCGCCGCCTGAGCCGATTACCTTCGCCGCCAAGGAGAAGGGCACGTGAGAGACGACAAATGTGCTCTGTACATAACCCGATATCCGACTGTACATACAACACTTCACCCTGAGGAGGGAGATATGAGGGGTATACATAGAAAGGGGAGCCAGTGGTCTCTACTGCTTTCGCATACATAGAGGAGGAGCGCTTGCATATTATTGCCATTGAAGCGAGAAGGCTTTTTGCTTAGGAGGGTTACCCACAGTTGATGAAGACAGGGCAACCTGTTTGGATGATGGGTAGTGACAAGTGGCAGAGAGCCATTGTGGGAGTCTTGTCGGGCTGTCGACTGGATGGATGATACGGACACGGTTGGTCTCGGGCGGGTCGTTCCTCGGCTCACCTGTTGGCCGAAATCTGCCCATTCTGTAATGCCTCGGAACAGTAGGCCTGTGTCTGGGTACTGTCCTTCGAGGAGAATGTTGATGGATCTGGGGGTTGGGTCGCTTAATAACGATACGATAATGACCATCATGATGAATGAGAAGATATTTGGAGAAGATCGCTCTCGCTGTCCCTTGTTGCTGTTGCATATACCCCCGAGTCCTGCCTTTATCAAAAGGGACGGACACGTTGACTTCACAAGAGAAGACGAATGGAGCCGCCGCCAGAAACACCTCAAAAAGAACCAGTAACACCGTCTCGTCCGTATAATGGCGGGTAGTACAATGTAGGGGCAGCACTACGAGCAAACATCATCCATCACCATAGCTCGTCTACAGAGGACTTCCGAGTCACGGTATACATCTATATTGTCTCCTCGCCCGAAATGTTACGTACAAAATCGCGCGGGGAATGAAACCTGGAACACAGCAGCGGCATCCATGCATGCACCCAATCCGTACATAATTCAAATCACACCTCCTCGCCATGTTTACTCATCCATCACAGACGCGAACTTGTCCAGCATAGCCTGCTGTATCGCCTCATACTAGAATAGCCCTTGTCAGCAGCTGCGCTTTCACTGGATGAGTTAATGCTGTATCCCTTACCTTCTTGCAGATCACCTCCTCCCCGTCGCTGGGCACCTCGAACTTCAGACTACGCAGCTGGGCCTGCAGTTCCTGCGTGGCCTCGCGCACCTTCTGCCAGCTCTGGCCCTGGGCGATGGCCTTCTGCGCCTCGTCGTGGAAGCCGACCATGAGCTTCATCATCCACTCCGTCTTCCAGATGGGGCAGAACTGATCGTAGTCAGAGTAGCCGTTCTGCTGCAGGAAGTCCTCCTTGATGAGCGTGGCCATGTCCAGCGTGATCTTGTCCGGGTCCGACAGCGCCGACTTGCCCACCAGCTGCACCACCTGGTCCAGCTCCTCCGAGTCTGACAGCAGCTGTCGGATGCGGTCGCGCAGCCGCGGGAACTCAGGGAAGTCCTTCTCGTACCACTTGTCCAGCACCGTCATGTACTTGGAGTACGAAAGCGACGTGTTGATGGAGGGGAAGTGCTTGCGCTGCGCCAGCTTCTTATCCAGACCCCAGAAGACCTGGACGATACCGAGGGTGGCCGAGGTGACAGGGTCCGAGAAATCACCACCGGGCGGGGACACAGCACCGACGATGCTCACACTGCCCTCGCGCTGCGGGGAGCCAAGCGCCTCGATCTTGCCGGCTCGCTCGTAGAAGGAGGCCAGCTTAGCACTAAGGTAGGCGGGGAAACCCTGGTCAGCAGGCATTTCACCCAGACGACCGGAGATTTCTCGCAGAGCCTCGGCCCAGCGCGACGAAGAGTCCGCCATCATGGCGACGTTCATGCCCTGGTCACGGAAGTACTCGGCAACGGTGATACCGGTGTAGATAGAGGCTTCTCGGGCAGCGACAGGCATATTGGATGTGTTGGCGATGAGTGTCGTGCGCTTCATGATAGGCTCCTTGCGGCCCTCGACCTCGATAGATAGCTCCGGGAAGTCCTTCAGGACTTCAGCCATCTCGTTGCCTCGCTCACCGCAGCCCACGTACACGATGACGTCTGAGTTGGAGAACTTGGAGACAGACTGGCTAATGACAGTCTTGCCACATCCGAAAGCACCAGGGATGGCAACAGTTCCACCCTGGACGCTGGGGAAGAGGGCGTCCAACACACGCTGTCCGACCAGGAACGGCTTGTTGGCGGAGTGCTTCTCCGTCACGGGACGCGGCACTCGGACGGGCCAGGACTGCATCATGCCGTAGGTCGACTTCTTGCCATCGAACTCCACCTCGAGTATCTTCTCGTCGACGGTGTAGCTGCCCTTAGAGGCGATCTTGGTGATGGTTCCGCGGGCGCGGGGCGGGAACAGGATCTTGTGGACGGTGATGAAGGAGTTCTCGTAGACCGTGCCCCAGACGTCGCCGCCGGAGATGTGGTCGCCAACCTTCATGGTGGGCGTGAAATCCCACTTCTTGGTTCGGTCGAGAGCGGGCAGGGCGATACCTCTCGGGATGTAGATGCTCTTGGCCATCTCCGAGATCTTCTCCAGTGGTCTCTGGATACCGTCGTAGATGTTGTTGAGCAGACCGGGGCCGAGCTCGACGGACAGGGGCTTGCCCGTCCGCAAGACAGGGTCGCCGACCGTGACACCGGCTATTCGCACATTATGGTCAGTATCCCCAGTATTCAAGTAGCATCCAGCTGTGTCAGGTGTGGCAAGTCGTACCGGTCTCCTCATAGACCTGAATAGTCGCCTGGTCGCCACTGATTCTAATGACTTCGCCGACTAGCTGGTCGTGACCGACTCTCACCTGGGCTATGTTAGCCTCCTTCCACTGTTCCGGCTGCCTCCCGTTGGATTCATCATACCAGCTCGTACATAGCAACACCAATCATGTCCTCGGCGATGACGACGGGCCTAGATGGAGTCATTTAGCAGCTGGTCGAGCAGACGAAGATATCGATCGGAAGGCTGTGGGCACGAACCCGGACACAGAGTAGATCTTGCCTGCAGGCGACAGTCAGGTCAGCACGAGCTTGACGAGGGGGGATGGACGCCGGGGGGGAGGGCTCACCATGATGGATCTCATGATCACCGTCCGTCGCAGGTTTCTAGATGACGGGGTGGACGGGTCAGCACCTGGAGACGTTGGCTCCTTGCGGGGCAGCATGGGTGATGTCTGGAATAATGATGATGATGATTTATGAGCGAATAACGTGGAGGCGGCGAGGCTTACCGGAGCCATCTTGGGCGCAGCAATTGGAGGGGGAGCAGGGTCTGCAGGCAGAGAAATGGAGGGAATGGGAGGAGGAGAAGCAGAGGATGTTGTGGGCGACGATGGGGCGGAGGGCGGAGGTGAGAATCGAGGTGAAGAGGCAGCTGGAGACGGAGAGGTCAAGGCGGACGGCAGTGGCTGCTGAGAAGCTACCTGCACCTCCACCTCCACCTCCACCTGCAGAGCTGCTGCTGCTGCGACTAGCTCGGGAGCCTCCTGTTGGTTGGCTGCCGCTGGCGCTGCCGCCGCCGCTGATGATGTAGCTCCAGCCTGGCCCTGCTCGCCCGCGTGCACCAGCAAATCCACCAGCGACGGCCGCGCCTTCAACCGCGGGCGCAGGCCAAGCTGCATATAAAGGACAGCGCTCTCTCTGGAATTTCTGTGCTGTGAGGGCGAGAAAACGCTCTCTGTCGCCGCATCAAAACGCACTGACGTGGGAAAATGTTGTGGTGGGGGAAGGAGGCCGCGCAGGCTGACGGTAGGGGCCCCGGCATGTGTACCTCTCCCTCCGATTTACCCGCCGGAGGTACTTCGCACTCGCTGCCTAATAAAGTGACGGTATTCCGTACATCCATCTACACAACCCCCTGCCAATAACACGCATGAGCCGACGTTCACTCATCAATGCCGCCCCCAGAGACCAGGAACAGCTTGATTACTCTGCTTCGCCGTCTCGCACCCCATAAGTCGCTCTCCCTCTGTCTGTTCTTCCTGTGTTCGGCGTGTTTGATCTACCGAGTTACCTCGATTCCACTCGGGTTCCCGGGCATGCGGCGAGTGCCATGGAAACTCTCCAGGATGTGCTCAATGTGCTCCATGCCAGGACTATCCTTCCGTCTCGACTACGTCCGGACAAGGCGACTCCTGTTATGCAGGTCGACTTTGCCCAGCCTCTCTAAGATCTCTCCTTGTAGACTGTCATTGAGTAAAGGGACTCTATGTTCTCCCGGTTGAGAAAGGCATATGCGATACAGCAAGTGGGCACAAACAAGTGGACGACCACCGCTCGAGGGCAAGAATAGGCTTCACTTCCCAGAGGCTAGGTCCTCCGCTTGCTACCGTATGGTCTGCCTACCTAGGTACTTTTTCGTTCTTAGAAAAGTAGCACGCAGTTGCTTCCCAGGCCTTCTTCGACCACCTTGTCACTAAGAAACACAGGCACAGAACAAGATGCATAGGTATAATCGACAGCCAAGGTCTATAGACATTATTCTAAACGTTCACAGATATATACTAGGCGGGATTCATACATCCCATATGCAGAAATTCCGGTTTCCCTATATCCAACCCCCTCCCCCTTAATCCACCACCCCCTCCGCTCTCCTCCGCTCCCCGTCCCTCACCCTCTCCTCCAACACCTCCAGCGCCTCCCTCCTAACCACCAGACTCCCCAGCGTCGCCCTTGAGACCGACACCCCACACTCGTCCACGTGCGCCCCCGGGCCCATCTCGCTCCTCCTCGTGAAGTGCACCCCGGGCGTCAGCGTCGCGCAGTTATCCTGCGCCCGGCCCCCGCGCAGCGCGCAGATCTCCGCCGCCACGCACGACCCCGTGCACGTGTCCCCGGCCTTCCACCCGCGGCTCTTGCGCGCGTTGTACGCGTCGAAGGCCGCCTGGTCAGCCTCCAGGGCGGCGGTGACGTTGTGCCAGAAGGCCGGGGACAGCTCCTCCCTGGTCCAGGAGGCGTTGGGGGAGGAGGAGGACTGGGAGAGGGGCGGCGAGACGAGGGGCCCGTAGGCGTCCCGGGCGGAGTAGTACTTCGTCCAGGAGGGGCCGGCGGCGGACTGGAAGGACGGGTCGGTCATGTCGGCGATGTAGGTCGTCGCGTCTAGGACGGCGAAGGTCACGGGGTCGACGTCGTACACACGGAAGGCCGGATGGCCGGACATGGGCATCAAGGACGGGGCGATGTAAGAAGTCATGACGGCGGCGGAGTGGGTGCGGTTCTCGTAGGAGGAGTAATGGATCTCGAAGTGGTCGACGTGGGTGTGGCCTTCTCGGCTTGGTGGTCAGGACTGCTAATTTAATCCAGGGTGAACACATGGGGTCTTACCGAAAAACATGGCTGCGATGGTCGCATCGTAGCGGTTGACGATCTGGTCGAAGTAGTTTGACCTGGAGAGAGCACGGTCAGCTAATGCCATCCCAGCATGTCCAATGGCCTAGCAGCAGAACTTACCCGTCGTGGAAGGCATCGTCGACGCCCATGGGCATATGCCCCACGATGTACACCCTCTCGCCCGCCCTCTCCGACGCGTCCAGCTCCTCCACCAGCCACGCCAGCTGCCCGCTCGGGTCCCTCTCCATCGGCTCCTCGTACAGCCAGTAGTTCTGGGTGTAGTACAGGTTCGTGCTCAGCGACACCACCTTGAGGTTGCCCCCCGGGTACTTCACCGAGTACGCCCCGAAGTCCTTGGCCTCCGCCGCCTCCGTCGCCCCCAGCCACGGCGTCCACGCCGCCGACAGCGCGTCGTACACCCACTGCGCCTGGGTCCCCACCGCGGCCGGCGGGAACGCGTTGGTCGGCGACCCCTCGTGGTTGCCCACCGTGCCGTACACGAGCGGCAGGCCCGCGGCGGCCATGCGCCCGTACGCGTCGTCGATGTCGATGGTGTTCTGCGCCTGCGTCGTGTTCCACACGGCGTGGTCGACGATGTCGCCGGTGAAGAGGCTGAAGGCCGCGTCGGGCACGATGGCCTTGATGGCGGCGTACAAGCTGTCCTCCAGACTGACGGGCGAGTCGCACTTGTGGTCTCCGTTCCGCCCCGCTGGGGCGTCGTTGTGGCCCGGGGAGTCGTCGGTCGTGTAGCTCCTACGTCCACAGTCAGCATCTGGCATTGAGGGCTCATCATGGACATCACGGTTTACCTGCAGCAGGTCGGCTTGGAGCAGTTTGCGTTGGACCCGGGCACGTAAAACTGGTCCACGTGGATATCTGAGAAGTGAACGACCTTGATCGGAGTCTGCCCGCTCGGTGCAGGACGCCCGGTGCTCGGCTTCGGTGACGGGAAAGGTACGGTATACGGGGTAACGTCCGGATAGTCACAGAGACCAAAGAAGGTGGTGCAGAAGATCTTGGACATCTTGGAGCCGATTGACATCTCGCGCAGATCGTGGGCCATGATGGGGCCTTCAAGGGCTACAGCACCGTTGCAGACATCATCGTCCAAAGACTAGCCACCACAGTGTGAGTACAGAATACGTAGGGATCATGGGTGAGATAGACTTGCACCAGAGAGCTTGCAGATATCCTGTATGGTCTTGACGAAGATCTTGTCGCCGAGAGCAGCAACGCCCTTGAGCAGGAGCAATACCGACTGTGACTGAGAGTTAGTGCTTGGCGCATCCCCCAAGACTATGATAGATGCGTCGACAGACCTCGCATGCTGTGCAAGACGCAGCACCTTCGATGGCGTCCCAGATACTCGAAGCTAAGCTTCGGGATTGGAGATCGACCAAGGTGTCCTCCCTGACGACGAGAGCGTCCTCCACGGGCACTCCATCGTTGATCAGAGGCGTTGCCAGGCTGAAGCTGAGGGCAAGCGGGAGCAAGCAGACGAGCCGCATAGTGAGAGTCCAGCGGCCTCGACCTAATAATAGGGGAAGCTAGCTACGTCGGCATACCAGGGACCAAGGGAGCCCTAAAGGATGAGCCCGCGAAGTGAGCCGGACGAGGTCACTTATAGCTCCCGTCAACTGTCCTTCCTGGCCAGACCCGAGCAGCGATCGATGCTTGCAAATGCCCTCCGCCAGTAACCAGTTCCCATGTGAGTCCATCACAAGGTAGAAAGCATCGCAGCTGCAGCTCTGGCGTTGTCTCGACTTTATAGGGACCCATCCCCTTTCTCTCCTTGTGTAGACACATCTGCATAGGGGTCATCCGCAACCCCATCATGTTGGCAACACCCAATAGACGGCCACATAGCCAGGGGATATCGGTCCAATTTGGGCAGGTCTGCTGGCGCGCCCGTTAAGAGGGGCAAAGAGAGCGGACAACATGTTTCTGTCCTGCATATGCCACGCTCCCGCACCTGCAGGTCCCAGCGGGACATTTGGTCACGGCTGTTGGTCAGCTCACCCCGGCTCTTCGTCTCATTCTCTTCATCACCCCCTGAGCTTCCCCTCGCCAATGCCGACGGAGATGGGGTGAGGAGATCAGGGCACGTGGAGGCCGAAGAAGGCCGTTCTAGAAGGCCATTGGACGGCGGGCTGCGGTTGGCAGATTTGGCAGATGAGAGAGAAGCGCCGGCCGAGCCAGCTCCGAACAAGGGTGTGGTTGGTGTCTCTTGTTCGATGCCACCCACCAATGTCAAATAAGAAATAGCAGGGGGAGTTGGTAAATGTCCAAGGGCGAAAATAGCTAATCTTGACCCCAGAAGCAGCTGAAAGCCTCGAGATGTGACAGAACACTCGGAGAGGTCTTCAGCTGCGTGGCTCCGCGAATGATGATACGTCTGTGTAAACTCAGTCACACATTTCCTGTGACAGGAGAGGAATTCACAAATTGCCGTAAGTGTCTCATATAGAAGTGAGATCCAGCACCGAGACTGAGGAAGTTTAGTTTAATAGGAATTGAATATTTCTGCTCTCCTCTCCTTCCCAAGTTCTCACAGTGTAAGCGAGGCAAGTCAAGGTCTAGTTTCAACAGACATATTGTGTCTAATCCTTCCTAGATAAGAAGTGGAAAACATCGTGAGGAAGACGTCCTCTAACCCCGGGGGAATATATGTATAATGGTATATACAGGCTATCTAAAGAAGCCCTCACTTAGGTAGCCAGAGAAGCGAAGAAAATTTGTAATAAAAGATAAGGGGGTTTTCTCTTCCCTTTTTCCCTTCTAATGCCGGGCCATCGTCGACTCCTCCCCAGCACCGAGAGGGAGGAGGAGGAAGCCTAGTTCGTCGGCCGATAAAACCGCGCCTTTCCCGATACTCCTGAAGACTACCATCTCCCCGGAAAGAAAAAAAAAGTTGTTTCTTTTTCTAGTTTATTCTTCTCTTCCCTCCCGCCGAGTCATTACTGCTCCCCCGAAGCGACCATCGCTTTCGCTACGGCAATGATGTACAGTCCCTCGCTCACGAGAGCTGCAGCACCATCGGCCCGGCGACGATGATGTCGTCGGTGAGCACCCCCGTCAGCGGGCTCGCGCTGGCGAGGTTAACGTAGACGACGCCCACCAGGTTCTGCGGCACCACGCACGAGCCGCCGGTGAAGGCGCTGAAGACGGTGCCGCCCGGGAGGCCGCCGACCGAGAACGCGCACGCCGTCGCCGACGACGCCGCGTCGCTCGCCAGCGCCAGGATGTCGCCGATCTTGACCTGCGTGCCCGCCGCCGGGCTGGACATGGTGAGCGTCGGGAACGCGGTGAGGATCAGGTTGCTGCCCGCCGGGCAGGACTGGATGAATGGCGCGGCCAGCGAGAAGACCTGCTTGGGCGAGAGGGGCGTGTCGAAGGCGTTGGGCGCGGCGGCGGCGCCGGTCCCGATGCGGACGAAGCTCTGGTGGCGCGCCTCGACGGTTAGGATGGACGCGGCGGTGCCGAGGATGGAGGGGTCGGCGAGGATGGGGCCTGCGCCCAGGTATGCCGACACGCCGACCTGCTCGAGCACGGCGGCCGTCGTGACCATGGCCTGGGCCGAGGCGAAGGCCGCGTCGAAATTGTACGTGCACGGCTGCACGGGCTGCACGCCGGCCTGGGCGATGGCACCCTGAAGCAGCGAGACGTGCGTCTGCTCGCTCGAACCGATGCCGATCAGGTCGGTGACCTGCGTCTGGCTGAGGCCCAGGGCCAAAAAGTCGGACTGGGGGAACTTGGCGAAGCCCTGCTGATAGAATGTCGCTTCCAGCCACTCAAGAGTGAGAGCGCTGCGAGCATGTTAGTCATATGCTCCCCTGGCGATGTCCTCGCGAGTTCGAAGGTTCCCTTACAATTGCAGGACGTCGATGTCCGTCAGACCCAGCGCCTGTTCTGCTGCGCTTTGCCTCTTCATCAGGCCGTGGATCTTCATTTGCCTCTCCGTCAACTTGGGGAACGCCGGGAGCGCAGCGGCGACGGCAGCCAACCCTGCCACGATGGCGGTCTTCATTATGGACGGCATATTGCTTTCGGATTATGGTGTTTCCCCTGTTTCTTCTCTCGCGGAATGGCTCGTCGGGCTGTTCTAGACAACGGTTGACCTGTTGAACGTTGGAAAAAAGAGTGTCGTTCCTGAATCGAAAGCAAGACCAGCCTGGCTGTTCTTCAAAAGGGGTATTAAAGGAAGTAAGAAGACAAACAAGTAGAGAGAGAGACAGACGGAGATCCGAAAGAGAGTGAGAGTGAAGAGGAAACGGTGATCCCACAAGCAGACCAGCGCTTTTGGATATATAACAATGAGAGAGAGAAGGGTAGGGAGGAGAGGGAACGAAACCCACGAGGCCGGCCTTGGGAAACGGGCCAGCAATAAAGAGGCGCTCCGGCACTTGCCAAGACGTAAGACCAGCGGGTGGACACGCTCACGGCTGCTCGACCTTCCGTGGCCGGCTCCATCGCGTTCCTCCTGGCGGGCAATGCGGGAGCATCCAAGCTCAAGGCTAATAAGCTTCAGACCGTGGTCGGGATGGACAGGGAGAGCAGGGGAGACGCCCAGGGGGGGCACGTCTCCTTCAGATGGCAGCAGGACCGGAGATCTCTAGCGTAGCGTTTCGTTTCTTGGGCGCTCCAGAGGGGCCGCTGTGAGGTCCGAAGAAGGCTTCAAGAGGCTGACGGCTGCCCAATGGGAGCGGTGGCAGCAGAGCAGGGTTGGCTAGATCCGATGGACAGCGGCCGACGCCATCCCACCCACGACGAAGCTTCTTCTTGGCAGGGTCAATTACGGAGCACCTGGGCTCGGGTCGTCAGCGTGCCTTGCATGCCTGACAGGCTTAATTAGTGGACCGCAAGGGTCTGCCGGTGTGTCTTCAGGGGTGGCACGGGGCAGGCCGGGGGTGCTGTGACAGCGACGTTGTCTCAGGATGGTTTCGGTGCGGCGGACCGTGATGTTGCCGACCTCACTTCGTCTCTCTGCAGCCAAGCGCCCTTGCGACAAGCCGCTCTCGCTTGCGGGCCACAGCTTGCCCCTCTAGTCTCTGTACTCTACATAGTAACGCCGCAGAGAGAAACAAGCCTCTCGGTCCCTGTCTGTGATAGTCTGGAACGGGAGATCCTCGGAGAGGGATAGCAGCCCAACCGTCCAGTCGCCGTCGCATAGTAAAGATGCCGACGAGGATGATCTGGCTGATCTCTTGAGATGCCACGCTTCCGGGGCTTGGCGTCCGGGTAGCGAGGACAGCCGGCGACGCGGGCAGGAAGATGCCCGTAGGCTGTAGCGACTCTGTTTCTGTTAAGCTCATCAAGCATCGAGGCGGCGGCAATCCTCGCTGGCGGCCAATCCTGCGCGGAAGTTCAATGCTTGACTGCGGAAGTGAGGATGCATCTAGACGTATGCACCATCCGGAGCATAGACGCCGACCGGCGGCAGCTGTCTGTGATGTGGCTTGCGTTTGCTTGGGCACCACACTGGGCGGCTGAGCCCTGACTCGAAGCTGGCCGTGAGAGGCGAAACATCGTGACCTGCCCCTGTTTACCTGCGATACGCTCTGTTTGAAGGGGCCTCTTAGCGTAGGGGCCACGAGATGACGGTCTAGTGTCCTCGGTAAACACGAGGGCATGGCGGCCACCGGATCTTGGTTTGCATCTTAGATCCATGTCCGACTATTCTAGTCGCTTGCGCAGGTCAGATTCTCCCCTCCTCGCTTCGAATGTGCGATGATGCAAGAAGCAGACCACGCATGCAGCCCGATGCACCGTTACAGCGGCAGCAGCAATAATTCAGACGAAAAGCGGCAGTTGTCTGAATGGGCCAGCTGAAGAGGCTGTCCACCACTGTGCTGCACCGATCGGGATCTGGGAAAGTTAAGGAGGAATTTAGACTTAATACTCCTGCATGGTTAGCCCAGACACCGGTGCGGGCTTTAATAATACAGACCGCCAGGGACCAGCCGAGCCTCCTGTCATTTTAACCTTAACCACAACTACCTCCATCCCAAGGTACGGCAATTGAGAACTTGAATCAAAGAAGAGCTCTAATATGGCAGACGAAACTTTCGGAGAAGAATCCACTCTCTTCCCTTTGCCCTTGTCAATCTCTGGAGTTATCTGAAGAATCTGCGAAGGACAGAGGTGCGAGTGACAGATTCCCCACGGTCGGCAGTTCCCTCCACCAGCGGCCAACTGCTTCGGATGGTCTGCATCGTCCAGCCTGGGATATCATCATGCACTCTCTTCCTCCTTCTCCTGGCCCACCGTCAGCTTGGGTACAGAGTCATCAGAGCGACGATCATCTTCCTGCACTGCTTCCGTCTGTGATATATAAGTGTGGGTGGCATGTATGGCTGACGCTGGATGGTGTGCGAGGACACTGCAGTATGTGAGAGTACTCTCAACGCCATCTCCTGTCACAACGTCCATAAGTCTTTTCTCATCTATTCTCGGCTGCAACGACAGACTATTTGCTCTTCTCTCTTGAATACTGCTACTGCCGCTTCCAAATGCACTCAGACTTTCGGCTGTCAACTAACAAAAGATATACCCGGACAAAGCCCCTGTGCTGAGCTTCCTTGGAACCGCTTGACAATCTTCCATTCTCACCTTCTTCAAGTTTTTCCTTTTGGCTGCTGCGCTGCTTCATTCTCCAGCTCGTTTGTTCTCGCTCCAGCAAATTCTCGGAGTTTTTGCCGCCCCTACCTTCTTTACAGTGCTTCTCATCGACGCCCTCATGTGCTCCTTAGAGCGCATAAGGGTTGAGCGAGCGGATCGTCAGGCATCTGTGCACTGTTAGCATATCGTTCCAGGTTGTAATCTGGCCAAGCAGTACTTACGGTGGGCTCTTGCTGAGATCCGTCTTGAGGATAACCGGCACTCTAGTCATCTCCGTCACATCCTGGATGTACTCGCCACCTTCCTCTCTAAGCTTGAATAGCTTGAGGTACTTCTCCTTGTTGGTCAGGCGAGTCTCAGGGGCCTCCACCATCGGCACCTTCGAGTCGGACCTAGTGCGGTGCAGATTGCCGGCCGCAGTGGAGGAAGCGCGGGTAGGCGAGCCCGGCACACTCTGGGTTGGGCGCTCTGCGAGAGAGGCACCAGCCATGGCCTCCGTTATGTCTGACCCGTTGTCGTCATCATCGTCGAAGAGAGCGTCGACATCATCCGTGGAGATGGTACCGGTCTCCGTCTGTTTCCTCGCCTGCTCCTCACGTTCCTTCTTGGCTCGCTCGGCTTCCTCAGCTTGACGAGCCGCGGCATAGGCGTTGGACATCCTCACAGACGCCGCGGCCTTGGGGCGCTCGTCCTCCGGCACATATGCAGAACTGGGAACGCCCTTTTCCCAGTACAGCTCCAGTATCCTCTTCTCCTTCCTGAACTCGGCCTTTTTCAGGGGCAGCTGATCACAGTGCACGCGCTTCTCGAAGCCCCACTCAGGAATGAGGACGTCAAAAGCCGACTCGTAGACGCAGATCACAACGCCCTCGCTGATGAGGTCTCCGTTGACTTCCTGTCGCTTCTTGTCCATTATCCGGCAAGATTCGATGTGGATGCTCTGCTCTTGGGCGTTCTGGGCAGAGTCCTTCTTCGTATTGCAGGACTCAGTGGCCTTGACGAGCGTCTCCAGATCCTCGTTGTACTCGACCTTGCCCTCAGAAAGGACAGCATCAAGCTGGCGGTGGACTATAACATCGGCATAGCGACGGGTCGGGCTCGTGAAATGGGTATACAGAGGCAGATTCAAGGCATAGTGAGGCCAGAGCTGCTTCGCAGTTTTGCCAGCGATGAAGTACTTGGCACGCTGCATCGTCTTGAGTAGCAGCGTCTCCATACCCTTCCTGATATCCGCATCATCCACTTTGAACAGACTGTTTTGGAGAGCACCACTGCTTGAGTTGTCAATCTCATATCCCAGAGCCGTCATCCGCTCTACGAAGGTCTGGAGACGGCGAGGATTGGGAGCGGCTTGTCTCCGAAGGAATGCCTTCTCTGGCAGGCCTTGAGCCAAGCGCTGAGCCACGTAGGCGTTAGTCTTATGCATCAGCTCCTCAATCATCTCAGTAGCCGATGTGGAGTCAAAGATGTTGTGCTTCACTGGAATGTTTTCATCATCAAGCTGCTGCAAGAGCCGAAGAGGAGCGATAGGCTCGCCGCCTGCACCCAGACGGGTCTCACGGAACTTCTGCGCAACGGCCTAAACACACACTGTTAGATTTGTCCTCGGGATGGAATCTCCTGTGGAAGTGAGGAAAGTAGCTTACATTGAGAATCTGCAGGTCCTTAAGCTGCACCGCTTCATGCTTGAAATCCGGCTGAGCTGACAGAGCCGCATCAATCTGGTCCAGAGATACCTTGCCGCCGCTCTTGATGATACCCTTGCCAACCCAGGTGTCACCATCAGCAACCGAGCCGTTGTGTGGGTTGACATTGAAGACTACGCTGACAGTAAAACGGTCCTGTCCCGGCGTCAAGGAGCAGACCTCCCTGGACAACTTGGGCGGCAGCAAAGCGCAAATCCTGTTCACCAGGTGAACAGCAGTCCCGCGCTTCTTGGCCTCGCGATCCACAAGGGAGTTCGCCTTGACGAAGTGAGTAATATCCGGCACATGAACACCGATCTCGATCTTGCCGTCCGGTAGAGTCTTCACATGGATGGCATTGCCAAGTTCAGCGGAGCCATCAAGGTCAAGCGTGAAGGTCTTGTCGTTCCGGAAGTCGCGCCGGGAAGCAACCACTGCCTCATCCTCCTTGGAGACGGACCAGTCTTGCAGGCCGACGCTGCGCAGCACCGCCTCGGAGAAATCATCCGACGCGAAATTATTGTCACGAAGGAGAGCATCGGTCTCCACCTTGAGATCACCCATACGGCCAAGCTGCTCAACAAGGGTGCCGAAGGGATGAAGAGACGTAATGGGCCAGCGCTTGATACACGCGACGAAGATGCGGTCAGCGTAGTCCTGGTGCTTCTCAACAAAGTCACGCGGCGCCTGCTCCGTTGGAATGGCAATTAGGGGAACGCGCTTGTCGGTCGGCTTGAACCACACAATCTTGGGCTTGTCCTGCTGACGGCTATCTTGGTGCCGGCCAGAAGCGCCATCTCGAGCTGCTCGCTCGGCCTCTTGCTTCTCCTTTGTGGCCTGACTGCTGGGACGGAGCAAGCCAAGGGTTCCCGAGAACATCTGGCCGGCGACACGTTCGACCACAGCGACAATGTGGCCGGCGTACAGCGGCTTCTGCTCATCGTTGATCTCCTCTTCTTCAACAAGAAGTAGGCTTTGACCTTCAACTTCAACGTCGTCGTTCTTCTTCTGCGTCGGGCGCTGTCTCAGACTGCCCCGGCGGCGAATGCCACCATCAGCAGCGGCGGCGTCAGCGTCATTGGAGTTGGTTTGGCTGCCACCGTTGGTAGAGCCAGACCGGGTATCTGTAATGTCCTTGCGTTTCTTCTTCTCCTCCTTCTCTCGCTTCTGTGACCAGACCTCGTCCACGTCGAGCAGCTCCACAGCTACCAGATCGCCTTCCAGAGCGCGGTTACGATCTTTGCTTCCGCAAATAAAGATATCCGCGTCCAGAAGCCCGTCCTGGGTGGACACATACGCATCGCTACGGTTCTTCTTGTTTACACGGAGAATACCAGACACCAGTTGGCCGTCTCCAAGAAGAGCAGGAAGAGTCGCCTGAGGAAGGTAAGGAGTGAAGAGAGTCTTCCGCTGCTGCTGTTGCGGCTGCTGGGCTGAAAGTTGTGGTGCATGCTGGCTTCCCTGCAGACCCACAAAGTTTTGGCCGTTCATTTGGGCGGCTTGAAGAGCTTGCAACTGGCTGATCTGCATAGGATTTAGCTGCTGGCCCGGGTACATCCCGGGTATCAGCATCTGGTTGGGGAGCTGCACAATTTGTGGCTGACCAGGGTATTGGAAAGCATTCATGGAAGTGATCGACTGGTTCATTGAAGGTCGTGAACGATGGCCAGGTTGAAAGCCTTGCTGAGGTTGGCCGACGCTAGGCTGGTCTTGGGCTTGACCAGCACCCTGGTTACGCCAATTGCCTTCAAAGTTCCGGGATGATGAACGAGCGTGGCCGGAGCCATGCAGCGAACCTCCACGGCCGCCGAAGCTACCACGGTTGGGCCCGACAGCCATGCTCTGACTTCTGCCATGAGCACCACCGCGGCCGCCTCGGGTTGAGGAACCTTGAGCGACCTGACTATCTGGAGGAGGTTGCGTAGTGGTCTTGGCTTCTTCTTCTGGCTTATCGCCAGTTGCCCCGGGACCAGGAAACTGGAACCCCGAGGTTGTTCGTTTCTGTTGGGCGATTTCCGCGGCCTTTTTGGCATCAGCCAGGGCCAGTGAGTGTCGTCTCTGGTGACCACCTCCAGAGCCGCCGCCGCCTCGCCCTCCCCGAGACGCCGAATTCTCTCGCCCAGGGGCCTGCGAGTTGTCAAAGTTGCCGAACGCAGATCCCGAGGCCCCAGAGGATGGTGCTGGAGGTGGTCCCATGCCCATATTCGGGAGTGCCGACTGATTACGGCGATGTGAAAGGGGTTGCGTGGGAGGACCCATTGAGACGTTCTGCTGTTGGAGCTGGTTCGGAAACTGGAATCCGGCTTGCGGTGACATGTTGGTCATGGGAGGCTGTAAGGGATTGTAAGCTCCGCCCGGGCCAAGACCCTGGCCGGGCGGGAGCATGCCCATATTGACATATTGTTGGTGCGTAGCTTGGATTTGCTGCTGCTGCTGCTGCAACAGCTCGATCTGCTGCTGGATAGCCAACTGTTCCACTGTGGTAGAGACACATGATGTTAGCAGCTAGCCAAGCTCTGCAGGGGATGCCATGGGAAACCGCGAGACTGCAGTAACGGGACGGGCGTTGCGTGTGCAAGAAGGACAATGCTTACTTCCTGGATTCGCAAACATGCTCATCAGGGGGGTGAGCTCCGAGGGGCTTCTCCGATGGGCGATGTGAAGCCTCCGGCCAGCTGGCCCGGGGACGCCTCCTGCCTGAGGCTGCTGTTGCTGCTCCATGACGGAAAAACTAGCAGAGCGCAGATATGCACGTCAAGTGCGAGATGAGGGTGGTCCTGGGAGGAGGTTGCAGCTGTGTTACAGCTAGTGGGAGCTTGGATCGCTGTGGTTGAGGAGGTGCGCGCGACGCTGAAGTTGTTGACGAGCAAAGACAGTGTGGAGTGCTGCGAGTGGATGACGATGTGGAGTTGGCCGAGTGCGAGTGCAAAGGAGGGTGAATGAGAGGATGGAAACGGGGATCCTGCCTTTGTCAAGGAGTGTGAGATGACGGGGACGGGAGCGTGGCAGGCGGGTGATGAAGAAGGAAGAGGTTTTTCTGGGGAGGGAGCTTGTGGCGGAGAAAGGATTGATAGATGGAAAGATAGAGGAGGTTCAAGAGAAGGCACTGGTGATGGAGGACAGGAAATCCCAGAAAGCAGGTGGTGTCTCTTTGCTGAGGAAACCGCCCACACCCAAGCGGCCCACAACTTGTCATAGGCCCGCCCGCCAGGCCGCCCGCCAGCCAGCCCAGCCAGCCAGGAGCTCCCCCCAATGGAAGCAAGGCCGCCAAGGCAGGAGGATGTACTCTGTACTGTGCCTGCCTTACATAACCACATCACATCAGGTGGAAGCAGCGGCGATGGACTCGTCTTACGCAGCGCTCAGGTATCTGCTACATGCCACTGGAGGTGGGAAGGAGGCCCGTACGCCATCTGCTCGCACAATGAGGAGGAGCACCGAGCACAGGACCCGCTTTTCTGCTTGGGATTTCCTCCGCTAAAAGCTCCTAGCGGCCCGCTGCGTGGACGCCTCCTCCCTTGCCGAAGGGAGACAGACAATGTATCAGGGACATGCGCAGTCACAGGGCGATGTTAGGTCGACCAAGACCCGAGCTTTGCTAAAGTACGATGTACGCTGTGCGCCGCTGTACATGGCTCGTATGTGCCTCTCACCGGATTCACAGGCTTCTGGAAGAGTGAAAAGACTCCCCTATCTGCCTATGTACAGCCATGTCCTTGCTTGCCGTCATCTTCACTGCCCGGGTACAAGAAGGTCATGTCACCCCCGTTACGCGTTCTTCGCATATCGACCAGTGCGGGCGGATGGGAAGAGGCTGAAGTTGTGATGGCCGAGCTCAAAAAGCAGCCCGCGGGGTGATGTGCGCAGCTGCCGTCTCCCACATCCTGGTTTTGCTCCAGGCGGCTTTTCTCGGATAAGGTAGCAGCAGGCCCGGCAGCCTTGAGCTTTGTTCCGCGACTTTGTCAAGCCCCGAAATACGAAACGCTGACGACTGAAACTGGGCGGTGGCCTCGTACACCTTCCTGCGTCCGGACTTCGCCCGTCGTTGTGCTTCGTTCGAGGTCGAGCGAAGGATCTTGTACCGCCTAGTAGGTACAATGGTTTCCATTAAGTTGAGAAACAACGTGCAAACAGCCAACGGCCTGGCCCGTAAACCTTGTCAGTCTACCAAGACACCCAAATAGCCGCAACGACCTCCCGATCTGCTCTTCTCTGGCTCGCCGAGCTGGTGCAGAATCATATGACACTCCGCTCTCGTAGCTGCTCTTGATAATTGGAGGTCTCTGCCTTCAGTGCAGTCATGAAAGGAGCCTCCAAGACCGCTCTAAAGTCGGCAAACAGTTGAACAAAGACAGAGTAGGTCGAGCTAGGGGTAGCTCATTACTTGGCTGGGGAAGAGTCCCCTTCGGTGGATGATCCCCTACCCCACCGTACGGCACACTACGTAGCACCTGGCAATTACCTAAGGTTTGGCAGGTAGGTACCTGCACACTCGGCCCGTGATTTTATGACCATGACCAAGGTGTAAGTCTGGTAAATCCACCACCCAATTTTCTGCCGGCAGAAACAGTCTCACCACCTGCTTGAAACAATGCTTTCAATCGGCGCGCCGAAACCATCCACTTACACAGTACATACGCGAACCACAGCACCAACTATCGTCCGAAAGACTTGCCTAGTTTCCCGTCCACTCTCTCCATTTTCTTACTTCCTTCATATGGAGTCGTCATTATAGCTATCGCGCTACTAGGGAAGCATGGCAGGGTCATCGCCTGCCCCTCGACTCTCCAGGAGCTCGAGGCAGAGCTTCCAATGGTCAAGCCCAGAGACGACACGGCTCGACGACTTCTTAACCGATGCGCGGAACTCAGAGTTGAGCCACAGGGAAGCTCTTGCAGCTGCTCAGGCCGAGCATACGCGCATTCGGCAGAAAGCTGAACATGTCTACGACCAGCATCTCCGCGCCGAGGAACAGCGCCGAATCCTGGAGGAGCAGCAAAGAGAAAAGGAGAGACTGAGAGCAGAGGAAGCACTTCGAGCTGAAGCTGAGAGGCTGCGCGCATTAAGGGCAAAATCAGTACCGAAACCTCGGCCTGAACCAGAGCCAGAGTTGGAGAGACCGAAGGATCGTGTACAACCACCGCAGCCCCGCGTAGTGACGGAGTCGCCGGCGCCTCCCCAGGAACCAGTGTTATCCAAGCAAACATTCACTCCTGCTCCGAATGGCACGACAGCTGCTCAAAGAGCATCCACAGTTACTTCACCATCCACGCACCGCACCATTTTCGGGACGCCTGCTACCTCCTCACCCAGTCCGACGCTCCAGCCTGGCTTGTTCAACAAAGCAAATGCAAGCCAGGATCTCAACAAAGCACAGTCGCCAACACCAGTCTCTCAGAAGCCTCAATCCCTCTTTTCCGCCATAAAGCCACAGTCACCTAGTCCGCCGGTTCCACAGCAGTCAAAAACAGTTCCTAATGGATCAACGATACAGCCACAAGCAGCTCAGCAGCCCGCAAAAGCGCTGACTGCGGACAGGTACTCTGCCATTCATCAGAGCCTGAAGCAGCTGCGCGCCTCGCTGGCGAAGCAGGCGGAGAGTAACAAACCGCTGAAGAGCAAGATGGGCGATATGCGACGGGAGATTAGGAAATCTGTTGGCCAGTTGACTCTGGACAAAGCGTCAAACAAGAAGATTGTAAGCTTCCCTGATCAGAGTGCCAGCACCGTGAGCTAATGATTGCACGCAGATGGATAAGATAATGGCTACGCTCAGAGAAGGCCTCGCCAATGCCGTAGGAAGTCAACTTGTTGACCCCAGTCAGTTCGTGCACAGTCCACGGGACGCGGTAGAGGGTGCACAACATAACGACCAGCTGCCGTCTATGTTCATCTACCTCCTGAACCACTTGTCAAAAGCCATTATCAACCAGTTCATCAACGAGTGCAGCGCAAACCCTCGGGCTGCGGACCCAATCGGAGTTGCTACAGCGCACATATTCTCTGACCCGGGCTTTCACTGGCGTGGTCAATCTCTTATCGATGTTCTCATCGCCAAGTATCGAATTGTATGTCCCGTCCTCTTCGGCCTTAGAGGGTCCGAGAAGACAGAACAGGGCAGGCAGCGGCTTGGATGGCAGCGGAAGAGGGGCACCTGGGCAACCGAGCAGGAGCACATGGACCGCATGACGGGACTGGGGGCAGGCTATGCGGCGATATCACTGAGAGACTTCCAACGATCCAAGAAGGAGAACCCCTGGCCGCCTAGAAAGTACTGGGAGGCCTTCGCCAAGATCGTCAACACTCCGCCTCAGGAGATCTCCGATACTCAGTGCAACGTCCTCAAGGCCATGATCGACCACTACGAGCAGCGGTTCATTGGGTTCTACGGGACGGCAGGAATCGCAGCGTTGCGGCTTGCGCTTGTGGATTTCCCAGCCAGCGCTCCGGCGAAGACTACCCCGGTTACTTCGCTCCAAGTCCATGCACAGCTGCTCAAAAAGGATGCGGGGCTTCGGCTTTGATAAGGTGGATGGTCCAGGCGTTCGGACGAGGTTTCATTCAAGACCATGAGATAGCATTGACACCGGCGTTTTAAGGATATGGGATCAACGAAGACTTGTGATCGTTACGTAAGGGGAGCTTGTCGCCTTTCCAGCGTGCGCTTAAGATAGGAGATGCCACAGTTGGCGCAGTCAAAAAGATGCTAGGTATATAGGGGATACCCCTGATACAGAAATACAATGTCTGCCGAAACGCCCAGCTTAAGAAGCCATCTACAGTCCTAGCAGAAGGACTCTTCCCGTATAGTAAACGCCAATTCTAGAAATTCCAGATTCATTCACAGCACCAGCAGCAAAACCAACAGAACGATCAGCACGATGATCAGCAGCCCGATGCACCAGCTGCTCAGCCTGTCCTCGTTGTGCCGGATTACGTACCGCAGCTTGTCCACGCCAGTCTGCAGCCTGCCGCCCACCCGGTCCGCCAGGTTGTCCGCGACCTCCAGCATCTCCGCCTGCTCTTCCAGCTCGCGGCCCATGTCGTCCGCCTGCTGCCGCAGGGTGCCCACCGTCCGGAACACGCCGTCCAGGTGCTGGTCCTGCTCGCGCATCATCTGCTGCTGCTGCTGCTGCTCGAACTCGGCGTAGTACCCGTCGTCGCCATTGCCGCCATCCGCGCCCTCGTCGCCATCTGCGATCGCAAAGGAGCTCGGGTGCGGCAGGTCGTGGCCCGCGGCGGCGGCGGCCCCCGCCTTGCCGCCGACCACCGCGGAGTCGAGCGTCTTGGCCAGCTCCTCGCGCATGTCCTCCACCTCCCCCCCGGCCTCCTGGACGAGCCGCTTGCGGCGCGCCACCTCCCCGGCATCGAGGCCGAACTGCGTGGGGTCGCGCTCTACGGCCTTCACGGACTCGACTAGGTCGGCAAGGTCCTCGGCGAGGGAGGACAAGGCGGACTCAAGGTCGGACCGCGCGGAGGCGAGCTCGGGTGAGGCGGCGGTCGTGCTTAGGGAGCGGATGCGGAGGTAGGAGGTGAAGAGGGGGCGCGTGGACTCCAGCTGGGAGAGAACATCTCTGTGAGGGCCGGAGTTAGTCAAGTACACATGAAGGATGGACGTCGTTCTTTGACGCTGCTCTGGGGACGGCGGTTGCTTCCTTACTGCTGGACTTGGAGGAACGGATCCTCCTCATTCGTCGAAGACATCATCGTGAAGGAGCTACTCTGTCAGGCACCATGGGGCGGAGCATCTGTGTTGCGATCGCGGTAGAGAATCGGCCCTGGAGGTGTACGTTGCGTGCGGAGGATTCATCCAGCGTACCTACGGATAGATAGCCATGGTAGCTTCACCACAGAGGCTGGGTGGAATGACGTTGCCTGTAATTTCACTGGTTCTAGCCGCTTTGGAATAGACCCGGACGCTGGGGCCAGCATCCCCCACACCACCCAGCCCCATCCAAGGCCCCTGTCCCACCTGCGTCGAACAGCTGCACCCTCATTTGAAACGTGTAGCTTACTTCTACAGCGGAGCCCTGAATCTGTCCTCTTGAAGGCCAGGCGTCGCACGTTTCCCCTCTCCAGTTCTCCTTCTCACCCAATTCCTTCTCTTCTATACTGGAATACCAGTTTCTTCGTATTTCCATCTTCCTCTAGCCCAAAATGCTCAACCTCCGGCGGCTCTTTGTGTCCGCGGCGCTCCTGCTGGGCCTGAGCGCTGTCTGCTTCTCGCAGACGGCCGCCGCGGCCAAGGGACCCAAGATCACCCACAAGGTCTACTTCGACATCACGCACGGCGACGAGCCGCTAGGCCGCATCGTCATGGGCCTCTACGGCAAGACGGTCCCCAAGACCACCGAGAACTTCCGGGCGCTGGCGACGGGCGAGAAGGGCTACGGCTACGAGGGCTCCAGCTTCCACCGCGTCATCAAGCAGTTCATGATCCAGGGCGGCGACTTCACAAAGGGCGACGGCACCGGCGGCAAGTCCAGTGAGTCTTGACACAATCTAGGAAGCATCGTCCGAGAGGTAATACGGCGGCTGACACTCGATTCCCGCAGTCTACGGCGAGCGCTTCCCCGACGAGAACTTCAAGCTCAAGCACACCAAGAAGGGTCTCCTGTCCATGGCCAACGCCGGCAAGGACACCAATGGCTCTCAGTTTTTCATTACTACTGTCGTGACCTCGTACGTGACAATCACTGAATGCCTTCTCACCGCTAAACAGTCCAAATTGCTGACGCGGGGTCTCTACAGCTGGCTGGACGGCCGCCATGTGGTGTTCGGCGAGGTCCTCGAGGGCTACGATATTGTCGAGCTGATCGAGAACGTGAAGACGTCGAAGCCGAGCGACAGGCCCGACAAGCCCGTCAAGATTGTCAAGAGCGGGGAGCTGCCGGTGCCAGAAGAAGGTATTCACGTGGAGCTCTAGGGGGGTAACGATACAATCAGTATATCAGACCTCCCAAGCACCCATCCAAAACCACTCTCTTAGTGTCCCTCTGCTTTTCCTTGGGCCGTCTCTTGAAACCATCGCGTCTAGTCCGTTGGCTGATCAGTCCTGCACGAAGGCGCCGATTCGGCGGTCGGCTACAAGACCCAAGTGCTGGCGGCGGAGTGGTCCGTCGTGCAGAAGGCACTGCTCTTTGCGGTCATTGTTGGCGGTGTCGCTCTGTACCTCCGCCTGACGAAGAAGAGGGCTGAGAGAGAGGATTTCGGATTTGAGAAGACTATGGCATAAAGGGCATCATGCAATTAGAGGAAACAGGTTTTGCGTGAGCATTTGGTATATGGTGTATGATGGGTGTTGTCGCCTCCGTACCTATCGCTGTCTTCCCCGTATCACGTGTCCGCTCTTTGGTGAACTTTGTGAAGCTCCTAAAATTTTATCAACGTCTAGCGACACTGGAACCGCCTGGAACTGCCTACACTCTATGAAAACCATAAAATTGTATATTTCAAGATGAAGGTCCTGACGATAAATTTCCTCACCTGCGCGGTGAAGGCGTGCAAGTCATCGTCCAGCTCATTTCCGTTGCATCCCAAGGACGCCGAGCTGGTGCAGGACGACGTCGAGGTCAACCCTCAGCTCATAATAAACGTGCTGCCCCGCCTCGACTGGGCCGCCCTGCAGACCACGTCCACAGAAGTAAGGCCCGGCTGTTCAGCACTCATGCCAATCCTTCTTTTTATATCTAAATGCACCGCGTGCTAACACCACTTCACAGCTTGGCTTCCCGGCACTCCCTCCGCAGCCGCCCACGCCGGAGGAGCTGCAGGCCAACGAGGAGATGCTGAAGGAGCTGCACAACCTGCTGGTGCAGACGCAGATCATGGAGGGCAAGCTGGTGTGCGGTAACTGCGGGCACGAGTACCATGTGCGGGAGGGGATTGCGAACTTCCTGCTGCCGAGCCACCTGGTATGAGGCCTCAGGGCAGATCTTTTGGTGACGGAGGGAGTGACGGACGGTGGATGGCGTGTGACTAGGGGTTGTTGGGATCTCGTGAGAACGCAAGCAGCAGTCTCTTACTGACGGATTTGCACGGCGTTCCGGAAAAGTGAGCATTTGGGAGGCTCAAGGCTTAGACAAATACATTTACTGTTCTTGCAAGGCATGGACTTCCTGCCGGTTTTACCTGCTAAGGCATCCCGTTCTATCTAGATAATAACACATCGCGAGGCCGGGCCGTATTGGATACCAACAAAGTAAAAGCACGCCTGAACTCCTCACATTTCAGTAGACTACACCCGTTCCAGTCTCCCACGTTTGCCCGGAATCAGGGCACCTTCTGCCCGTCTACAACTGCTTTTTCTGAGCTGCGGGGCCCATCTCCTTGTCGAAGGCGCCGTACGAGACTTCCAGGCTAGACAGTGCAGACAGGCCGGCGTAGAGGATCGCCAGCATAACGAGAACTGCGATGAAGATCATGAAGAGGCCTTTTGAGATGAAGGTTAGCCACGCCTGCAAAATTACTTGAAACATGCAGGGGCTGTCACTCTGAGTTAAAACTTACCAGGCGTGAAGAACTGATACTTCTCGAACAGTGGGAGCCCGGCCCCGTCGTCGTCCTGCCTCCGGCCGACGTAAGGAGCCTGCGCCTGCCGCTTGAGTTCCATGCGCACCGGCTCGATGAAATCCGGCTCGTAGGCCCCGAGCTCGTGCGGGCTGGACAGGTAGATGACGGTGTAGTCGCCATCGGCGGCGTACTCTCCAAGAATCTGGCCCAGCTCATGGTCTACCCGGACAGTGCATCAGCAAGTCAGCTCGCCTCCGGTAGCATATTCAACATAAGGAGAGGCCACAACTCGTACCGTTATCACCACGAGCACTTTCCCTCTTCGTCTTCCCGGCGGGCAGAGCCGGCAGGCTGTGCTCCTCGACCTTCACATCCCGCCCGGCCTCTAGGCAGGCGCCCTTGATGTATGCGGAAAGGGCGTCCATCGACAGGTCGTCACCCAGGACCTCGGCCACGCTGAACTGACCCCTGACCGCCTTGTCGGAGATGGCGCGGCAGAGGTTCGGCGCCAGACATTTTCCCGACGGGTTCCGCAGGTCGGAGGCGTGCGCGTTCGGCTGCGAGACCAGCACGTACCGGCTCGTGGGGCATCCTCGCAGGACAGCTTCCGCCGCGGCGCGCACCTGCGCGCCTGTCTGGAGCTGGGACTTGCTGCTAGATGGGGTTTCGAAGCTAGGTGGGCATGTGGTTAGATCTCGTGTCTCTGTGCTTTGCAAGCTTGGTCGACTGAAAGGCAGCAAGGACAGAACGTTGATTTGTATAGTCGTGCAGGAGAGGGACTCACTCGGCTGTGGAGAAGAGGGCGAAGGGCGATGAGTCGGAGAATGCCTGGGCTGTCGCAGCAGCCAGAAGGCCGGCAGCTACGGAGAAACGCATCGTGGCCCGGTTGCGCGATGTCGCTGTTGGCTGGCAATGTGTTCTTGAGGTTGAAGTTTAGCTGGAGTAGGTAGAGAGGATATGCGTAGGTGGAGCTCGCTGGCCACGATGCGAGGAGCTTAGGGCGGCAAGTTCCGGCCAATTGCTAGCCCAGGTGTGCGGCAGTGGGCTCCGCAGCGGCAAACGTCACTAAACTCTCAAGGCTTTCGTAGCGCCGTATTTAACTGAAAATCCAGGGTCTGGCGCTCGCTGGGAATCACAGGTGCTTCACGAAGATTCCCATCCAGTGCCCGCAAGCGAAGCAAAGTAACAGACGCAGGCCGTGTGCGGGATCGGCGAACACGTCCTAACAGTATCACAATCTCTTTAACGGAACTTCACCCCCTACGCAGCTTGAGGCTGCCGGGCGAACAAGGCAAGGGGGGGAAAAAATAGGACGAGGATGTTTGCTCATCCCAGGCCGAAGAAGTCGGTTCTGCCGCCGCCCTCCAAGAAGAGGAAGACTGCGCATTCGATCGAGGAGATCACCTTCGACCGCAGCGCCCGTACGGAGTACCTGACGGGGTTCCACAAGCGGAAGCAGCAGAGGATAAAGCACGCGCAGGAGATCGCGGCGGAAAAGGAGAGAAAAGAAAAGATCGAGTTCCGAAAGCAGGTGAGACGGACAAGGAACTCCCAGCCGGACATTTTGATGCGAGGTCAGTGGTACTCACGAGACGTAGGTCAGGGAGGAGCGAAAGCAGCAACTCGAAGACCATGTCAGGAAGGTCAAGGCCATACTCAAGGAGACTGGCATACCCGGGCTGGGCTCAGATTCCGAGTCAGAAGACGGCGAAGACGGCGACGAATGGGGCGGGTTCCAAGATGAGCCTGCGGCTCTTGAGCCGGTAGATCACGAGGAGGAGTACATTGACGAAGACCGGTATACTACCGTGACCGTGGAAGCCGTCACCGTCGACAGGGACGGCATGCACAAGCCGAAGCGAATAACGGAAGAGGAAGAAGATGAAGATGAGGCAAAAGACAAGACAGCTGCGAAATTCGAAGGAAAGGATAGCGAGGGGAGTACGGACAAGAAGAAATTCCCGCCGAAGAAAAAGAAGAAGAAGTTCCGATATGAATCCAAGGCGGAGAGGCAATCGGCAGAGAGGAGGAACAAGGCAAAGAGGAGACGGTAGGTATTATAACGGTTGGCATCCCGAAGATGGCAACCGGAAGCGTATAATTAGATTGCCTACTGCAAACTCTAGGATGACATGATACCCTACTTCTAGACTTATCTCATCAGTCGCCATTTCGCAATCGAGAATTGTCAAGTGTCATGTCTCTCATTTAGTCCTTCATAGCAGCATGCCATGTCAAAAGCTAGGTTCCCTGAGCTGGCTGTACGACAACCCATCAATGCATATAACGTAGACGAAAACCTCCCTCCAAAGCCGGACGGGTCAACTGATTACAGCCTCCAAAGCATGTCTCCGCAATCGTGCAAAGAGAGTCTAGATGTTGCCAATCTCCTGCTGGAACTCCTCCAGCTCCTTCTGGACTGTGCTGTACTTCTTGGCCATCTCTTCGTACTTGGACTCCCACTGGTCGCGCTCGGCCTCGAGAGCCTGCACTTTCCGCTCGAAGTGGCCGGCCTTGACGTCGGTCTGGCGAAGCCTAGGAGTGGGGGCAAACATGTCAGCTCTCAGAACGGTCATGTAATAAAACGGTAGCGAGTATAGGGCTCAGAAAGGGTTTGGGCCTTCTGACTCCTCCACCACCTAGGAGGCCGGGACTTCTTACTTCTCGTTTGCCTCGCGGAGGGTCCGGTCCGCAGTCTCAGCCTCCTCCTCCAGCAGCTGCAGCCGCCGCGCAAGAGTCTCGTTCTGGGTGCCGTGCTGCTGGCCCTCGTCGGCGGCCTTCTTCAGTTTGTCGACGGTCTCCTCCAGCTTTTCGACCTGAGACTCGAGGAGGCCGTTCTTGTGCTGCAGGGAGGTGATCTCCTGCTCCTTGGAGAGGTTCTCCTGCTCGAGCACCTTGACCTTGGCCTGTAGCTCCTCAACCTTGCCGGAGGCTTCGTCAGCCTCCAGGCGTAGCTGGTTCATTTTCTGCAAGTGGACGTCATGGGTCAGCCGACAGAAATAAAGACGTTGGGGAGTGCCGGTGCATGGCGAGGCGTCGCGACGCCGCGTTGATTGCGAAGATGTCGGGTATGGCGGGGTAATCAGGGGTGAGAAGCAGGCGGTGGAAAACTCACCTCCTTGATGCGGTCCATGACGATCGAATTATCGGTGGCAGATGTCTACTAGAAGGTAGAAAATTCAGGCTCGTTAGATGCAAGAGGCTGGCAGGGTAGAAGGCGAATAGAGAGGTTGCGACTTTGAAGGTTGGGAGATGCAGGAGGAAAGGTCGGGAGAACGTGTGAGAGGTGTGAACCAAATACCTCCAAAATGCCCCTCTGGCTGTTGCTGGCCCTTGCCGGTCTGATCAGCAGGGATGTCTGTGCTGGAAGGGCCAGGGCAGGTGGGGGTCGAACGAAGCCACAGGGGTAGTGCAAATAAGCGAGGTGTACCTATCAAGGACACACCACGCGCTGCCCAGTGCCTGGAGCAGCAAATCTGAGGTGTATCACGATATTCACTGCGGCTTCAGTCACCACTATACGCCTGATTTCCTTGGGACCAGAAATTTCAACTTACAAGGCAGTAAACGCCGTCTATGAGGGGATGACTGAGGCGGGTTCTTGTCTGAGACAGTGTCTTTTCGCCTACTTACACCAGATTCCACGCCAGCCTAAAATGCCCCGTTTCAGAACGCCTGTGACGTTTGGGCAACAAGCGGTTGCCAGGTCAACCACACCCCGGCAACAACGGCGTGGGTGGAATGCAAGCCACTTTAACAGCCTCCTCTGCCCCTGGATAAGAACACGCCAATCGCGCCACTGATTGCAAGCAGCTGGTCTTCCTCTATCGACCTTCGTCTTCTCACCATTCCGACACTGGCAACGATAAAAATCAGGACCACGAGCTGACGGGTAAAGCCAATTTCGAAGAGTGCTACGAACAGCACAATGCTGGCCGCACATGACCAAGAGAATAGGGTCTTTGGGCAGCAGGCCGGCGCCGCTGCAAAGCAGCAGCTTCAGCCGAAGACCCCTGGAGCACGATACCCGAAGACGCCTCTCAAGGTCCCCCTCAACGACGAAAACGCCAACTATGGACTGGGTAAGAGCGTCCTCGGAGCGAAGTTGGGAGGTGGGAACGAGAATGTCATGACCATTGGCAAGGGTGGAAATGCAGGAGCCACGGGAAAGGCGAATTGGGTCACGCCGCTTGGTATGCCACCTCGGCGACTGTGGTTCTTGTTGGGCTGAATAGCTGACTCCAGAGTTTAGAACCCCGGACAAACCGAGCACCTCTTGGAAACAAGACGACAAATGCAAAGGCGAGGACGACACAGACTCTCGCCGTCAAGGATATTGTCCAGGAGATCGAGAAGTCACAGCTCAAGCCGAATACGGTCCAACGGCCCAAGCCGCGGTCGCCAAAGGCCGAACCCTTCAAGTTGGATGTTCTCAACGACCAGACGGATCCTCTGGGTGGCGAGGAGGAAGAAATCGAATATTGCCCACCAAGGCCAACTGACCTTCCCTACGAGTCGGACATCATCCCCGAAGGCGCCCTGACTACGGAGTCGCTAAAGCCAGAGAATATGTTCAAGGGCTACCACGACTACTATCACAGGGCTGTGGATGAGTGTGGCATGACCAGGCTGGAGCGGGAAATGGAGAAACGGAAAGAAAACGCCTTCCGAAAGGCAGAGAAGCAAATCCAGAAGGATCTCGATGAGTTTGAGTGGGATCTCGGTCTTGATGACGATGGCCCACGAGGTCCCGGCAAGAAGAAGCTCGCTGTCTTCGCAACCTCTGATAAACCCCCGTCAGTGGTGGGCAGAAAGACGTCGCGGGTGGTACCGAAGCAGGCTCCACCGACTATTGCAGCCAGGAAAGCAGCCTCAGTCCTAGCCATTGCCCCGAAGGCGCCAGTAAACCCTCAGCAGAAGCTAGTAAAGCCGATGACACGCCATGCGAGGAGTGCGTCCTCGTTCCTCCCTGGGCGGCGCCCTGCTGCCCAAAAGGTCCCTGCCTCCAAAGATCCATTGTCTGCGGAGAACACTGCAGCTATGGCTACCTCCCGAAGCACCCTTGGATACACAAAAGGGCGAACGGCTTCTTCCGCCCTCCACGGTCGGACGAGCTCTGAGAATGCCAGCCGCCGCACGCTGACTCGATCAGTCAGCACCGCGTCGTCAGGATCGGACACGACTATTACTCCTGCCCGCTTCGCGGCCAAGAGCAAGAACAGCGACAGCAGCGACCTGAGGCGTCCGGAGTTTTTGTCTATTTTCGACATCAACGAAGATGATGATGGCCATCTCGGGGTCTCTGCTGACCTTATCAATGATGACCTTGACGACGACTTTGAATTCAAGGTCAACTTCTAACTGACTCGTCATTTGAGCCTTGAACTCTCCCTGAGCATCAGAGGCGTGGTATCGTCAGATATGTTTATGATGAACGAAGCATTGTTCTATGTCTTGTAATACGCTCTTGCGCCAGCCAGCCGGCAGGCTCGCACTTCCTGTGTTACGCCATGGTGCTGGGAATATGATTGCAACCGGCGCGCGAGAGAAGCAGGGTTTCATCAGGTCCACATGTTGGCATCTTCTTATACTCACGGAGCCTCGGTATCAGGCGCAATGGACATCGTTGTGGGCTGCAAATACGGCTGGCACCTTGGGACTCGGGACCATGATAGGCATGGTGTACGCTCATTACTGTATCAATAGAATGACACTTGGTATTTACCCATTTATCCAGCAAAGTTCAGTGGTGGTTGTGGACAGTATCCTATCCCTTGGGAACTGATGGAATGAGACTTGCCGGTACCACGGCGATCTACGCTGACTAGTAATAATGCAGGTACTGAAAGTACTCCGTGCTGTATGGAGGAGTATTCATCCATCAAACTGGTAGTCTCCACCAAAACACATATACTTTAAGAGTTGTAGTCTGGCTCCCTCTTCCGTTTTGTTGTTATCGGCAACAGCGATTTTCGTCTAGGCAGCAGGTGACAGAAGAAGTAGGTGGTGTTCGCAAAAGCGTGCAGCATGCAGGTTGTGGCTAAATAAAGAGACGCGCATGCACAGCCACAGCTTGATTTTCGTGTGCGCGTTCTGTCGCCCAGCCACAGTGCACGGGCCATATGAGGCCAGCTCGGAAAGTCCTGTGTACTCCGTGCTTCGTATGGGCATGTACGCCAGCCCAGGTACCTCACTACGGCAGGCAGGTACGTACCAGCCCCCGACGCTCGCTAAGATCCATCGTCATCCCTGAACCGCCAACTTTCTTTGGCTGGCCCATCGCCTTTTGGCATTTCCTCATAGAACGCTTAACTTTTCGACAACCTCACCTCCTCGTGATCCCTTTATTCCCCCCCAATCCGCCTCCATCTTCCCCCCTCAAAATGCCCGTTCACCAGTCGAAAACCGGTCGCTAACATCAGCTCTTTCATCTCCCAGGCCTGGCTTGGGCTTTCGAGACGCCGGTGGCCCCTCTATGACCGCCTGTCCGACCGCCATTGTCTGGCATTTGCCCCGGCATTTTCCCCTTAGGCGCTTTGTCGCTTTGTCGCGTGGACGCTCCCAATCGCGCGTAATTTCTCCCGCAACAACCGCATTTCCCCCCATCGACACTCATGCATGGTGTCTGTTAGCACGCCCGACGCGAGATATGATGGTTGGAGGAAGGCGAAAACGGTAGAATATCCAGTTTCCCACGATGACTCGCCCGACGGGGACGGGTGCGAGCTTCGCTCAATTTTTCCCTGCCGCTCCCCGCGCCGCTAGGGACCGAGCCATGGAGCGCGAGAGAGCAAGAGCAAAAGCAGCAGAGTCGCCCTCCAGCAATGTTGAGCATAATGGCCGGCAGACCCCGACAACCCATGGGTCTACCGACGCTGTCGCGTCTTCTCATTCTGCCCGTGGCGCCTCGATATCAGATGCCGCGCATCCAGCCACCGCTGATGATAATGAATCTGTCCAGGGAGACACGCTCAATACCGTTGGCTCTGCCAGCTCGCACACCAGCACTGCATCGTCTGTGTTCAGCTCGTCCGCGCGACAAGACGGGCTTAACGGCCTGCAGGCATCCAAGACATCCTCATCTCAGAGCCACCTCACTCCGCTTACGACTGTCGAGTCACCTTCCTCGTCTATCAGTCCTAACCCAGCGAAACAAAGCACACTTACTCCCCGGTCTACCGCTGATCAGGTGAACGGATCCGCATCCCAGCCCGCCTCGGCGGCTCACATATCTTCCTCCTTCGGAGCCTCCAGTACCATCGAACGCGTATCAGCCCGCGATCACACCCGTGCGGTCAAGGGCATAAAATGTGCATATGATCCATTGCTCGACCGAACCATCTCGAGTGCCGAGAAGAAGAAGGCGAAGCCGATATACAAGGAGTTCGGAGCGGTATGTACACATATAATAATACACTCGACCCGGCAGGGGGAGCGTCATCTGACTTGAGGAATATTCTGGCTAATAAAGATTTCTGCGAACAGGAAGATGACGCTCCCCCTCCGGATCCCAGGTTGTCGAAAGGCGGCCGATTGAACTATATCAACGTCGACTTCCACCTCCCTAGAGCCCGACTCCGCCATACGCCGTATAACCTCAAGCCGTATGCGTGGGATCCTAAGAACTCCGTAGGGTCCGGCCCACCAACGCAGGTCGTCGTGACTGGATTCAATCCATTGATCGCCTTCTCCAAAGTGGCCGCTATCTTCGCTTCCTTCGGTGATGTGGCTGAGAGCAGCAACAAGATGCACCCGGAAACGGGGAGCTATCTGGGGTTTGCCACGTTCCGATATAAAGACTCAAAGCCTACTCGTGTCAGGCCAATGCCTATCTCCGCCATAGATGCCGCCAAACGTGCCGTCAGAGCCATGCATGGAAGAAAGATTGAGTCAAACCATGTTCGAGTCGAATACGATCCGGAAGGCAAGAAAAGCCGGCGCATGCTTGAGGAGGTACTAAAGAAAGACAGAGAAACCTCTCAAACGGCAATACCAAGTGTGTCTAGCATTCCTACAGCGCCAAGGGCTAAGGAGGTCCTCCCCGGGCCGCCGCCAACGGCACCAAAGGGGCCTGCTGCGTATAGACAGCCACCCCCGCCGCCGCCGCCGCCAGTTGCGGCTGATCCGGTGCGAATACCGATTGCTCCCAAAGTCCCGGTCGTAGCCGAGCAGACAGTCCTAGCACATATTCACAGAGAGCCGTACATCTTCGTTGCGCATGAGCACGTCCCCGTCATGTTAACGACAATTCCTCATATGAAGAGGAGGCTCAAAACGTACGTCTTTGACGATATCCGCTGCGACAGGACCGGGTACTATATAATCTTTCGAGATTCGAGATATGGTCGGTCAGAAGCGGAGAGGTGTCACAACGCTGTTGATGGCACCCAGCTCTTCACATATACTATGGTGATGAAACTACATCTATATGGCACAGCAGGTAGCACTGGCCACTCGACGTCGGATGCGCCAACGCGGGCACGCACTCCTGAGCGGAGACCGACCATCGAGAATCGACAACGGGAGGAGCACGAGCGAAAGCGGAGAGAGGACCTTAAAGACCTAGAGGAAGAGAAGAAGGACCGAGCTAACAACTTCGATCCCGTCTTGGAAGCGCGCGACGTTGTGCGGCGTGAGATGCTTGAGCACCTTATCAAGCACATACGTACCAAGGTCGCTGCACCGGCCCTGTTCAACTTTCTGGACCCAGCCAACCATGTCGCGAGGCGACGGAAGTACAACATCGAAGATCCGCAAGGCTCGAGGATCCCCGCTGTGCTCCGAGATGACAGCGAAGATAGGTCTCCCGTCAGCACACCGAATTCTCGCGCGGATCCGATCGAACGGCGGACTGGCCGTCTTGATATTGCCGCGCTTCCACGGATACGCAAGGCTAAGGGTGGCGCTCTTATGCGCAAGCATGGCTTCGCCGACCCCTTCGCTCGTAAGCGGCCTGCGGCTGTCCGTAATGCGTTCCGGTCCTTGCACCATCGTTTGCAGGCTGAGAGCGACGAGGAGTCCGAAGATGAGACGACTGAGAACAGGGACTCACTCGCCAGAGATACAGAAGAACCCGATTCGAGGCCTCGGAGTCGCATGAGCACCGATGACTTTGCAAGGGATGATTATGGATCTTGGGGCCCTGCCGAGGAGGATTCCATGACCGAAGCTAGCTTTGCGGTTGATGGGCCATTACAACCCGCCACTAAGAAGAGAAAGCTAGATTTGCAGGTCGAGACAGCCATCAAGCGGCAGAAGAAGAGCGACGAGGAACTGTTCGGTGTGACCATCGATCGCATTGAAACGGAGTATCCTCTTCGAGAGGCTTCTGAAGACATTGTTCTCCCTGATGCCGAGCCTGTCGAGGAGAAGGAAACTGATGATTCTCGATTACCTACTCCGGTCTCTTCTCTCAAAGACAAGAAGAAAGCGGTGAAGCCAAAGAAGAAGTCCAAGAAGCAGATATTCGAGGAGCGTGAGGCTTTGAAGAAGCAACAGCAGGAGATCTACGAGAGGGAGGCTCTGCAGCCGTCAGAGTCACCCGAGGAGCAGGAGCCAACTCCTAAGGCTGAACCCGAGCCCAAGAAGGCGGAGCCGACAGCTGTGGATGAGCCAGTCAAGGCGTCCGCTAAGTTGGATGATAACCTCTACCCACAAGAGGTTACATCTGTGCTTGTTCTTCCTTCGGATTTCTCGCTCGATGTTGCATCTCTTCAAGAGCTACCTATCAAGCTGCAGGACCGTCCTGACATCCAAAAACTTGCAAAGAGGTTTGGTGCCGCTAGTATCGGCGAGCCGGAGTTATGGATATGGAGGCGGGATCGTATCCGTGAGCTGAATTCCGATGATGGCTCTACGAAGAAGCCCGTGGGCATCACAGGATATTACGTTCCCAATCCTACCGGCTGCGCTCGTACCGAAGGAGTCAAGAAAATTCTCAACTCGGAAAAGTCGAAGTACCTGCCTCATCACATCAAGGTCAAGGAAGCCAGAGAAAAGCACCAGGCGACGGCGGCTGGCAAGAACGGCAAAGAGGCCGCTGCTGAGGCGGCAAGGATTGCGCAAGAAAACTTGGTCGCAAAGGGCAATTCTCGCGCCAACCGCGTCAACAATCGTCGCTGGGTCGCGGACCTCAATGACCAGAAGAAGACTCTGGGACAAGACTCGGACGTCCTCCGCTTCAATCAGCTGAAGAAGCGAAAGAAGCCTGTGAGGTTTGCGCGGTCCGCCATCCACAACTGGGGCCTGTACGCCATGGAGAACATCGCCAAGGACGACATGATTATTGAGTACGTCGGCGAGGAGGTGCGGCAGCAAATCGCTGAACTCCGTGAGAACCGGTACCTGCGGAGTGGAATCGGAAGCAGCTACCTGTTCCGCATCGATGACAACACCGTCATCGACGCGACCAAGAAAGGAGGAATAGCGCGGTTCATCAACCACTCTTGCATGCCCAACTGCACGGCCAAAATCATCAAGGTCGAGGGCAGCAAGCGCATCGTTATCTATGCTCTGAGAGACATCGCCCAAAGTGAGTAGCATGCCGTGTTCCTTCCTCTCCTTCAATTGAGGAAACAAGCTAACATTGCCGGCCCCACAGACGAGGAGTTGACTTACGACTACAAGTTCGAGCGTGAGATTGGCAGCTTGGATCGCATTCCCTGTCTTTGCGGTACGGCAGCGTGTAAAGGGTTCCTCAACTAACCCCATGCTTTTGGTTTTCACAATCGGCGTGGATCGGCGGTTTGGTGGGCATCTTTCAACTTCATGTTACGGTCGGACATCTCTTGTGGCTCAAGGAACTCGGCAGAGGGAGCCGAGACGGGTCTTGCGAGCATCTGCTTTTCCCATCCTTTTACGGATCATGGAATCGGGGTCTTTTTCTGCCTATCCAGACTGCGAGTTCATCGTCTGGATCCGCCCTGTGGCAGGGCTGTGATGATATATATGCATAAAGTTTGGGGGGTTCTCCTCACTCCCCCTGTCGGCAAAAGCCCCTAGGAGAGAGGGGGATGCGAATGTGTAAATTCTCTGTTTTAATGTCTTTTCGGGGCCGTTCTCCGTCACATCACAGGTCTGGACTGGCTGGCGTTTTTCGTGCCTGATTTCGAGGGGAGTGGAAAACCAAGGCAAATGAAAAATGCGGATCGGACCTCTTTTTCTTTTTCTTTCTTCTTCTGCGGTGACAGGTTTGACTTGATGCCAGACGGGACTGTGGGCTGTTTATCTGTCGACTCAAGGCCGCTCGCTAGCTGATGCAGCAGCCTCTGCGCATTTCCTAGGACTGGAGAAGAGGGAAGCCCTCGACGGCGAGGCGGCGCAGAATAAGGGAGGAGAGGCGATCGATCGTCTTTGTCGGCTCGCTGATGACACCCTGCCCAGGGCCCCGGCGGAACATCGCTTCAGGCGCCATGCATATCGATGTACATAGTGGGAATTCATATTGGGACGGACGTTATTATCCCTTGAGAGGGGTCGTGGAATGGACACGGGGGTCGGCTTTTGAAGAAGAGCTACGCGCGGCAAGCGAGCCCTGGGGAAGAGAATTGATTCAACATGCTTTTGCATCTGTATTATACGAGATCATGTGGCTCTTCCTTGCTCTGTACTTACTTGAACTCGGTGATGCTGCGTGAGTCGGAGACATCAGTAGTGCGTACGGTGTAGGACCAAGGCGAGAGAGTATTCAGGGAGAACGACGACATATGCGTCGGAGAAAGCGAAGATCGATCTGATTGATTGTACGGCCAGCCAGGCCAAGTTGTATCCTGAAAATCCCATATAAAAGATGGAGTTGGTAGATCCTCCCCTTTCCCCTCCTTTCCAGCCATAATCAGCTTACGCCATACGCCTCCTAGTCCCGTCCAGAAGGGATGTCATGTTCCCAGTAGCCGACTCACAATTCTATATCAACCCAACATTGCCCGCTAGGTAAAGGAGAGGGGAGTAGATTAAACACGTAGTATCCCAGACTCACAGAGAAGAGAGACATCCATAGAAAAGGAAATAATAAACCGAGAAAATTAGTACACCAGGTCCCCGTTCTTGATCATCTCCGTGAAGCGGTCCTCCGGCTCCTCGAACCGGTACGTCTCGCCGCGCACCACACGGTCGACCTCCTCGCGCACGAACGGGTACACGTCCTTCCAGGCGTTGCGGCCCATCCAGCAGTCGAGGTGGCCGTACCCAGGCACGACCCTCCGCCGGTACTCGACGGCCCCGCCGGCGTGCGCGCCGCTACTGCCGAATGTGTCGCAGAGGATCTCGTACGTGCGTTCCGTGCTCTCAGGCGATAACACGGCGTTGTCGCGGCCCACGAAGAGCAGGAAGGGTAGCCCCTTTAGATGGGCGATGTTCTGGCGGGTGGTCAGCCGCTCGAAGAGCGGGCCGTTGCCCATGACGTGGCCGTCGGCGCCCATGCGCATCAGGAGGTGGAGCAGGGTCATGTTGACGCCGCCAAAGAATCTGTCGATCTGCCGGTGCGTTGCCTCGTTGAGGTTGCGATGGTTCCAGCAACGGCCGAAGACGAGGCTGGTGCGGTGGCAGGCGGCGCTATTGCACAGCTCGCTGCGCGAGTCGGGCATCAGCCGCAACAGCTGGTTGAGACCACGCTGCACGAGCGAGTCGTCAGTCGAGGTGCTGCAGCTGAACCAGCTGCCCGCCAGCTTTTTGTACATGTAGTCCAGTGGGAAAGGCCCCGCAGTGGCCTTGATGAAGTTCAGCGTGTTCCAGATCGGGTTCATGAACACCTGCGAGCAAGTCACGCCTAGAATCCAGTCCGCGGGGATGGTGCCGTCGAGCAGGCCGCTCGCGAACGCGACGCTGCCCATGCAGTGTGCAATGGTGTAGATCTTGGGCGGGTCGCGGTTCAGGCCCTTCTTGTAGAACTCCTGGCGGATGTAGTCGAGACAGGCACGGATATCCTCTCGCGCATTGTACGTCGTCCAGTTGTTCTCCGCGATCATCAGCTGCCCGATTCGGTGCACGGTGATCCATACACGGTACCCGGCACGTGTGAAGTAGTTGACCGCGTTGTAGGGGATGGTCGGTAGCGCGTAGATCTGGTGGTCTACCGACGCGCCAGGGATCATGAAGAGATCCTTAACTTCCGTACCCTTGGGTATATGTGTTGGCTTCCACATGTGCATTTTGGTGCAGACGCCATCGCGAGCATAGATGCTGAAAGACTCGTCTGGCTGCGAGTAATCGTTGATGTAACCGTTGTAACTCTGGCTTGGGTATTGGAGAGGAGTGAGAGGAGCAAGAAACAGTGACAGCGATTTGCGCGTGAAGTAGGTCATGAAATTAGTCGCGCTTATGACTTTCTTAAGGAGAGAGCTACCAGTCGGGGTCATCGTCATGACCTCAGACAGGAAGTCCTTGGGCTGGATATGCATGATGCCCTTCGCAATGACCTTGCCACGCCGCCATGCGTCTTGGTCTTCATCGTAATTGAGGCAAGGCGCCAGGGGTTCCGTAACCGTGATATAAAGCGTGCTAGTCGATCTCCAGAAGTTGACGGGAGCCAGTGCCACGGAGGAGTCCACAACCTTGTAGCCATGGAAGTGAAGCAGCTTGCCATTTGTGCCCTTCATGTCGAAGTCATATGTCAAGTTCTTGGTCCCGGGAGCTTTGTGGTCCATGATGAACAAGTTGAACTCGCCGCGCTGGACCATGAAAGGTGATCCGGGTATCGTGGGGCAGACGAATGTCCCCGTCAGCATACCTCTGTGCTCTGGATCGTTCACAATGACCTTGGTGTTGAACGCCTGAACACTGAGGAAGAAACGGGCACTCTCGCACAAGTTCTTCGCCGTCCTGGCTGCCAGTTCGTAAGTCTCCCGCTTGTCGTCCTTCATGTTCTCGTCGTAATGGACAAATCCTGACATGACCTCGGTGAAGCCAAAGCCGCTGGCATTGATGGCTTCAGCCTTCAGAATGACATCTTTCGCCTCGTCAACACTCTCAATTTCCGCTTGAGCTTCAGCCGCTTGATAAGCACGCTCCTCTCGGGTTGCATGGCGTCGCTGAGGTGGGTGTTCTGGCTCTCCGAATAAGTCGAGGATGCCGTTCTCCTCTTCACTTATCGTGAGCTGTTTCTTTTTGCAGTATTCGGCCACAGAGCGCTCCGCCAGCGCAGTAATGGTCGCAAAGGGATTGGCTCCCAGAGCGCCAGGGATGATAGCAGCATCAGTGACAATGAGTCCATCGTGTGTTTCTTTGCCAGGTCCGCTGAAAACTTCACCCAAGTGGTTTGTGACACCGGTTTCACCGGTACCGTCTCGGGCCATACAGGCACCTCTGTCACAACAGGTGTTAGTGTTCCATCAATTGCTGTGCATGATCTCCCGGTGTAACATACCCAATGGGATGAACAGTAACCTGCTGCTGCCCCATCAGAGCGAAGAATGGGGTCTGCACGAAGGTACCGCCGACAGCCTGCGTGGCCTTTATCAAGAGATTGTTCAGGTACTTGACATGGTCGCTTCGGCCGACGCCGAGGAACTCAAGAACAGGCTTGTCATCCTTCAAGGTAAGCATTGCCTGGTTACCTTGAACACAGTCAGCATCTGTATAGCTGCGGGGGTCCAAGAAGACTCACTGTCATGAGACATGATGAGGTAGATCTGTGTCCTCTCTATGGCGCCCTTCTTGAAGTATGGACCCAGCAGTCGACTTCCCCAGCGGGCTAGAGCGGCATGGGCACGGTCTGAAATGGTCTCCTCGGATGAGCTGCTGCCCGGCATGAGATCCAGCATGGTCTGTAAGAAAGGCGCCAGTGCTTGAGGAACCGCGCCTTCCTCTATGACAAACCCATCCAGGGGATTCTCATGTCCCCTGCGGTTGTCGATGATGCCAGTGATACAGGGGCCGACCGGGTTGTACGGTGATGGGAATGGTCGCCCAATGCTGTTCACTTCGTAATCTGTGTTGTATCTAGAGAATTGTAAGCATAAAGAGGGAGTGGAACTGGAGTGTCGCGGATCGACGCACCCGAATGCGAGGATGTCTCCATTCCCGCTCATGTTTTGGCCAACATTGTCGCTCATACTGAGGCCCATGGCCTTGCTGCGCAGCAAGATCTCAGTCGTGCCAATGGTGCCAGCACCGAGGAACACAGCCTTCTTGGCATGCACCCACATGAGGTCACCGTGCAAGTTCGCTTTGAAGTGGCCACGATTTCTGCCGTGCCAGGCGAAGTAGACAAGGTAACCCCCTCTTTCGTCCTTTACCTTTTCGATGTATCGAACCTCACATTCGCAGAACATCTCTGCACCCCAGTTCCACGCATCAGCAAGGTAGGTCACCAAGGTGGTATTTTTGGAGCCGTCATTGACACCAGTGCAGTCTTGACCGGTGAGCGCCGAGGGCGACATCTCAACACCACAGCTGTTGGGACCATTGCGAAACCGCGTGGTCTGCTCTACTCTGTGGAACTTGTCGGCCATTCCAAGGTATTCTGCTTGCTTCTTGAGAAGTTCCATCTTTGGCAATTTGGGCCAGTCCTCGGGATATCGCTTCGGCTGGAGAACCTTTCTCGCTTTCTCATAGTCTGTGGGACGATTAGCTCCCTGTTCCGACTCCATAGGAAGCCCTCGCGGAAATGACGGCCGGTACTTACACTCATCCAGAGCACCTTTGTGATCCCTGATGTCAGAAGGCCACATCTTCATAGCCAAAGTATCTTCATCAGCCTCCAAGAACACGTTGGCGTTCATCAAGCTTGTGCCCCCAAGCCCTGAAGTCAAGTCAGCACCGCTCAAGGAATCCCTGATCCCGTGCAATTCGACCAAGTCTTAAGACGCCACTCACCATTACAGACGACAGCATTCTGCCCCTTTCCAAAAATCAAGTGGTACATTCCTGTTGGGTCACCCCCCTCGACAAGTGAACCGTCGAGGAACCCCGGTGCAAAGTTGCCAGAGTAATGCAGCTGGTCGAAGGCCTCCTTGGGGCCATTGGGGTATTCGCCGGGCCAGCGCTCCTTGCCACGCTCGAGGACACAGACGGACTCTCCAGCACGCGCCATTCTTGACGCTGCGACGCCCCCGCCGTACCCCGAGCCGATCACGATGCAGTCATAGGATGACCGCAGCAGCTCGACAGGCTTTGATATCCTCGGGAACTGCCGCCGGCGAGAATCGTCGGTGTACGTGCGGATCTTGGCGTGAGCGCGCGACCGCGGACCCCCGGCGTCGCCATCGTGCAGCCCTGGGGGCCTTATGGGGTGCGACTCGTGACGGTGGAACCCGAACCCGTCGAGTGCCGGCTCGCTATCCGACAATCCGGCCGACCCAGGCTCTGGGGATGCTGACCAATTCCGTGGCACATCTCCATTGGTGCCGTTCGCGGCGTTCACGCCGTTGTTGCCATTCGGAGACAATGAGTGGCCATTCGAAGTAGCATGCGAGGCTGGGATTGGAGCAGCCATTGGGCAGGCAGGGCAGCGTGTGCTTCTCAAGCGGCTCAAGCTCTTGATATCCCGGGTGGATCTATATATATGAATAACAAGCAACACTTGAGCTTTCTGGGTATACTCGACAAGAGGAACAGCTGGATATCAAGAAACGGTAATAGGGGACAACCAGATGCTTACGAGACAGGCTGAAGAAGAGAGGGTAGCAAGACATCGGCGAGGGCAGCCCCGTGAGGAGCAGAGGACGACTGTAGAATCTACTTATATCTCTGCCTCGACCGGGGCGCACGCTAGCCATGACTCTGCAGAAGATAGCCTCTCTTTCAGCGCGCCGGCTGACGGAAACGCATGCAGCCATGTAAGATCCATGTGGTGTAGGTATGTGGGGAACGAACGCCGGAGGAGCGGGCTTGTCTACCGGCCTTTCACGGCGCAGACACAGCCATCATGCCCCTGTTGACTTGCTGCTGCATCGGGGCTGGGCTGAAGGGACGAAAATAAGAGTTGATGAATCAAACTATTCCATTGGCCGGTTTACTGATGGCAGGCAGCTGGAAAGGACGGGAAAGGACCGGCTAGGAATAGCGCACTGGATAGCGGATCTTGGAGCGGGAACGATTGGCACGGTTGGGGGCTATCGGCGGCTTCGCCAGGCATGGTGTTGTACTCGTACATGGAAATAGTGCTGATGCAGCCACATCTAGGTACCTCGGGAGACGGCTGGGGACTTGGCGAGAACCGTCATTCGAAAGCGGACGAACAGCATGAGGGGAAAATCCAGACACGTTTCGGGTCTGCGAAGCCGCAGGATGGGACAGCTCCCGAGTCCGGAAGACTTGCAGGTCTCCATCAAGCCTTTGTTTGGCCAGCCAGACTGCAAAGCTGTCCAGAGCCCGGACTTGAGAAGAGGACCAGGATATCCGCCGAGGTTTCGTCCCAAGTTTGTCGTCAGCCCTGAGCCTAGGCCACGGGCCCTGACCGCGCTAAGGAGCGGTAATGCAATTTTCAGCGCTATCGATGCCTTAGCAACCGCTGTAAGCAGAGTAAGCGTAGCATTTCGGGCGATTTTGTCTGCGCCGTCTGCGGGAAGGGCCTCGGAGGAGAAGCGCCGCTCGCGCAGGGGCGGTGCGACTTAGTACAGCAGCGCATGTAGTGACATTCGAGAAAGAATCCAGCACAGACGGCTCCTTTCAACGGCGCCTGTTGCAGAACCATATGTCATCATCGCCGTCACCGTACCGCAGCACGACTTCCTGTCGCGTAGACCGAATTAGTAGGCGACAATTGAGGGTTGCTGCACCTTGGAGATTGCAATTCGGTGACAAGGGTCCCGATTCTCGTGTAGCTATCTCCCAAGCCCCCGGCTCTCAAGGTTCTGCATTCTCATTGGCCTAGAAACGATAGAAGATGGTGTGCGCCTATGCCTATCTCCCAGGCATCGACATGTGAAGGCGGACAGGAGAATGAGAGACCAATAGAACAGGCTAATTCGTCTCGAAAAATATGGCCTTCTCGATGATTGCATGTGTGTTCAGCCCTGCAAAAAAGCGAAATCCGTGACTGACACATTCTGCTCGTCTGACCGTCTCCCCGATGTTCTCCCTGTCATTCAACAGTTGTGTGTCAAGCGTCAGGTCCATGTTCTCGTTTACCGTGCGGCGCGGAAGAGGAAGGGACCACATTTCCAGCCCGCGAATAGCTCTCGCTCCGGCGCAGCTGCATACCTAACGGATAGACGCTGCCCAGGCCAGCTGCACGTCTGAGTCGTAGAATTGGCGACGGCTGGTCGCGGCTCCGATAGGCTGGGGCTGCCACGGCTTGTACGCATGTAATCCGTATGTCATCATGGATGGCATGATACAGACGCATGTGCAACGGTCGCTTCGCCCGTTCGTCCATCGGTCGTGGCCGTCGGAGCTGAAGCGTGCTGCCGTCCACTAAGATGTCGTGATCTCGCGGAAAGCGAAGGAATTGGAGCTGCTGGCCGTAGGGCTGACGGGAGCTTCTGCAGGAGGCAAGGGGGCCGCTCGCTCCTTGTCCTGTTCATGGACCGACCCAACGAGGGAGCTCTGTTTCGTTTCAAGGGTTGGTCTCACAGGTCCCGTCAACCATAACGTTATTGAAACGTCCACAACCAGGATCCCATGGGATTCGCACCGCCTTGTCCGTCCTCTGACGCTGCGGTGGTGCTGTATCGCCCCGACGCCCCGGCACCCATCCCATCACTCGCGACGTCAATGGGAGAAGATCGGACCATATCCGGAAAATGCAGCACTGCCACCACAGCCGTACATTCTCGGAGACATTCTGCATCTCCAACGAACAGAACCAAAGCTAGGCAGAAAATGTCCGCAGGCTTCCATTGGCCAGGGCCGCCAATCAATCACGTCGTCCATCACCGCTCTCTTCAGATGCGAGATGGTGTGAGTGAAGCGGAAGGATCGGTCGCTGAAGACGGCAATTGGAAGAGAACGCGGCAATGGGACGAGGGATAGTGAGGCAGGTATTCTGTACCTCTGCGAGCAGAGCCCCGCCAGATCTTGAGGAGGAAGGAACATCCATGATAGCAGGATGGTAGGAAGGCGCTTCATCGTCCCTTCCATCTGCATACCTCCCTAGGTATGTACACAGGTACCGTTTGCTGCTCGAGAAAGAACGACCCAAAAGACTCGGGATACCTCCAGGTACTTGGCGCAACATGTGGGCGCTTACTCGTCGGCCAGGTTAGCGACTCCTTTGCATGCCCTGCGTTTTGGGATGCGTCAGGGCCAATTCCTCATTCGCCAATTCCCAGCATCCTCTTCACCGAACCCGCAACTCACCGAACAGCCTCGTCACTCAACGCCAGGCACCACCACCGACGGGTTGCATGCGGACAGTCCGTCAGCTTCACATGTCAACGAATGGGAAACGCCGGCACAGAGAAGACAGAGAGCTCTTAGGCGGAGAGAGGTAAAAGTAGGGATATTCGTAATATCGTGTCTAACTACCGACAAACAGGCGACAAAAGATAGAGCATCAAAAACCCAGAAAACCAGCCTATGGCTGCCCTGCCATGCATGGACACCATCTTCATTCCGAGACGGCTCAGCCAACGCTAAACGAATCAGATCCCCGACCGACGCCATTCCTCCGCTGCCCTCTTACACCTCCTTTTCCCCGCTCACCACCAGTCGCCCTGGTCGTGCATGGCCTCAGCGACCTTGACGAAGCCGGCGATGTTGCTGCCGGCGACCAGGCTGGGCAGCTCGCCGTCCGCAGCGTCGACGTACTTCTTGGCAGTGTTAAGGCCGTTCTCGAACGCGTTCTTCATGATGTCCTTGAGCTTGGAGTCGACCTCCTCGCGCGTCCACGCCAGCCTCTGGCTGTTCTGCGCCATCTCCAGCCCAGAGACGGCCACGCCACCGCAGTTGGCGGCCTTCCCGGGGGCGTACCAGATGGACTCGCCCTTCTTCTCCCGGCGCTGGGCCTCGAACACATCGATGGCCTCCTGCGTGCAGCCCATGTTGGAGCCCTCGGCGATGAAGCGGGCACCGGCGGCGACCAGCGCCTCGGCCTCCTCCTTGCTGACCTCGTTCTGCGTCGCAGAGGGCAGCGCCACGTCCACCTTGCCGACGTGCACCCACGGCCGGGCGCCCTCGATGTACTTGAACTTGCTCTTGCCCTCATAGGCAGTCAGTGCCTGACGCTCCAGCTTGAGCGCCGCAATGCTCTCGATGTCCTCGGGCGTGAAGACATTGTCGCCTTCGGCGATCAGAGCGCCCTTGGAGTCGGACAGCGAGACAACAGTCGCACCCAGCTCGATGCACTTCAGCGCGGCGTACTGTGCCACGTTGCCGGAACCCGAGATGGCCACGCGCTTGCCCTTCCAGCCGCCGGCGCCGGCGTACTCAAGCATGTGGCCGACGTAGTAGACCAGGCCGTATCCGGTAGCCTCTGCATTGCCCGTCGAGTTAGTACTTTTCCTTTCTGAAGTTCATCCTCCGTCGGAGCCTCCAAGCATTGGGGTTCTTACCCGGCCGGATCAAGCTTCCACCCCAGTTCAGGCCCTTGCCCGTGAGGACACCCTCAAACTTGTTCCGCTCCTTGCGGTAGCAGCCAAACAGGTATCCGATCTCGCGGCCGCCGACACCAATGTCGCCAGCAGGGACGTCGGTGTCTGCGCCGATGTGCTTGCTCAGCTCACGCATGAAGGAGACGCAGAATCGTCGGATCTCGGCGTCGCTCTTGCCCTTGGGGTCGAAGTCGGCTCCGCCCTTGCCGCCACCCATCATGACTATTGTGGTTGACTCGCATTAGCTGGTGACCTCCAATCACGATCACCCGACGGGTAACGGAACTATGGGGAGACGGGTTCCACTCACGTCCAGTCAGCGCATTCTTGAAAATCTGCTCGAAGCCGAGAAACTTGAGACTGGCACAATGTTAATACTGTTTCCCTTTCTCGAAAATGATGCGTTTTCTGGTGCTCACATCGACAAGTTGACAGAGGGATGCAGCCGCAGACCACCCTTGTAAGGGCCCAGGGCCGAGTTGAACTGGACACGGTATCCGCGGTTGACCTGGAGCTGGCCTTTGTCGTCCTCCCACACCACACGGAACTGGATGACACGCTCGGGGATGGAGACGACCTTGAGGGCAGTCTTGTACTCGGGCTTCTGGGTGAAGAGAGAGCTGTTCTCTAGGGTGCTGACAAGCTCTGTTCTATGGGTCAGCTACAGGAGCTCAACAGGCTTGCATGCACAACCGGCAGCCTACCATTGTATGCCTGCTGGAACTCAGGCTCGGAAGGCAGGTTCGACATGATTGCGGGGTTGAAAAGGCGGCGGACAGTGAGTCAATTGGCTTTGTCGTGTGGGTTGCGAGGGCTAGACTTCTAGGGGGCTCAACGGGCTGACTCGTCTGTGTCCGGAGAGATGATGAAGAGGTGGCGGGAACAGAGAGAGAACAAGGACGGGCGGAGGGTCGAATGCGCGGTTTTATATACAACAAGCACGCGAGTAGCCTCGGGTCGGACGAGCTCCAGCATCGGCGTCGGACGAGCTGCTCATGGCTGGCGTGAGAGGCAGCTGTTTCTCCCACCCAAAAAGCTTTCCCATTTTCTTTTCTTTGATGTCATGCAGCTCCGGTACAGGCTGGTTGTGGTGGGGGGCACTACCGGGATTGCGACAAGTCCAGGCCATCGGTAAGGCGCCGTCTTCGCACAGCTGCACTGACTGGCTGGCTTATTGGCGAACCTAACCAGCCGAAGCGTAGCAAATGCTCCCCCCGTCCGCCCATCGCATGGTGCTAGACTCCCCGTTACAGTTCGTCTGTCTCCATAGCGAATCGTGGAGGCGGCGAATGCGGGACTAGAGCTGGTGGGGAAAAAGGCTCTGCGGCCTTTATTATTGACGCATCTGAAGGTTTCCGCGCAGTGCCTCGAGGGCCTCGTTTCCGTGGAGCTGATAGAGAGGCAAATATCTCATTCGATGGAAGCAACAGCCGGGCCACTAACACAGCGAATACCGGGCGTTCTGAAGCCTGGATCTGCCATATCGCTCTCTATCTTATCTCGCCCAACGCCACCAGCGTGCGTGATTGGCAAGCTGACATTCTATCTTGGGCTGCTTGGCAGGAGGCTGCATGGACTGGACAGATTTGCGCGGTTTCCAGGAAAGAGCTGCATGTCGGATTACCCGCCGTGATGAAGAAACGACGTGGTTGCAGCATGACGCGGACGAGTCCTCGTGAGAGCGGGAAAACAAGCAAACCTGGAATAGCTACCCCTGACCCTGACCAGAGGGGTCCAACACCCTCCCCCCATCAAGCTAACTCGCCGGCTCCAGACACGGGGTCTTCACGCCGTACCCGCAAATTTTCGATCTGATAAAAAAAGGCGGTGCCGGCTGGGCCTCTTCCGAGACTCGCAGCGGCCTGGCCGTGCGACAACGGAGCGCCAGCCCTCTCAGCCCATTCAGCAGCGACCCCCAGAATGCATGACAGAACGAATTTTCTCACAGCGCACCTCCGATCCTGGAGGTGTCGAAACTGGCCAGGCTGGCGACCAGCCAGAAAAGCCCCCCGCGCGTTTTAGAGGACAACTTTCCATTTCCCGTCTATACTGTTTAGCATTTGATTGAAGGTCCGAAACTCGGCCCTCACCTGAGGGGGAACAGATCCTTTGTTCGCGTTCCTCTCAGTATCTGAGGCTGAGGAGCAGAGGCTAGAGAACGGTGAAGCGATCCCCCACGACGGACCGCCCTGATTTATCCGTCTCATGTGAGCTGCTCCCACGAATACAACTCGGAACCAAGCCTCTTGGGGAGTCGGGATGACCAGTTCTGAAACGGATCTCTCAGCGATCACGGCGTGGGGAGGCATTTCGGGTGACGAGAATCGTGATGAAAACGAATTGAGGCTGTCCTATGAGAGCCACAAGCTAGCGGAACAAACATTGTCCCAACATCGATATTGCATGCTCTCCCTCAGATGCTCTCGCATTACCTTCGTGGCTATTCCTACCTATAACGCCCACGCCTATATCCCATGCTCTGCACACCTGAAAGAGGAACAACAAACGCCCTGTCGGCCGCCCTCCAACTACCAGATCGCAGCTTGGTCGTAGTCGAACCGCTGCAGCTCCTTGTTCGCGTCCTCCAGATCCTTCTTGGCCTTCATGCGCATGTAGAAGATGGGGCAGTCCTTGCTACTGCAGATGACCTCGCAGTGCATACTCCCCTGGCAGCGCTGGCACTGCGTCCACAGCCTGCCGAAGCGCACCTCCAAGTCCGACACCTTGTCCAGCGTCTTCTTGTACAGCTCGCCCACCCGCGGCGCGTCGTCCGCGCACACCGCGCCGGCGCTCTCGTCCTTGCCCGTTAGGGGCTTCTTGCAGCCCATGCAGGTCTGCGTCTTCTTGGCGAACTTCATGAGGCCACCCACGGTGGGCGCTGCCACGGAGATTGCCCGCGTGTGCGCGCCCGTCAGCAGCGACTTGGCCTTGGTCTCGCCCAGGATGGGCTCGAAGATGCGGCTCAAGGGCTTGGCGAGCTGGTTGTCAAGGTAGTACTTCGTGTCGATGGGAACATTGTGCTCCAGGACGTAGATGGGGTCTTCGGACCGCTCGAAGTTCTTCGAGCCCGCCGCTCCCTTGACCATGACGTAGGCAACTCGATCGCCCAAGCCTGGTGCAGAACCGGCATCCCGCTTCTTCATCCGCTGGGCGAGCTCGACGTGAGCCTGCTTTGCGGCGTAGTCATCTTTGGTGAGCGCTTTGGTGATGACGAGCTTGGACATGTCGACCTTGTTCTGCAGAAGATCCGCGATGGTGTCCTTGACGTAGCTTGAGGAGATTCAGTAAGTATAATAAGTGCATTTTGAGACAAGGAGACGGCTCTTACTCTTGTGCTCCCGGGACATCCCGGTCGATCAGAATCATCCTGAGCACCTTCTCAATGACGGTCTGAACCAGGAGACAATTATCTCGTCGTACAGTCTCAATACCCTTGGTGTCCATCTTGTCGAACTTTTCGGGTTTGGTCCAGTATAGACCAGCGTATCGCTTCTTGTTGATGAGCAGATACGGGAAGTAGACCTTTTCGAACTCCAGCTTGATGGGCTTGATGAATTTGGACGATACGTATTGTGACGCATCTTCGCCCAACTTCATCGCCTCTGCCAAATCTTTGGTGCCGAATTTGACCATGACCGAATCAGTGTCACCGTAGATGACCTGGGCGTCATGGGAGTAGCCGTTCGCAATGCAATACCTCTGCTCGACTTCGTTCTTGGTTTTCTCAATCATTTGACGGCCGTAACTGGTCGTGCTGCTGGCGATTTCCAAGCACGGGAGCTTTCCGTTGGTTGCACCAGTCAGACCGTAAACGGAGTTCGCGCTGATCTTCAGCGCCAATTGGCGACCGTTGAGCACGGCTTTCTTGAAAGGATCGGTCTCTGCCGCCAGCTCTCTCTTCGCCTGCTTTCTGGCGTTCAGCAGTTCATCGAGAATCTGAGCGAGGAGACCCTTCCTCTGTTTGACGGTGACGAAGGCGTCGCCGTTCGGAGTGACGATATAGTCTTCGTCCTTCTTGAGTCCGAAAGCGTCGATTGCTTTCTTTGACACAAGCGTGGTGTAGCATAAGTTGTGTGCCTGGATAATACTGGGATACAGAGATGCGAAATCCAGAGTCGCAATGGGCACATCGTAGTAACCACGTGTGGGCTCGATGACAGTAGCGCCTTCGTATTGCTCTTCAGAGCTCTCCGCCCTTATATCCGGAATGACGAGCTTCTGCTCGAGAGCTTTCCGGAACAACTGGCTGATAAACTTCACCTGCTGCCCCCGGGAGAGGAGGAAATTGAATGGGACACCTGTGACTCTTGCCATTTCTGTGTAGTTTTCGAGGCAGGATAGCTTGTCCATCAATCGCTGTGGCAGGTACGCGTCCTTGAGACAGTATAGCGCCAATCTTCGCCTTGACTCTGGCGTGCCGTTGAACAGTTCTGTAATCATCGTGTAATGTACATCTTCTTTCTGCTCCCCCAGAAAATGTGAGCACACGGAGTTCAGTGTGTAACTTCTCAGGTGATGGTCACGCTGAATAAGCTGCAAGAGGTCGAGCTGGAGACGACCGTTGGTGTTGGTGGCCTTGGTGTCGCGATTACCCATCTGCTTAGACGAGATGTTGGTCTCCTTGGAGACGGACTTCACGGTCGGAATACGGGACCAATATTCGAACCCATGGACCTTGAGATGCCTGGCTCGGTCAAGTAAGTACGGAAAATCGAAGTTGGCAATATTGTACCCTGTGATGATGTCCGGATCGACTCTCTCCAGGAAGTTTCTCCAGGACATCAACATCTTCTCTTCCCTGTCGAATTCAAGAATTTGCGTAGCTACTATCGAGCTAGTAGTATCGAGACAGAAGACATTCCGGACGAACGGCTTCTTCTCTCCATATCTGGTCACAACGTTGGCGATCTGGATGACGGGGTCATAGTTGGCTTCTGGGAAAATGCCCTTTCGGCCAGCGCACTCGATATCGAATGAGAGGATTCTCAGGGGAGCCATCTTCGACCACTCTCCCACCGGTTGATGTGCTATCAAGTCTAGGTAGCTCATTTCCGCTTCGATTTGACAATTTGATTGTCTCTGAGACTCGGGGACGATGTGGTATTTCCCTGCTGGTGCTTCTACCCAGGACATACCAAAGATCTATTGCGAATTAGAACCATCACCCGCGTGTGCCCAAGGGGTTTTGCGGTGACTCACCTTGCAGTCAACCATAAAGCGCAGCACATATTGGATGTTGTCGAAGGTGAGGATGCCGCCATCCGGCGACTTCCATAGTCCCTTCCAGTTGGCATTTCCGGACGAGATGGTGGTGCGTACTCTATTGATGAACTTGGGGTCGGTTACGGTAATCTTCAAGTAAGGGTTTTGCGTGTTGTTCTGAAAGCCGTAGATGTTCTCTCGCATGGTCATCTGGACGGAATGTACGACGGGCTGGTGCTGGGCAACCTGAGTCTCGAGGTAGGCGCGGAACGCCGGGCAGTCTTGCGGCTGGAACGAGCTCGGAGCAGCGACGTAGATATAGTGCTTGAAGTCCCTGACATGAAGCATAACAGAGTTGCCATTCTCGGTCACGCCGAAGAGCTTCACTGTGGGATGTCCGCCGTGTATGGTGCCCTCTTCAGCCTCAATCTGCTGGAAGCATAGGTTGTCCTTTTGCGCACTGAAGCCTTTCGGCACAGGTGGCCGTTCCCAGGACTGGTCCTTCTCCGAGTTGCTCTGCTTGAGGTCGGAAATATCTTGGCTGAGCTTCTCCAGAACTTCGGATTCGAACGCGCTCTTCGGCTGGCTGGAACCGAGCTTGGTGCCATTTTGGAGGCCATTGACTCGGCGTGCTGGGGATGATGAGAACGGCTCAAGCCTCCTTTTTTTCGTAGCAGAAGGCGTTGCAGCTATGTTGTGGCGGGCGCTGGAAGCCTCGCCAAAGACGCGTTTATGAGGCAGCACAGAGGCGGACATCGTGACTGACGGCGGTACGGGGAGGAGGATGGCAGGGCGCGTAGTCAGAGCTCTCTAAGAGAGCAGATACTCGAAAGAAAACAGCCTAGAGCCTCATGTAAAAGGAGGCTTGCTAGAACTGCCACACTTTAGAGGGAGGATTGTGAATCGCGAGTGAGGGTGGTTCTGGGCGAGCTTGCGGAAGAGGGAGGGACGATGTCGAGGAGCTCTCGCGAAATGTTTCCCCGTCACGACAGGAACGCGTTATGTCAGGCACGACGTGACTGCCCCACTACGTCAATTAAGGGCGCGACAATTGGAGGGTCGGCACGTGATGTGGGAAGTGTGCTGACAAAGCCTCTTCAACAACTGTTGACTCTTCACTGAACAGTGGACGGACGACTTGCGACTGTCTGCACTCACTTGCATTGTCTCGATCGATGGCTACCTAGGCACTCAGCAAGGAGATGTTCTTAAGTCGATAGTTTCATTTACGAATGGCCTTTTATAATGGACTCCTAGCAGTGCCCGTTACACCTCAAATGCTCCAGCTGGACCTACAACTGCCTGCCGCTAACATCACAGGGGGATGTTGACCCTCCGCCATGTTGAGCCAGACTCAAAGGGTGAAACGTTCGAGCTGCCCGCTTCCTAGAGCGTCACCACCAAGTTTCGAGCTGTTGTTTGGAGCTCGAACTGTACTTGCTTACACAGGCAGCTGCTTGCAGCTGGTCTAGGCAGGGGATTTCCACCTTTCTGTGCTCCCGAAACGTTGCTTTGTCGTCATCTCGTGGTCCATGACGGTTGATAGGATAGTGCACACTTGTTGTATACGAAAGGTCTCTGTCGCCCGTGAGCCTATGCAAGATTTCTGCCGTGATGCTCGCAGGCCTGACCACACAAAGACTCACCAAGTGTGTTCAGAAGTTGTGGTGTTCTAGGATCCCATTAAGGAAAGGCAAGTGAATAGGAGCTAGGTGGCTGCTAGAATGAGTACCTCATTTGCTACAGGTCCCTCGCGCCACAGCCAGTGCCCGCCAACCGCCCTCTAAACGGTAATAAGTAAATAAAAGCCACAACCTCGCCTGAACATCACGAGGTACAGGTCACTTCATGCGCAGCACCAACAGTCCTCAAGGCTTCCCCGTAACCTACCATACACATCCAGTATCTAGTACGACCGCTCGACTACTCTCAGATTGACTAAAGAAAATGGCCGACCGCCATGGTCCACGGGGCGGGAACCCCGCACTGGGCCACCGGGCGCGCAATGCCGCCGCCGCCTCAGCAGCGCCGTCGGCACCTCCTGCTGCATTGGCATCCGCGGCCGTCGGCGTGCGGCGCAACTTGTTCCAGAGCCAGCTCACGCGGCGGCCTACGGCAGGCAGCACCTCCTCGTCCGGCACGGCGGGCGGCGGAGGCACAGGCCTAGGCCTGGGCATGGACGTGGGGCTGGGGGCGGACCCCATCCTCGTCGAGGATGCTGGGGGCATCGTGGTGCGCGACCGGAATGGCGAGGTGGCGCTGGAGGATCCACCGACGCCGCTGGTGGACGACCCTGATGAAGTGGCCCTCGACTCGAGATTGGAGAATGAGAGTGAGTTGGACTGGAGAGCGTGGGAGAGAGAGGAGAGATTGCAGGCGAGGGGCTAATATTGGCGTGAACTATAGAGGAGAGGCAACGTCTAGCTGATGCGGTGAAGTTCCACCAGATCAACCAGCATAGCGTCCCGGCACAGCCTGAAGGTAGGCATGGAGTGCTCACCTCAATCTTCGGAAGATCTCGCTTACATATCCTTCAGAGTTGCTCGAAGCAGTCAGGGCAAGTTTGAGGGCCAAGGTGGCGGCTCTAGCGGAAGACAACTGGATGTTTGAAAGGGAAGATGACCTCCGGCACCAGTGAACAGGGACTACGTCGGTTTGGCTTGATTTTTGGCCTATGGTATTTCTTCTGCTGTGCGGGCACCACGCATGGTCTACCTGAGAGAACTCCCCATCTAGTCAAGCCCCTCGGCGGCCGGGGCTTCTACCCTCCTCACGGCCGGCTTCTTCGCTCCGGCGCCAGCCCCTGCACCGCCTCCGAACAGGCTGCCCATCATGTCCAGCAGCGGGTTGCTCTGCCTTGGCCGCTGGATACCAAAGTACATTTCGGCGATCATCTCCAGGGCGTCTCCCCACTCGCCGGCCTCGGCAATGTTCGTCGCGTACTTGGCCGTCAGCTGCCTGAAGAGGTCCGGGCTGCCCTTCTGCACCGCGAGGAGGAGCAAGCCGAGGAAGTTGAGCAGCGGCAGGCTGGGAAACACGTGCAGGTCGGATGAGCCGGAACTGACGTCCTGCACACTCAGCCCCTTGTTATCCGCACTCAGCGCGCTGGTGAAGGCTCGGTAGGCGGCATTGGCGGACCGCAGGTTGGCCACCAGCAGGTAGGGGAAGACGGCACGGGCGGCGTATAGCGCGGCGGTGTGCGAATCGTCCTCCTTGTACCACTCGTACTCCATGTGCGTCAGGATCTCCGGCGAGTCTCTAGTTCCCAATACCAAATGCCTTTCCGCCTCGTATGTCTCGTGTTCTTCTGCATATAGTGACCCCGCGACGTGATGCAGCTCCGGGTCGCCGGCGGGATACTCGCCGAACTTGGCCGACCATCTGCCCGTTCATCCCTCGTCAGCATCCCCGTGTGCACAAAAGCACAAGACTGCCAGTGGCGAACACTCACGCAATCATGTCCCCGATGAACTTCTTCCTCGTCGGCTCCTCGGCGTCGAATAGCCGCAGGCAGGTGAGCAGCCGCCCCTTGGCCGTGGCGTCGGGCTTCAGCTCGGCCTGCTCGTAAACGTCCACCAGCAGGACGGCCAGGTCGCCGCCGCTGCCGCCTTGCCCCGCGCGGAGCAGGGCCTGCGCGACGCCGGACAGGACATCGATGGCGGCGGGCCAGTTGGCCGCCTTGGTATACCTCGCGGCAACCACGCGCGTCTGCTGCTGTGCCTCATAGTACTGGCCCTCGGCGATACGCTGCTGCAGCCGCGCAATGATCTTCTCGATCTTGTCGGATTTGGCGGCCATGATGGGTGGTGAGGGTAGAGGGTAGAGAGCGGCCTTATAAGGTGTTCAGTAGTATTTAGGAGGGGTAGCTTCAAAAAGACCAGATACTGACGCCCAATAAATTGTTTCTAGGTAGGTGGTTAAGATGTCCACTTAGTTTCATGTAGCTTAAGAGGTACTTGTTCGGGTTTAGGCGCTCGGAAGCGCCAACTGTTCCTAGACCTACGGTACATCTATGCACTATTTGACCTGAAACATCCTAGGCCGCAGTGCTGAGAGGCTGGCCACAGAGTTCCACGTGGCTCTACACCAAACTATTTGAGCTTCCGCTCGAGGCGACTAGTGTCAACCGTTAACCCTAGCGGCGTTGGTGTAGGGGTAACATAGAAGCTTCCCATTCAAATATCCTGCTTCTGCTCCGGGTTCGAGTCCCGGACGCCGCATATCGAATGGGCACCCAGAAAACTAGGTGTAATGATTTTTTTGGTTACAATTGAACACGGACTTGCATATCTAGTCATGTCCTCTGTGTACTCTTTTTGACAAGCATCTTCAATCCTGTTTCTGGTTGTAATCTGCGTCTTATGTGTGGCTACGGTCTCCTTGGAATCCAGGCGCATAGGAAGCCAAGCACTGTTCGAGTCTTGCAGACGTATCACAGTATCACATATACCTGCCCAGTTCGATTGCGGCTAGCAATTTACAGGAGCCAACTGCCCACATGCTGTGACCCTTTTCCATCCTGAAAGCAAAATAGAATGTGCCGACCGGCAATGCAGAGGCCATGTGGTTCCCAGGAGCAAGGCCACCGCGGCATATCATCCTCGTAAGTCATACCCGATAAAAGTCCCCTAGCAAAAGCCACCCACCAAGCCTAAACATTCACGCCTGCGATGCACCCGAAGGACACGATGCCCTCTACACACATAGGCCTAGTCCTCGTCGGCGAGCCTATCAGCCACCATCTCCGCTGCCGTATTGATGACCTTCTCGGGCGGCCGCTGGCCCTCCGCCGGCTCCGCAGGCGACGACAGGCCCGGGATGGGGGTGAGGTTCCCGCTGGGCGGGCCGGGGAACGGGATCCGGATGTCCTCGGGCGAGCCGGGTACCATCTTGGGGTCGAGACCGGGGATGTGGACGCGCTTGGCCTCGTTCTGGTACGCGGCCGGGATGATCTCGATGATCTCGTCGCGCGGGAACTTGAGCTTCGGGATGTCCATGGTGCTGCAGTGCATGAGGTAGGCATACAGCACGCGCAAAACAGACTCGTGCGCGATAATGAGCAAGTCGTTCTGCTCGCGCTCTAGCTCGAGGATGATAGGCTCGAGGCGTACGGCAAGATCGTGATAGGACTAAAGAGGGTGTAAGCAGTGGAAAAAGTGTGGAGTCGGGAATCCTGGACGCCTGCAGGGACTCACCTCAGCTCGCGGATATCGGTGATGATAGGGGTCAAGCTCGTGCAGCTCCACCTCCTCCGGATATATAGCGCGGATGGCTCGCTCCGACAGCTTCTCGCACACGCCAGGGTTGATCTGGCTCATCTGTGGGCGCTGACGGACTCTGAACCCCTTCTCTTTGAGCGGATCGGCCGTCTGAATCGTCCGAAGCCTCGTCGAAGTCCAGACCGTCAGGGGCCGCAGGGGAATATCGGCTCCGCCACTATCGATCAACAACTGCCTCTCCTGCTCGCGGTGCTTGAGCAGCGTGTCGGTCATTTTCGCAGCATATGCACGCCCAGCCTCGGATAAGGGAGCATCTGCTCTGTAGGAATCCTCCTCCGTCGTAGTGCCTGCGCGCACGAAGAAGGTTGTGCGTGACTTAATGTGCAAGTTGGTAAGGTAGAAGACGATACGATGCGACAGGTAATTGAAGCTGACGTTGTTGTAGAAGAACGCCTGGCCTGCGTTGATCATCTTCACGTAGTTGAGCTCATTCTCGTTCATCGTCTCGAAGACGGGGATTTTCATGTCAATGCGCTTCAAATATAGCTTAGCAGCCTCATCGGGCTCCATGCCCTTGAACTACGGATCTTTAGTGCCTTTCATGGTGGACTCATTTCGCGGGTGATACATACGTCTGGGGAAGAGATCTTTACGTTCCTCGCATTTTCTCTCAGAATACGCTCGTCATCGACATACGACTCCAGGAATAAGGTCTAGCTGTTGTGTCAGCACATGAATGACCACTTTGGGTGGTTATTCTCAACTGTATACCTGAACATCGTGTCTCGCGAACTCTTTTGCAAGGGAGCGACGGCCACTTGCAGTAGGGTTAACCGCATCGTAGATGGCCACCTGCCCGTTCTCGTGGTTAAGCCAGGCGTAGATGTCCTCACGGCATCTCTTCAGTATTTTCTGCCGAAGCATGACCGAAGCCGGAGACGCATTGGGGAAGAAGTAGTCCTCGGGCACATTACCACCGGGACCGACTGTAGCACGCCGATAATCTCCAAGATGGAAAATACGAGTCTTGACACCCAACCTGCCACACAGTCAGAGTGAACAATGTAACACGCATACCTAGGACAATCATACCATTGAAGATAGCGGGCCATTGAAACGCAGATGTGTCTACATTGTGTCAGCGTTGGGTAGTCTCGCCCAGGGGTAGGCTAGAGGTTACATACGTCTTGCCACGAGCAGGGAGGCCGACCATGACGATCGCTATCCGCCCAGAGTGGAATAGCCGACCTGACATGGTGCTATAGAGCTGGGCTGGGGCCATGGACTGGTCATCGCTCTGGTCATGGATTCCGTCGATGAAAGTCGAGCTCCGGCGACGGTAGCGCGGCGCGTTGGCCGCGATCTCGGCAGTCCTACTGCTGTCAGCCGGGAGATCCTCCGAGTCTCCATCATCTAGTTCGGCTTGAGGTGCAAGGCGGAGAGAAGCGGAAGTGGAAGAGATGGCCAGCTCAGATATTCTCTGGTCAAGGCTCAAAGTCGCTTCACCATCGCCTTGACCCGGCACTCCCTCCATTTCTGTATCTTGAGTGGTGGCACTCTGCATCTTCTCTTTTCTTCCATGTGATATCACAGAGTCTAAGACTGTGGAGAAAGGAAAGACTGGGAAGCAGGGGCACGCAAAGGAAGAAAGAGATCTTCTGTGTGCCCCAGCGGATAACGGAAGGTGGGAGATGGAAGGGGAGGAAGGTGGAAGGGGAGTCCAAAGGTGAACTCACAGTAGGGTATCCATGGTGAAGGACCAGCAAGCTGCGACTTAGCAAGGACTCTTGGAGCCAAAACAGTTCCAAGCCACAGTTCAAGCCGCACCACGAGCCGCAATCTCTCGTCGCGGTTGAGTCTTGCGTGGACGAGAAAGCACACTGTCCGACGCCTTCAGTGGTTGTGCTCCGACAGCCAAGCAACGACGATGAGGGCCCCGCGGAACTTGAGGGTATAAAGACACGTGCGATTGCTGATATGCCTGCTGCCGGCTATGATATCAGAGCAGAAAAGGGAGGCATCCAAATATGATCAATGAGGACAAAATCGCGCAGAGACAAGCGACGCAAAGGACTTCTATGTCAGTATCTCGGATATCCCATGTGCAATCGGTCGTCTGCAACAAGACCCTCGCTAACTCGTCCCTTCCCGGTTCGAGCTCGGCAATCTGGCTAGCTTCCCGCCCCAAAGGCTCGCTTTGAAAGTGTGACCGAGGGCTGAAGGAAGCAGTCAGGAGAAGTCGGGATCAGGGGCTCTCTTTCACACGGCCCGAAAGCTCGAGCTGCAGGTCTAGAGAAGAAGCGTGCCGGTGATCATAGCATATCATCGACGACCTCCATCCAAGTTTGCCTGGCATGGAAGGATCCGGCGCGAAGAGACCGGCAGCCGGAAGAGATCTCCACTGATCTCATTACCGTCTCCGTGGGGCCCAAAGAGCGGAGTGGAGCCAGTCAGAGCGGATTCCCGGTGAGACCTGCTGCGTCAACGCCCAGGAGTTTATTTTAGGGAAGCGGGGGTTATTGTACTCTTACTCAGTACTCTACACGATACCTCTGTCCTCTGTATGTCTGCTGGGTTACCTAGCTCCAAGTGTACATGTATCATCACCATCACTGTTAGAATAAATAGTGTCAATTACGATATGTGTATTTGCTCTTGCGAACACATATCATTGAATGACCGTTATCCCATCGTCGAAGGACATATACTCGCATAGTTAGGACTGCCGAAGTAACTTTCGGTCTGACGGCCGAGGCTTGGAAAACGGTAAGAAGAACCACCCCCACCGTCCGCTTACTCACTAGATATCGAGGTACTCGTGCACGGGCCACTCAGCACCTTCGTTTTCCCGGCTCCGACTCCTTGTCGTCAGTGGGAGTTGGCCTGGTCGATGCACGGAGCTACCGCGAAATTTTTGGCCCTCAGCTTCCCCATCCATTGTAAAGCGAGCGACAACACAATCCGTCGAGCAAGCACCGCAGCAGCGTCTCTGCTTGACACCCCCCAAGGCCAGGCTTCGTCAGTTGGAGCCCTCTAATTCCCTCTCCCTTCTGACACTGCCACCCTCGCCCTCTCGTCAATCCTCCGCCAATCCTGCCAGCCGGATTCTCCCTAGCCTCGCGATATCCTCCTACGCCTTTCGCGACCATGACTTCCATATCAGAGCTGCCGCTGGGTTTCCTGCGGAACAACCCCTTGTCAAACAGTGTTGCAGATGCCATCGGCAACTTCCAAGAGCGTCGCGCGAAGCTGGGCCTGTCGAATCCCGGCACGACTGAGAATCTGGCGAAGGAGGTGCAGCGCGATGTCCTGCTGAACAACTACATGTTCTCGGGCCTGCGGGCCGACCTCACCAAGGCCTTCAGCTTGTCCCCCTTATTCCAGGTCTCTCACCAGTTTGCATTGGGTGAGCGCCTGAACCCGTACACGTTTGCTGCCCTGTACGGCACGAGCAAGGTTCGTTGTTTCCCCCTGTTCCGAGATCACCTCCGGCTTAGCCAGCTGCCACGCTCATCGACGTCTTTCTTTTGACTGCAATCTAACTATGGTGCCCATTAGGTTTTCCTGCAAGGGAACGTTGATAATGAGGGCCAGCTTTCCACGCGCTTCAACTACCGGTGGACTCCCGCCCAGGTCTCGAGGACGCAGTTTTCAATTACGGGCACCGGCCAGGATATGGCGCAGTTCGAGCACGAGTTCACTGGCAACGACTTCACCGCCTCTCTCAAGGCCCTCAACCCTTCCTACCTCGAGGGTGGCCTGACGGGTATCTTCATCGGCAGCTACATGCAGTCAGTGACCCCCAAGCTCGCTGTTGGTCTGGAGGGTATCTGGCAGCGGGCCGGATTGACCCAGGGTCCTGATACGGCTGTTTCGTACTGCGCGAAGTACAAGAGCGCCGACTGGGCTGCCACCGCTCAGCTGTCCGCCCAGGGTGCCATCAACACGACCTTCTGGAGGCGGCTGTCCGAGAGGGTACAGGCCGGCATAGACATGACGCTTTCTCTTGCCCCCAGTGCTGGAGGGCTGATGGGTGGTGGCCTGCAGAAGGAGGGTGTCACGACGTTTGGAGCCAAGTATGACTTCAGGATGTCGACTTTCAGAGCGCAACTGGACTCCAAGGGCAAGCTCAGCTGCCTGCTGGAGAAGCGCGTGGCCGCCCCGGTCACCATGACCTTTGCCGCTGATGTGGACCATGCCACGGTACAGTCTCCTCCTTTTTGAGGCACGTCGGATGTTGTACTGACCAGTATCCGTACAGCAACAAGCCAAGATTGGCGTTGGTATCTCGATTGAGGCCGGCGGAGAGGAGCTCCAGGAGCAACAGGAGGCCCTCGGTGCTCAGGGATCCCCCAACATCCCCTTTTAAGAAGCACTGGCTTGGTAGCGAAGGTTATCTTTTGACCGAAATTCCCCGCTCTACTCTCCCGACTTAGTTCTAGCCTACTGCATCTAATTAGTGGGACGGCGACGGCGGGCGAGCGTGCTCTCTTCATTTCGGCCAGAGAAACCGGATCTCTTCTTCCCTTGTTTTACTAACGGTCTGGCGATTGAACCTCCCATTTCAGTCGATGGTGGTTGCACGGCTCGGCAACGGTCAAAGGGTCTTTGCATACAGCGTACGGACGATAGACATTTTCTCTCTTTTGCCCTCCGAGCCCTGGAACCCCGGACGATGGCCGCGCAGTTTGACAAAGGAAAACCCTAAAACTGTTTTGCTCCTCCTAGACTGCTCCTGTTCCTCCGCTCAGGCTCCTGTGCACGAACATGGAAGGGGTGCGGGACTAGGAGGGGGCTTATGTGTATGTATAATAGGAGCGTTGACCGTCAGCGCTCGGTGTCACTTTGGCGACGTCGTCTGTCGGTACTGGGAGAAGGAGGCGGGCTGGAGACTCGTTGGGCGGTCTCTGTTTTGTCGTTGGACCGAGATGGTCCAGCTGGCATGGCTGTCTGTTGTAGATATAGCAATGTACGGATGTAAAAAGGAATTGGACGCTGAAATCTCTTAATGTCACTTGTGTGTCCGTCTCCCGAGCTTCCTTCTTTGCCTTCTTGAGCTATGGTCTCACAGCTCAGACCGACAGCGTACCACCCCCTCCCCTCCACGACTGGTATGTTACGTTTCTTTCAAATGGCATTACAGAGTTTCGGGTTCAAAAGAAAATTGGTCTTCATCAGCCAGTCCTCGTCAATGCCTTGGTGATGAACAGATTGGGCTGGCAGCATAGTATGACGGACCACGACAGCGCTCAGACATCCCAGGCGCCATGATGCCACATCCGCCTGTCGTCGAGGTCAGGTTCAAGGGCCGCGATGAACTGCCGTGAGCCGCCTGTTGTCTCTCGGAGCAGCAGCTTCCACCTGAATACGGCGGCGACACCAACCTCCTCAGCCCATCCATGTGGTTTCGGGCAATAACCGCAAAACCGGTATCGACCCCAGCGTACTACCCTGTCGTCGATGCCGAGAAGCCGATCGGCTCGTTTCTCACTCGGGCTCACGCGATGTACGGCCACGGGATGTGGGTGGAAGTATCGAAAATCCACCACGAAGGGAGAGAAGATAGAGGGTAGGTACGTAAGCCCCATGGCCTATATACATACAAGAGAGACAGACGTTCCGCATGGCATGAGTTGATACAAAGATGGGACAAGAATATATGTTGGTGACGGGATCTACGTGTGGGGATCAATTAACATCAGGCCCTGGATATGGACGGAGAGAATCACGGTGAACCCTTCTGCATGGATGGGCATGGTCATCGCCGGATGGTGCACGACTGCGGCTAAACACCCGCAACTTCAGCCGGCATGTCTATTTTGGATGCGATCTGGGGAAACAAGCCTTTCAAATATATGAATTCCGCTCTGCGATGACGAAGCTCATGCTCTTCTTATTAACTAGTCATCGTGCGCGAGTCCAAGGAGCCCATCGCGGGCGACTGTCGGTCAGAGCCTCGCACCTGTCTCGTATACGGGAAGACCACCGCGAGCGTAGACCGTACTCTTCTCTCTAGCTTAGAAGAGTTCGCATTATTCATTTAAGCTGCAATGCTCATATTGTTATTCCGCTCGCGGGCGATAGAGCACCACCCGGCCCTGAACTGGAGAGCGTGTCCTTTACGGGAGCTTTCAATGCAGTAGTAGGTCACAATGTTGCGACATGTCGTCAAGATGGCGAGCCTACACTGATCTACTCATTACCGACAATTTGGTCAGGATAGTCAAGACCGCTTTAACCGTCACCAGCAAGGATCAAATCTTGTCGGTTTGACTTGACGATCTGATAGGCACGTCTCAATATCGAGAGGTCCCTCCATCTAATCTGTCAGGTGGATAATTGTTGACAGAAGAGGAAGATCTCTAACCTCCGGGATTGGACTATGCCGCTGTGACAGTGCCGTCTGCCGGACTCTGGCCCTTCACTTCAAGATAGCATACTAAGATCACGCCCAGGATCAGCAGCATCACGGCCAGGGAACAACAATATGAACGGCTTGTGTAAACAAGTAGCTCCCTTCTTCCATATTATCACTCATCTATCCGACTCCTCACGTCGTCGTAAGCTCTTCTGTTACAAGGACTGATATAGCAGCCGACTTCGATGTCCAGCTTTGTAGCTATAAGAGAATCGCATGCCAGCCTTGGCCTGGGAAGAAGCTGACTGTAGTCCCCAGCCGTGTTCCCGTCCCCGGTTCTTCTTCTGCTGTAATAGGATCTTGAAGGGCTCACTGACCTGACGACGTCGATAACTTCTCATCATGGCAGCCAAGCTTCTACTGACCGCCCTCCTCCTCGGCACCAGCGTGCTGGGTCGCGCTCTCCCGGACTCCACCACCGATGTTGTCCAAGAGGATCGTGCTGCCGTTGTAGTGGGTTCTAGTCGTGACCACCGGTTTCTCCTTGTCAGGGGCTAATATTAGTGCGTGTAGAGCGGCGAGGTCATCGAGTTGCCAAGGCGGGAGATTGTGGACATACTCCCTCGCGATGACGCCGATGTGGAGGACGCGGACGACGATGACAAGTTCAAAAAGCGTACGCTCGGTCCCCACCAACGCGACAGCCCATGACTGATGGTCCCTCGTAGCCTTCCCCTTCCATAAGAAGAAGAAGTTCCCCCACAAGCCTCACTTCCCGCGCGACGTCGCCGATGAGGACTCGACCGATGCGACAGATGACGAGGACAAGTTCAAGAAACGTATGCTCAACCCATTGTGGCTGGAGGAATACTTGGCGCTGATTTCTCCTTTCCAAAGCCTTCCCTTTCCACAAGAAGAAGCCCCATCATAAGCCGCACTTTCCTCGCGATGAGGCCGACGAGGATGACACGGACAGTGACGACAAGAAGAAGCGTGGGTTTCATGTCCAACCCGGCACAATATCTAGTGACTGACATTGCGTACCCCAGCCTTCCCCTTCCACAAGAAGAAGCCGCATCACAAGCCCCATTTCCCTCGCGACGTAGCTGAGGACGAGTCCGCTGAGACTGCGGATGACGACGACAAGTTCAAGAAACGCAAGTTCAGCCCGTTAACTCCCATAAACTTGTGTGCGAGAGCTAACAGGGCCGTTAATCAACAGCCTTCCCCTTCCACAAGAAGAAGAAGTTCCATCCCAAGCCGCCGCACTTCCCGCGCGACGTCGCCGAGGAAGACTCCGCCGACACCGTTGAGGCAGCTGACGAGGGTGACAAGTTCAAGAAACGTAGGCCTCACGCTCTCAGAGAGTGCTAAAAAGCCAAGGAACTGATGAATGCCTCTTGATGCAGCTTTCCCGCACAAGAAGCACAAGTTCCACCCCAAGCCTCACTTCCCCCGCGATCACGCCGATGCCGACGCCGCAGACGATGAGGACAAGTTCAAGAAGCGTATGATACAACCTCCCTTTTGTGTCTTAGAAGCAGTCTCTCGCTAACATGACCGCGATAGCGTGGCATCACCACAAGGGCAAGAAGGGCAAGTGGCATCCGTTCTGAGAACCTCTCAGGACCGCCTGTGGGTCACGGTCAGAGTCGCTTGCATATACCTGTCATCCCGTCAGGAGACTCACCAGGTGCGAGGAGGTTACCAAAAGTCGTTGACCGCCGCTCGCTTTTTTTTTTTTTTTTTTTTTTCACTTCTTGGGTCGAACATATTTGGACATCCGACGTCTGTATGTAGCTGTCGCTTGATGTAGGAACCATCGCCAATCCTTTGCGGTCGTCGAGCAAGACGCACTTACCGAACACGCTAGATGTCATCTGTTGTGCCATCGAGTGCTTCTATGGATGGAGGCATGCCACTCAGTCCGCTTGAATCGCGTCCCTAGTGGTCGTCCGTATCAGACTGAGTGTTTCAGTCTTCCACCTAAGGCAGGATATGTCATCCCACACAGTGAAAGCACTCTCCTCTGTGTACTCCTTCCATCCTTCATGTCCCCGTCGCATTCAATATCCCAACAGAACGCACGTACAAAAACGTAGTCCGGTCCTCTGCCTCCAACCGATACTCCTCGACTCTCCCCTCCATCGCAATAGCTGAGAAGTTCACCACTGCCGGGCCCCCCTTCGTCACCACCGGCATGCGGTCGGGTTAGTCGTGTAGACCTCGCCTACGGTGTTGCTCGGCGTGAAATAATACATACGCATCTCAAAGGTATAATAGTTCCGACGTTCGTTCAAAAACCCTCCCATTTAGCACGTCAGTGCTAACGCGATATCGAGTTCGTCCATATCCTAACCCTAATCCTAACTTACTCTCACGTCCGGGCATTTAGTCTTACTGTCGTGCCCGACAAAACTTATGAGAAAACACTCCCATCCAGCTCATCACGAGGGACAATCACACAAACGTCAGAGATAGATCAAGATGTCTTTTCCATCATTAACATTACTCATGATGGCGGGCACTCGAAGAGGCTGGGTTGAATCCAGCATTTGCCTTCCAGCCTTGTTGCCACCCTCCCTTTTTTTAGCCCTTTCTCTTTCCTCTTCCAGCGTCTCATCAATGCTGCCATGATTTACACCAGATGTATGCTATGCCTGTCATCTCGTCATCAGACCCCACTCCCAAAGCGAAAAAAAGACACAAGATGGGAGCGATGAGGACCTTCAGACGCGACGCCCGTCTCCCTGTCGTTTCAGTCCTCCGTCCCAGTGGTATCACTATGCAATGCGTCCCTCCTTTCCCTGTTCCCTTTATGAAGCGGGAACATTTAACCAGCATAAAACACGAAAAAACAATCCCCTTTTGTTCCCGAATTTTCGACCCTGAGGAACAGAGCAGACCATATGCTCGCGTCGTGACTCATCGTAACAACGGCGAGCAGACACATCGAATCTAAGGCGACGCTCACATCACGACGCACTCCCGCTCCGGCGGCTCGCCGGTCTTCACCTTCGCCTTCTCCTTCTCGCCGCCTCCGCCGCCTCGGCTCTTCGACTTCCCCCGCTCCTTCTTGTGGGAGTGGTGGTGGTGATGGTGGTGCTCCTTTCCGTTCGGGATTTCCAGCTCGGCCGCGGCCGGCACGCCGTCCTCGTCGTCCGCCTCGTCGTCCCCGTCAGCCTCGCGCAGCGGCTCCTTGCTCGTGCGCATGAGCCCGCCCAGCCGCGACATGGTGATGCTGATGCGGTTCTCGCCCGCCTGGCTGGCTGGCCGGCTGCGGCTGCCGCCGCTGGCTGTCTTGGCGAACCGTCTGGAGATCCTCTGCGCCGTTGACGGCTCCTCGCCGGGTGTCACGGCGGGCGAGTGCCCGGTTTCGGGCGTGATGGCGGGAGTGGCGGCGGTCGACTCCGAGAAGGTGAGGCTGCCGCGGCGGGAGGAGGAGCTACCCCCAATGAGGGTGGATGACGAGTACGGGTCATCGTCGGCGGTGAAGCTCAGGCGCGGCGGACGCTCGAGCTCTGAAGAGAAGCGGATGCTGGGGCCCGTCGAAGAATTCGTCCAGCCTGACGAGTCGAAGTAGCCACTAGCCTGCCTCGACAGGGCGCCGTCCAGGGTCGGGGTCTGCGTGCCGGTCGCCCCACCCACGTTGCTGGTAGAGTCGTTGTACGACGGGGGCTCATTTTCTGAGCCGTTGGTCGAGGCTGCTGTGATATCAACCATCGGAACAATCTGGTAGAAAAGCAGGTAGGGCATCTCCTCCCTGAGGGCCTGCTTGATGTCATCCACATAGGAGACCCGATTATCGAGGTTAAGATCGTCAAACTTGACCCACTGGGCTTCCTCATAATCCGGTGGCGGGTCGCTGTCGTGCCGGCGGTTATCGGTGAGCAGCTTCGGCGCGACTCTTGCGAACGAGATGTAATGGCCGCTGTGGAGAGAGTCTCCTCGGTGGCAGACTACGGACTGGAGCACTAATTTATACTCAGCACTCAAGCCGTTGACTTCGTCGACCTTCACGTCGTCCACCATCATGAAGTGAGGCAACCTCAAACTATCGGGAATATCTATGAATGTGTTCTGTCGCCTGGGCATCCCCGACTCAGTCATCATGTAGCGCTTTAGGCAGATGCCCACAACAGGTCGCTGGTTGAAATGTTTCGCGACCTCAACGTCTGTCTGGGGCTCACTGTTCGAGGCGGCGTGCCAGGCTATATCGGGTGGATGTTAGTGACTGTGAAATCCTGAGATGTGGCAGACAACTCACGTATCAATCTGAAGAACTGCCAAGCAGGAATTGTGACAGCCTTTACAACCGTGGACCCTGTCCGCTTCGCTCTTTGCAGTAGAGTGCCCGCGTCCGTTTCGGTCGCTCGACCTTCCTCATCGAGAATGACGCGCTGAATTATACTCGTTGACCTATGACGCGCTTGCGGGCGTATATCTGACGCAGAAGTCGAGGCGGGCGACTCGAGCGTCGTCCACCTCCGGCGCAAGGCATGAATATCCTCGATGTGGTCGGTCGACTCGGGATCTGCGTTATCATCATCCGCATTCTGTATGAGATGTATCGTCGTGCCTCTTGGTGTCAGGGGAGATCGTTCCCCTGCCATCTTCTCCTCCAGACTGTCCCGCAGGACATCTACCTTCGTGTTGAAGTATTCTTCGAGGCAGTCCTCGAGCTTTATGCCCTTCCCGTCGGGATCGGCAGGTACGGCCAGGTTGAGGAGCCTCTCATACACAACCTTGTGATCATCGTCGTCTCGTTTTCCTTGGTGGAACAGGTCCACTTGCAAGGTGAGCAGAGGGAGCTGCAGGGTTTCGGTTATGAAGGCGAACGCTTCTGAAGTGTCCTGTTGTTCAAGCAATTGAGCGTCCCGCCAGCCGCACGCAGCTAGTGCGTCCTGAATATGCTTCGTCTAAGCTACCGTTAGTAAGGATTGAACTCCTTGTCTCGGCCCGGGAGGGGGGGTTGTTGCGGGTGGTCTGCTGGCGCCTACCATATCCGTGTGGATCAGCTTTCCCGTCCTCAGCATATTGACCCAGAGGCGAAGGAGGGCGGCGAGTTTGCGCTGCGGCTCGTCTGAAAGTTCGTTCTTGAGCATGCATTCAAATGCTTCGAGTTTGGCGAACATGGCGAATAGCAGGGCGTCCAGGTAGCACGTAACGTTCCCCAAGTTCTCGGCGCCCAGCATGGTCACGTTGGGATTGTAGGGCAGGACGATTCCAGCGAACGATTTTTGCTGGAGGAGCAGGACCTCGATGGCTTTGTCGACGTCTCCGGCAGCGTACTTGCTGCTGAGCGCAAATCGGAAGAAATCGGTGGGGATATCGGTAACGTTCATGTCGGTGAGCCGTTTCGTTATGTCCTCAATCTGTGCGTTTGGAAAGGCCCGGTTAGACAGGGCGAGTGTCCAAGGATGCAACCCAAGAGGGCAGGGGAGCTGAGCAAGACTGGGGAGTACCTTTGCGTTTTCCTTTTCCTTCTCATCGTCCTCCTTGGAGAATTGCCTTGACGCATCGTTCTTGAACATGGAGAAGAACGCCTCAGCGGAGAGGGGCCGAGTCTACAGCGCAGTCAGCTGGCTTGTCCCAACGAACTCAGGCTGGGGAACGTACTCTATGACCCTCTGAGGACTTGCTTCGGCGGTGACCTGCGCCATTCTTGTCGCGTAGAGTCAGAAAGCGCTTAGGTATGCCGGCCTTCATCATGGCGACGGTGCGTGCGGGCGAGGTTGCTTGCGCGCTGGTGAGAGTGAGGGGCAGCGGAGGGGGGGGATGGAGGGCGGAAGAAGTGCGCTGCTGGATGGGCGAGCAGTGCAGACCAGAAGCCGGACGGCTAGAGGTTATCGCAGCTCGTGTGCAATTGGCATTTCCCGAGAACGAGCGACCTCGCGAGCCGAGCAGGCACGATAAATAGACTCTGGGGGGCTCCGAAGTGGTGTTAAGGAAAAACTATGGGCAGACGTGCAAGCGGGCACCAGCAGTGGTGGGATGGCGTTGGGTACGGGCGACGGCGCGAAGAGGCGAATGGCGGGGAGTAGAATAAGGCGGGTCGCCGATAGTTGGAGGTAAGTCAGGCCGGTGGTTTTTTTCTTTTTTTGGTTTCACGGCCGGGTCCAAGCTGTCCGGGGCCTCACAACGTTACAATGTAATACTGTGGTTTTGCCCAGGAAACTTGAGACAGAAGCGCGGCCTTTTCTAGAACCGTGAAGCGCTTTATGTGCATCACACCTGGCGTGCGGAATGATGAATGTGTCCTTTCTGATTCTACACGTAAAGGAGGCAATAGAAGGCTTGGCAGAGGTGTGACGACGCTCCTTCAGGCGGACGTTTAACTAGGGAGACTTGCTAATTAGAGCAACTCACGCGCACATATTCCGTACAGCGGGACACGCACTGTCGCCAGCGGTGCGCAGGCTGCTGTGATCAGCTATGTTTATACCCATAATATTGAGGAGACAAGGGGATAGTCACCCGACGATCCAGGTCTCGTCCACTCAGCCACTCCCCTCAGCTCCCAGCACAGGCTCCTTTACCCTAGAGCTGCAGTGCTACGTGCTGCACGTACCGTTTGCTTGCTAGGTAATAGCGCCGCAGCGCAGGATCCCATTGGGTTCCTACCATGGGACACTCCCCACGACTGGCGACGAATGGCATGGGAATCTCGATCCTTGGGAGATCAATTGTGGCCGCGCCAGCCTAGAGGGGCTCTATGGGATTTCTGTGATGCAAAGTGGGGAGACGGTTGGCTGTTGGAGAACCCCTAGGACCCCCTTCGTCTGCCCAGTGCTGGTTAGCGGCGGTTCGCAGATCCCCTCGAGCTGCTTAGCTAGCTGGAGTGCTAGACGGACTGCACCCCTAGCGAGGGCAAGTCCCAGATCTGTTGAGGTTGGGAGTCTGAGAGTCTCTCCACCTCTGCATATCACCGCACTGGGTACGTGCGCCGGGACAGGAGAGCAGTCTAGATGGTGTTTTCCGAGTCGACTGTCCGTGGGTAATGGAAGACTGTAGAACAGCATCGCCAGCATCGTGCAGGAGGTAACGACATGCGAGCGGCATAGTGGCATGCTCTTGAGACCTTCCCGTTCCGTGCCCTCCCTGCTGCAAATGACGACCGTGGCGTAACTCGGGTATGGTGTCGTCTCGTGAGATCTCCACAGCTCCTGTCCATGACCTCTTAGGGGATGGCCCGATGCGTCTTGGCACTCGCGAATGACGAATACGCCGGTACGCTGATAAGGCCGCAGTGTCCCGGCTGCAGGCTGCAGTTTTGCTGGATTTGGGCGTATGAGGAGAAGCTGAGAGGGCCTGCAGAATCTTCCCCCTCCGTCAGCAAGAGCGGCAGACCCCCACTACGGCGCCCGTTCCGGGCTGGATGTTGCGGATGATACTGCCGCCTGCTCGGCCGGCCGTCGATGTTATCTGCCTGCCTTAGATAGGCACCCAGATAACAATTAAACGAGTCACGTGCTATCCCTATGGTAGAGTACCTAGGTACCTAGGTACTAGATAGACACTTCGGGGTTAGGGTTGTCTTCAGCTAGAGCCCGCAGTGAAGCTCATATCAACAGCTCGCACTTATTGGCCTCAAAACAGCCTGCATACCACAATAGGTAGCCACGCGGGCAAATTTCGGAGCGTCACCCTTCAGGATGGACACCACAAACGACGATCCCTCCGCCAGCGGCACCCTTGTCAACGAGCCCTTCACCCGCGCCGAGCGCATCCAGCAGCTGTCCGTGATCGACCACGACATCACAACCCTGCTCTCTTGGACCGGCAAGGCCGTGCAGAGCCTGTCTGCCCCCTCCCAGCCTCCCTCCTCGGCAGACGCCAACGACCAGCAGCAGCAGCAGCAGCAGCAGCAGACCGAGGCCTTCAAGTCCGCCGTCGACGCCTTCCTCGCGACGTTGCACTCCGTCGACGTGCGCCTGAAGCGTCAGATCATGGGCCTCGAGGAGGCCGGCATCGTCACCCTCAAGGACGCCAAGGCGGCATCCGCCGCGACCGGCATCGAGCCCGACGGCGTGGGCAACATTGGTGGCCTGGACGTCGGCTGGCTCAACAGCCGGGGCAACAAGGTGGAGAGGGACATGGAGGCGGAGCTGTGGACTAAGGCGAGAGCACACTTGGAGGGGCTGGCTGGCGCCGGGGAAGCCCATCAGGCGGGTGTCGGGCAGGATGTGGAGATGAGCTGAGCAAGAGCGAGTGTTGACGCTGGAATCCATGTCCGGCACATTGATGGGCACAATATCCCAACTGGACGTGCGACAAAGCTGCGCCAGCCTTCACAGCAGACAGGCCGATTAGAGGAATCACTTCGCGCCGAGATATCACGTAGGTGAGTTGACAAACCAAACTGCATGCCTCCACAGCACGTTGCTTGTATCTATTCCCAAGCTCCCGAGCTCGCCTTTCTAATAGAGTACACAGGAAGGCTATCGACGTATAGTCCACTCCTCCGGGTTATCCTATACAAGGACTCGGGACGAGTCGTTGGCCTACTTATATACGTACGACGTTCTCACCGTGCGGCGACGTCCAAGCACTAGCACCCTCCGCAGTCAGGGACACCGACGGACGCAGGTCCGCTCTGAACAACTGACAGAGCATTGCTTCTCTGCTATCATTGGCAAATCCGGGTCGTCGTAGGCTACGTCCCGCAAGTCTGCAGACATTGTCAGTGGCTTCTGCCGATCAAGGCTGATAGCAGCTTCCGGGAAGGAGACGAGATCACCATAGGAAATGAGGAACGATTTACAGCTTTCTATACCGATGAAAGACGTCTGCAGGAGTCTCGTATCACGCGCTGTCTGGCGGGGCCGTCGGATGACCTGCTGTGCACCTGCGATATCGCCCCGTCAGGTCGTCTGAGCTGTGTCTATTGATCTATTGAGTCACGTAACTCTGGAAAGCGTGGTCGAGACTCACACTGACAATGAGATTGGACGATAGCAGCCCTGCTCGCCAGAACTCGCGGTTCTCTCCGCCCGAACTTGGAAAAGGCTACTGGTAATGTGATGAGGGAAGATGAAAGTAGGACTGCACAGCTGGTCGAAGGCGCCAGCGGCGATGTGCCGAGTGTCCGGAACAAAAAGCGACCGGCTGAGTCTGCAGCAGTTTCTACTGTTAGTCACCACTGGAAGCCTTGAGATCTCTCGCATGCTTAGGGGGGAAGCGGGGAGGGGGCCGAGGATGAGGAGGGCATACACCGCGTCGAAGCCTACACACTCGAAGTGCTCAGCTGAGGTGTTCACGTCCACTATTCGATTATCTTGGTCAGCAAAGCCGGTGAATGTGCTGCCAAGCCCAGCGTCAGTACATACCGTATCTGCCGAAGAAAGAGTGGCAACCGGCGCCGGGCAGGCAGTGGAACTGGCACTTGAAGGCACCATACAGGTCCAGCTCGCCGCCATGTCGGAGGCCCATGTTCTGTCGCCGAACGGCAATCAGTACACTGCGTCAACGGATAAGGATTTACCCCCCTTAGCCTAGGAGCCTCCGGATCCGAGCGGTTGTGCCCACCTACCATAGTCATGACGGCGTGCTGGGCGGACCAGATCCTGTCGATGCCATAGTCGGATCGGCTGACAGGGCTCGGCGTTACGGACCCGAAGGTGATGGGCCACAACCCAGCCGTGACGGTCGCAGCAATCTCGCCTGCGCTGACGCAGGTGCTGTTGGGGCCTGCCGTGACAATTGCTGGTGATCGGGGCAGCCCATGGTTGGCATCAGCAGCAGCTATTGCAGTGACTTCTGGCGCCGCAGGTGCAAGGGCTGCTGCCGCCGCTCTAAGTAGAAGCAGGGCGTGGGTGAGCTTGGTGAAGGCCATCTCCAGAGGCTTTCTGGTGTTCCCTTGGCCAAAGGGCCGGCAGTCATCTGAAGCTGGGAAGATGTTCTCGCGGACCGCGAAGGACGGATTCCTAGATTTGGCGAAAGCAATGAGGGATGACAACTTCCATGGTCAAGTGCCGTGGCACGGAAGAGAAGGGACGGTGCAGGTGGCAGCCAGGATGAGGATGAGGACGAAGAAGGAACTATTCGATGCCTTTCATTTCATTCCGGGACCTTGCAGGACGCCTCCTTCTTCAGCTCACCACTATGATCAGGGGAGTGTTGACTTACCCGGTTCTTTTCCCCATTTATACAATGTCATTCCCTCGTCACAAACCGAAGAATCAAAACATGAGATTATCCTGCTACTGGGTGCCAATTACAATCCATATGGTATCGGCTAATCGGGTCAAGCGGACGGAAATCACCAGCGCAATCAGGTATGGTAACAGATTCCAAAAACGTAAGGATGCCAGGCAAGTTCAACTGGCCAGAGACGATGTGCTTCTACTAAGATTAGCATTAGTGGTGAGAGAGGTATGCCATTCTATCCTGGCCAATTGCTCCAACCCGGCTCCCAAACACACCCTCTTCTCTGTGCCACCACCACTCGTAACTTATGTCCCTCCGTCTGCTTTTGAAAGAGAGAGGCAGAAAAAAAGACAAAACATTGAGAACATATGCAGCAAAAGAGAGGGAAATGTAGGAATATTTTTTGGGAAGGAAAAAAGAAAGGAGACAAAACATACAACACCGGGTATTCGCTGGTCGTCACCGACCCAACTACTAATCCGGCCCTCAGCAGTTTAACGAGGGGAGAGCGGACGGGATCCCGTGTATTCTGCTGGGTATGGTCGTATGTACCAGAACAATCTCTTTTCACCAACTATAGCTCTCTCACCGTCGTCTTGTTGGAAATCGTTCGAGATGACTATCGCCTATTCATTACTTCAACCCAGAAACAGGCCGCAAGTCTCCCGCAAAGGACAGCCGTACGCCTGCAATGCTCACCACAAACGAAGACCCCGAGGGAAATGGATTCGAAATACAGAATATATGTAGGAGCATACTGCCCATCGCAACTACCCGGCCAATCTTCCAGTGAGATGGATCACGATACCGCCCGACTGCCGTCCCGCACAACCTCACAATCCTTACCTAGATCAAGAAACTCTTACTCCCCTCCACCAGCCCCTCCGCATGCTTCGTGATCGCCACCCATGGCGGCGGGTACTTCAGCGCCTCGTCCAGCGCGGGGATCGTGCCCGGGACGTTGGCGTCGCTCCAGACGCACGAGACATTGCCCTCAAGGCCCAGCATGCGCGCCTTCAGCTCGTCCGTCCGCCCAAGTCCCGCATCAGCACCCTCGGCATCGCCAGCGCCGCCGGCGTCAACGGCAACGGCCTCAGGGTCCCATTCCAGTGTCACCTTCCATGGCTTCTTCCAGTCTCTCCGCCACAGCTTGATCTGCTTGATCCCCTCTGCAGGCAAGGGCCCAAAGCGCTCGTCCAGGGGCAGCCCACCCTCGACGAGGAAGTTGGCGACGGGCGTCTTGAGGTTGACGATGCAGGCCTTGGTGTTCTTGCCGTTGACCTCGATCAGCGCCTTGCCCGGCGCGAGGCTGCTCGTCTCGACCGACACCAGGTCGGCGAGGCCCTCCGATAAGGGGACGCCGGGTGGCAGGTCGCCGCCGGTGACGTTCGGCAGGATGCCGGAGCCGTCGTACACGCAGTCCCGCAGGTTCGCGTACCGGCCCGTCGTGGGGCTGCACGACACGCTCTTCCCGGCCGCCGACGGCAGCTCCGCGATGATGGGGCGGATGTACTCCTCGAAGCCGGCGAGCTTGACGGCCGAGGCTCCCGTGTCAAGGTTTACGGTCTGCTGCCAGAAAACCTTGTACCGGTTACTCGCCGAGAAGGGGAAGGCCACGAGGTTGTAGATGAGCGTGCCGACGAAGACGCAGAGAAGGAACAGCGGAATGTGGTGCGTGACTCGGTGGATGTGCGGCGTCAGTGGAATCAGGAGGAAGATTGTAATGAATGCAATGAGCAGGTAAGGCATCTGCACCGCGGAGCCGTCTTCGGCACTCTGGTGCATTGCAGACGTTAACAGCAGGCCTATCTGGCCAAAGAGGATGATTAGAAACGGGCCGAAGAGAAGGAACTGCAGGAACCAAGTCCATGTCGGCAAAGTTCCGGACCATGGCTGCTCTTCTCCGTATGGCTCCTTCTTGTCATCCTGCGCCGGTGACTTGCGAGACACATTTGCGAGGGCCGCAATGGACCGGCGGTAGGTGGTCGCAAACGTCGTCCGCTCATTGCCGCCGTTCACCCTGCCGCCAACCAGGGGCGTCGTCTCAGAAGCTGGCTCTGCTTCTTCATCCTCTTCGTCAGCAGGTGCGAGAGCCGGATCCACCTCACCGGGGCTGGGAGCGATCAGCGCATCCTCGTTAGGAACCTCCTGTAGGTGATCTCTGATCTCATCGTCTTCTTCCGCTTGCGAAGCATAAGATGCTTTATTCGGCAAAGCAAAAAGTTCGAGTAGAGTGATTAAGGCGGCGAGAAACACTTCAGTCTCGAAAAAGACGAGCGCGTAGCCGGAGGCAATCTTGAACCGATCCTCAAGGACAGTAACCCCGATGAGGGCGAGCCAGCCGATAATAAAGAGCCAGATGTAAGCGTAACCTCTGTGTAGCGCACTGGGTCGAGTGAAATCTGCCCCTTTCATGATGCACCAGAAGCTGAAGTAGAACAGAGATATCATCATTGCCCACCTAGAATCGGGGTTAGCCGAAATTTGACATTGGCTGCAGAAGGCCGGACGGGTTATACTCACACAGAATATTCGCTGCTGTGTATTATCAATGGATTGACTTTGGCGACCAGAAGGGCTGCGCCGATGACGAGAGCTCCCGAGAACACTAGAGCCAAAGGAAAACGGAAAAGCCCCTTCAAACCACCAATAGATATGCGCGTTGAGGCCGCCGACGCGGTATCCGCAGCCTCGGCGGACTTGCTCTTGGTCGTGAAGAAGTAGTACTTGTCCTTCCTCTGAAGGATGTATGTGACGAGGACGAGGATCAGCGGCGTGGTTATGAGGATTGTAAGGGACCATGCAAACAACCCCCTAAGATTGAAAACGACGAATGCCTTCGCAAATAGGTCGAACCAAACGCCATCGCTTCCGCGGCCGTTCTGCACCTTGGACCTGTCGCCATCACGCCGCTCCCCGACAAAGGTCTTGCTGGTGTCACTAGAGAGATTGATCACGGTGGAGACGGAAGCCGATATCATGTTCCACAGGCTTCCTTTCTTCGTATATCTCCGGTCATCCTGGTTGGTGTGATACTGGGCGCGAGGGCGGAAGAAGGACAGGTCGAGACCTCTCGCCCCGAACATGCCGTTGAAGACAACATAGTCCGTCTGGCTCCGGATGAAGCCGACTCCGAAAGCATCAGAGCAGATGACTGTTCCAAACGGATCCTTGGCACCAGAGAACGCCTTCGTCACTTCCTGATCAGAGGTCCTGAATAGCAATGGTCTGTAGCCGGCTCCCGCTCCTTCGAGGTTGAGGAACGTGTGTGCAAACGGCATGACCGGGCTGTTTCCGAATGCTCGAGCACCGTAGAGGCCGTCCTCTTCGCCGTTGTTCAACAGGGCCAGGATGCCTTTCTTTGGTTTATGGCCCGGAGTTGTGAAATACTTGATCAACTGGAGGACAGTCACGACTCCCATGCCATCGTCCGTGGCCCCAAATCCGGTGGCAACTCTGTACACTGTCAGTCAATGAAGCACGGGCCGCTTGAGGTATGCTCCTCACGAGTCATAATGAGCGTTGACCAGCACGCCTCCCTTGCCGATCGGACCCTGACGGTCACTGGCAGGCTTCTTCCACCATTCGCCATCCTCGTCCTCGGAGCCTCGGATGTAGACAATGATGTTAGTACCTTCAAAGTAAGCGGAGAAGGCTCCGGCGTAGTCCGCCGTGATATTTGACGACAAATCGTTGAAGACAACAGCATCGATGTCCGCAGTTGTAGAATCATCTACACTCGACAACGTCAATGTGCGCGCGGAGTAATTTGACCTTGTGAACGGTGTTAGAACTCCTCTGAGGTATAAGACATACAGGGATCAAGGCCGGGACTTACGGCGGTGGCTTGCCGGACTCGTCCGTTTTCCACGACACGCCGTTCTCATCCAGGATGGACTGGATCCGCAAGAGCAGCCAGTTCCTGATCTCGTCATTTTTGTGGCTATTGAAAGGGTGATAACCGCTGGATACCGTCGCCAGGTCGAGCCATGCCTCGGTGAGATTCAGGCCAGCCGGTTGGGAATGGCTACCCGGAGGTGACGGAACCGTCTCATTGATCACAATGAGCGGGATGAGCAGAGCCAAGTAGATGAGAGTGGTCCAGACGGTGACCTGAGCAGGGCGGAATGCGAAGGGATTCATCTTGGACGTGAGAAGCAGAACGCGCGGTCAGGGGGGGATTGTTGCCACACAATGCAGGCCGGGAACCTGCTCCAGCTGCTCTATCAACACATCTGTCTATCTTCAGGATGGATGTTGTTGCCTGTGTGGGGTAAGAACGGCAGCCTGCGCACGGTCGATAGACAGGTCGTTCAATGATGTCTCCTCTCTGATCTCATGCAGAGACTTTGTTTGGCGAGCGGCAGCAGCGTAATGTTATATGCGGTGGCGACAGTTGCAACCTTTTCTGCTTCTCTGCATCGGGCGGGGCGAGATGAATGAGCACGATGGGGACGGCACCAGAGAATGAGGTCCCTGTCGCCGGGACGCGGAACGAGCGTCATCGGCAACTTGAATGGCGGGAGCTGTTCTCGGCATGATGGCCCAAGCTCCTTTCCGGCAGGGGTTCGTCTGCTGCAGCTCCGCCGTTCAGCGCATGCGGGGCGGAGCCACAAGTTCACCTCCATCAAGCGCACCTTGCCTCATGCGGTACCAACCAAGACAGTGAGCATCCAAATTAGACTTGGAGACTGTACAGAGTAGCCGTAACGCAAATAAGTCATTTCTTAACTGTTCTCGATCTGGATACAATCAATATACTTCTCGCCCGTCGGAGGCTTTCTGCTCATTCGTGGGTTTATCCAGTGCCGCCTGCATGCAAGGAGGCTGGTGCCAGCAGCGATCTCTTGAGGCTTCTCCCAACAACTGGGACAGATTGATTGTACGAGTCCTTGACTACTAGAACTGCCTCTTCTCGTACCCTGAAATCGATACGACATGGTGTCACGAGATGGCTTCCACTCGCAAGGCACACAAATGCGGAACACTATATATATATATATAGACCCCTAGGCACGTCATGTTTTCTGCTACCTAGAGATACTAGCGGAACTTCCATCACAAAGAAACTCCCTATTATACAGTCAGTACACAACCGTTGCCGTCTGCGCGACCCAGGACACGTTGTGCGGTAGTCGGAGTTTCCTAGTTAGTCTCGTGCTTGCGGACATGACAGTCGAAGAAAGAAAAAGAGAACGGGTCAGTCAGTACAGCCAGGTCCACCAAGGTTATTCCCTTAAGCGCCGGGAGGAGGTGGGGGAGGCAGGTCGCTTGGCGGTGGTGGAGGCGCCCCGTCAGCCGGCGGCGGCGGCGGAGGAGCAGCACCGCCTGCGTACTGCTGAATGAGCGCGTTGATGTTCCCGGCAAGCCCCGGCGGAGCGCTGAGACCAGCTGCGCCAGGAGGAGCAGGCATACCAGGCGGAGGAGGTGCTCCTGGCATGCCTGGTGGGGCTCCGTAGCTCCCGTAACCTCCGTAACCGCCATAGCCCCCAGCTTGAGCACCAGGCGGTGCAGGAGGCTGATGCCATGGGGCTGCTCCGGGAGCAGATGAGCCATAATTGTTCTGTCCACCTCCGCCTCCATAATAGCTGTCCCCACCATTGCGCTGGGTGTCACCACCGCGATTGCGATCCCGAGCCCAAGGCGCAGAGCCGCCGGAATGGCCTTCGTCACGGTCGCGGTCATTATTCCGGGAGCGCCAGGGTGCCGGACCACCCGTGGGGCCACGTTGCCAGGGCTTAGCATCGCCGCCACCGCCGCCGTTGTAGGAGCCAGGGCCGGCTTCGATGCGGGCAGGAGCTGCGCCGCCGCCGCCAAGCTCGGCCATGAGTTGCTAGAGCATACATTAGAATCCGTTGCTGACTGAAGTTTTTGGGCAGGAGAACTCACCTCGTACTCCGTGTCGACGGCATCTCCGCCACCGATACGACCGGCAGGAGGGCGGCCCATACCTGGGCCATCGTTCCGCCAGCTGGCGCCCCTCTGTCGATCCGGACAGTCTCTTGCCATGTGTCCAGCATTGCCACAGACTCGGCAGATGATGTTCGCAGTGAAATTCTGCTTTTCGGGGCAGTCGTACTTGCGATGACCTATCTGGCCACAGTTCTGGCATGCCTGGTTCTCATCGTCACGGAGAGTTCCGTTCAGGGCAGCGAGCTCACGCAGCTGGTTTCGCTTCAGCTCGTTCTGTCCTTCTGGAATCGACGCAGCCTGATAGTCCGTTAGCTTAAAAATTCCTCAAAGGAAACAACTAAGATTGACGCAGAAGAATATGGTGAACATACCGTTTCGATGACATTGTGGATAAGCTTCTTGGCCTTGTTGACCTTTTCCTCGGTATCGGCCATGATCAGACAGTGCAGATCTTCCTCCTGATTACTAGAGTGGGCGGCATCTGACCGGCCTTTTCCTTCCTTTACGGAACCTTTACCACGGATGGCGATCTTGGCTCCAGATTCGGACTCCATTTTCTTCAGCGTGTTTCCACGAGGCCCGATAAGTAAGCCGACTTTAGTAAGTAGAGCTAAGTGTTAGTAGGTGTATCAAGAAACGTAGAGCATGTAAGGAATTCTAGTTCAACAAGATTGGTCTGCAAGGCAGGACATCCCGGATGAGTGCTAGCGGGTGCCTGGCGAGGTCCCAAAGGAGTGAAGGGGGCGCGGTTAGAAAGGTTAGAGGGTTAGCAATCATACTGAAGTTAATCTCTGGATAGTCATTGACAGGCACGTAGACCTTCTCCTGGGTCTTTGTTGGCCGGCGATAATCCTGCGGGGGGTGGTAGTTAGGGATTGTTTTCCTAGTCGTAGTCAGTATCAGGTTGCGCAGCACTAAGGTCAGCGGGGAGTCCTGCTTACATGGCCTTCTCAATCAACTTGTGGCGCTCGTCCTCCAGACGCTTCCGGTAGCGGTATTCACGGGTGTTGATGCGGCGACCATGATTGTCGTACTGCGGGGGAGGCGATGGCGATCTGTCACCTTCAGCAGGGACGACATCGTCGATCCTCAGCTTCTGGCTGATCTCCTCGATACGAAGATGCAGCGTATAGGCCTCGAGTTGTTCGCTTGTCATGTTTCCAACGATGGCAGTAGGCAGCCCCATCAAGCCGGCCGCTTTGTTCTCGGACGCATCACCCCAGCGATTGCGCTTCTTGCGACGTCTCGGTCCATCGGCATCGGTTCCTAAACAGTCAGCACGAGAAAAATGAGGACAGAAGAGATAGAACTCACGAGGCTCAGGACTACGGCCGCGCTTCAGGTCGCGGTCAGCGTCGGGGTACCCGTTGGAGAAGGATGGAGCGGCGCCATTTCCATCTCCAGCATCGTCGCCACCGAACCGTCGCGTCTTGCCTAGCGGGATGTTGTTGGAACCTGTGATTCCCTGATTTCTCCAAGACATCTTCGCGGTGTTCCGACTTCCAGAGGCAGAAAGCGCGTAAATGAGGACAACACGAAGCTGTCGAAAAGTGAAGATTTGTTCGTTGAGTAATGAAGGCACAGACGCTCAAGGCATCGCTAGGAATTTTAAGGCAGCCTACGTCTCGACTGAGTCACGTGAGCCGAGCTTAATTGTGTAGTGGCAACTTCTGAGCTGTCCCGGTCTCATTGGCTAAAATAGCAGCCCGCCCTTGTGAGGTATTCGATACTTCTTCACGGGACCGTCTTTTGCTTCAAGCACAAAGCTTATCGATAAAAAGTTATCGTCTTCCGAGTTTGTGAAGAACAGTCATAGCCAGGCTAGTAGGGCCAGTGCCTTCTATGTGTCTCCTTCAGAAAGGATTCTTAGGCAGCCCAATTGCTCGCTATAGCTAGCAGGTCCGAGATCTACGTTTCATTTCTTCGCATCATCTGCCATCCCAGCCTGCACCCACTTGCGCGCCTCCGCCGCCCTCTTCTCCTCCTCTTCAGCGGTCAGCTTCTTGTCGAAGGCGCCATGGTGCGAAGGAACGTGGCGGCCCCGCTCGAAGCCTGGGCGCTCAAGCAGCTTGTAGAGCCACATTTTGAGCGCTGGGAACTCCTCAATATCAATGCCGGCCCAGCCTTTAGATGACGCTTGTCAGCAAATCTCTTCTGCAAAGGATACAGCGCCCTACGAGCTAGACTTACCGCCTGCTGCAACCCAGCCCCAACTTGCGATGTCAGCAATGGTGAGTCTATCACCGACGAGGTAACCTGACTTGGACTTCTCCAGCTGCGTTTCCATCACGCGGTACAGGCGCCTTGTCTCGTTCTGGTACCTGCCAAAGAGTCAGCTTCGAGTATCGTATGGACGTGCCGCCGCCCCACTCACCTGTTGATACCATACTGGATCTTCTCCGGAGCGTACCCTAAACGGTGTTAGAATGGCCAAAGCGAACTGATGCCGTACTCCTTCCTCGCCGAGCATGACACTTCGATACAAGGGAGTGGCAGGTTCAACAAAGAGGGCATACTAACGGTAAAAGTGATTCGCCTGACCCTGCATAGGGCCTAGGCCGCCCATCTGCCAGAAGAGCTGCATCCCCGCGTTAGTCTCGTGCTCAACCTGTATCCTGGATAGAAAGGGGAAAGTAAGGAGGCGCACCCAGTTGTTGGTCTCATAGTATTCCTTAGAGCCGTGCGGGTACGAGACCTTGTTCTCAGTATCGTATCGGTCGACGAGGTACTGCATGATAGAACCGCTCTCAAACAGCCGGATGGGAGTTCCATCCGTGAAGGTGTCAGTGAGAGCCGGGATCCGCCCATTGGGATTAATCTCCAGGAACCAATCCTCCTGTCCCACGCGGTCAGTACCTGCATATCGGAGTGGCCGCCCGGCCCGAGCCGTAGAGCAGAAGTCGGTCGCCTACCTTTTGGGCGTTCTTAGACAGCTCAATAGGCGTTGTCTACTTCCCCGTTAGTGTCCCTCTCGCCACAACAGTCGAGCGAGGCTGCAAGCCAACCTGGTACTTCAGGCCCAGCTCCTCAAGCAGGATGGACACCTTAATGCCATTGGGCGTCTGGGCCGTGTAGAGGTGGATGTCGGACTGGTCGGCCATGTTCACTAATACAGAGTGTATCTGGGTGATGTCGTGATCTTTGCCTCGGATGAACAATGCCTCGAGACGGAGTGTGTGCCTTTTAAGACATCGTGTTGATAGAGTACGTCGGTTGATTAGAAATCAGGCGGGCATACTCCGCTCCTAGCCAGCGCCGGCCCGGCGCCGTTGCCGGTAAGGCCATGGAGATGTCGGAAGGGCATTTGCGGGGTCGGGCGTAATCACGACATCAAAGCAGCACGACGTCACAATGCTTATTCAGGCTCCTCTGGCGCTCCCCGTAACTTGTACACACCATTTCTGCAAAGACGACGAACCGGTTTTGTGATGCAGCTTATCTCGGCACGCAGAGCCTCAATTCACCTTCTTTCCGTCGTTCCAACCCTTCCCCAGAGCGATGATCCGCCCGAGCTGGTAATCCTCAATTGCTTTCGGTGACAGTACGGCTCCGACTCACCTCCAGGCGGAGTACCTATTTAACCCCAACCTGGAGGCCGCCTGGCTTGTCACAGACCTGGAGATGGCATTCAGAGGAGAGGAGAGCAGCAAATGGCTTAAGACACAAGCGTGCAAGTCATTATCTCCAAACCCTGATTTCATTTTGTCTGGGGTAGCCATGGAGCAGCCACGGGGCAGTTGATGAGTCTGTCTTGTGAACTCTGTCACAACTTGACTCTCAGCCACGAACTCGTTAAACTATCAGCCAGACTTTTTTTACAACGACCGATATTGTCCCAGTTTGGTCCCCAGCTCAGAGGATCTTCCTACTACTCATTGTCAATCCGAGTCATGTTTCTTGCTCTCTCTGGGTGGATGTCGTAACAACGTGAAGTCATTCAGGTTGATTGAACCAAAGTCTGGTCTCCTCAACCTTTTCCAACCTGCATGTCCAGCGTATCCATCCTCAGGTGTCGGTATGGTCCAGCCAAATGGCTCCCGAGATATCCTCTCTAAGTCTCAATCCAGCCGTCGGAGGACCAATCGGTTCTATATGTCGAAGTCGCTCAAGTGCCTTCCGAACCGCCCTGTACGACGTCACCGCCAACCAGACGTCAAAGTCTGGACTCCCTGGGTCCGGCATCGCAGCGTACCACTCTGCCGAACCCTCAGGATCAGACCATGGCCATGCAAAGGAGCCAACTGCCATCTGACGGTCTGCCATGAAGCGTCCTCTAGGTAGGGCTTGGAGACGGGTGGTGGGTGGAGTACGGGAAGGGGCCTTGCGAGACTCAGGCTGCTGGGATAACTGCTGCTCGGGGCTCACGATAGTGGTGCCCTAGAAATAAGTATGTATATGAGGTCTGGCGAATCTAGCCAAGAACTCGAGGATTTGGTAACAAGTGGGCTCGGGACGGTACAATAAACCACGAAGGGAAAGCCAGAGGAAGATGGAGATATACTCTGGGCATGAATCTAATATGAGAGAATAAGGTGGACTGTTTCGAAACACAGCTCACTGCAATCGATCAAGTCGCCCTCAGACGGTAGTGAAGTGTCCATTTCGCAGAAAGTGATGCCAACTGAGTTTCTTGATTTCTGGGTCGACCCAAGGATTCTGTCGAGGCTCCTCCAAAGCGTGGGCAGGTGCCATGGAGACTTCCAAGAATGAGCCACACCTGGTTACATACCTCAGCGAGCTCATCAAGGGACGATTCTCATGACTTAGATGACTGGTCATCATCTTATGCTAACAATAAGTAATCTGCATGTATCTAGAATAATGAATAGTTCACCCTCATGAGCGACAACCTCGTAGTGACCCCTGAGATGCTCATACGAGGGGGGTTCGGGACGAGCCAGAACATCTACGCCCTTGAGAGCAATGCTGGCACGTCCAAATTTGCCCATGCAATCGCACCTGCGCTACGGGTGTTGTTGCCAACGCCGCTTTAACAACGTTAGCGGAAAGCTAGACAAGCGATGTAGGAACAAGCACCCGTGGAATTTGACGCCATCAGCTTCAGGTATCATCAGTAGGACGCTACGACTTAGGTTTTTTTGCTTCGCACCCAGACCAGATTAAAACTATCCTAACCCCCTAACCATAAATCCGAGGTTGATCACGTAAGAAAAACATGAGTGGCGTTGTTATCTTAGCCTCTGCATCGATCAATATTCACTCCGTCTCCTCTGGATTTGTACGCTTCAGAGGTTGACTCCCGTGCCTCGAACCCATGTCCCTTACCGGTCACCTTCTGCGCCAGACGCAGACTCAGAGCCGCCATCGCATCGTCTGTTAGAAAGTTATTTCTCCTCGGCCTCTATAGGTAGCATCTCTGTCAGCTCTTCACCCATAGAGTCGATCCACTCCTGAACCTCCTGGGTCTCGAGCCCATATGGGTTCTTCGATGTGTGCCGTAATGCTCAGTCCCTATCTACATCTTCTACATGTACCTTTGTAGCTCGAGGCGCGACCCCAGACCCAGCCTGTGGCGGAAGTTGAAGCTCATTCGGGTGCATGGAATGTAAAAAGTTGGTACGCTTGCGCGGTCGTAGGTGCGAAAGCAAGTACATGGCATCACACAGCATCAGGCCTCTCCACAGGACTGTAACAAGTCATGCCGTCCCTGAAGGTAAAATTTAATATTACAGGGTCTTGCTATTCGCACCATGTTCTTTTTAGTACTGACAGTCTGATTTGAAAAAATGGCAATAGTTTGGTCGTTCTCAGAGCCCATCACAACCACTCCATCGTTTCTTACATAGCTACGCAGAACTACCACGAGAGCATTAACTTCCGAAGTAAAAGGATATGCCCAATGTAATGAAGGAGATGCCAGGCGGGTTCGCAAAGCAAGAAGAGAAACAAAAACAGAAAGTCATAGAACTTCTGTCTTCCTTCACAGCAGTCCTTACTCGCCTAGACCGTATCCCACAGCTTGGTTCGCGAATCAAGTCATTAAGCAAGGCTTCCGGAGGCGAGAGTGCCCAACCATGAATCGCGAGTAGACAGACCTTCCCTGAGACCCTCGTGGTGAGTTTATCCTTCTGTCTCCACTGACTGAGCTGACAGGCTTGCGGCTCTCCTCCACCTTCTCCGATCATCTCGTCGAAAGCAAACACCTCTCTGACCACAATCGCGCTCTGAAAAAGTCTAATCAAGGTAAGATAAACATCGTGTATGTCCAAGAGACACGGTCATTTCCAAGGCCTGCCTCTCGAATAATAAGTTTCCCCTTTTGCGCCAGTATAACCTTCCTTACCCGCGAACCCCTCTTCCACCAGGCCCCCTATCCATACACAGAAGCTTGAGCATGTATTCCTTGAATAGGTCCCCGGCATCGGCCAGGGCGTCGGCCGTGCTCTCCCGCAGGTGCGATGAAGATGATGAGGAGCCGGGTCGCTGCTGGTCGGCCCTGAGCCTCAGGCCGGAAGGAGGCGTGTCCACTTTAACCCAGCCATCGGAAATGTCGTTTCGGCCTATCATCGACCGCTGCCGAGGGATGTCTCCTCCGCTCTTGCCATCGTCTCCCATGCTTTGGGATTCTGATCTTGCCTCTTCCCAGGATCAAATGCGGGTGCCGCGATGCTCCGAAATGCCCGCTGTGTCAACCCTCGAAGTGTTGGAACCTCCCACAGCCACTCCCGTTCTATGCTCGCGAGTTGTAAAAGTCCCGAGTCTATAGCGTTCTAAGAGGGTCCTGTTTGATAGTCGATGATTACTGCACAGTAGTCGCGATGCAACACTGAGGCGAGGCTGCAGTGATCGCCCCCTTTCTTTCGCAGGGTTGGATATAAATCAGCAATGAAGCAGAACAGAATAATTTACTGTATTCGCGAGAATTTCCAGTGAATAGAAAGAAAGAAAGCAGGGTAGAAATGAGGAAGAGAGCGAGTGACTCACGTGGGATCACGCACAGCTGAGTTGAGCATGGGGCCTTGACGTCGCTGCTCGGGTTAGGCGGGTGAGACACCCGCACAGTCAGCCTTGTCACGGCGGTTGACCGGTGAGCAGGTGTGGTGCCTGGTGAACAGGGTTCTCGAGGCGAGAGAAGTGCTGCCTGTGCTACCTAGCACCTAGCAGGGGAAGGCAGAGAGACAAGGTCAATGAGCTTCTAGAACATCCCCGCCAAGGCTGTCGGATGTAGATCGATCACGATCGCAAAGCCACTAACTATCGGGATGGGAAGATGTCATGTCATACACAGAGAGCAGTCGTTCATTCTATCTACCAGGCGGGCCCGTATCCCTACATAATTACATCAAAACGGGTGCACAAACCACCAGGCTAGAACGCCAGCATATCCCATCGCCAAAAAGCATCTGACTGGACCTGTCAGGTTCCATCAACCGGTCACAAACGTACCCATCCGTCATCCGTATAGCTCATCCATCGTAACCGAAAGGTCGCACGGGGAGGAATCCACACAGACTCAATCCCCCACGCACGATTCAGCCACATCCTCATCACCATAGCCTCGTCGACCATCATCTCAGTCTCAGTGATTCCGGCGATACCCCGCGCCTCCGCGCTTCTTGCGCTTCTCCTCGGCGTAGTCGCTGCTCACCGTGCTGCCCACGTTGCTGCTCGACGCGACGCTCGACAGGCCCGGGATGACGTGGTGGTATGCCTTGGTGCCGAGATCGCCGTCGTCCTCGCCGCCGACCTCGCTCTCCGGCACCCACGTGCCCGGCACGTGCACCTCCCTCTCGTCCTCATCCAGCAGCCGCCGCGGCGACGACTCGCCGCCCGCGCGCTGGAAGCTGAAGTCCCTGCGGCTGCTGTGGCCCGCCGACCGGCCCTCCTCGCGCATCCTGCGGGCCTCGCGGCTGGCCGTCTTGTCGGCCGTCGAGTACACCTTGCGGATGCCGCCGGCGGCGCCGGCAGATCGCTGGTTGTCCTTCTGCTTGGTGGGCGTGCTGGTCGGGGTGCGCTCGCGGTTGCTGATGAGCTCCGAGGTGACGGTGCTCTCGGTGCCGGCGGCGGTCGACTGCGACGGGTTGGTCGACCCGTCCCAGCTGCTGCCCTCGGCCTCGCGGTTGAGCCCGCCCACGCGCGCGGGCTTCTCGTGGCGGTAGTTGCGCAGCTGCGCCTTGGCCTCGGCCTCGGCATCCTCGTCGACCAGCACGCCGTCCTCGCCCACGCGGCGGCCCGCCTTCTTGCGACCACCGCCGCTCTTCTTCTTCTCCTTCTCGCGCGCCTTCTCCTCCCGCCGGCGCTCCTTCTCCCGCTCCTTCTGCTCGCGCTTCTTGCGTCGGCGCTCCCGCCCCGCGATGTCGCTCGCGCCCGCCGTGACGCCCGTCAAGCCCGTCGTGCCGCTCACCACCGTGGTGGCGTCCTCGGTGCTGCCGTCGTCGGTGACCACGTCCTTGTAGACGCTGCCGCCGCCCAGCTGCGTCGACGGCGTGGCGCCCGACAGGGTCGTGCCGTTGGGCCCCTTGCGCCGCAGCACCGTCGACTTGTACTCGTCCCAGTCGTCCTTCTTGAAGTGGAAACCGCCGTTCTTGGCCCAGAAGAAGAACCAGATGCCCGTCACGACGAAGGCGACGCCGATGAGCGCGAACAGCGCGAACATGGCGTTGTTGTTGATGTTGTGCGGGTCGACGACGCCCTTGGACGGGTCCGGGCCCGTGTACGTGTCGGCGTCGTCGCGGGCCGCGAGCAGCGCGTGGGCGGCGAGCGGGCCGAGGGCGGAGCCGCCATCGGGGAAGCTGGGGCTGCGGCCGGAGAGGCCGGAGGAGAGGGTCTCAGACAGGAAAGTGTGGGCCCGGCGAGCGAGAATGGGAAGAAGAGGAGCCATGGCGCTTCCTTGGGATCCTGTTGGATCGTCGTCTGGACTCGAAGTTTGGTGTCCAAGATATGGTTAGTCTGGCTGACAGTAGGTAGCCTGTCGACTGTGGAATCTGCTGGCTGGATTTGGCTGTTGCGAGCTGGAAGGCCAGCCAGGCCGGAATGTTAAAAGGTTCGTAACAGTCACTCGTGTGGGTGCTGCTGTCGTGCACGAGAAATCGACTATACCGTAGGTATCGAAGGTTTTAGTCGTAGGTCGTAGGTGAGGTATGCTCGTCTGACTGTAATGGAATGAAGCAGAAACGCAGCGGGTGCGTGGTGAGGGACGGTTGTCGTGGTTATGTTGGTTCCCGTAGAAACGCGGTGGCTGGGGGGATGGTTGATCTTTCGGGGAGGTTGGTGGGGGGTTTGAAGCGCTGACCCCAAAACTCGACAAGGACGCCGCAGGTCGTAACACTCGCTGCAAGCAAGTAAACAGCTCACGGTCAAACCGATCGAAATAAAATCACCTGAATCTCTGCTTCTTGTCGTAAAGGAGTCGCCGAGTGTATTCTGTTCTTTGTGCTGCCCAAGTCGCCGTATCCTGCGCTGCAGAAAAGTGCAGGGGACCAATGACGTCGAGTAAACAAACTGACCAGGCAACGGCGACAGTCAGCTCAGACCAACGGAAAGGCCCCACTCTTCAGAGACAGGCCCGGCGGCGACGGCTCCGTCCGCCGTGAGTCAAAGTGGAGCCGGTGTGTTTCTGGCCGGCCCCACCTCGCCTTGACAACGGCACCGGTGGAGGTACCTTCGTCTAAGCATCTACGGGGGGCGTGCGAACAAGACGAGCGCTTCCCAGGGTCGAGTCTTCCGATACGGAGAACAGACAGGTCTGAGAAGCTATGGGCTCGTTCGTCCTAAGAGATTCCTTATCACACTGGGATCACCCGTTGCACGAAACGGTTGCTGACCGATCGGTCGTTTCAGGCCTGTATCACACGTCCTCGTGTGAGAAGGCGTAACCGCCCAAAACGTGATAGAGGTGAGCTGATCTAATGCCAATGTCCGTAGAGAACACCACCGAACGGAACTCCCTTTGCTACCGCAGCTCTGGGATCTCCGTATCTAGTGGCCGTAGGCCCAAGGACTACGCTTAAGAGATGTCGTGACCCCTCCAGGTCAGGACGTGTCGTTTCGAAGGGAAGACGAAGGTGAAATTTGGGCCGTAGGAAATCCTTGCAGGCATCTAAGTAGCAATAAGAGCGATACTACGAACGGGGATGGAGAGCTTCAACGTGCAGCACTTGCCCTCTGTGGATAAAGTAGCAATCAACAGGCGGGAAACTCTGCGAGTCAAGAGGAGAGCACTTCTCCGCTCCCCCTGTCATTCATCTGTATAGATAGCTATATGGTATGTGTGGCATATGTGCCCTATCTCCAATTTACCTATCAAGCTGAATCCACCAACCCATATGATATAGTCGGTTCTCCTCCATCTATATCGACAATGGATCCTTCCGCAAAAAGGTCGATGTATGCCATGCCATCCGCAGTCCCTCCCAATGAGACAGAACTTCCCGCCCGCGCCTGTGCCACCGACCATCCATGCTGTCAATCCACCCCGATCACGCCGTATCCATGCCGTGAGACCTTCTTAGTGCCTCTCCAGCCCCTAAAGTGCAGTTGAGGCGCGGGCAACAGCCTCCCAAGAAACGAAGTCCAAAGAAGTAATAGTATAAGTGGCCCAGACATTATAGCATGACCCTGGGCGACAATCCCGCCCCCTCACCCCTTGAAGACAATCTAGAACATTAACCCTGAGATGGCATGCCTCCCTTTTTGCAAAAAAAGGAACAACTTCTCGCCCCTGCAAGAAGCGTGAACTTCCATTGTCGTGTACAGATCTAACCAGTCCAGCTCTTGACGCCACGCAAATGCGAAACATGCTTCAGGACAGAAGGCATCGCAACTGCACGGCACAGCTAGTCCTCCTTCTCTGTGGGCGAAAAGGGAAATGAAAAAAAAAAAAAAAAAAAAAAAAGCAATGGAAAAAGGCAGTAAAATTGAGGCATCGCTAGAACAAATTTGACCTCGTACAAGCAACTCGACTGCTTCGATGAAAAGAAACACCTCGGCTCAGCAACTTGAAAATATATTGAATAGAGTTGTCCAGCTCGTGATCCCAGCATGAGATTCGACGGTGATAGCACGTGAACAAATTGGTATCCAGCAGAAAAAGGTATTCAAGACCAGACAAGCCTGGCTAAACGTGTAAAAGGGAGGTATCTTGTACGACACCTCCTTTCTGCCCTCGCCTTTTTGGGGGTATCAACTTTTCCGGCCAACAGTGACACAGCAAAGCCCTCCCAAGAAAGTAATAGCAAAGGGTATATGAACATATAAGGCAGCGTAACGTATATCGCGAGTAGCGCAAAGTGGGCCGCAGGCTAAGAACGTAACGTTGAGCGAAGATCTGAGTCGCTCGCTCTGAAACGAGATATGTTGAAGGGGAGATGTGCAGAAATCAGATTATCAACAGCGATGTCCATGGGCGCTTCCATTGGCGTCCTCATTAACTTCATCGGATGTGGCCGTCATCAACGTCATAGCAGTCGTTTCTTTGTGTCGCGTTGCAGCTGTGGCCTGCTTAGACCCAACCATGAGGAGTCGTAGGCCGTGGCGGGTAACCATAGCCATACGAATCAAAAATCGGGACTGTGCGAGTGTAGGACCCAGCCTGGGAGTTGGATCGGGCCCGTGTGGGAGGCCGTTCAATCCGCGGCGGCCGCGAGTCCTCAAGATAATAAGAACTGCCTTGGTCGCTGTCACCTCTATGGGTGCCACCGGCTGAGCGGGAGTTGATGTTGATTTCAGCATCCCTACACTGCATCTCAGCACCGCCGACCTTGAGAGTTGCCTCTCCCTTCACTCGGATGGTGATATCCTCGTCGTTAGAAGAACGCGTGGTACGTGTTGTAGCCGACCGCCTGTAGTCGCTCTCATCCCGGCTGCCTGAGCTTCTGGTGGAGCGACTGCTGGTTGCGCCGTTCTTCCCTGCTTTGCGGAGTGTCTCTGCCGTCAGTGGTACAGTGGGCCCGCCGTTGACCTCGTCCTGGTAGGTGCTCGCCGTGCGGAGTTTGTCCTCAAATCCGCTTCCAGTGCCAGAAGAAACGCTCTGGCCGTAATAAGAGTTTCGACGGCCCGCCTTGCCGGCTACTTCCGTTCGATAAGACCCAACCTCGTAGATAACAGAGGGAGCCCCAACGCTAGGCCGTCGCACAGGTGCGTGGGCGTTGTAGTCATACGGCGTCAGTGGTGACGCGGCTCGGTACATGGAGCCATCACCGTCAAAGTCATCATCCTCAAAGCCCACCCGCCTGGAATAAGGCGCGCTAGGAGGCGGAGGGGGCGCAAATGGTGACGCACGTAAGGACATTGGCCGCGCTGAGGCTGGCCGAGCTGGCGGCGGCATCCGCATCCGGTCCTCCTCTTCTCTCGCTTTCCTCGTTAGGGAGTTTCTCCGGATGAGGCGGCCCTCGTTTTCCTGTTCGTAATCATCACCACCATACTGTATAGCAGGAACAGAACGATTGCCGATTGCAGACTGCGGGCGGTTAAAACGGGCGAGCAGTTGCTGGTGCTGTTGAGGACGACCTCCCATATACTCCGACTGAGGCGGCATGGCTGGCGGTGCCAGGGGGTAGGGGGCTGGAGCGGCCGCCCATGCCTGTGGTGGGTATGAGGTCGGCAGCGTTCCTAGAGCTGGTTGTGTGTAATATCTCTGATTCGAGAGGGGTGGCCGTGATGGGCCGTAATAGCTGGTAGGTCTGGTAGTGTGTGCTCGCGGTCGTGATGAGGTTGTAGTTGTGACAGGGTCGACGCCGTAGTATGAAGAGTCGTCACTCGGTCTCCGGTACGAGTTCGTCTGCAGGATGGGAGCGGTCTTGACGTGTTTGGCGGATGGCCGGTTGATAGTCACCGTCTTCTTGCCACTGGAGGGCTTCTCTCTCGCCCGCTCCCTGTCTCTGTGACTGGACTTCATCTTAGTTTCTCTCCTCTCAGCGCTGCTGGGCTGGGCGGTAGAATCAGAGTCGGTGAGGCCGTTTCCGGGCGACGACGAATCTCTCCTCGATCTTTCCCGCCGTGTTCTGCCAGTATTGGGCTGCTCTCTTGGGGGGCTGGGCGCTGTAGAGGCAGCGTATGTGGAATTGGCGTATGTTTTGGTGTCCTCGATAGCATTTCCTCCCTCGTCGACCTCCTCCATATATGCCACCTTCCTCTCCTTGGATGACATGACGAGCACAGACCGGCGCAGCTCCTAGGCGGTGTACTGGAGCTGGATGTGGCAGGCGGAAGCGGAGGGCGGAGGCAAGGTAAGCCTCTTATGTCGAGGCGACACGTCGATGGAACCCGCCGGCCTGCCGGCCTAATGGCGTGAGAGTGCGTTGGACCAATTCGCGAGCGGTGGGTGCGGGCTGGGGTGCTGTCGAGGTGGGGATGGTGGATGTGGGCAGCAGAAGCAGCAGCAGCAGCAGCAGCAGGACGAGGCGGGGACAAAAGCGCTGGGGCTGGCTAGGCGGTATCGCAGCGTTGCGTGCGTGCTGCAAGCTGTGGGTGAGCGTGTGTTGTTTTCAGAGCGGCGGACTTCCAGAGGGAAGAAATAAATCTGGGACAGCCAGAGCGAGGATAGCGGCCGCGACGAGTTATATTGCTGGCGCACTGCGGGTGTGTGAGTGGGAAAGAGAGCGGGATCCCCCAGGGTGGGTATCTGAGCCAGAGGTCCCCAAGTCCCCTCCAGTGTGAGGCGGCGTAATAATGGGCTGTACCTTGCGGGTCCGTCCCGGTACGTACCCTGGGCACCAGTATCTTCCGTGCAGTCTTGTACCTATGGGGGAGAGGGGCGGCGAGTGGAGAAGAGGAGAGACAGGAGGGACAGGGTGACAGGGAGACAGGGAAGATCGAAGGAGTGGAGCAGCGAGGAGGGCTGATGATGGCTGCTGGCCGCTGGCTGCTGGTCTGTCTGGAGAGCAGAGATGGGTGGATGGATGGCTGCCAGACGGCCGATATGGCAGAAATGTGGTACGGTTGCCAGGTGCCCGCACGCCTGTCACTCTTCGTTTCGTCCAACGTTCCCTTTTTCCCGTCTCTTATCGATAGCGGGAGCCAGTCGGACGGGACGCGGGAAAGCTTTAACTTGGTGGGCCCCACAGTCAGAGTCGAGCGGAGGGGGAGTGAGGCGAAGAAACACCAAGAGAGTCGCACACCCCCTCTTTGGCTTCGGTACCTCCTGCTGGTATGGTGCTCTGGGCTGTGGGTTTGCCCGGCCAACTCAGAACCGAGCACGCCGTGGCACGCTGGTGGATTTCCGGCGTCTCGATCACTCTCTTCCTCTCTCTCCCTAGCCCGGTGGACTGCCGGAGTGACTGGCGGCAAAGGGAGGGATGCAGGAGACCTGTTTCGTCGTCAACGCCGCTCCGTTTTCTGTTGGATCTCCAGAGCCGGCAGTCCGCTCTGTTAGCGACACCCTCGCATCCAGGCCGGACACGGGGCGCCAATCAGGGGCGCACTCACCACGCTCTGGCAGAAGGCGAGTGAGGTGGCCTCAAGTATCACCTCTGCAATGTAAGCCTGCGAGGTACTCGTGGGGTCGGCTGGAAACTTGTGCGCTCGTGGATGGTGGACAGCGATGACTGTCCCCCATCTGCCTGCGCCTTGGACGTCTAGACACCTATGCAAGTAGGCGAAGTCTCCCCCCGCCAGTCCAATGTAAGGTGTCGATGGGTCTGCCTGCACCTTATGGATCGTTTGGCCGTCGAGGACCCTGGTGGAGCAGCTGGAGAGGCCTGGAAGGCGGCGGGAGGCGGGAGATGCTGCGAGGCGCTCCGACGCAGCTGGTCAGCTTGGGCGATCTGGAGCCCGGGGCGAAAAGCAAAGAGAAAAAGAATAGAGATGTAACGGCACGTCGGCCAGGCGAAGCTAGCCGAAATAAAACGACGCCAGAAACGAGCCGCCAACAGCCACTGATGTCGATACTGTCTCTTTCCGTTCGCTGCGATAATGCCCGACTTCGCCAGATTCTGCGCTTGGGTATCAACGGCGAGTCTGCTGCAGTGTGGGGAGGAAGCAGACGCTGTCAGCGACGCCGTCGGATGCAGCGCCCTAGCAAAGGAAATCTTAAAGACAATCGAGCTGCGATACTCAGAACGAGAAAAACGAGCCATCTGGAGAATGAGACCTCTTTTATCTTGAGTTGCTTTCCATCGTCTGACGGAGAGGCACCTGTCCAGGCAACGGCGCAGGCACTGCCAGTCCAACATGTCTGGCTGGACGCCAACACACACCTTTCTGTCGCGGGACAGTCTTCTGATTGGAGCCGATGTCCTGGAATGCAGGACTCTAGTCTATGCAAGCTCCAAGTCGTACTAGCATGTCGTGGGAGGCGGCGGACTCTCATAATGTGGAGCATCCTGGAGCTCTCTGGACGGTAATGGAGTCATCTGTAAAGTGCTTGCAGCACTAGATCGGGCCAGAGACGACGATGACAGCACCGCCATCATCTACGAGTTGATGCTGTTTTGCGCAGGAGCGTGTGGGGTGATGGCCTCAGCCACCGCGGCTCCGCAAACAAAACTGCGCGTTTCTCCAAACGCGCACAACTCTCTCTACGAGACAACCAAGAGCGAGATGGGGACGACAAATGGAGATCGTGGTAGGTAAATGTGTCTGCGCGCGCGCACGAGACAACGCCGACATACAGCAGGTGCGACAGCTCAGCGACAAGATCACCAGGCTGGTCCATCTCGGCAATCTAACAGTGAATCCAGTCGTTCGGATTGTTTACGGTTGCCTCGTCAATAGTGCTAGTATCTGCAATCGACCATTAATCCGCGATGTCAAAGCCAGCCGGCATGGATCACGTCGGTAATCACGATATCTCTCCTTGAGGAATGGATTGCGAGCGTTCATGACATAGTTGCTACACCTGCCGGCCTTCTCACCACAGAGACCCATTCGCTGTAAAACTGTTCAGGACTAATTCTTGGCGCGATGCTATCCACGGCCGTGATACGGCGTTGAAGCCTTTTGGGATATATCACCTGCCAGTGCTTGACGCGGCGTAACAAGAAAGAAGGTAGATGAGAACGCGGATATTAACAGCCTCTCGTCTGAGACCTGGTATGGTTCTGCACGACGGGCAGCCGATGATGAGCGCTCTGAGTCCTTCTGCAGCCTCTGACTGCAGGTCATGCTGCGGCGTGCCACCCCTTCTTGGTCACTGCAGATGCTCTCACCAAAGAGATCAACAGAAGCAGGTGGGAGAGACATGCGGGAGATGGAAGGATCGAACTAGCCTGGTGTTCCCAATGAGTCAGTCGAGTCGTACATCGACCTCCTCCGCGAGCATCTCAAGTGGTCCACATGGACGCGCAGGGTGGGGGATGTGGCTGCATACAAGGCATTGACGCAGGTGCAGGGATGTGGCCATGAAGAGAGAGAGAAGGAGGGAGACGGAAAGACAGGTTGCCAGCCCTCTCGGATACATGCCGCCAACCCTAGAAAACAGTCACGACGGTACTCCCGACTGTTGAAGGAGTCCCGTGACCGCCAGAGATGGGCCAAGGTGCCTACTGGTGACGACCATCATGGATATTATAGGCGCGACGATAGTAATCGAGGCATGCAATTGCTGTTGACAGAGTCCATTGCTTCTCTACCGGGCAAATCATTAAGTATCACGGAGGCTGATGAAGACCAACTTAGATCGTCAGTCATCCTCGCTGTCTTTCTCGGCAATCTGTCCGGGCGAGGAGTGGGCATCTCGGGTTCGCCATCCAGCGATCTGCAGTAAGGCACCACCACACACGCATCGCGAAGTGGGTTGGTGTTAAAAGAGTACAGCCTAGCATACTACGAATCTGTACGCGACACCAAAAAGACATATCAACATGCACAGGTCCGCGTCCAAAGTACAGACCCGGTAAAAGAGTGCATCGAGAACCGTCTGGACAATTTGATCGCCCAGTTTGTGTCGAGGGACCGATCCGGCTTGACTCTTCAAGACACCCTCTTCTGGCCACACCGCCTTTTGTTCGCCTGCTTCTCTCCCACCGTCGCATCGAGCCTTACCCGGTTCTGAGCCCGCCGCCACCTCAGAATGCGCTAAGCTCCTTCATCATAACTGTACATAACTATACAGATAGAGGGTCGGGTCGGGAATAGTCAGTGAACAAACACCTCGGCAATGGTGGGAGAAATCGTAGCCAAGAGAAGGATGAGGCGGACGGGACCGTTGCGGTCGTAAGGTAGATAAATCACCACGCCCGGCATCTCGTGACACGCTGGTCCACCAGCAAGCAGGCACACCCCTGGATGTATCCGGAGTACGAAGTACACTGTCGCTTCATATGTCGGGGCGATGTCAGCGACAACAAGCCTCCTTGCCCCGGGGGTTCAACGCTCACCAATGCCACCTTCCGCAACTCGCTCGGGATATCAGGATAACTGGCATCTTTGCCGATAATAAGTGCCGCATTCGGGCAAACGTCTGTCGCCTTGTCGCTGATCTCGGGGATCACAGGGCTAGCACCATATAGAGAAGCTTAGAAACTCTTGCCTCGTTTCTAAGGGGAAGATCAGACTGCGAACAGGATGTCCTGCTTAGGAGATCTAGGCAACATGAGAGTCTATCCGAGGATGCCGGCCTCCTCGTAAGACCATCTTGGATGCTGGAGCCTAGATAGCCGTCACGACAATGCAATACGAGCGCGAGGAAATTCTGTAGCTCTCTTACCAGCCCACCACTTCAAAGATCTGCCAAGAGAAGGATCATCGAGGTAGACTAGCAGCAGCGGGAACCAGTGGCAAGTATACGTCTCGATTCTGTTCTGATGCCTGAGCTCGGAGTACCAAACCGCTCAAAAGACATCGGACAGTGAGGCCGACCCGACAGACAACACCCTTCACAGGGGTGCGATGCCCCGGACAGGCACCTCTACATCAGCGACGACGGCCCTGTGGTCCGACAAGTAGACCCCGTCCTCAAACCGGTTGCACAGGGCACCGAAATTGATGAACTGGACCTCATTCGCCTGCCGCGCAAACAAAAAGTCGATCCTGGTCGGCCGCTTACCCGGCTCATCGAACGACGTGTACGTCATGGCATTCCCGTACCGCCTCTCCTCGGGGATCCTCGTCATGACGTCCGTCATCCCCGACCCGGGCGCCGTCATCGTCCTATAGCCGGCGTCCTCGGGCTTGCTGTTGAAGTCCCCTCCCAGGAACACGGCCGGCCGCGGCGACGCCCCAGCGGCGTCGTCCCCCTCGGCCCACGCCGCTGCGATCCGCAGGATCAGCTTCGCGCTCTCCTCCCGCGCCACGACGCCCACGTGGTCGAAGTGCGTGCTCATGACCACCACGGGCGCGCCGCTGGCCCGGTGCCGGAACCGGCCGACCGTCACCACGCGGTTAAGCACCGCGTCCCAGCCGCGCGAGGGCACCTCGGGCGTCGGGCTGAGCCAGTAGGTGCGGGCGCGCTCGCACTCCCACGCGTCGGCGCGGTAGAACACCGGCGAGAACTCGCCCGCCTCCAGGCCGTCGTCGCGGCCCACGCCGATGCGCGCCCAGCCCGGGCCGAGCCGCTCGTGCACATCGAGGAGCTGCCGGTGCAGCGCCTCCTGCAGGCAGATGAAGGAGGCGTCGCGGCCGGTGGTGGCGAAGCGGAGCTGGGCGCATATCCGGGGGCAGCGGACTGCCCAGGGCTGCTCGCCGGGGAACGGAGAGGTGGTGGCGTAGCGGATGTTGAAGGTGATGATGCGCAGGGGGAGGGGTGGGGTGTCTGTTGATGTGCCCATGGTGACTCGTGTCTGTTTGTCTCTGATCTCCTGTCTCTGGATCAACTTGGAGCTCAATTGAACCCGCCTTCGGATTAAGCGAAGCTCTACAGCACAGCACTTATTCTCCGTGCGCGTCTATCGTCTCACCCGGACCTCTCATCCTTCAGCAACATGCAATACGACTCACGCCCTGGGGTCCTTTGCCAACTCACCTTTCTGGTTGGGTATGGTGCGTCGTTGACTCGTGAATAAGCTTCAGGGAGGACAGTGAAAAGAAGTGTCTCAGGCCGGTGGTCTTGGTTTACGTGTGACCCGAAACACGTGCGCAATCAACTTGCTAGGGCGGGGATCTTCCCGTCCCCAGCGTATTCCCGCGCTTGAGACGAAGTCTACAGGGTTAAGGACATTTCGAAGCTCGTCCGTTCACGCCTGTCATGTCCAGGTGCCTCACAGTAAGTCTTGGGCTCAATCAAGAAATTGACTCTTAGTTGCCCAGCCTCGAAGGATTCTGATCGCAACGGCACTCAAATTACAAGTGAGCTATTCCGCCTTGTCGCCCGTCGACTTCATGATGAGCTCGGTGAGGGGAAGCGACCGAGCAAGGGCCAAGCATGGGCCGGCCGTGAACGACGGGCACTTGGCTCGGGCCGCCTTCGGTCAGCAGCCCTGGTATCCTCTGGTTTGCAGGACGGGCATACTAGGCTGGGCGCACATACCGTAACTCGCCCTGGAAATGTTGCATTCGTACTGACAAGGACATAAGACCACGCCAGTTTCTGGCCCAAAAAGGACAACTAGGCAAGATCAGCCTGGGAGCCATATTGAGGCCACGAACAGACGTTCGATGCGGCTACTGTGCAGAACACAGTGACACGGTTCCTGCTTCTGGGGCTTAGACGTCCGGGGTGACTCCTCGAATGGTTGGTGACGAAGCTGCATTGCCCCGATCTCACACACCGAACGCGTCGGACCCCATGAAGAAGGCTGTCACTAGGACTCGAATGCGCCACCAGGACGCATCATGCAGGAACCTCTCGCGCACGTCGCGGTTCGTGAGTCCCCAGTCTAGGGCAAAAAAAGGCCCGGTTCACGCTCAACACCATCGCCGTTCACACTCGGAACCTGAGCTCCGTCTTCACGGCCGGCATTCGTAAGTCGATTACACGGCCGCCACCCACACCAGGCTCGCAAGATATGGAGCTCACGGATCTGACGGAGGATTTCCAAGCAATATGGGGGTTCGTGTCCGCCAGCCTCTTGTCAGATGCCTGCCTTGTTGGTGCGCAATCGAGCCCGTGATGGTTGCCTCCATGTCTCAGCTTAGTGAGCTAAAATGCTGCGAACCGTCCGGGACGGCCAAGGCCCGTCACGGGGACTAGGGAAGTGGATGAACCTCAGGCCGGGGGTTCCCTTATCGCTCGTTCTGGTTCATTCTCTCATCACCGCCCATCACTCATCACCCGGATGGTGTTCCAGGGTCTCTCCGGAGTCTCTTGGAGAGTGGCCAGGCGGCCGTGTATGTGGAACCTGTGAGCTCAGCGAGGGCCTCTAATGCCAACTTCTCCACGCTCCAAAACCAGCTTCCATCCCACCCTCCCTTCTCCGCGGCTTCTATGCCTCTCTTACTCCATTCCTGCGCCCCTTCAAGTTGCCCTCTGTCTGAAGTATTGGTCAGTAGGCGCAGCCCGGGAATGAATCATCCCCCCCTATTGGGCACATGCACGTGGAGGGCTCATCTTCACTCTTCGTGGTAGTTTGCCCCGCAAAGTGAGACCCTGGGAAGCTGAGGTGGACGGTGTGGAATGCCGGTGACCACCATCTCGCCAGCCCAACCCTCCAGGACGCTCACAAGGCAGCCCTTCTCTTCCACCACATTTGCCATGGCGCCGTCCCGTGGCCGGTGACCACTGTGAGAAATTACCAGATCAAGGTGGTGTGCGAGCGAGATTGCAACCTCCGCTCATGCAGGTGAGCCACGGTATATATCCTCTCCTCCATTTGTCCTCACTCAGCCGCTTCCCTTTTCGTGTCTGCTCCCGCTTTATCGCTCTGTCACGTTGCGCAGTAGCCGGTGGCTATCTGACCCTTATTTCCTTTTCGGCTTATCTTGGACGGTGGAGGAAGCCCGACTGGTCATCTCTCTCTTTTCGTCTTCTCAGCTGTCGTCTTCCCCCACGGAAGAGAAACCTGAGTGAGCCGGCCAAGCCGGCGAGCCCTCGTTTACCCACATTCGGTGAGCGCCGTTCACGCCCGCCTGCATTATCACAGGTGCCTAGGAGGACTTTTTCCAACCAGTCATACCTGGCGCAGTTGGTGACCCGCCGTCCATCTTTATATCCCGAGTAGATATAACTAGTCCCCCCTGCCCACTTCTTCCCAAGCCCCTCAGGTATCAGACACAGAGTACCTCCGGTTTCTCTGAAAGAGACCCAAACCATGCCGTCGCCGCATCCCCGCCCCTCTCGCCGGGACTCCTGGCCGCCCACGCGGATGCGGCTGCACCTCCGCCCCGGCGCCGACGCCGACGCGGCAGGAGAGCCCCAGTCAGAGCAGGACGGCGACCCAGAGCTGGCGTTCATCGACGACGACCCGCTCAACTACTTCCTGGAGCCCGCCCCTCTCCTGGACGGCGGCGACTCAGACGACGACGACGACGGGGACCTGATCATGCTTGATCTCGATGCGGGCATCGAGAACCCCAAGCGCCCGCCGCCCATCGTCCGTAGCGTCAGCCCCTCCAGCCTCGGTGGCCTGAGTCGGCCGCCGCCCCGCCACCCCTCTCCACCTTCTTCGGCGTCACTGCTGCAGCCGCCGACTCCTCCCCGGACCCCGCCGGCCCTGTCCCGCTCGCCTCCACTGCCGGACGAGGACGACGAGGATGAGGACGATGGTGAGGAATACGTCCGCCTTACTGGCGGCACCAGCCTGCCCTTCAGCCTGCGCGACTTCGCGACCCTGCGCGCCAAGAGGCAGGAGCGCAGCGGCAGCAGCAGCGGCAGCAACAGCGGTAGCGGCCGCGCAAAGGCGTCCGCGTCTCCTCTGCTTAGCGTCCCGGCGCGGCCCGGCCCATCGGTGGCGGTGCGGGGCCGGTCGGCGGTCGCGCGGCCCACGTTTGCGGGGCCGAGGCGGGCGCACAGCTGGTCCGGGGCGCGGAGGACGACCATGCGCGCTTGGCGGGAGCCGAGCCCTGACGTGTGGTCTATTGAGGAGGAAGAGGAGGAACATCATCAGCAGGAGGAGGAAGATCTCGTTGAGAGCGAGGGGGGAGAGCTCGGTAAGACGGTCGAGACGGCGAGGGCGAAGAAGAAGGTGCGGTTCGTGCTTCCGGTTATGGAGGTCATTCCCTGAGTGATCCAGGGGATTCTTCTCTACGATTTGGTGTGGGGTGGTATCTGTGGAGGAGCTACGGCTGCATCTGTTCGGAGTTTTGCTTTCAACTTGTTTCCCGCCAGATTGTTAAACATTGCCTGCGCGGCCAGTTCACTATTCTGTCACTTCAGGAGGAACTAAGGGCACACATTGTCGGCGTTTGGGCGAGGTCTCTGTTTGTTGACTGTCCTTTCCTATCTGCATCACCACGGAGGCTGCATCTTGGGTCCTTGCATATCCTTCTCACCTTGTTCCGTGTATTTACCTGCTTTTCTGATTACCTAGCATGTCTACTACAGGACCTAGAGGGGACCGCTCGCGCGGTTCGGAGGACCACCACCAGTCTGGCAGGATATAATACAATGTCTCGTTCCAAGCAATCACCGCCATCCCAACCGGCGCAATGGCGCCTTCACATGCGCCGATATCACTGTGCCTCTGCATATTAATCACAGCGGCGTAGTAAGCTTACCCCCACAACATACTGGACTCGTTTCATCAGCCCTCGTGGCACAGGCTGACTGATCCTCAACGATGATCCTATCGGTCGTACGGGGGCCAATGCGGTCTTGTCCTCTGGCAGTCGCCCACAGACGGAAGCGTTCATGCGCACTTGCTGCACGGCCAGAACCGGCTCCGAGGGACCAGAAATGCTACCGCAGCGCGGGGTGGTGGAGGTGGAGGTGGGAGGAGGAAATAGATTACTCGTCGCGTCTCACTGCGCCTTGGTGCCCGTCTTACCAGTTCCGATAGACGGTTCGACCTTCACACTTGATAATAGGTCCTCTTCGGTCACTAAGTGCCATAATGATGGTGCTGTGCAGCGCAATGCTTTATCCTCCCGAACAAATCATGCGCCGCCGGCCGTGCGAGGGAGGACGACCGCCCCTCATCACGCCGTAGATTCCACACTGGAGAAAAGCGCGCAGCCGTAGCGACGCCGGGAAGATGGTGTCCTCGCTCACCTCGGTGGGTGGCCGAACCGGGATGCCCACCCCGAACATGGCTGGCTGGGCGAGCACTGAGCTGGGGGCCGGTGGCCATCCAACTTATCTGCACTTATTTCTTAAAAAGAGATAGCGCGCACGTCTTGGGTCAAATTGTGGGAGGTGCTCAAGACACAGCAGCCATAGCTAATAACCCGCCTTCCCCGTCTCATCAATTGAAGATGGAGTGAACGAAGGGCCTCTGCCAGCACAATGGGCCTCTGTAATGGGCCTTGTGACTTTCCAACCCGGATGATTTTCAGTTGGGATCATCGCGATCGATCGGGTCGGCTTGCCGGCCGGCGGTCTCGTCCGAGACATGAAGATCAGTCACTTCTTGACTCTAAAAAAACAACCCGTGGTCACGCAACTGCGCGCGCTGATCGATGCAGTGTGGAGCACAGGTACGGAGTGTGTGCCGAGAGAATCGGACATTTTGCAGGTACGGAGTAATAGGGAAAATAAACACAGCTGGCCGCTCAGTCAGCATTTGCCCGCCGTCACCAGCTGGCAGCCAACGGACAGCAGATAACGAGAACAGATAAATAGGTAGATAAACAGACAAGAGAGAAGTAACTAGCCCTCAAATGGCTGTCGGCTCCGGTCTCAGCCGGCGAATTCTGCCGTGTAACGATGATGTCAAGCCCGGGTCAATTGGCAATAGCAGCGGGCTGCTATCAAAACAAATCAAGGAAACCAGCTGGCAAAGGCCTGACTGCAGGGAGAGAATCGGCGGGCCTAATTACCTGGTTACTATCTATGCCGACCAGAGTTGGAGCTAAAATGGTATAAACTTGGTCGCCCGAGGCCCAGAATTCGCCTCTGCCTCGTATTCTGCTAAGTGTACTCCATACCCTATGGAGAACCTACCTTACCTAACCTGCTAACATTGCGTATCACCTGTGATGCTCAGATCATCCTTCCCAGATTCCAAGATTCCCAGATATACGTAGGACTCTATAGTGGGTGCATCTATCGGGAGATAAACCAGAAGATATATATGTCTGCGTCCAGGAGATGGGAGGCAGGAAAAGCCAAGACAACCCACACATGAATGCTGCATCTCCTCTAATTAGTCTCTGCACATCCGAGCTGAGGAAGTCCGGATCGCTGCGAATCTGGGCCGGGAGCTGCAGCAGCCCTGGCGACACGGGTGTTGCTGAGGGGCCGCTGATTCGACAGGGCTACAGCTCCGTCGGTGGGCCATCCCTGCTCGCTGCTCTACCGGAGCACCCGCAACCCGCACCAGCACCGCCCTCCCGCTCCATTGTTTACCTTGGTCTGTCGAGTCCCGCCATTGGCCCCGTCGCCGGTGTTATTCCAAGCTCGACTGCTCCCCAGCCTGCAGGACTGTCTGTCCGTCTGTCTGTCTGTGCTGTCTGTCGCACCGCATATTCTCTTCTCCGTCTCTCTTTGACCCCAATCATTCTGCTCCTGAACGAGAGATCCAAGTAGCTGCTGTGCGCTTACCAGCTGCTGGGAACCGGTGACCATCCAATCGACCAGCAGCAGCACCGACACCCACCTTACCTTGCCCAGCAACAGACTGTTTCGGACTCCAGCCTCGTTACTGATGCGGCGGCTCACCATCCTCCCGCATCTTCACCAACGACGACACCAATTGCCTTCCTGCCCTGCCTCTGCGGCATGACAGCAATGCATCTCATCTAGGTTCGTTTGTCCCTGTCAATCCCTGCCTCACTGCCGGCTCCCGGAACTGCGAGGCGATCGATCAGCTGCCCCGGACCGGGGCGATCGTTGCCGGACATTCCAGCCGATCACGAAACCCTGAAAATCAAACCCTCTGGAATGTCGCCCATGCGAATGGCCAGCTGACAGACTCCCCCCTTCCTCTCCCCACAGAATATGCCATCGCCAAAGCCACCTAAAGAAGGCGACCCCGACCAGCCCACGACGACGACCCCAGCAGCAACGACACCCCGCCGGCCCTCTGCCACCAAGCAGCACCCGCACCACCACCATGCTGCCTCGACCCCCCAGGGCCGCAAGCAGCAAGCCCCTGGCCCCAAGACCCCCAAGTCGGACCCCTTCGCCGCCACGCGCAAGGTCTCCATGCGCGGAGGCGCCGCCGCCGCCGCCGCCGGCGGGCCCAAGAAGCCCGAGCCCACGCTCCTGGGCGACTTCCTGCTGGGCCGGCCCTCGCCAGCGCGCGTGGCCGCCGCGCGCCGCCGCAGCGCCGAGGTCGCGGCCCTCAAGGCCGAGATGAAGGCCGAGATGCACCAGGCCGCCGTGCGCAGGGTGCCGCCCCCGGGCGGTGTGCGCGACCGCGTCAAGGCCTGGCAGAAGTCCAACGCCGCCGCGGTGGCGGGAAGCGGTGGCGCGGCGGTTGGGGGGAACAACCCAGAGGAGGAGCCGCCGAGCGGGCCGCCGACGGAGGTGGTGGTTGGGGTTGAGGAGGAGAGCGTCACGGAGGAGGACCGCGTGCGGATCAAGATGAGGCAGAAGGCGAGGAGGAAGGTGTCGAAGACGGCCGCGGAAGAGGGGAAGATTGGGAATGGGAAAAGTGAGGGGGAAGGTGCCGATGATGCTGCAAAGGGGGGGCCTGCAGACGTGAACACAGACGAGGCGATACCTGAAGCCCCGCGGCCAAAGGGTCCGCCGAAGAAGAGAATTGTCAGCGACGAGCACTGGATGAAACGGAGGGGCGGTCGGAAGAGTCCTCCAAGAGGGGCCGGCGCTGCGAAGTCGACCCAGCCGGAGGGTTCCCCGATACCGAAGAACTTCCTGCAGAGGACGGCGCAGAACCCGACGGTGCAGAGCAAGGTCAAGGACTGGGCGATGAGGGTCGAGGTGCCGGAGTCTCCCCCGACAGGGACAACCCCCAAGGTGAAGAAGTATGGCACGAAATCGGGCGAGACGATCACCGTCGAAGAGGATAAGGAAAGCAGCAGCACGCCGAGCGGCCGGACGATAGCTGATGACGGGATTCGAGTTCGCCCACTAAAATCACGGCCGGCAGACGGTGATGATGATACCATCCGGGTGGAGCCTGTTAGGAAGAAAAAGGCCAATGGCGACAACGTAGCCTTCTCGGGCTCGGAAAAGACCACACCACAGGACGATGGCATCCGAGTCCGGTCCGCCAGGACTAAAGTACCGGACGACGGTATTCGAGTCGGCTCCAGGACGGACGTCCTGGCGGACGAGACGGCAGTGCGCTCCGCATCAGCAAGACGGTCCTCTCCCGACCGGAGCACTCGTACGCTAAGCGCAAAGCAAGACTCGTCGGCAGCCGCTCGAATGGACGCCATGGAAGAGCCTGGCACCGAGCCTGATACTCCTACGAGGAAACCGAAGGCGCGGAGGCAGGCCAAATCCAGGCGGAGCGTGACCGCTCCAAGCCGTACCGATACGCAGGCACGATCCGAGGATCCGCCCGACGACAGATCGTGGAGTAGCGTGTCGGGGTCCCAAGACGACGACTCGCGCGACGAATCGGACTTGCCCTCCAGCGCTCCCGCCAAGTCTCTGGCAGACATCCCCGTTGGCTATTCGGCCTTCAGCGAGCTCGACCTGCCGCTCGGCGCGGACCACCACACGATCAAGCGTCCCAAGGCCCAGAGAAACCCCAGCTTCAAGGCCGTCCCCAAGGTCTTCAAGAAGGTGGTCAGCGAGGGGAAGAAGATTATCCACGACAAGGTCGACCCGCCGCGGCCGGTGGTGAACCAGCCGCGCAGCATTGAGAGCTGGCTCAACACAACCGTGGACCCCTTTGTCGAGGCGTCACCGGCCCCAAAGAGGAAGTCGGTTGAGAAGGAATGGGAGAAGGACACCCGCAAGCGGACCCCATCTGAATCTAGGCAGAAAGACGCGGAGGCACCGCCGACTGCAAACATAGGGCAGCAAGAGGACCGGGAGAATGAAGATCCCGAGAAGCCTGCCGACAAAGAAGAAGCCCTCAAAGAGGAACCGGCCGTCACGACTCCCAAGTCCGGCGGGCTGAAAAGAAGTCGAGCAACCAGAACTGCGTCGTCTCCGCGAAACCCGGCTGGGAAGAAACCTCTGAGGGAGGCACTCATCGGCGCATTCCGAGGGGAGTCTACAGGCCATAAACTCCCTCCTGCGAGCTACCCTAGCTGCCAAGATGACCGGGAGCCGGAGGAGGAAGACTATCATGACCACGAGGACGAGCGAAGGGAAAGTCGGCGGAAGTCGTCAGGATCCTCAAGAAAGAGGTCGCCATCCCCCGAGCTACCTGCTTCAGCGCCTTCAGATGCGAGCACTGAGCAACCGTACATGATGTCTGGGGCATTGCCGAAACGGAAGCCCCCAACCAACGGAATGCATGAGCTGTCAACCATTGTATCCATGGCATCGTTCAGCACAGGTGACTCGGATACACTATCCACCCTGTCGCAAACTACTATCACGCAGTCAACGGCTCTTACTAGGTCAACCGACTCAACGAGGCGGAAGAGCCATAGGAGTCAAGCGCCGGGGCTGAAGCGACGACTCACAAAGCACTCGGATCTCGTCTCAGTGTTGTCGGTGCCGGACAGCGCCAATGGGCCGGAGAGGGCCAAGAGCATCAAGTCGACTCGGAGTCTTCGGAGAAAGACGAGCAAGCTACAGAGTGCGACCGTCGACGATCTATTGAGGGAGTTTGCAGATGACGAGCATTTCTACCAAAGAGAACTAAAGACCCTTGTTGATGGGGTCATCCCAGTTCTCCTGAACCAGGTCGTTCACAGTGAAACAGGAGCCGCTCCGGATCTCTTTGGTAGGGATCGCAAGGATGGCAAAGCGGATACGATGGGCAAGTCAGTGGTGAACATGGGAATCGCACTCGAAAAGCTCAGATCCTTTCACAAGCGGGCTCCGCTTCATGATCCCCAGCGGCTGCTCACCTGGCTCGAAAGCGTGTCCGCCGTCTACAACAATTACCTGGATGTCTGGAGGCTTGGCTTTCAGGGCCTTATTGTCAACCTCGCTCCGGCGCCTGGGAGGCCCGACGACGAGGACTCGCTGCTCAATGCCATGGACCGAAATGAGGACGGCGATGTTCTCAATGAGAACGGTGAACGGGTCGATGTTGCTTACCTGCTGAAGAGGCCCCTTGCGCGCATCAAGGGGCTTCTGAAGTTCGTCAAGGTAAGCAAATTTCTAACTTGCACTTCATCTTCTATCTGATAATTAAACGGGAAACAGGTCGCTCGAGCAATAGGTGTCGATCCGGACGGCATCTCTGGGATAGTCGCTGTTTTTGAGGCCCTGCTACAGAAAGCTCGGCATAGACATAAAGAGGAAACTGCTCGCAATACCGATGAAGACGCGAACAATACCGGCACTTCAGGTTGCCTAGACCTCAGAAACCTAGTCTCTGTCAACGATGTGCGCATCAACAGATCACGTCAGGTCAATGCCAAGGACAGCTTCTTCCTTGAGCTGGCTCATTCAAACGGGCAGAAGATCGCATGCCAGGTGGAGGTCATCTTCCGAGATAAGCCGGAAGATCCTGCAGACGCAGGAGACATTCTCATCCGCGAGACCGGGAATGGACGCGCAAGTCTGCTGTTCCCTCCCATCCCTGCCTCAGCCATGTCCGCCCGCAAGGGAGACGAGGTGGGACTACTCGTCACCATGGTCCGTGGTAGACACAATGGCACTGAATGGCACGAGTTACTCTTTCTGTCTGCCGACAACGACGAGCAGGTGGCAGACTGGCTCGACATACTCGGCTCGAAACCTGTTCCACCGACATCCCCTCAAAATACCACTACGACTTCAGATGCCACTACTCGAGGATCAGATCAAGGTACACCTATTGGCGAGGGGAAACTTCGAAAACGGCCCGTATCATCTCCATCGCCTGTTAAGCCCGCAGGACAGCCTGAGGAATCGCCCAAGATAGCGACTCCAAGCCGGCTTCACAAGCGGAATCCCAGCGTCCCTACGACGCCAACGTCGACGTCGGCAACTCTTAGCGCGAGCCCGTCTTCCAGCGAGAAGACATTTACTCAAGAGTCCTACCTGAAGTCTACGGCGCGTCATCCGCTTCCAGTGCTCCCCACTAAACCGGAGTCGCGTCCTCTGAAGGAGGATATGCGACCAGACCCTGCGAGACTAGCCAAGTCTCCTCCGAATACAACCCCCTTCCGAGATGATGGAGCGCCTCCCCCTCCTGTCCACCGCACGATGGGATCCAAGAAGCCGGCTCCTATTACCACGCCGCCCGTTGACCTGGCTGCGTCGCGGGTGAAGCGTCGCACATCATCCCCCCTTAAACACGAATATCACCCGTCAGATATTTCTTCCTCCGACTCCGAGTCTGACAGCGCAACGTCATCTGACTCCGAGTCCTCGAGCGACGAGCTGGATGAAGATGAGGTTCCGGAGCCGCTACCCGGAATCAGCATCAAAAACCCGGAGCAATCGGTTGTGGAGTCTGTGGTCTCCGAGAGCAGCTTGACCCCCTCAAACTCGGCGTCTCAAGCTGGCGCGCCAGGATTTGGTAGAGACGATCCCAAGGATGTCGTCCGATCAATCGCCTCTATTTCATACTGGTCCAATAAGAAAGGACAGTGGAAAGACGTCTGGCACGAAGCTTGCTCTGTTGTCATTGGCCCTGGCCTCATCGAGGCGCACCCCTTGAATGCCGCTCATCTCGTCCACACGCCCGGGGCACTCCAGTCCTCGGGCTCATCAGAAGTGGGCGACGGTGAGATGGAGGCCGGTGCGGTCCGACCACTCATCGCCCTAGATCTGACACCTCTTGTAATGATCCGACAAAGCACCATGATCGATCTCGAAATCCGCTCCCCTGTCCGCTCCTACTCGAAACTCAAGACCATCGATGGCACCATCTTCCGCTTCCGAGCCCCGTCCGCCGCCGAGGGCACAATGCTGTACGGGGCCGTGCACCACTCGCGCATGAACAACGCCAAGTTCAAGGCTCTCGAGGAGGAGGCTCGCTTCCGTTCCTTCGGCGAGCACCAGCAGGCAGCCCAGGACGCGGATGGCCAGAGCGGCAGCAGCCGGCGGCGCAGTTGGTTCGGCCGCCGCAACAGCTACCGGGCGTCGACCCGCGCCCCGTCTCAGTCCCAGGGCAGCTCGTCGGGCGTCTCGGCGCCCAGTCTCCTCAAGCGGCTTACTGGCGGAGGCAACCTCTCCTTCAACATTGACCGGTCCTCGGTCGACCGCCAGGCTGGAAGTCGCCCCGGCAGCGCAAGTGCCGGCAGCAACTCGCTTTACACGAGTGGGTCGTCCTCGGCGGGCGGCACGCCGCTTCGCTCGCCGTCGGTCAGCATCGCGCGCAGCGGTGCGTCATCGCAGGTGCTAGGCTCGGACAACCTCAAGATCCGGTGCCACCTGCTCGTGTCGGCCAGCAAGTGGGAGGACCACGGCAACTGCAACCTGACCATCACGCGGCCGCCTCCCGGGATGCGACAGGAGCTGCGGGTGTACCACGGGATGGAGAAGCGGGTGATCGTGACGACGATCCCCAAGAAGAAGGACGCGAAGGAGGCGCCGCTGGTGGTGCTGGACGTGGTGCTGGGCAGCAAGTGCTTCGGGCGGCTGGGCAGCCGGGGCATCATCCTCAACGTGTGGGAGGACCTGCGGGACGAGCAGAACAGGGTGGGCAGCGTGCCGGCGTCGGGGGCGCTGAGCGGCAAGGTCAAGAAGTGGTGCTTCCAGTGCGGGTCGGCGCAGCAGGCCAACTGGATCTTCGGGCTCGTCGCGCAGGAGGTCGTCATCGGTTGAGGCGCCTCGGAGACAAACCACTCTGCGACGCTGCGAATGACTTTCTCCTCCCTCGCCGCGATAGTCTCTACCTCCCCTTTTTTCGACTTACCAACTCTTCTCTTGAAGCTTTTGCTTTTTTTTTTTTTTGGGACGATACCAACTGCACTGCCTTTCTCCGCAGTGGGCAATGGCTTCCTGGCATGGGGCAGCAAGGCGTCGGAGGGACACCAACATGGTCGATACATATGCTTCGACATTTTTTCTTTTGGTTTCAATAATCATTTCTATTATCTGCACACGCGTGTATGAGTCAAGAAAGATAGAGGGGTGGCTCTGTGATGGCATTCTGGCTTTGCATTAGACAAGGCAAGCAGGCAGTGTGGCCAAGGAGGGCTCTGGGACAAGGGGGCCCGCGATGCGGAAGCGGTGTCTAGAAATGACACAGGCCGAGGGCCGGGTTGCTTCGCTACCCAAGGGAAGAAGACAGGACCCTGTGTACTTCTTGTAAATCGTGGTGATGAGAATATAGAGATGATACACATGGGTCTATGTGTCTAGCTGCCTGTTTGTGATTTGGACGAGTTTCGCCAACGACAGCGGCGTTTTCTCTAGTAAACAGTGTTCTAGGCAGTTATCTATTCCGTATTGTACCCTTCTCACCTGCTTCGCTGGATATCAATTCCCATTATTGTGCGGTTTCGCGCTTGCTATTGTGTCTCTATTGAACCTTATTGAGAAGCACAGCTTGCTATTGTTCTTTTAGTGGAACATTGACGTACAACCCCCGATAATAGAGTCAATAGCCCCTCATTTTAGACCGCTTTTATGTGTTTAACCGGCTTAACCGCCAACCGATATGGCGCGCTGTTCTCGAGGCAACACCAGCTCAGCCCGGGTTTCCCTTTCATAGCGCTCCCTCCCTTTCTCTTCATCCGCAAACCCTCCCACAGACGCCCTGCTCTTCCACTCCATAACCATCGCAGAGCACCAAGGATCACAGGTGGCGCGAGGATCGAGCGGAGCAACCCGTCAAACACCGCAAACATGGCAGATTACGCGTCAATGAAGGTGCCCGAGCTCAAGAAGCTCCTGGGCGAGCGCAGCCTCGTGCAGTCGGGCAACAAGGCCGACCTCATCGCGCGCCTGCAGGAGAATGACAAGGAGTCTGCGCCCAAGGCCACAGGTATGCATATCATTTCATCAGATTGCGCTATTCCTCCTTGCCTCCTGTTCTCTCGGTCACAAAGAATGATGTCCTACTACTCTATGCGCGTCCGCGCACAATCGCATGATCTTTCGCATACATGAGCAACAAAGGACTTGCGCTAACGTCGCCTTCCCCCCCTTTTTAGCGAAAACCACCGCAGAGGACGAGATTGACTGGGACGACGAGGACGACGCCGGTAAGACCGCCGCGCCAGCTCCCAAGGAGGACGCCCCCAAAGCAGCCGAGCCAGCTCCTGCTCCCGCCGCAGCGACCTCTGCCCCCGCAGAGCCAGCCAAGGCCAGCGAGCCCGCACCCACAGAGAAGCCAGCCGAAGAGGCCGCCAAGCCACCTGCGGACGGCGACGCACCTGTGCCCGCGGCCGAGACCGCCAAGGACAAGGACCAGAAGGAGGAGACCACCGCCAGCAGCTTCGCGCTCGGCCTGGCTGCGACGTCCGCGGAGGAGGAGGCGCGGAAGCGCGAGGCGCGCGCGAAGCGCTTCGGCCTGGTGCAGGACCCGGAGGAGGCCAAGAAGGCGGAGCGCGCGCGCAAGTTCGGCGTCGACCAGACGCAGGCGGCGGCGGTCGTCAAGGGCCTGGACGAGGCGCTGCCGGAGCGGCGGCCGAAGAGGGGACGCGACCGGGACGACGCGGGCGAGGGCGGTGGCGGCAAGCGGAGGGGCGGCGGGCCCGGGGGTCGCGGCGGAGACGGCGGCCGGAAGAAGTTCACCAACAACAACAGGGGCCCTGGTGGCCGACAGGGCGGCGGCGGCGGTGGTCGCGGAGGAGAGAGGAAGACCGGCGGTGGTGGAGGAGGGGGCAGCGGCCTCCTGAACGACCCGGAGGAGAGGAAGAAGGCCGAGGCGCGGGCGAAGCGCTTCGGCGGCGCTTAGCTGGTGTCGCCGAAGAAGGGCGGAGTGCTCGAGGACCCGGTGGAGAAGCGGAAGGCTCGCGTGAGGGCGGAGCGGTTCGGCTTCGCTAAGTGATGATCGCATGCGCCGCCAGCAAGACGGACACTCAAAAAAAACGAGAGAGAGACGGGGGAAAGGAAAGCGAAAACTACACCCTCCGACGAGAGAACTGTACAGTACGGATTCGTTCACATTTTTGCTCTTCCTGCAACGCTTTTTTTTGCCGAGATGGACGGGGGGGGACAGACAGGGCGGCGTTTCAGGGACGTGTACGTCAGCTACAAAGGAAAGCAGGGCGAGAGGAAACAGATCATGGGAAAGACAATACCCCGTTCTTGTGTCTATGGGTCCTACTTAACGCTGTGATATAGCTTGACGTGTGCGATCTCTATGTTGGGTCATGGTGGTCGGGCGTCCAGCTACTCCGGCTGCCCTGGCATGCCGAATGCCATCCGCCTCAAAATAGCCTCGACTGTCTAGGGAGGCTAAGCAGTTGGCATTGAATCACGGCTCGTATAGACGCATCTCTCAAGTTCAAATCCGTCGCGACCACCGATCCCTCACCAAGCCCAACGATGTTGAGGCTCCGCATGGGACGCAGATCGGATAGCAAGTACTTGCAAAGCAAGAAACTCGGTAAGGACGGAGGGAGGTGTCACAGCAAGATAGGTTAAGAGATTGAGAGAGGAAGAGGGGAAAGAACTAAAGTGCAATAAAAAAAGCGTGGCAGCATTGGGGTTCGAACAAAGGGACGCTGAGTGTCAAAAAAGAGAAGAAGCCTCGCCCACTGCGCCGGTCGAGTTCGCTCTTCAAGCTTCAGGCCCAGCCTGGGATCTCACAGCTTCCCAGCCACTGCGCGCCCTGCCTTTCAGCGTCTGCGGGTATTGTTTTGCGGCTTCACTTCCTCTTCCTCCCCAGTTGAACGGGCGAGTGCGGAAGGGAAGCCGTGTCTGAGCGTTTCACAGGATCAAGGCTGGACTTTTCGTTATAGGTTTTCAAATGGCTTATGCGGCTGTACCGCTGCAATGCCTACCTCCCCCAAGCTACCTCCCCGCTGTTGGAGCACTTACCTCGTGTTTAGGTCTATAAAGTGTTGTCGAAGTTTGGATGAGGTTGTGTCGTCCTCAGGCACCCGCACTGGCTATGCCACGAAGCACAGCGGACGGTCTCCAGCGAGAGTAGGCTGTATGGTGTAGTCTACTTTTGGTGATGAATATCCATGTTGCCGGCAGCTGGAGGAAGAGCTGCAGGCACGCGCCGAGCATGCAACGATCGATCGCTGCCGTACGAAGCCGACGACTGGAAGCCTCGTCATTCCGCAGTCATTCTCATCGGGCGGTTGGCATCGAGTCTGTCACTCGCTCACCTTACTGACGGCGAATCTATCACAATTCTGCAGTTTCCGGAGTATGTTCCGCCGCTGTGGGGGAGTGTGTGTGGGCAGTTGGTGTGAGATACGGATGATGTACCAGCTACAATATCAGGGCGGCCAACAGAATGGCTGGTCACAATGGAGACGCAATCAACCGATGCCCTCGATGTAAGGATTGCCATGTAGGTACCCTCCTCACCCGCGCCATCCGCTCAAGACAAAGTCTTCTCGCGAGGGGGTCGATGAGATGGCGATGTCAGTCGCGGATGGAGCCACCCCTAGCAGGTTGCTTCAGGATGCCCGGGGTCCATCCTTCATCCAAATACTTAGGGATAGGGAGACCGCACATCATTCAAGTCTTCCACGGGTGGGTGGGATCTTCCTCGGGAGGGTTCCTACCCAGTGGGGACACGAGAAGGGGGGATGAGAAGAGCGGGCTTCGATCTCCTGAGCAGGCGGACGGGCCCAGAAAGCACCTTGTCTCAGCAGGGAGGCCGAGCAGGGAAATTCGGGAGCATCATCGACACCGTCAACTCCAGTCCTATCAACTGGGCCAGTTTACCTCGGTCTCGGGACTAGCCGTGGCGCTCGAAGAGGCTTATGTGGAGGCGGAAGACGCGGTAAGCTGGAGCGTGGCAATGAGGGCTAGGGAGAGCCAGTGACGGAGAGTCTTCCCACTAGAAAGCTTCCATCGATCCCGCGCTTACCTCCACTTCAGCAGACGGCCCGGAGATTGGCAGGAGAGTAATTGCTGTGGGCAGCCACTGGGCCCTATCACTGAGGGCGCCGGACATGAGCGAGGATGGTGCTAATGACGGTGACATCAGGAGCTTCTTCTGGAGAGCAGAGCGTCCGAATAGGGATCTCAGGATACGGAGAGACCACACGAGAGGATTGAGAGCGTCGAATGCCTCTGGCGACTGACCTTATCAGGTGAACAGCCTGTGACGCCTTGACCAGCTGAGACGCGGCCTTGTGGTTAGTTCTGTAAAAGTCCACTCTGTGAACGTATAGGAAGAGCAGGAGAGGTCCGGTCTGATAGAGAGGAAGGAGATCGCCGTCTCGAACACGGGCATCCTTCCTCTCCTGCAGCGGGAGTGATGATGCTGTTGGCCCAAGGCTTGGACTCGATGGTACAGCGCGCTAATCCCGCATAACCCTCTATTTTTGGTGTAAGAAAGTCGGACGCTCGTACTAACGACGCCACGGCCTGACGACGAAGCTGCGGCGTAGTAGCCTAGGAGCAGGGATGTGGTAGCACGTATAACGATAGGAGAACAGTTTTGATCCACAACACCGGTACCCATATGAGGAAGCGAGCGAAACGGCAGTGAGGAGCCATGGGCGGTCACTGCGGCGTACCTATTCGAGAGACGGAGGAAAGGAGTCTCGTCTCTGTGATGGCTTCACACCATCCCGCCGTCACGTTACTGTGAGGGCTCCAAAGAAGCGGAACATCAATGCCGCTGCGGTTTCACTCGGCTGTCCAATGGGATCTAAAAGACCCCTGCTCACCTGAGCTCTACCCTGGCAGCGGCACGGACGGCGGCTGCGATTGGGGAGAGATGACCAGGGGAGGCCAGACCAAGGCGGACTGAAGATAGGCGCGGGCCGCCAAAGGTGGCCGGAGCGGAGACGCGAGAAAGGATGTGAAGCCTTTCTTTCTTCCCAACAGACATTCCAGTGCGAGATGGAGGAAGCAAATTTTTGCAGGAGATGTGCTCCTGCAGCCCCGCCGCTCTCGTGCGGCGTCTGGCGACAGGCAGTGTGTATCCTGGAAGGGCCGCGACTCCAAGCTCAACGAACTCGGCGAGGCGAGGGCTGCCTCACCTGCCACGTCACCAGCCTCACTTGCCCACAAGCCATTCGACGACAATACGATGCGACCTGTGGCGGAGTGCATATCTTCTGCTGCACTCGCCACACTGCGGTCTCCAGAGAGGAGACCCAAGTAATGCCGGACCTGCAGGAATGCCGCATGCAAGCGGGCGTGCGTTGTCTCTCATGATCTCGTAGATTGCGTGCAGGAAAGCGATCCAGTTCCCTTTTTGGGTGCAGATATGCGCATCCCAGGGCAGGATTATCCTGCTTGTTGAATGCGCTGCCAGCGCATAATAGTCGCCACGGCCCTGGAATGCGGCTTTCAGCTGAGTCGGGGGTCTCGCTTGCTTCGCGAATCGCGATGGCTTGCCACCCCTTGCACCTTGGAAATGTCCCGTAGCCTGCCAGCGTAGGACAAATAACGGTGAGAGGGGTCGCTGCATCGGAAGTCTGTGCCGTGGTGTCTGTGCCGCGGTGCCGGCAAGGACCGTGATGATGGGTCAAATATTTGCCATGCCTGACCTGGAGGATCGGTCCGGGGGGCAAAGACACGGCACATGAGCCACCGAAGCCTCTTGTTGCACGCTTCTCATCATGAGTGGCTTACTAGGGGCCTCGATGGTCCTGCTAAGAAGCCAAAGAAACTTTCGTGGTTCGCATTCGAGGATAGACAGGGTAACCGGTGTGTCGATTAGCGATCAAGAGCATACTTGCTTCCCCCGCTCCCGCGGTGATCGCGCGGCAGATATCTGAATGAACCTTGTATCCCTAATCTTTCCGATGCCAACAGCCAAATACAAGAGACAGTCATGTCATATCATAATGTCAGCACGCCTGTTTTCATAGACACATCCTCACACAGCAGTCGTAAGGAGTCTTCCGTAAAGCCAGCCACACACCATGTCACCATGTGAGTGTGAACGCTCATGCAGCAAACTGCATCCGGATCCGCATACGCGGATGGAGGGTGGGATACAAATTAGGTGCCCATACTTTGTCTCCGGCCTCTAAGTCGACATCAGGGAGTGCACCCATCTCCTCGAGCTCCGATGAGAGACGACTTGCGTCGCGAAGATGGCCATTTTTGCAAAGGTTGGTGTGCCATGCAACCCACTGTTCTAAGGAAGCGTTCCTCATCTTCCTCATCAGCAACGCGGGTAGGGAAAGACATGCATGGGGGCCGAAAGGCCCTTTCGGTGTAATTCAGGGGTGACATGTGCCAACGCTCGACTCTGATTGGCTCTTAATCATTGCTCAACAGCCAATGAGAAAATTCAGGAGCCCTGCTTCCTCCTCCTTCCGAGACTTGACCTTCTCAGTGGGCAGACGAGGGGAGGACGAGACTTGGGTGGATGGTTGGGTGGTTTACGGGGGCGGAGAGACGGGGGCATCGTCTTTTTTGTCTCTCGTCGACTCCGTTGAGAGGCCGAAGCTGCGGAAGAAGATCCGTTTTCGGGAGACTGACAGAGATCGTGATACGTGACGGAGATGCATTGTGCTCCCCCAAGTGTTCCATCGAACCCCGCGGAAGCCCGGCTCAGACTTTGATCTCGAAGAAGCAAGTCGCTCGTGGCCGTTTCACATCATCGACCACTACGCAGATGAACTGAAGTCGAGGGTGGAGTCGTGCTTCGCGTGCTGCTCCCGAGCCGGACTCGCAACGGGCTCTCCCTAGGCCCGGCCTATCGCCAACCGGGCCACCCCCTCCCCCCTCTTCCCGCTCATCAACCGCTGACCCTGTCCTAGCGAGCCCTCGACTCTGGGCCAGTAGAAATGGCGCGATGCAGAAAGCTGTGCGGGTCTTGTTGGTTCAGGCTGTCCGTCCCAGTCGACTCTGTTGGAACGTGCGCTGAAAGCTGACGATATCCTGATGACTGGACTCGAAGGACTTACTCAAGTCCACACATTTGGAAAGGATTCGAGGTGCGTCAACACCTGGCTTGACGCTGTCAACTGGACGTCGCTAGTACGAGGCTTACCAGCCGCAGCTGCCCAGCTTTCAGCAGTATCGGTAAAGTCTCGCAGGTACCTGCCGGTTCTTCAAGTGCGTGCGGGCCAGCATGACACTTTTAGCGGCGTCTGCAAGCGCCTGCTTTGTGCGGGTGGGGTCTCCGATGGAAGAAATGCTTCTGGAGGATCGGCGTCATGGGTCGCACAGGTTTGCGGCAGGAGCAGCAGGAGTCTGCCTGTCGGCGAGCGCAGAGCGAGACATTGACTGAGACATGCAGGAGAGACATGCATGTGCGACATTCGCGTGGGTGACTGGTCCTTTTTCCCAACCTCGAGGCTTTCTGGTGAGGAGCTGGGATCTCCCTCACAAAGCCTCTAGAAAAGAAAAATGGCAATGCTGTAATCGGTGGCGCCAGCCCCTTGGAGCGACAGACGGCATTGTGGCTCTCAATGTCTTGTCTCCACGAGGGCACTCCGCACTGCGCGGTCTTCGCATTCGCATGGCAAAGCTGGAAGAGCGCCTCTCTCGGCTTGGCATCGATGTGGCCGCTTTCAAGCAAGGCAAGAGGCTGTTGCTTTGGAACCTAGGCCGCTCGCCTGTTTTGGCACGTCGCAGGATGCCGCCGCGGCTTGGCCGTGGAAAATGTCAGAAGTCTAAATAATTGTTGGATGGCACTACTGGATGGTCCGTCTCTGCTTCTCGACCGACGGCGTCCCGGCAGCTCCCAGGACGGACGTTGAAAGTGGGACCGAGGTGAAGAGTAAGCCGGGAAGGCCCTTCCCACTGGTCGCCCCTATTCTCGTCCTCGCTTCGCTTCCAGGTAGCCTGGCAGCCTGCCGACCGACCTAGAGGTAGGCCGTCCGTTTCCACTCTACTCTAGCAGTTCTAGGTACCTGGGTGAGGCAGTTCGTATGCGCTCCTCTGCTATATCGTCCCTGCCGATAAGAGGCCAAATATCGGACGGAGTCTGAGCCGAAGCGAAGCCCGTTCCGTTCAATCAGAGCACCTAAGCCGAACCGCGGGTACCCGCCGCGATGGGACTTGTACTGCGTTGATGTTTCTCTTTGCCCCCTCCAACCCCACTTCTGCCCTCCCGCCCGGTGTCACGCACGCCCTCGCTGGACTCTACCAAGTCTCTCCCTCCCACCATTCTGTGCATGTGGGAGGTTCACCCACCTCCGCGCCTCTTCACCATGGAAGCAAAGTGGCTCTCTAGAGGCATCATTGTGCGCGGCACGCACTGCCGGACCTCACCCCTCCTTCTCCTGCATATCTCCCTGGTTGCTTTTTCTCCCCGGCATCCGCTCGTAGTGCGGTGGGCATCGGCAATGCCCTTTTCAAGAGGTCCTGACGTCTGGGTTTCTTCCGTCTCTCGCCATCCAAATGCGGGCAAGGCGCCTCCTTGGGCTTCCAAGGGTTCGCTGCCCAATGGCATCGCCCAGGTACATGCCTTGCGCTCTCATAGGGCCTCGCGATATGCACATCCCAGGGTCTAAACTCGACGCGCATGGCGGCGCAGTCGCTGCGTGCTGCAAGATACAGCCAGACAGGCGAGGCGGGTTGCAGCTTGCAGCGTAGGCGACGTCCTCTCGATCGCTCTGCTCCTATACTACCGCTTCGGCGCCGCGCAAACCAACACAGGCATCCTCGCCTCGCGGATGGCCCTCCTCAGGCTCCACTGCAAAACGGCTCGCATACGGAGCAGGACGATCAGCTTGCGGCCCGTCCGTGTCTCTCTCCCGCTCTCGCGTGCACAGCTCTCTTCGATCCGCCTCTCCTGAGCCTCCGAGTGACTCAGTTGGTGGGACCCGCGGCCCTGATCTGCCACTACCTGCATCTCACCCTGCCAATCCAGGCACTCGCTCGGTGATGTCTTTCCAGTCGCAAAGCACCTGACTTGTGGACATGATCCCACGCGGTCGCTTCAGGGCCGCCTACAGGGATCTTCAACGCCACACCTGCTCGAATACCGGCAGCTTCGAGTGGCCCCTTGGTAAGTCTGCACCCATGCCTACGTACATTAGTACCCTGGGCCATGGGCCGTCGAATCTATAGAAGCCGTCAGGACGTACCCTCCTTGTCTGTTTTACCCCAGCTTCGCCAACGCTCCCCCCATTGTGCCCTGATAGAGCCACACCGCTGCCGCCGCCGCCGACGTCGCCCACTAGGATCTGTCGGGCGAGAAGGAAGAAGGCAAGATCTAAATAGGTGCTTGCACACCTACACTACACTACACTATATACCTGGTACTTACTTCCTTGCGCTTCCCTCGTGCCTCCTATCCGCCACGCCGTTGATATCTCATGCTTCTTCTCCCGTTTCTCCCCCCCTTTACCCTCGTCCTCGACTTTCTCGTCTGCCTTCACCTCAACCTCCGGACACCGAGCACCGTCGTCACTCGCTACGACCAGTAAGGCAGGAAGCACATAATCCCTCATCATCACGCCTGCTCGTTAAACGCCAACTTCCCTCCCGAACCGCCGCTGTCCTACTGCCCATCATCCTTGTAAGCTTACATACGCCAGCTGCGGATGATTAGGACCCCTCCATCAACAGTTGACAGGTTTTATCGGGACCACTCCTACTCCTCTCCACCGTCTCGATTATAAGCCGCCTTTCTGCCTTTCTCCCTCTGCGGTGGCCAGGGGACGTCCCTTTATTTCACCGCATAATGTCTTCTGTTTTCACTTGAATATCCATATACTCCCTGGTGGTTTTTCTGCTTCTTTTTCTTTTTATCGTGACGGCCTCCTGCAGTCCTCGACGCCGAATGCTGGGGAAGCATAGTCATTCCATGACTTAGTCACCATTCTTGGAATAATACGGATTCCCGGGAATCCGGAGAGGAGGTTGCACACAAGGTCGAAGGACTACCGTGGCGGGTCAGCACCTAATTGAAGACACTGGAAACCAACATCAGGAGGTTGTTCCCATTCATTATTTCCCTCATCCAAGCCCCGTTGCTGACCACCATCAGTAGCAAGGATTGGCTTCGTTCTAAGTCTCGCATGAAAAACCATGGGACGTTCATATACCCCTCTCATTTACACAGCGTTGGATTAATATGGCGTCGACCCGCCCTGGGCCAAATGCCCGCGGGAGATCAGGTGACACCGCCGACTCCAAGCGCATGGGGGCATATATGGAGACGTCCTCGGAAGAGTTTCCGTCCTCCTTGAGCAGGAGGGCCCGGAAGGAGGCTGAGAACTCGCGCATGGCCGGTCATGCAGCGCCGCAAACAAAGGGCCCGAGCAGGATACCCCAGACTTCATCGCTTCGGCGGCCGCCCATCCAGAGCCAGTCAGCGAGGCCACTTCTCACTCACCGAACACAGTCCGGGGCTTCGGCGGGGAGCTCTGGTTCTGGGAGGTCGGGCTCAAACCCTCCTACCTCATCTACTACATCATCATCCAGCAAGTCTGGGGGGTTGCCAAAACAACCGCGAAATGTCTTGCGGAGGAAGCAGTCAAATATTTCCTCGGAACTCACCAATTCACGGAATGCCTCTCGCAGTGACTCCTACAGAACCAGCTCTTCGTCCTCCATTCCTAGATCCCGCACCTCCCTCGAGCCACCCGCAGCATTACACCTGGATCGCGGCCTCACAGAGAGCCCAGCGGAAATCCGAGTTGCGGAGAAGGTAGAGCTGCCGACGGTGACAGCTCAAACAGTCACGATATACCCAGAGTTAGACCGGTATCGCAATGTCAAGCTGCCGCCAGCCTCCAAAAGCCCGAATCCTGAGGTACTCCACCGGCTTGCAACCCATGATCTTCCGCCACCGACGCCGTTGTTCTCAGGCACCAGCAGCCAGATTAGCGGGTTCAGTGGCAGCCCGTCCACGAGGTTCTCAGAATCACCCGGTCCCGGCCCATACAGCCGCGATACAACTCCCACGTCAACATCTTCGCAATCTCCGGGGCTTGTGGCGCCAGGCCGAATCCCTGCCTCTCGGGTAAGACAAGCCAGCCCAGCACAAACCAGACCTCCTGTCACCCGAAGAAGAGCCGGGAGTGTGCCGAATGATGTCGATGCTATAAGCGCTGATCCTCAAGGACTGGCCGCTGTGAGGGAGTCCTTGAATTCATCGTCATCAAACTCGACCGTCCGCGATGGTGAAAAAAGAGCCAAAAAGAAAAAGAAGAGGCTCTCCCCCCTTCCGCCTAGCCCGCCACCGCGGAAGTCGTCGCAAAAATTCAAGAAGAGCCGAGATGAAGAGTCATCACCATCCAAGTCAGCCCCTGTGGCTGGCCGACCGGTCATGAGCTCATCCCCTGCACACGGCACACCTGCGAGCCAGACACCTCGTGCGACACCAGCTGTCACGACGTCACCCAGGCCTGGAGCCCCCATAAGGCCGAGTAGAGATGGTACGCCCGACTTACAGTCGCAATTGGGACTGCCGCTCCCTATCATCCACAGCAATCTGTCATCGGCGTCGCTGTCGGAAAGAAGGCAAAGCACTCCGTTGGTGGCAACAGGCTCTCTCCCACGATCTACCACCCCTTCCTCACAGGCCGACCGACGCCCGCATGCTTCGAGGCTCCCCGTCGGTCGAGAGCCTTCACCAGCAACCCGTCCGTCCATATCCGACGACAGACCGCTGGCCAAACAGGAACCAGGGAGAACCGTCCGCACCCCAAGTCCGAGCGTCTCGGGATTTAAGACCAGATTTCCTCTCTTCGGTCGACGCGCGAAAGCTGGACAGGAGGCACCACCCGCCGAAGGCAAGGATAAGCCGGCGCGGAAAGGACCTGCAGCTGGTACAGGCCACGAGGGTTACGGGCGGCTGGGTGCCGTACGGCGGCGTAGTAGCAGTGTGTCGAATACTACAACAGGACCTCCAGCGACTGTTGCGCTACAAGGAAGTCGTGCTGGTGGTCAGTCTCACGATCCATTTTTAATGGAGCGGATGAACCCGGTTGTCATCTCCGGTGGCGAAATCATCGAGAACCGCAACACCAGCTCGGAGTTGAGCCGAACGGACAGTGATCAAAGTCTTCTCCTCGGGCTACCGAAGAGCGCGTCGCAGAATAGCTCTCAGGTGTCATTGTCATCAGGAGAGGAAGCTCGGAATACTATCTGGCCCTCATCATTTCCTCGTGGGATGGCACACGTGCCATCCGTTGGACGGAGGCGACCTTCGGACAGCAGTGATTCTGAGGGACTTGCAATGAAGTCAACCTTGGCATACAGAAGATCTGTACAACGTTTACAGACTGCCGATCAAGCCTCCTTGCGACTTCCGAAGCCTATCATTGTACGCCCGGGTGGAGCATCACCCTCCATTAACAGCATCGATACAAGTGTCATGTCTGACGACTCTGTCTATGACCCTATGCCTGAGGCGAGTCGAGGACGGAAAGATGTTACCTCGGCTGCACCAAAGAAGCTGACGAAGAGAACACGGTCACCACGGAAATGGAACTTCTTTGGGCGATCGCAGAGTCAACCCGCGACGGCAAAGAAGGAGCAAGCAGCAGCGGCAGTAGCAGTAGCGGCAGCTCCAGCAGCAGCGACGGTTGCAGCGACTGTGAAAGTTGTACAGCACAAGCCGGTCGCTTTCTATACTATGATGGACTCGTCTGAACAGGAAGACACAGACCTCCCAGACGTCGAAGATGTGCTTCGTGAAGCGCAGGTACTCAGATCTGCTTCTCCCGCAGCTCGGACTGCAGGTAGGGGTGAAGGAAGAAGGCCTCATGTCACTGAAGGTGAGCAAAGAGGCCAAGTGCAGGCCAGAGGAAAGGAAATATCGTCGGATCAGCCGCGATCGACCCTTCCAGCCATTCCGGCTCCAAATCGACCAGCTCGTGGCCCCCATTCTAGTCCTGTACGGCTTGGCTCGGCTGCTCCGATTACTGCAGCTCGCCCCAGCCGACTACCGCAAGTTGGCCGCATTCCGAAAGTTGTTAGCGCCCGACCGGAGCAGGCATCACCGAAGTCGTTCTCGCGGCCCTTCAACCGTGTTAGCATGCAGACCCCACCGCAGCGCTTCGATGTTTTCGACAGAGACTCTGTGGCTAAAGGCCCTAGTCCACCGAAACCAGCCACCCCGGAGCCCGTGCAAGAGAGCTTGACTATTACGAGCGGCGGAATCATATCGCCTCCCCTGATCCGTCTTTCGCGAGGCTCGTCCTCCGCGGATCAAGGTTCGGGCGAGTTCCTTGCGTTCTCTCCGCGTAAAAACGACTCGCAATATACGTCAACCACCACATCGAGTAGCTCTGGGGTGCTTAGTTATGCGGACGCCACTGCGGTTATTCCTGGTCCGGACGCTCCCCTAGCCGAAGATGAAGTATGGGACGAGTATAACGATCTGCTTGGGGATGACACTTTGAAGGTGCCTCCTTCTGCCGGCTCCTCGCAGGGCAAGCCTTTCCACCTAGAGGTTTTGCGCACACGTCTCGGGAGCGCTGATCAGAAACTCGAGTCTCCCACACTTGTCATGCCCACTGAGGGAGATGCGGACAAGGCCACCAGTCCAGTGCGAGAACGCTATACGTCAAGTGTGTACAGCGCCGACACGACTACGCAAATCAATGAGGCTGTCGAAGCAGCAGGCGCCCCTGCAACACCCTTCTCAGTGACCGAATTTGTCAATGGATATGGTGACCGCAACAACAGCGTGGCCGACCTCGGTCAGCAGCAAGAGTCGAGGGACAGCCCTTCATTGAGCGCCAAGGCCCGAGGGTCAAGAGCATCGGACACCAGCAGTTGCAGTCAGATATCCGAAGATAACTCGCCATTGTCTCAGGTGAACCTTCGAGTCGGCTCGATGACTGTTAGCAAGTGGCTTACCTTCGGCCACGTGCTCTTCAGCCCAGTGCAAGACGACCTGGTCCCAGTTGTTGGATCACTGAAGCGCCACTCCATCCTCGTCGTTGATGGCCTTGGTAATGATGACTGGTCCTTCTATGCCGCCGAAACTTACCCCGCTGCGACCTTCTTCAACCTCTCTCCTCGGCGGCCCCTCTCGACTGCGCATCAACCATCTTCCACATTCCCCCTAAGCCCACCAAACCACCATCAAATCCAATACAAGTCCCACAACGACAAGTTCCCTTTTAGTCCCCAGAGCTTCACGTCTGTTGTATACCGCTTCCCCACTGCGGCGCCTGAGGCTTGCTATCGCAACATCATCGCCGAAGCTCGCCGTGTATTGAAACCCGGCGGTTACATCGAGTTGTCAATTTTGGACGTTGACCTGAACAACATGGGCAACCGAGGCCGTCGTGCAGTTCGCCGTCTGAAGGAGCGCATCCACGACCGTGCTCCGGATACCAGTCTAGCGTCGACTGCGGATCTCATGATCCGACTCCTTGGGCGGAAGGGGTTTACGGAAATTAAGACCTGCCGAGTTGGCGTTCCTGTGGCAGGCGCCGTGCCCCGTTCTTCGGGGAGTGAGGCAAGCGGTTCGAGAGCAACGGAGAGAGCAAAGGGGAAAGATAAACTTAGTAGGGACAATCGCAGCTTGGCGGAGATGATGAGCGATGAGAGTCCTGTGGCAGATGAAAGCATCACGAAGATGGTGGCCAAGGTTGGCCGGTGGTGGTACAACCGCTGCTACGAAAGTGTCGCGGCGGAGACGAGCCAAGGGAGCAGAAGTATGTGGAACGACCGCGCCTTACTTGCAGAGTGCGAAGAATGGGGGACGAGCCTGAAGTTGATGGTTTGTCACGCCCGGGTTCCCGACGGACGGAGTAGAGTCGCCAGCATCTGAGGACTATGGGCCGTTGGACACACACCAGCCGTCCAGCCCGCCGGCCTCGAATCCCAGGACTTTCCATTCTTATTTCTCGGTTCTTACAGTCAGCTTTCGATTTTCACGCCGCCATGTCTATGCTTCCTCGGGTCGGATAATTCTCTGTGTTCACTCAACTTTCATCAGGTCGGACTAAAAGCAAGAATCATTCCTCAGGGAAGAGCAGTCGAAGATGGCTAAGGGAAGAATCAAGAGGGCGCGAGCCCACCAGCATTCACATCGGCAATTGCTTCGCGCTACCGACAAGGTTTTCACTACGACGAAGGGGAAAGAGCATAGACAGTGCAGCAGAACGCCGGGGAAACAGCACGGCTTTTGCAAGTCATCTCCGCTGGGTCCAACCCATAGTTGGGCCGAGATGGTTTCCATTCAGCATGTAATACGCGCAATCTCGCCTGGCGAGTATCATCGTCCTCGACGACGCGATGCTCCTGGAGGGCGTTCGTCAATTGGTATTGTTTCTTGTTTCTCTCCCCTCTGCCGCGGGCTGGCTGCCAGTTTCACCTGGCAATGGGATATCGCAACTGGGTTGGATCTAATTGGTTTGCGCGAGCGTTCCATGCAAAGCTTGTCTTCTCTTAATATTGGGGACAACTATCATAGCAGCATTTCTGGCCTCATGGCTGCTTCCGGAGAGAGACAGAGAGAAGAAGAGAGAGAGGGCACGACTGTAACGCACCATGGATGAAGACACGAGAAGGGAGGAGGTCTTTCAGGACTGCATAGAGCTGCTCGGAAGGCAGAGCGGGGATCAAAGGGAGGGGACGATATCCTTGGGCCTCGGTCATTACCGGGTTCGATGTGTTTCTGGTTGCGAAGCATGAGCAAGCGTCTTGATAAAGATACCCCCAATCGTTTCGATACTGTCTAGACTCTGCGCAATAAACATGAGTTGTTACTATTCATTCGCATGATGCTGTGTTACGCCCGCATTATACATTGAAAAAGTAGCGTATATTCATTACGTTCTACTCGCAGACATCTACGAACACGTTTACCCAGATGTTTTCTCAACATACCTACCAAATCTCTTTAAAAACCTACCTAGGTACCTATCAATACGGAGTACAAGGCAGTCATCTCAAGTGATAGTTATATTTAGCTATATTATCTGAAGCATAGCGAGAGGAGGATAGTGAACCTCATTTCTCATTCTGAAAGGTCCATAATATCTTGTCAGCCGTCAATCCCGGAATCTAGTTGCTCCTCAGACAGAAGTATATGTACAGCAAAAACATACGGTAACATGTTGGCATACACGCCAGTCTTGCACCCTCATTGTCTTTGTGCGTCACATGAGGCGAACGGGCAGCTGTTAGTAACTTAGGCATTTACGCTACTGCGTAATTAGCTGGCGCTCGATGTGGCTAGAGGGACCATGATCCCAGTGGATCATACCCCAGATTTGCCTGCTGGATCTCGGCAGGCCTGGAACCATTCTAAAAGGGTGCCGTCAAGTGCAAATCTTCCGCGAAGGGCACATGCCACATGTCACAATCCCCTTCCACCGCATCTTTTTGGCTTCTCGCAACGACGACATCCGACATCCGATCATCCACAGCTCCTCTTACGATCTCCGATATTTTCTTTTCCCTTTCTGATGTCGGATTCCGGAGACGTCTAGTGCATACGGATATGCTACTCAAAGCGCCTTTGTCGTGTAGCACGTCCTGCTCCGTCTCCATAACCACCGCGGCCGCCCCCGACGCATAGACGGGCATCGTCGGCGCTCCCCCATTGGATTCCTATCAGCCCGACAGCGCTCTCTCAAAGCCAATATGACGCGACGGATAGTGAGTGTCAAGGCCTGTCCCTTTTGATAGCCTTATCGCCGCCTCTACAACGTCGAGAATACTGACCGTCGGGCCCCTGTGGCCATCTGCAGGTGCGGACGATGATCCAGGTCGCCCTGGCGGCCGTCTTCACCTTCATCGTCATCTTCTTCCTTGACCGCAACTTCCGAGTCCTCCCCAACGCGATCCACGAGCACATGCCGCAGCACCACGCTGGCCTCATCATCACCGACATCACCATCGCCAAGTGCCACTCCCTCAACGTCTTCTCGTCCTGCCGCCTCGACCCCAACGTCTGGCACCGCGTCGAGAAGGACCTCTTCCTCGGCAAGTCGCTCATGTCCAGCGCGTACGTGCACGTCCAGCGCAAGAAGGAGGAGGAGCTCACCGCCGACGACAAGGTGGTCGTCGACGCCAGCGTCGGTCGGCTCGACCCGGGCACGGGCGTCAAGGGCGAGGCCGACGAGCGGTGGGAGTCGCGCCCCGCGGGGCTGTGGATCAAGAGGTCGGCCAAGAAGCACGCCAGCGACTCCAAGCACGCCGTCACGGCGGTGGACGTGCTGTTCGGGGACGACGCCGTCGAGGCACGCGACGGGTGGGCGATCACGGGGACGCCGCTGCTGATCGACGCGGGATCGCAGGTCCCCGCGGCGCACCTCACCGTGCGCAGGGGCAGCCAGCACGAGCCCGTGCGGCCGCAGCCGAGGATAAACGACAACGGGAAGTTCAAGATCCTGCAGGTCGCCGACCTGCACCTCAGCACCGGGGTCGGCAAGTGCAGGGACGCGGTGCCGGATGGCTATAACGGCGGCAAGTGCGAGGCTGACCCGCGGACGCTGGACTTCGTGACAAAGATCCTGGAGGACGAGAAGCCCGACTTGATCGTCTTGAGTGGTGACCAAGTGAACGGCGAGACGGCTCCGGATGCCCAATCTGTATGTTTCCCCCTTAATCCCACGGCCCCTTTCATACCTTTCCTGGCTGACTTTCTCCCGACAGGCAATTTTCAAGTATGCCCAGCTCTTCATCAAGCACAAAGTGCCTTACGTCTCCATCTTCGGGAACCATGACGACGAGGGCTCCCTTCCGCGCCCGGGCCAGATGGCCCTCATCGAGACTCTCTCCTACTCGCTGTCTAAGGCGGGGCCGGACGACCTCGACGGCGTGGGCAACTACTACATCGAGGTGCTGGCGCAGGGCAAGTCGTCGCACTCGGCGCTGACGGTGTACCTGCTGGACACGCACGCGTACTCGCCGGACGAGCGGCGGTACAAGGGGTACGACTGGATCAAGAAGAGCCAGATTGACTGGTTCACGCAGACGGCGGAGGGGCTGAAGGCCAAGCACCGGGAGTACACGCACGTGCACATGGACGTGGCCTTCATCCACATCCCGCTGCCCGAGTACCGCGACCCGGACCAGGTGTTCGTCGGGGAGTGGAAGGAGGCCGTGACGGCGCCGCACTACAACTCGGGGTTCCGCGACGCGCTGGTAGAGCAGGGGGTCGTCATGGTCAGCTGCGGGCACGACCACGTCAACGAGTACTGCGCGCTGTCGACGGCGGCGGCGGCGGCGGCCTCGGGCGAGGGCAAGAAGCAGCAGCAGCAGCCGCAGCAGCCGGAGCTGTGGATGTGCTACGCGGGCGGGGCCGGATTCGGCGGGTACGCGGGCTACGGCGGGTTCTACAGGAAGCTGCGGGTGTTCGAGTTCGACATGAACGAGGCGCGCATCAAGACGTGGAAGAGGGCCGAATACGGCGAGACGGAGAAGCGCATCGACGAGCAGATCATCGTCGACGCGGGCAAGCCGGTAGCGCCGATGGAGCAGTGAGGAGTCGAGTCCCCGGCGTGTTCACCACTCTACTTTACACCAACTATCCTCGGCGAGATGACGGGCGCACTTGGTAGGGCAACCAGACTCGGTTGCGTCCTCACTTGCGCGCGACCGCGGCGTTCGGGTTCATTATCTGTCTCTGTCTGGCGAGAGGCGTTTTGCGCGTCGTGGGGATGCACCACCGAACCCATACATGGCTTGCCAGACGGGTCTACTTACAGACCGTGTGCCTGCCATCTCCTCTCTTCACCTTTTTCTCAGTCCTGATCAGTCCAGGTACCAGCGCGTATATATACCATCTTCTTGTATCGCATCTCGTTTTTATCCACCCTTCCTCTCTCTCGGCATTTCCTTCACTCTACGACGACCGCTTTCTTTGTGTGTCCTGCTGGGCAATAAGTGAGGATGGAGGGATATCAAGTTCCTCCTCCGGGATGAAGGGAGAGTGATTCGAGGGCTGGCGGACAAGGGCGGCAGAAGCGCCCCGCGCCAGAAGCTGTGTGGAAGGACGTTCAAGTCGGGGGGACTGGGAGATAGACGCGAAGGGGACCTCGGCGAGGTGGACAAACAGACGCATGGGAGACGTCCTCCATTTTGCGTTTGTATACCTAACTTATGTGTGGGAGAGGGATATGTGAAAAGCAATAGAAGAACTGGTTCATCATGCATCTGGCTTGTTTCCTGACGATCACGAGCTCGGCGATGGCTTCCTCTCGACGCCATGCGTTCGGTGGCGGGAGCACTTCACACGCAAGCATAGAAAGTGGCTGTTTTCGAGTCCACCGGCACAGGTCCGAAGACAGGCAGAGACAGCGTCAGATCTGTGTCCGGAGTCGGGGCCGGGCAGCCGTCTACACACGGTCCTAGACTGCCGGGGCAGGGTGTTACCGGGGCGTGGCCGTTTCGGTCGACGTCCAGATGCAAAATGCTCGTGTTTTACGTGTAGCGAGGCCTTTAGGATCATGCAATATCAAGAGGAAGGGGGCTTGGAAGGTCAACCGGGATGCCCTCATACCATTTCTGGCTGCTCAGACGTGATCTCTTAAGTTGATAGACGCCGGCCGGAGGAATCTTCCGGTTCGGCGCGGCCAGGATGCAGATTGGTGGACGAGACCGTTCAGAGCGACATCAGGTGACGCGCCGCCGGCTTGATCTCCAGACCTTGGCTGTTCAGTCACTGTGGGACGCCGTGCAGGGGATTGTGATGCTGCCAGCCAGAATCCTGATTCTCGTGACCATTTTCCGTTTCTTTCCCCTTCTGCTACCTACGGGACGGTGCGGGCCGGGAATATCGCTCTGCTGCCCGGAGGTAGATGTTCAGAGAGCCGGGTCACGAGGTCCGGTTCTCCCGATCTATTTCAGATGGAAATTGGGATAAAGAGACGGAAGAAGTGACAAGTCGCATTCAAGGCGAAACAAATCAATAGCAGCTGCGGCGAACATCAAGCGATATACGGTCTTGTATGGGCGAATCCGCAATGCGCTCGGGAGTTCGCTGCGCCTGTTGAAACATGACCGAGCAGAGGGAGAGGACTTATATTATTAGGAACCAAGCGAGGGATGTTCATGCGTTACAGGGTGTGTCGGCCAAATAATACATGCATTCCGGAAATGGGGGACTGGAGAGGGAGAGAGAAGAGCATGTCCCTGCATTCGATACGATAATAGTGATGATATTGTGTTCGAGTCTTGGTCACTGGGACAGACAGACAGACAGACAGACAGACAGACAGACAGGGAGAAATAAGAGAGTGGAAAGGAACGGAAGAGCTCGAATCGAATCGAATCGAGTTGCCAGGCCAGGCTTTGTTATGTCTGAGACGTTCGAAAATAGGGTCTCGAGATGCGCGGGCAGGACTGCGACGGCGCCCAGAGTCAGCGGCGTCATCCGTCGCAAGCAAACGCATCAGGAAAACCCCTGGCCCGCATTCCCCGCCACATGTTAAGGAACTGTATGCGGTCGGCCGCACTTTCGCTAACACCGCGCTACCCGTTCCCGGCAGAGCCAACAGACCGGAATCCTGCGGCCGGAGGGGCCTGGGCGGGCTCTGGGCTGGCTGGGCTGCTTCCACATCATCGCCTCGTCCGCCCGCTTCCTCAATCCATCAATCATCCCGCCCGTCCTGCTTGTCGTCCCTCTTGGCGGCTCTTCTCCCGTCTTCCCTGTGTCTCTGTGTCTCTGCGTCCTGCTCAATCTTCCACTCTCACATCCTGTCCATCTCATCCCGTCCCTCCCTCTATGCCAACTCTATCTCTCTCGGCAACAGCACCCACGGCGGTCTAGCATCACCCATCGTCTACTTTCTGTCTGTCTCGATACCCACCCGACGCCGCCGCCCTCTATTCTCGGCCTGCAAGGAGCTGCTGCTGTCATAACACCTGCAGCAGCAAACGCTAAATACCACCAGCCCACGGTGTGCCCGGCCGACACACCACCTTCCCTTGCCTTCTTCACTGCGTGTGACCCGGAAGTCACTCAGCACTGCATTGATTGCGCCGTCAACCACAAACCGCTCTTCTTCCTTGTGCTACGAACAAACGCATCTTCGATCACGACTTTTCTTTTTCTCCTTTAATTTCTCTGTTGTGTCCTATTGTTCCATTGCCTCGCCGACGGCTTGATCCCTCGGCATCATCCAGCCAGCGACATCAGCCGTATCTTCCTTATCGCTCACGAAAGTCGCCATCACTACCCGAATGCTTGCCGCACGGCGGTGACGCCACCCGTCGACGACCTCGTCCTCGCCCTCGTCCGTCGCTGCACGCACCAGCTATCCCTTCGCAGCCGCAGCCTCAAGCCGAGGTACGATCAATAACGGAGGGGGATGCCGCAGCACATTTCTCCAGTCATGAACGGCGTTCTCATCGGGCTGCTGTCGTCCTTCGGGTCGGCGGTCTTGATAGCCCTCATCTTTGTCCTCGTCTGGTTCTTCAGATACACTAGCTCGGGCCGCATCTTCCTCGACCGGATAGGCCGGCCCGGCGAGTACGATGACGAGCAGGCGTTCGCCCGGGAGGAGGCCGAGGCCCTCGAGACGATGGATGATATGCAGAGGACGGAATACCTGAGAGCCAAGGGTATGTACAACGTGCAAGCAGGATGGCGACAAGGGATATGCCGTCTTCTACTCCGCAAGTAACGGAAACGGGTCGCTGATACTGTTTTCTAGCATTCATCACCTCCAATCCTCCCGAATCCCTGCAGACCGACATATCCTTGTCGCAGTATCTCGCAATACAAGAGAAGGGTGTGTCAGCCTGGGAATTCGAGCCCGAGCTCGAGATCGCAAACTGCTTCGTCGAAGGCCGGACAGAGATTGAGTTCTTCGACTCGGAATGCACCGTGTTGAGCAACCTGCCCGTGCCCAAGCAGAATGAGGTATATTACTGGGAGGCGAAGATATACGACAAGCCCGAATCGACCTTGATAAGTGTTGGCATGGCTACAAAACCTTATCCATTGTTCAGGTTACCAGGTACGGGATGCCGGATTCAATATTCCATTACCTAGAAGTCTCAGTATCCGGAGCTAATGTGCCGTCACGATAGGTTATCATAAATACTCAGTCGCCTACCTTTCCCCCGGTATCCGACGTTTCAACCAACCCTTCAACCCCACGCCATACGGGCCCCCCTTCGTCCAGGGCGATGTTATCGGCGTCGGCTATCGCCCCCGAACCGGCACAATCTTCTTCACGCGGAACGGCAAGAAGCTCGAGGATGTTGTCCACGGGCTCAAGTCACAAAACTTCTTCCCCGCCGTAGGCGCCAACGGACCTTGCACGGTCCACGTCAACTTCGGCCAGGCCGGCTTTGTCTTCATCGAGGCCAACGTGAAGAAGTGGGGTCTCGCGCCCATGACGGGCTCGCTGGCCCCTCCACCTCCCTATGGCTCCGAGCAAGGCAGCATCCTCCTCGAGGCGGGGAGTAAGGACGGGTTCACAAGTGCGCCTCCGCGGGGCCATGGCCACAGCCACTCCGTGCAGACGTACTTCAGGCATAACCCACCACAGAATCTCGAGCCTCAGCACAGCCGGTCAAGGTCGGGAAACTTTAGGGTGCTTCCCCCGACGAGCCCTGGTCCCGTGAGGAGCCCTACGGATATCTCGCTCGCTCATCTGGCGCCGACCGACGAGGGAGGCGAGCCCAGCACCGCTACCACCGCCGCTCACGCCGCCGCTCAGGCGGAGGGGCAGCACGGGGTGGGGCTGGGACTTCACGAAGCCGGCATTCCGCCCCCTGAGTACACGAGTCCGGAGCACTCGGATGCTGGAAGCCGAAGAAACAGCGGCGAGAGCGAGAATACGCCACTGATCCGCGTCGCCCGGAGTCGCGGCGCTTCCTCGGTGACCGTCCGGCCCCGGGGGAGCAGCAACACCACGGCGGGCCCGATCAGCCCACCCATCCCCAGCTACAGCGATGCAGTCAGGGACGATGCGACCCGGAGCCGGAGTGACAGTGCGAGGTCTGATAGCAGGCAGACCCCGTGACGCTTCAGGCAAGGGCTGCAGAGCTGATATCAGGCGCGTGGGCGGGCTCCCCAGACGAAGCCTGGATGCTCGCTCGGATCGAACATGGCACTGGTGCCGAGACGGAAGGGCACGGGTGCCTTGCCTTGGGAAAGAATAACGGCGCAGGAGGGGGAGAGCATGACTGGTAACTGAGAAGAGAGGTAACTTTTTGAACAGACCGCGGGGACGATACCCACCCTGCCTCAGGGAATACCCCGCGATCATCACAGTCGGGAAATGGAGGAGTCGAGATCTGGGCCAAGGAGCAAAGGGTTGTGTAGCATGTAGCAGTGAGGACTCGGGGTAGGAAACCTGCGGATTGTGACCCCCTCTTTTTGTGTTTATATCGCTCAGCAGCAGAACTGTCCAGACCGGGGTGAGGAAGCATGCATGCCGTCTTTTCCCGTCACCTCGGCCTCTTCTCATCTCAGAGACCGAGGAGGGGAAGCGCACGAAAATCGCGGAGTTGGGAGTTACGAAGGAAAGCTTTTACAGAGGGGAAAGGGGTTGGAAGTGTGTTGTTTAGTGACCGCTCGAAATTAGCGACGTTTCACTGCCCACGGACAGAACGGCGCGGGCTACTTGGAGTTCTTCTTTGTCTCTGTGCTTTTGCTTTGCTGCTTGCGTAGAAGAGTGCCTTGGGGTGCTCGTATGGCAGATGCTCTTGGGATGGCTGAGTAGTTGCCTACCCCATGTATTGCTACTTCACGCTCCACGTACATGTCTCAACGGCTGGAGAGTCCGTCGTCCACGAACAAGCCCTCGTTCCTGCTGCTCCATGGTGAATGCATAAGAAGGCATGTGTTCACTGATAGACCGCTCAAGCCGTTATTTTCAAGCTCCTCTCACCTGGATTCATCACTTCACTGCCCAAATACTGCTTCCTGGCGTGAGATTCATGAATAGACGCCATGACGGGGCTTGCTGCTTCTGTCTGACCTGGATATCTGGCACAGCACCAAGAATCACGGGGGGAGGGGAATCACGCCGAGGTCAGCGAGGCGTGATTAAAGGGGACCTTTAGCTGCAGCGGGTCCGCCTTCACAAGAGCCCGGTAGGAGCTGGAGGTGTAAAACAGGGGGTGGAAGGCCAGGGAGTCGACGAGCCAAGCGCAGCCCAGCTCTCGTTGCTTACATCACAGAGGGACAGGCGAGCAACGAAGGACAACGGTCGTTCCACGCACGGGTTCTACGCTGTTTGCCGTCGCGGATTGTAAGCCTGGGTCTGCCGGTCTGCTCGTTGCCAATTCCCAAGGGGCGTCTCGACCGTGGAAACAGGAGGTCCAGGGGCCGAGCAAATAAGAGCTTGGAGCTTCGTCTGGCGGTCTTTGACGAAAGCTGAGATATGTGGGAGCATGGTGGGAGCGACGTGCTCCTATCTTCCAAGTCATCCCGTAGAGTTCACCGGGACTTTCCACCGAGTACAGTCTCCGGGGCGTGGGAGATGCGGTCATCTTCCAGTTCTGGCCTGGATTGAAGGAACGGGTACTTGTGTAATCCAACGGAGACGCCCGTTTCCAGGAGATATGAGATCAGTCCAGATTCCTATCACGGACAACTCGACCCTACCTAGGTATGGTTCGAGCAGATCACAGAGAGCCACAATCACGTCCTTGGCTTGGGCGGCGCGTGGCCAGGGATGATCACCGACACCTCCCTAAAGCGTTTGTTGCGTGGCCGGTTTTCTTTCTCCTCTCGAGAACCGCTGCTTGTATGGCTCACTGCTTCGCTAGAAGCTGATTATGCACCCCCAGGTCCCTCGGCTACGACAAGACGAGCCTGACGGAAAGTCACCGCTCAGATCTCGCTGAACATGGAAGGTACGCTGGTAGAGTTGTGGGACTAGGAAATGTGATTGGCGGTATGTAGAACCCATGGCTAACGCCCAGACTACTTTTCTGTTGCCATACAGCAGGATAGTCTGGCCTACACTTTAAGGGTTCATGGATCGTAGATATCTCGGGAAGGGAGTGTCAGAGCGCAAACTACGGCAACCCTCCCGCGAGAGGAGAGAAAAGCAGTTGACGGCATCCTCCATGGACGAAGCCGCGCTCCCAGTCCTTGTAGAAGAAAATATCCTCGAGGACCATGTATGTATGTATGTGTCCGTGCTCGAGGCTGTCTCGGGGAAGTGGCTAGTGACCGGATCAGCCGCGGTGATGGATAAACTCGGTGCGAGATATACTTCGAGCAGCATCGTGCTTCAAGGCGGGTAGTTGAAGGGCATTTCCAGGAAGATTACTGTCGCTGGCATCATAAGCTGAGAGTCTAGCAGATTGGGAAAGGAGTGCAAAGGGGGCCTTGGTAGTAGCTGAGGGAAGTGTATTGCCACGATACTTCAGGGCTCAGTCTGGCAGTGTCGTTGCCTCTAAGCTGCCAATATCTAAGGCTGAAGAGATGTTAAGGCATTGTTTTTGGGGTTTTGTCCTTCACAACGCCTTGTGTAGTCCTCCCCAGGACGATGTCTCTACTGAGAATCATCATCCCTTGGGCAATGAGGTTGTGGTCTCGTCCGAAATAGGGGCACATGGGATCACTTGTCTCGAAAAATCATCGGGCTCGACGCGGCATAGGAGTTGAAGCCGAAGGGGGTTTCTGAGTAGGCAGGTACTGGGAGTAAGGGGTATCCGACCGTGGAGCAATCTCTAAGGAACTGGGTTACTGTCAGCGCCTGGTAGGAAGACACAGGAGGTGTGTTATCTAGCTGGCCACGCCGATTGGGAATCAAGGGAGAGTGAGAGAGACGAAGTAGAAGTGCGTACAAGAACATCCTCAGCACGCAGCCCTCACGGGAGTCCCTCTCTGGCAAGCCGTCCTCTCCGGAAGTCTTGCTCCCGTTGCTCCCAAGCCTCGAGTGTCCTTCGGCACAGACATCCGATAGAGAACGGCCTCCCCAACAAAGGAGGATACCGTAATGCCTCAACTCTAGAGTCAGGGCTGAACCGACCATCCCACGCTTGCCATGACAAGACATAACTTTCCTGTTGCCGGGAATGCCCGCACAGTGTTGGAAGAAGAGACCCATCACCGGCAGAGGTACACCTCCATGATGCCCTCGATGATCGCCAGGACAGGGGGAGGAGTGTGACGGCCCACCCTGGCGCAGGAATCTTCCCAGCCAGTAGGTACTGTACTGTGCTCTGGTGGATGCGGAGAGCGACGCCGTTCCGGGATAGGGAGGATGTGATGCTCAACTTCCTCGTGCATGAATCAGGAAGCGGCATGATGTAGCGTGCCTGCCCACCGCATGTACAGGAGAGACTATCCTCGAAGCAGAAGTGAAGCGCCGAGAGTACCTGTACTCGACTCCCTAGTCATCTAGTGTGGTGTACGATCTATTCTGAGGAGCTTGGGCACGCATCCGGCAGGCCCGCTGGGGCTCGTCTTCGAGCTTAGGCAAGAGGAATGCTACAGTGAGAAGGGTGACTCGACGATCACCATCTATGCCATCGAGATACAGTCGAACTGCGGGACATAGATGGCAGGCTGCTCATCCAAGTTCGGTTAGATGGCCGGAAGGAGACAAAAATCACCTGGGCCTGCAACATACAGCACGCCAGGACACCCGAGGGAGGAGTGAGTACCCCCTTAGTATTCGCCCGCCCGTAGAGTTACCAGGCGGACCCATAAGCCGATGAGGCAAAAAAAGGAGGACACGCCATTGTAAGGTAAGACTGCTAGACGCCGATCCACGTCCGACCAGAGGGAAGACTCGGCAAGGTCGCGAACAGAGGCAGACGGATGGATCGTGGGACGATGTTCGGTGACCAGCATATCTTCACATTTGGCTCAGAAACTTAGAAGGGGAAGCAAACGATGTGAGATAATGCAGCTGATGAGCTGACAAGGACACGACTATGAACCAAGAATGACAGGAGAGAACACCCTTCTCGCCAGCCCCCCCCGTCCCGTTCAGGCCATTCCGCTTCCTCGACTCTGCCCGTAACTCGTCGAGCCTACACGCCGCCCGAGTTAGCCCACTCAGTTCGCCCGGCGACTTGGTTTGGGAACCCGAGAGCACTACCGCCGTGAATACGAGGCACCAGGGGTCCGGCTGCCCCCATTCCCAAAAGACGGCGGCAGGCGTCCTAGCTCCGCACCGCATGCCGTACGAAGACGTTTTTGATAAGGTGAAACGACGGCAGTCGCTCGAACAAGCACCCTGCGAGAGAGGGATCCGAGTGAGCAGTCGGTGGGCGGCCCGCAGCGCGAGCTATGATAACCTTACAGACAGTACCCGGCCGGTAATCCCAGGCGAAAAAAGGCCGAGTGAAGGCAGGTATGGCGCGATATGGACCATACCTCCGGGGTAATAAGAAGCTTATTCCATCGGGAGATGACTCGAGCGGCTCCAAGGCGTAGCTTCGGGGTGTCCATGGACATTTGGACGCCCCTCCATGTCAGCTTGCTGTCGCGTCACCCGTCTTCGCGGACGTGCACACACGTGCTGAGCCTCGCAGAGGCCCAGTAGGGCTGATGACATGCTGCCGAGGAAGGCCACGCAGCGGAGAAGTCAGATCCCAGAATAGCCAACCCTAGTTGATAACTTCGAGACACGATGCATGGGAAGAGGCTGGATTGGCAGGCGGCTCGTACCGAGTTGTGTGAGCATCGAGAAGCGCCGAGAGGATGCTATTCCAGGAAACTCGCCGTAGCGAAATCCCGTAAACAGCTGTGCCTGCCACCCCAGTTAGCCAGGGCCAAAGAGGTCTAGAGAGGGCCGCGCATGACTAGGTAAGATATGCGGCAGCTTGGTAGGGAGGAGCCGTTCGGCGGGGGGTTGGGCTGGGAGCGAGTGGTCAGTCAGGGGGGGGGCAACCGATCGGGGGGCCCGTCGAATACGAGGTCGATCCAGGCTAAGCCGGCCCTGGAAAATGGCCATGCTACAACAGAAGGTCAAGCGCCAAGGGGAGGCGGGCGTCTTTTTTGTCCCAAGTGGTCCCCTGAGATTCGCGCGGAGAAGCTGGATCAATACCGGTGTGCAGTTCTCGTCGAGGCGGCAAGATTCCAGCGTATCCCGCGGACTCCAGGAATTGCCCCAGCAACTCCAAATCGGTCGCTGACTGGTGCTATACGCGAGAATTCATGTATCTCGAGTAGTCCTTGCTTACTGAAGCTTTGATGCAACTTCGTGTCACGCGCCCGATGTTCAAGCCATGGGATGGCGAGAAGACAGCCGCTTCTTGACCGACTTGCTCACGGCTGCTCCGCCAACGAGTCGCCCTACTCGAGAGAGACGGAGACGAAGGCTGGGATCGGTTTCTACCGAGTATCTATGTAGGGATAGGCGGGTAATTTTGCTTTGTCATGGCCCCAGTCGATGCGGGAGATCCCTTCAGGCGATGTCACGGCGACATGATGGCAAATCTGAGACGAGGCTAGTGTAGAGTATTCACCTCGTTATTGTTTGCGAGGGAAAGGCGGGAAAGAGGCTATGCATAAACAGGTGCTGCGCCGGTCGCACAGGTCGCGCAGCGATCAAAGCTCCCGGACCCGGACCCGGAACCCGGAACTATAGCCACGTGCACCGGCCATGAGTCAAAAGCTCGGAGTCGTATAGACAGATGTGTGAGTAGAGGAAGTGACTGAATCGGGACTGCGTCGAGGCACTTAGAAGGAGGAATAATCGCAGATCACAGACTTGAGATGGGAAATAGACTTGCTCTCGAGTTGGAAACCACCACATTCTTGGGTTCTGCCATTAAAATTCATTATCTATTACCAGCCTTGGCCCATGCTCCAAGTTAGCGCCAGCGTCTTGTACCGACCGTCCACGCAGGTACGGCGGGAGAGAGATGGTGAGACGCCAGGCTAGGCCGATCAGTGGTGCAGTAGTAGACCCTCTTCCTTCACCTGGCTACACTGTAATATGGCAGCTCTTGCATGTAGAATTCCGCGCTGCCGCCGACCTTCTCCCATCGTGGAGCAGCATTCTTCTCCTCTCCTATGACCACTTGTATCCACCCATATCCAAAGTCGAAACAACAGTTTTCAAAACGCCCGAATTGCTTTTCTCCCTGGCACTCTCCAAGTGCCCTTCAGCATGTGCCCAAATGTAACAAACATTGGCACTCAAGCCGTAAGCGGATAAAATCAAAAGCCAAAAACGCCGCCCAATGCATTCCAGGGCATCTACCTTGACGCCTCTGGTGTTGTGAGACTCTGAGCAAGAGTCTGCCACGTGAGATGGAGAACAGAACGCTCAACGTCAAAGATACAGTCGCTATGCAGCCGGGGTATCGTGATCATCAGTCCGTAAGGAGTGTGTCTATGCCGAGAAATTCGTCATAATTGGTCGTAAAGGAGTGTGCGTATATGCCGGGGTATATCCATCCATGCAGGAAAAAGGAGCGTCTAGTTTGGGTATCGTTCATGCCGTGAAAAGGAGCGTCGTTAGTATTATGCAATACGTATTAAGTTCGTGTCGTCGTCTGAAGGAATGTAATGCGTCTAGGCGCATGATGAATGCGCAGCGCTGATGTAGCATGGATGTGTGATCGTGAAAAGAGCGTGGTTTGCAGTCGAGTCTGCTTCTAAAGCAGATGGAAGCTGAATGGCGCGAGGCGCGACATGGCAGCTCGGGGCAGTGGATTGGAGAGCGGGCGGAACAGGGGAGGATCACGGCGCCTCTTCCTTCATCCTTCCCTTCCCTTTGTCCTGAACAGCCGGTGGCGCGGACGAGGTTGAAAAATTAGACCGGTGGTGTGTGAAATGTCCCGACGAAGACGGCACCGGAGATTCGGGGAGGGGAAGCATGCTGAGATGCTCCGAAGCGAGGAATGGTGAAGGTGCCGACGCGGGTAGTGATGTAGAGAGCAGCAGAGATGGATCCTCAGGCGGCGGATATGTGGGAGTCGTGCTGAACATGGAGGAGGATCTGCCCGCCAATGGTCAATCAATTTTTCCTTCTCGAACCAAGGGCGGTGCGGCCGATGTGGTTTCCATCTAGAGCCTAGATCCACACGGTCTGAACTGGAGGAACGAACCCGACACCATAGTTGCTTGGCCCACCGAGGCCAGGGTTGGCGGCAAAGCTCATGTCATACGACCCATACTCTTCTGTGTCGCTGTACACGATCGAGGAGGCCTCGTTGAAGTCGCCGAACTGGCTAGAAGCGGGACTATATCCACCGTAGGAGGGGCTGGGAATGCTCAGGTACTGCTGGTTGGTGAAGGGCGACGACAGCTGCAGAGGACTAATTGCGCTGCTGGGGCCAGGCTCGGCTGTCAAAACAGACAGGTCCTCGGTGCTGTAGCTGAACGCCGGATTTTCACCGTATGGCATGTACTCTGAGGTCGTCGGCGGCATTGGCATGGAGACGTTCTCGCTCATGTAGAAATTCGGCGGGTTGAACTGCGGGAATGACGGGGTCCGAGCCGGCTGTATCCATCCCATACGAGAACGGAATTCATTGACAGCGTCAATTGGGAACTCCATGAGCGTGAGCGGAGTCTGAGAGTCGCCTTCGCCAGAAACGTTGATCGACAGGAGTCGTCGTGCAATCTCTTCGAGCGGACAGATTGTCAAGCTGCCGAAGTATGCAGCACCAATCTCGGGGAAGAAGCGTTCCATGAGGAGAGCAACGGTGTAGTAGTGGGCAATGATGACGAGCGCACTAGGGGACCCTCCCGTCTGCTGCAGGTACAGGACTGGCAGCCAGAAAAGCCAGGTCCTCAGCGGTTGAAGACGATCGAACTGCTGGGCTACCGAAAGGGTAGGGCTGACCTTGCGGGCGCCCTTCAGGAAACCGATCAACTGTGCTACTGCCTTGGTGTCCTCACGCTTCGACTTCAGGTGAGCCTCGACTTTCTGGAGCTGCTGCAGCGTGCGCTGGAAGGCTTCAATGTCCTCCTTCCGTGGTTGATTGGGCTTGTGGTCCGGTGTAGGCGAAGGTGGAGCTGTCGGGAAAGTGCTGCTCTCGGCAATGAAGTCGCCAAACTGGGACTCGTGTTTCCAGGGGTCCATGGCCTCAATAACCTGGGATGAAGTTAGATGAACGTCCTTCCGAGTTTGTGCAGTCTGCACTTACTGAACGGGTTCCTTGCATGAGTTGGGTCCAGCTCCTCCTGAATGCAGGTTAGTCTCGTCACCACGAGGCGGGAGCTTGCAGGATATTGGCTTACCAATCTGTAGCCTGCCATGAGAGTACAAGAGACGCAGCGAGGATGGCGTCCGACGTTTCTCTTGAGAAAGTGCCGATGGCTTCCTGCAGCCCCTTGAGAGCAATACCCCGGTGCTCATAAGCCATATTCCCGACCAGGGGGCAGTCGGTGAGGAAAGCAATGTGCATGGCCGAGAAGGCGAGGAGAGCATGCATGACATAGTTGTTGGTAGCACCGATTTTGATAATCCTAGGCTACAGTCAGCTCCACGAACGAACAAGCCACGTTTCCGCAATTTGGCTTCTTACGTTGGAATCTGCCGAGTCCACAGGGTGAAGCCATTGGCGTCCATGGTCCCAAGTTGGTGGCTGATAGATGCAACATGGTGGATCAACCTCATGTCCTCCAAAGAGAGATATTGAGGGTTGGGAGTCGGGTAGATGTTCAAGCTAGGGAACGGAAAGACTCCGGTCCGCTGCCACTGCTCGATTGTTGCCTCGATTTCAGGGGTCCACATAAGATCGGGCTTGTCAGGAGTGGTGGAGCGATCCTCTGTGACTTGGACGTCGTTGTAAGGGCACCGGATCTTGTGCTTGGTGCAGTTGCGGCTGAGATGCTGCTGTCAGCGAAGCCATTGACCATGTTTATTCATGACAGCGACATACCACTGCGGGAAGTTTTCATCACATCGGATGTGTCGACGCTTGCTACAGGATGTTAGCCAGCTTCTTGCCCTCTAATGAATGCCGCGCAACAGTTCGTACCAGGTATCACAACCCTTGCGGGACTTTGTGTGACTGAGCACGTAGGTCAGCATTGAACAGTTCAAGGAAGCATGCAAAGGATCTCACCTCCGTCTCGGGGGACCACCACCGGGGCCAGCCATTGGTACGGTTTGCAAAAGAATTAACGAAAGAACTGCGCAGGCATGTCAGCTTTATATCTGGGGGAGTGGTTGAGAACCATGGTGGGGTTGTGAACGGCGAAGAAGACTTACGTGAAGGGTATCGACACGGTGGGACGTGTCTGCGCCGGGAGCGGAGGTGCTTGAACGGGTGGCAGAGTTACAAGGCTGCGCTCGAGGCTCAGTTGGACGGGAGCGAGGCACACGGGTAAGGAGTGTCTCTGTGGAAGCAGGTCCCGGGTACAGTCGGAGCGGACCAAGTGGCTAAAAGCAGCGAGGGGGATTTCCGACGTAAGCGAGTGGTGGGCGGATGGAGGGTTGCGGAATAGATTGGCACGGGAACCTGATGGCAGGCCCTCAACCGTGGTCCTTTGGGGATGGTCTGTAGTCTGGTTTACTGTTTCTGTAGCTTCTCCCTCTCCGAACAGTAGCGATCGTAGGTAGATCCGAGCTTGAAGACGAGTGGGATTCAACGAAGGTCAAGAGGATTCAGGCCCTGTGCGGTCTTTCGGTCTTGTGATCTGACACTTGAAGTTCCAAGTGCCGAGCGCTGAAGACGAGAGGAGACTTGCGAGGCGATATATATATCTCTGGCTTCAAGGTTTGATTTCCGGGCGAGATATATGGGTGATCAGAGGAGATGAGGAGCGGGGGCGAGGAGGGTGAATCGGCGTCTTTTCCACTACACGTCTCCGGACTCGAAAAGAAACAAGCGAATGACAGGAGTCAACGAGGACTTCCTAGGGGTTTGCAAAAAGCGAACGTGGTATTGCGCTGCAGCAACGGGGCTGAACGTGGTGATGTGTTTGATATCAGTTGTAGGCTGGACATCAAGAGGAGAGGGAGAGGGCCCTTTTGGGGGGGATCACATAGTTAAATATGGCCGCAGTGGTAAAGAGGCGGGCGAGGCACAGATGGAGGGGCGAAGGTGTGCGGCGGCAATGCCTGACCACACACAGGCACCTGTAGGGTAGGGGAGGTAGAGGTACGTACGGAGTACGGAGTACCTCGACGTACAGTGTTGCGAGCCAGGGTGCTAGTGGGGCCACGCACTTGCCCCAAAAGGGAAAATCCATGCAAGGGTGGTTGGTGGTGAGCACTGACGACTGACGGAGAGCAGGAACGACTGACAGGGGTGCTGGTAGAGGGTGCATGACGCTAGAAGCACTGGGAGAACCTCCGGTCATGGTAGCGGCGGGAGGGAACCGGAAGTACCTCCAAGGCAGGGAGGACCCAAGTTCTTCGGGAACGAGGTGGCCCAAAAAAGAAAGAGGGAGAAAACAAACCATCAAAAATAGGAATCAAACGGTCAGGGCCGGCGTCTTGGGACAACGAGGGATCGACGAGGAAGCGCGTGCTAGGCGCAACGTGACTGGCGCGAGTAATACTGCACCAACTCTCCATACACCGTGCACAGTCTGGAGGACTCGGAACCAGCACGAGAGGGATGCCCGGCTGTGAAAGGGCCCGCCAAGACATCGACACAGTGTCGCTGATCTACTGTGTGTCGTCCCTTTTTGTCTGCTTGTTCGCGCACTGTATTTTCGCCGTCCTCCGCTTCGCTTCTCTGCCCAGTGTCCGCCGTCTGGCAACGAATACACACAGTATCGGCCTTCACGATTCTCGGTGAAGCCCGCACTCGCGACGATCAAGGGTGGGTAAAGAGGTGATGGTACGATGAATTTGGCTTCCCCGGCTCCGCGTCGATGGGACCGAAGAAAATAGCCATACAGTACATACAACTTACAAGAGGTACCTATGGATTCTTCGTCTCAAGGGATCCCGTCAGCAAGATGATGGATGTTCCTGGCGCTGGCAGTGGCTTTGGACCCTTACTCCCCGATGTATGGCATAGATGGGCCGAATAACACGGCCGGGAAGCAAATCACAGTCTGTTCCTGGGCCATAACATGCGCCAGTGTGAGGATTAGCTCCCAGACTCACATAGCTTCATAGTACCGCACATAAACACGAATTGAGGCAGTGCTTGACTGACAGCGCCAGCTCCCTCAACCAGCGCCCGGATTGGCCTTCTCGGGCAAGTCCCATGACCACATTTCTCCCAGGCACAAGCCGCTCGACTTGCCCGCGTTGCCGGCCGGAGCAAGAGCGCGCTTCATAGAACCAGCATCTCCGTCACCTGCGGGAAGCAAAAACACCATGCATGACATTGACGCACCTAGCGGTCCTGGCTAGGGCGTTTCCAGAAGCTCACATACGGATTTTGCCCTTGGCTTTCCTCGTTCTGGCTGAAAGCTTCTTCAAGAAACCCCAAGTCGTAAGCCGCTCATCGCCAATAAGGACGCCTCTGCTCGTTTACCTTTTGCGCTGTATATTGCCGTGTGGGCGCAGCTGTCGCGGTGAGACTGGGTGGCTCGTTACCTTGCATTACTCGACGGACCAAGAGGCACGAACGTCGACCATGACAGCGTCAAGGCGAATGGTTAGGGTTGGCGGAGAGGCAAGATCCACATTCGCTTTGTCCGAGAAGCTATCCGAGAACCTCAGGCGGGATGACTGATCGACGGAGTCCACCGCCTCGGCGCTCTCATCGTGCCTCCCGTCCTCGGCATTTCGGTGTGGTAGCGTGCAGCCAATGCATCGCACGTAGCATACCAGATGGCTAAAGCGGTGCATGTACACAACCGTTAGGCTAGGAGGCCTTTTCCCCTCACCGCTACGTCTCTGACGATCTAGTCAGGGAGGCAAGCTCTTCTGTGCCACGAGTGCGGCCATGTTCACAGCATGAGAGCCCTACGACCAAGACACCAACGCATACCCTATCCATCGAACCGACCGGACCTACCAGTTTGCCCGGGGCTCCATGCGACTGGGATTTCAATGGGGACACAGCATTATGGCTGCGAAACTACGGATTCGCGCAGACAACCTGGCAACATAGTGGCTCTAGGAGTCCACCGACTTTGAGAAGGCTGTCTACTTCAGACAGAGAGCAACCCACCGCCTTCAGAATATTTTCTGGTTTCAAATTCCCACCTAGTCTAGCCTGCGGTAAGGACTCCAGTTGGTCCCACTAGACTGGCTTTGATCCACATCGGGGAACCTGAAGCGAAGCTCGACTAGGAGCTCTGCCCCGAAACATCATGCTTGAGCTTGAGAGAAAATACTTTCAGGATCGGATTTCAACCCGAATAGCTGTGTACGCTACAATTCAGTCCTATCATAGCGGCGTCTAAGCTGCCCTTTCCATAATCGCTCATAGCCATTGTCTCGCCGGACCTGCCTTGTCGTACAGGTACCTACCTACTGATGCTGTGAAGCATAGGTGACTCGGCTTCGGGTCCTTACAGGAAATCCATTCCGCGACTCAGCCCAACTCCTGTACTGTACTCGGGAGCCTGGGTCAGTGCCGTTGACGTATTATGTCATTGCTCGGTAGTGTTGTTGCTGGGATTTCGAACATTGTGCCCCCCCGCCGCTAACCGGCTCTCAACGTGGTGTTTCGGTGAATTCGGGACACCGTCGAACCCTCAACAGCAAATCTGAAACGCCGACAACCGGACGGTTCCTATCTCATGGCACCACTTCCGCCTCTGAAGATCCGCGACTCTTGACCCATTCAGGGCAAGGAGACGGCGTGGTCGTTGAGCCGTTGCCCAAGACTGCCCCTTAGCTGGCTCCGCCCCGCGCTCCAACACTAAGAAACAGGGTTCTTTGCTATAGCCCTGCTTGTCTGTCGTGCAGGGTCCTTGACGCACCCTTGCCTAGGAGGTTGATCAGATAATCCCCATGTCTGTTCGCTCCCCAGCTTGGTTGGTTGAAACAGCAGTTTCTCGTGTCCATTTTTGGCTCCGGCCTCAAGGCCATGCTGAATCGTGGTCTCTAACCATCCTGAAGGACGACAAGTCGCGCGGTTACTGGCCAAAGGCTCAGGGGAGGCAGGGGAGCGGCTGGCAATGCCCATGACGCTCTTGCATTGTTCCTGAGCATCTCTGCGGATCCTCTCCGGGTTGATCTCTCCACGCAACAGCCTCGCCGGGAACCCGAATCCTCGATCCTGACGGCAACGTGGGTCGTCTAGAGCACTTTCTCTTACATACTATGGATACAACGCTACCGATACCAAGGCGTGTGTGTTCGGCAGCCCGCTGCCTAACAATATGATCTGATGCGCTCTGAGACGCGACTCGGACCCCGCTTGGATGCTACGCGCGACTTCACCCGGCGCCCTTGCCGAATGGACGATGCTACGGAAGCAGATCGCTCACAGACTTTGCATAAAGGCCCGGTCTCAGGCCTTCCGCCAACCCAGGGCGCGATACTACTCTCCCGGCCAGCAACTGAATGTGCGTACACGGAGAAGACATAGAAAGCGCGGCGCGTCCTAATCATCAAGTCGCGCACATCGCGAAACCCCCAGATAGAAACTTCAGGATAGCGAAAAGTTTAGCAAGGCGGGCGGGCCCCTGTTGGTCCCTGCTTGAAGCCAGCCATGTGGCTTTTGAGAAAGAGGGAAACGCACTACGGCCCGAAGTGTGCCGATACCTAAAAGTCACCGCGCATCAAGGGCTCGCGGTTCACCAACTGCTAGCTGTGGGGTTGGTGCGAACAAGCCGTCTCCCACCCAGATGTGATGAAGAAGCAGCAGCAAGTTTCAAAAAGTGCGGCGCTCGGGTGTCTGGTACACACTGTGTACCCAACGCGCACAGTGCAGGTCACAGTACACGAGACGGCGCCCCCGTTAGCAGCATCTCATGCCGCGACGTTTTGACGCTAGTTCCCATTGCGGGATGGCGTGTTTCTATTCTTGAAGATAACCTTCTTTTGCATCGTTTTAGCGTGACTCCCCAGCCTCGGCCGAGTACAAAAGTCTTTCGCCCGGCAACAGCAGCTTTTTGCCCTATTCTCACCCAATTCTGGTCACTTTTGCCCACGAAGCAACGTTCCATAGGGCAAAAAAGAGGGACTGCCACTCCAGCGACCCGCCACCTACTGGCCTCAAAGGGTCATATTTGCCCAAGTCAGGGTACTTGGTGCGCGCTGACACATCTCCCGCCTACCTAGAAAACAATGATGCAAATATCAGTCGACTTCTTGCTAGCCACACAAGCTTAGCCTCCCCGCGCGGCTATTGGATCTGATTCGATCGCCTACTCGGCTCTCTCGGAGTGGCCTCCACTACCCTACTCTTACACTACACTACTCTATTCCATCCTCTCTGAAGACTGGCACCTCTTTTTTTTTTTTTTTCTCTCTCTCCAGAGGAATAGTAATGCCAAGACAAATAAGCACCGCAAGACCACCGACGAGACAGTAATCAACTCCATGCCTACTAGTACCGTCAGGTGCTCTGCTGGGCAGGCCAACACCCTCCCAAATGTGGATCAACACCGATGCAAGAGCATTTACAAATGACCCTCTGAAGCTTGAGATGCGTCAAGCCTCGGCCCGCGCACCTCACCAGCCGTGCCCGCCGTGGTCGCCGTGGTCGCCTCAGCCAGACACGGATCACTGGATCGGAGCCACTCCTGCGCGCCGAGACTGCAGCATGAGATGTGATCTTTTTTAACTTTTATTTAGGAGATCATCTCCTGCTACCACGGGACCTCCCCCCATGGGCTGCTCCACAGTCGCTCAATAAGCGGGCCGACAACATCACCAAAGCTGGCTTGGCATGGTCTCCATTACAGTACCATATGGATATCAGCCCCAATAACATGGGTGTCAAATCCGCAGACTGGCAGCTGATTCGCGGAGAGACGCTGTACGCCGTCGGACATGTCCAAAGCAAAGAGCAAGTATCGCTGGCTCATCCTCACCCCTCTGCCTCCTCACACACTAGCGGTGAACGCTCATCAGGAGACAGAGTCTGTCGTGGCACAGACAAACTGTTTTCAGCATCGGTCAGGACGGTCTTCACTCGGCTGCGACCGTTGGACGTTGGCAGACGAGAAGCTCATGCCAACCACATCTCGCTACCACTCTCCCTTTCGCCGAATCCTCGCATCGCATGGTCTGCATGATTCGCACCGCAACCGCATAGTGCGGACTGCATTAGCTAACTGGGCTATCCAGTGAGCTGGTGACAGCGACGGACCCGCTAGGAGGAAAGGAACCAAGCCCCCAATGCGAAGGGTGGGGCATGGAAGCCGAGAAAGAAATTCCATGATCTACTCAACCTACCGCCCTTTGGGCTCCCGGCATCGCTTAAAGCCTCTAACTGCCACCAACTGTCATGGGTACGTAGCGTAGTAACCGGTCCTACCGGCTAGCCAGCGGAGGTCTTGCCGAGCCTGCTGCTTGGCATCTCCTCAACAGTTACTACTTAGACTCGGCCGGCAGGGGGAGGGCGAACGGCAAGAGAAACACTAAACAAAAATGCCCACGCGCGATACCGGAAACCACAAAAGACACAGTACCTGGAGTAGAGTTTAGCACCAGTGCCAAGCTTTTCATGATCTTTCCCTCCGTCATTCGCCGGGGTCCCTTTATGACGACAAAAGTGCTGCAAGGAGCCGAGTTTCCCGGCAAGCGCTGGTGACCCTGGTCAGCCGCGGGTGGCTATATATAGAATATTGCCCGATTCGGCCATGGCTTCGCCTACTACTCTGTATGTGTAGAGTACAAGGACCATGTGATGGGACCCTTGGATGGGGTGAATTTGGGGGTGGAGAGACCGCCAGCAACGCATGCTCGTCGACCTCTCTTAGGACGCCTTTTCTTCAGCACTGCACCACGATACCCTCGGTATGCTACCCACTGCTGCCCAGCCATTCATGACTCGAGGCAGCCATTCACCGACGAAGCTATTCACGCATGCACTCTGTGCGCACCAGCATCCAAACCGCCTCCTCCAGCACATATGTGGCCACACCACTTGCTGTGGAAGAGGCCAATCAACGGCTCCAGCTGGTCAGTCCTCGTGCTGGACATTCAAGCACTACCACCCTCCTCTGTTCATCGGGATCACATCCGAGGGACATCGCGACAACAAGATGCTGCTCGAGGCGTTGACTTTCGCTGGGATTCCTATCTCCTCTCTCCTCTACCGGCTGCTGATAGCTGCCGCTGCTGCTGCGCCTGCATGACGCGTCCGTCGACACCAAGTCTCCTCTCTCCATATCTTTCCCCGCCCGGAAAGCTGTTGCCTGCCACTCACTCCCATGCCGCGCAGCCCGTTCCTCCGCGCACTACGTTTTTCTGACGCCGCACGCGTGTGCGCCGGTCAATGGGCCAGCGCCCGACCCATTGTCGTCCGAGCACCCGCCCTCCGCCGTTCGATAGCGGAAGATATCCATCCCACACAGAGTCCTCCAGTCCCGCGTGCTCCTACTGCAAGGATGCTTCTGCCCGCCCTGGCGATCATCTGGCCGATTTTCATCGCACCGCAGCGCAGAAGGGGGGACTATCGCGAGGCGGTCGCTCTGCACATTGCGTGCAGCACGACTATCGATTCCCTTGGCGTCGGCCGTGAGACGTCAGGATCTCGTGGTGCACGAGCAGGTAGGCAGCCTCTCCTACCAATACATCGCTCTATTGCGCTGGCACTGGCGCCAACAGACCACCATGTTGGCCCGATCTCCTCTGCGGATGCTTGCCTGAACATCTTCCCCGATTCTCCCCTTGCTCGGGTGCCCATACCAAGCCACGCCTCCCGTCCACCGCATGACGCCGAGGAAGGGGGCAGGCGGGGGATGAAGAAAAAATTCCCGACGCCGGTGCCCGCTACCTGTGCGAGCTGTCGCTGTTCTATCTTTGGTGATAGAAGCTTCTTACGCTCGCGCAATGGCGTTGGTTTGTTCTCCCACGGATTTCCTTGATCTTCCTCGCTTCCGGACCGTCGGAGCTGTCTAGGGCATTCCACTCCGACCCTAGCAAACCTTTTCGTACCCCATCTGCCAGATTCCTTCTGGTGCTCTCGCCCAAGTCATAGCCACCTACTATGTAGTAGCAGCCGGACTTCTCGGCGCGGCAAATGTGAACCCACCTTGCAGGGACCCCAACCGCCCAATGGCTGACGGCCCCGGCAGTCCCGGGAAGTCTCCAGGTCTCAGCCTCGCGGGGCGAGGCGAGACAGGGCAGCCAGGCAACGTCCCCAGCATACCGGACGTTGAGTGGCTGAGCGGCCAGACACGTCACGAGAAGGCGGAGACGGCCCGAAGGGTTGCTGACCTTCTACCCCTTTCCCAGTCATCCCCGCTGTCATTCATGGCTCCCGACTGCCCGCGCTGTCAAAACTCCTTTGCCCCTTGTCTTGTCATCCATCGGCTGAATTTGTCACGTCGAGACCAAGGGTCTTTTCCGGGAGCCAGATGCTTACTCCAGGCCCATCCTAGCCCTGGAAGTCAAATGGGGACCCCTCTGCTCCAAGCGCGGCACTGCGTATTGGTCTGGGTACGGGAAGCGACCCCCCTGTCGACCCCTATTATCAGTACCTCCACGCCTCTAACGCCGAGGGAGGCACCTGCACCGCCTTCCGTCCTCGAAACCAACCAGGGGCAAAAAGCTGTCAAATTCGGTCGCCTCGCCGCTTTAAGCTGCGCCCATCTACCTCCTACCCCTGAGCCTGAGAGTGTTCTATACGAAATTGGAGTCGACGCAGGCTTACACGAATGAGGTAGAGGCACGACAATGGCATGAACAGGGTGGGAAGCGGTTCGAAGGGGATGCTACCGTCGACCCGCGACGTTACACGGAGAGACACAGCCCTACGGCCACGAGGTCCAAGCGGACCTCTGGTCTTTGTTCCTTGTCACGGTTGGAAGTGTGGCCCTGACTGGATTCTGTTTCTGAGTCGTCTATGTCTCGTCGGAGCAACATGTCCGTGACCTAGGGTTGAGTGAAAACACCGCAGCGCGCCGGGAATCTGCGATTATTGACCTTCACCAATAGTGATTCGTCTACCGTCTGCTCCAAGGTGAGTATCTTAGGACCTTCCGAGGCGGCTTGGCAGCTCTGACGGCCGTGGCCGCCCAGGTCAGGCCTGGTTCCCGCTGTACATGGGCCAATATCAGACACTATATGCCTCTCAACGAGGCTGGACGCAGCTCGAAAACGTCGGGCGAGGAGAAAGGTTCCTTCGCAGAATGAGAACACGGCAGTTTGCTTCTTGCAATATCAGAGTGCGGGATCGTGGCGGACCCCCAGACGGCTGCGTGCGATGCCACAGCAAGGTGCCACGTCTAGCTACTGCACCGGGTTGGCCGGCGACCCGAATCCGCCCTTTCGCTCTTTGCTTTTCCCATTTAGCCTGGGGCTGCCCGCAGCATCTCTCGGGTGTTACGCCGCAGCGCTTACTGGTTAATTGCTGGGTAGCACGGATGTCCAGGCGACGCCTCGTCTGCATCTCCGTATTATAGCCGCCAGCTTTTGCAGCGCACGACGGTGCGCAGTCCGAAGCCGAAGGCAGGAGAGTGCATGCAGAGACTTTTGAAGTATCCTGAGGCGTATATACTTTCCGCGTGAGCGGCAGAGGATGATGGCATGCCTCGTGGACTGCTTGCTCCCTCCTTTACCCTCGCTGCCGCGTGATATCCCGGCCAGTCGTCATTCGCGAGTCAGCCATCTCGACCCCCAACTCGCAGGTTTGACCCCCGAGGCACTCTGTAAGCACAGAGGAGCACTTGTCACCCTTGATTTGTTTCTTTCAAGCGTATCTTCGCCCCTGTGACCAACAGAAAAAACCACCATGACTACGGGGTCCTTCCTATTGCGTACTCATTTTACGATCTCTTTACTGCTCGGAACCGCGAGAGTGAAGGTCAAAGTTGGTTGTCTGCCTGTGACTGGAACCAGGGGCCTAACACCTCGCGCCAACGTAACTGGGGCAGAAGGTCAAAACGCATGCAGGATACTCTGAGACGAGCACTCATAGCCTAATCCCCTGAGCTCCCCGGCAGCGAGGCTTCCCTTCATGACGACCGCGCTTCCTCAGATACAGCGTATCTCCAACTGTGAATCTGGAGGGCGTGCCCGCAGAACCCCGTTGGGTTGTTCGGACTGCTTGGACTGAGCTCACCGCATGGGTTTGGTATTGGTCGTTGGGAAACGGCTGTAGTCACAGGGGTGGAGAGCATGGGACGACCGGGCTGGAGGTGTTGGAGCAAACAAGCGGTGCGGTAGGAGTGGACGCAGCCCAGAAGGATACGTAGCGGAGGTCAACCCAAGGGGGTAGTAGATAGAACGATAGGCAGGCAGCCAGGACATCAGACACTTCAAATCCATCAAACACACGTCTCCAAAACACGAGCAGAACAAACGAAGAACGGCGGAGAGAGGCAGCATCCCGCCGTTGCCAACCACAGAAAAGCTCTGCCTTACATTTTCAGCATATAGCAAACGCCCACCCCCGATGGCATCTGGGGTATCTATCTACGTGTCTATCTAACTACCTAATGCTCGTGAATTGTTTGTTTGTTCGCCCTGGGAAACTCGCCATGGATGATGCAAAGGCACACACGCCTGTCACGACCGCTCCCCGAATCACGACCCATCATGGGCGTATTTTCTTTTCTCCCACGAAAATGGCCCCTGGTCGGTTGCAAGAGTGTATCTGGCGACGGCCAGATCAGCAAAAGATCCTATCGTGGTTCCTCTCGATTACGTTCATGAGCCTGACTCTCCCTCGCGTGATTATGTGTTTGGTGCGGGAGCATATTTCCCCCTCGAGTATGACGTTGCCAATTGTTTGAGAATTCCATTGTTACCCTGCGTTCGCTGTCGTCTCAGGTTCTCGCCCCATTGAGATGGCGGCGCCACGCCACGTGTGCGACCGAAAAGAGTCGGCGAGAGCACGTCGTGTCAGTAACCAACACTCCTGGAGCAGCCAACAGCCAACAACGCAACCGTGCAGGGGTAGGCCGGCTTGCCTAGGTGACGTGGGAATGTTTCGAAGCCGTGTAATAGTTGGCATCTCCGGGAATATTGTTGAATAGGCAGTGTGAAACGGAACGCCCTGGGCGTAAAGGGGCAACTCGGACCGGTCTGGAAAAGAAGGGTTGCAAAAACAGCCATCTGCGGTTGGTGGATCTATAACGTCGGTGTGTACGGGGGTTTCAGGACCCTGCTCTCGCTTCGAGGTCCTCGCGTTCCGTTGGACGACCTAGATGGCGTAGCTGGCCTTGAGCGCTGCCTGGTCGTCCGGTGTCATTTGGTTGATGAACTGCTCGAACTGCGGAATCATCTGCTTGAAGAGAGTGATCGCCTGTTACGCTGTGTTAGCACGATGCAAACAGAAGACAAGGGGCGAAGTTGGCTTACGTTCTGAAACACGGCGTGGAGCTCCACCTTGACGTCGCTCCGGAGCCGTACGTTATAACGTGCAATCGCGGTAAAGAAATGCAGTAGGCACTTCTCCATGGCCTGAGGGTTATGCCCGACAATCATAGTAAAGCCCTTGAATGCCGTCGCTTTCTCGTCGGAGGCATCAACGTCGTCCATCAGGCCCAGAAACTCAGAGGCGAACGTATGCAGGTGCGGAGCCAGGATGTCGTGGTTGTCCAGGCCCAGACGGCCGAGTGCGATGGCGGCGTTCTCTGCGACGCCACGAGGCACGCGCGGGTTGTCGATGATATCGACACACCGCTGGAGGAGCTCGGGAACCCACGGCGCCATGCCCTTGCCGTGCTGGATGGCAATCTCGCCCGCGCTCCAGCAGGCGTTGTTGACCACGCTGAAGCCGCTGTCGATATCCTCGTCCAAGATGCTATCAAGATCGAGCTGCTTGACGAGTATGGGCATGATCTGGGGCAAATGAGGCTGCAGCTGCGGGAAGACATACTTGGCGCAGTCGCCCAGCAGCGCGTATGCGGATTGCCGAACCTCATCTGTAGGGTCTTCCATGCAGAAGCTGAGGAGCTCGAAGAATGCAGGCTGCGTGCCCGTCACCAGCTCGGCTGCCTTCTCGTCTTCCAGTGCTTGGATGATCGCGCTAAGAAGATCCAGGCTCGTAACTAGGAAGTCCTTGTCTGGCTGGCCGAAGCCAGCATTGTCTGTCGCCGCAAGTGCCTGGCCCAGGTTCTGGTGGATGATGGTGACACAGCGTCTGAAGATCGGCGGAGAATACGGCGCGAATGCATCACCGAGGGCCATAGCCACGTATGATAGACACTCGAGCAGCGGGAAGAGCTCGCGAGACTCGTCGCTGACCTTCTGCCATCGGTCGATGAGCGCCGGCATGAGCTGGTTCGACAGCTCAGGCCGTGCCAAGACAGGCCCGATGTGCTCCGCGAGCGTCTGGACACAGTCGTACAGAATATACAGGTTCTTCTCCTTATACTTGCCGAAGCAGCGAACGTACTGTTGTATTATTGGGCCGCAGTATGGCTCGAGTCGCTTGCCGGCTTTCTCCTCGAGGTTGGCCATCGCTGATGCTCCCGCCTCTTGAACCTTCTTGTTCTTGTCCAACATCTTATGCAAGATGCCTTCCATCATGGGGACAAAGTAAGCGTTCGTCTGCGCAGGGTCGGTGAGTTCCGCAGCCCAGGAGGAGTAACGGCCCAGCGTCCAGCAGGTGATTTGACGGACAACGGGCTCTGGATCCTGAAGGAGCGATATCAGATAGGGTACCAGCTCCGGCAGATGCGGAGTGACCGCCTCCATGCAGCCTTCCGCGACGGCACCTAACGCAAGAACGGCGGCCTCCCGGTAGGACCACTCCTCGTGTTTCAGGTTTGTCGTCAGATACGGCAGGATGCACTCGAAGACGCCATCGCCAAAGTCTCGGGCGAAGACGTCAAGGGCTGCAGCCGAGCATTTTCTAATCGTCCAGCGCTCGTCTGGGTTCTCGTCACCCTCGTCATCGTCGTCGAACTCATTGATCTCGCCTTCCTCGACATCGTCATCCATATTGGCAAGCTTTTCGTAGGCATTGCCTGCCTGTGCTGCATCAGCAGACGGGTCGCCCTTGGCGTTGGCGGTTCTCGCAGCAGACTTCTTCGCGAACTGCGGCTTGATGTCCTGCTCCCTATCCTCTTCGTCTTCGTCGTCCGATGCACCACCAAGGAGGGCAATATCCTCTCCGCTGTATACCATGCACTCCAGAAGCGTGGGAATGATCTTCTGGATGAAAGGGGCCAAAGACTGCCACAAGCTGTCGTGCTCCCCAACGGACAACCAAAACTCAGCAGCCTCACAGGCGAGATCCTCGTCGTCACTCTTCTGCTGCGTAATGATGTAGTCGACGAGGCCGCCGATGTGAGGCTGGAGCTTGTCTGGACGAGTCTCCACAAGACGCACAAAACAACGGCACACTTGCCGCCGCACATCGTCGTTCTCGTCGTGGGCCAATATAAAAAGGTGCTGAAGAAGGTTGTCAATCTGGTTGAGCATGGCCTGGGATCTCCGCGCAGTAAAGACGTTGATGGCAGTCAGGGCCTGCGCCCGAACCTTGGGGAGAGGGCTCTTAGTCGCCTCGATGAACCTCGGCAGCAGGTAGTTCAGGGGTCTCTGCCCGTTTGCCTCACGCTCTAGCATCTTGGTGTTGTCCTCGCAGATCTTGGCCATTGCCGCCATTGCGCCCTCCTGGCTCTCGTTGGAGATCTGACCGGTCTCATTGCCGATCATCTTCAGGAGCTCGGGCAGAAGTTCGGGCCAGCCATAAATGGTGACTCGGCGGACCAGTTCTGTGGCAATGTTGCCGGCGTAGTTGCGGACCTGAGAGTTCTTGTCCTGGAGGCCCATAGGCACAGCCAACTTGATGAATGCTAAAGACGTCTCCGGAATCTGCTTAAAATTGAACTTGACATTGTTCTTCAGCATAATCGCTGCTGCGGACCGCACGAGATGCCACTCTTCGGGGGTCATGGATATGCCGGCAGGAGGCTCGCTGCTGGAGAAGATGTACGCCAGGTAGTTGTTGATGTCGGGCGATGCTTTGGCTTGCGACAACATCTGTCCCGCGCGTGCTGCGTTAGCCATGCCAAGCTGCTATGTCTTGTGTTGCCATCACACTAGGGCACACATTGGAGTCTCGCTCACATTCTCAGCCTGCTTCTGCGCAGCCTTGTCAAATCCGCTTAAAGAGTCCTTGAGACAGACCGCGAGGGTCTGCAGGGACTCTGGGACCGGTTGCCACTCCATGCTGGGTGTTTGCCTCGGCGCAAGACGGCGAGGGAAGGAGAGGTAGGAACAGTTCGGCGACCGACAGGCGGTAAGAGGCGTCGGTCGGCAGGGGTAAAGGTGTATCGAGTGTCACGGGCACAGCCCGACTAAGGTGACGTCGCTCAAATCAGGTGGGATCGCGCAGAGGTGAAGTTGAAAAGTCGCGGGGCGTCGTTCACTTGGAAGTTGGCATCTGGATGTGGGGGAGGCGGGACACTGGTTAGCTTCTGCCGCGGAAAGCCACAACTACGGTCTGACGACGGTCTGGAGACAGGCGCTCTTTGAAGCTCCCGTTGCCCGCCAGAATGAATGAAAGACCGGAGCTTTATGGATGGACGCAGACTCTGTGCGGTGCGAGACTGGTGATGGCGAACTCACCCTGACGGTTGCCTCTGTCGCAATAATAACCGGATTCTGTCTCTGCTGGCCGAATTTTCGCCTGGTTTGAGATGGTGGGGGTTGTCAACCAAGCTTGGAGGCTCGCTAGCCTGTCTCGTTAGGCAAGGTAGGTAGGTTAGGTAGGTACCTTACGGCAAATACGGAGTACCTTGCTAATTTTCCCACAGCCGAACTCGCAGAGAAAAGACTGTCAGAAAAGTGCTGAAGTGAAGGTCGAAAGCGGCTTAGCCGGCGTGCAGGGGCGGAGGCTCAGTTCGCGTTAGCGCGGAGGGAGCGGGACAGCGATATCGATAACCCGATAACTACCTACCTACATGCATAAATGCCCGGCGGCGGTCTGCCGTCATTCATTGTTTCTGCCCGGCTCCCGTCCGCTTGTTCATTGTCCATTATCATTACCGGCTTTGACATATGCAAGCTTGGCTCCTACACGTCAAGGGGGTATCATCACCAGCAAGCAGCGATCCAATCACCTGTCGTCTCGTGCATGACCGTGACAGCGAGCTTGCGCCAGATAGCCAGGTCTCCCAGCGGCATGCACACAGACGTGAGACAGGCCGTTTCCCCTCGTCGTTTTCTGCCACTTGCAGGCTTGCCGAGTTGCGGATTGGGGAGAGTTCAGGTTGAATCCGGGCTGTATGCGTCGAAGTGTCGAATCAGTTCGGGGTTGCTAGCTGCTGTGCAGGCTACACGAACCCACCAGGTGCGACCTGGGCTTGTTGATTCGTACCTCATGACTCTCCTTTTTAAGATCCCAAGGCTTAGGGCAAGAATGGTAGGTGTGTTCTATGCAGTAGGTAGGTAGGCAAATGAGCAATGTCCTCGTCACCAATCCCAAAGTGGACCGGCCACACCTAGGCAGGGGTCGTCTGTGAAAGGCAGCTAGCTACACATCTCCGCAGCTTGGGCGCATCGGCATTCTTGTTCATGATAGAGCGAGATGCCGCTGTTCTGGGACCAAGAGAGGCCAGCGCAGACTGAGGCTTCTCGGGAAATCGACAGCCTCACTCTGCCTACTAGTATTGGCAAGAGTAGACGATTCACCTAAGCCAGACTCCGTCAGACAAGACAGAACACCGTGATTAAAGACTGCGAATGGTCTTCATGATAAGTTCGCTTGAGGGCATCTATGTGAACTGTTGGCAAGACATTAGGCCTCGAGGCAAGATCTGCCGTATCTAGAGAAAGGAACCGACTCTGGCAGTACGTCAAGTGTCACTAGACCTCCGCCCACTCAAAGGCAGAGTCGTGTCGTGGAACCCGAATTGCAACAGTACAGATCTCAATTGCGGTAGTGAGCTGTCTGCACCCGCCTGCCCTGGTTCTGCTAATATCGTATCGGGCTCATGGTCATGAAAGCCAGCTGGTCTCGTGAAGAAGACTCCTTCGAGTGCTCCCGGCAGGGCTTGCCAAGAAGGGCAACCACGGTGCAAAAAAGGAAAGAGAGAGAGCCACTCATGTCCGCTAACCCGGACACGCCCTCGCGTTTTTCTCAGCGGCTGTGTCCGGAGGTCCCCATACCCGCCCACTCCTGTCGTGTTGTCTTGCGTGAGATGCCTCGCGTGGTGCAATTCTCCTCATGTGGTGGGCAGCAGTTGAAGGATGGTGGCACCTGCAGCTAGGAAAGCGCATGTGTGTACAAAGTTAAATGACAACCTTCAACCTGATAGTGCTGGCAGGTCCATGGCACCGTGGCGCCTTCAACCTCGAGTTATACAGTCCGCTTGCCCTCCCCTGCGGGATCTTTTGACCTGCCATGCTGTGCTTCCTGAGCCTTGACAGGGATGAGTGCGTAACCATCGCGCTGTCCTATCCATCTCGATCCTGACCGCAGCCGGCGCCGAAGGAGGCGCAAGGTGCGGCTAGCTATAGATGGCCAGCGATTCTGTCTTGCCAGGACTTTTGCGGCAAGGGCGAAGAGCCCTAGCTCAAGCTGAGGTTCCGTTCGTGAGCTTCAGCACGTCCTGCAACCTCTCCAGCACGATGGCGACGACGTTCCTGAACGCCTCCATCTCCTCCTCGACGGTGCCTCCCAGGCCTGCACTAGCGAAGCTGACCGAGTTGCCGACATAGACCGGCAGCTGCGTCTTCTTGGCCAGCAGCTTTGCCAGCCTCGTCGTGAACTCCAGCGTCGGCTCCACAGTATAGAGGGGAGTCGACAGCGGCTGGTTAAGATTGAACTTCTGCGGGGGAAATGAGCACAACTCTGCGCAGCGTATCTCCGAGGTGCTCACATCTGGTATAGAGTATACGAAAGATCCCATTGGCGTCGGGGTTCCCAGCTCTTCTTGGGAAGCGGTGGTCAAGAACAGCATGATGCTTCTGGCTTTGATCGTCAGGTGGACGTAGATCCGGGTATCCAAGGACCGCGGAAGCGGACATGAAAGCTGGACAGTCTTGCTCATACTGATCTTGTTCTCTAAAGCGCTAACGGATATCAAGTTAATCGTAAATGTAGCTGCATGCCCGGCACAGTCGCTCCTCGTTTGAGCTTCATGAAGATAGGCACGTGCGCTAGTCTATCAAATGAATAAACCCGCCTCGGGTATTCAATATTCTTTTATACCATCTTACCATTAAGGGGCAGCTACCGCCGTAGGAAATGCTCCAGATGAAACCTACCTACCTACTGTACCTAGGTAGGACAGAACCTTCCAAAACCATTTCTGGCCAAACCGTACGTGTTCGAAGATTGATAATAGTACTTGGAAGCAAAAAGACAGTGTGGTATCAACTCGTGAAGAGAGAGAGCACAGTACGCGGATGAGAATCCATGCTCGTAAACGAGTAGGCTGCCATGCCCATGATGAAATGCCAGAGCTGCTACATAGGTATAACAGCTCAAAAGTCTAGGTCCTATGCTGACGCCACCTATCCGGCCATTATCTTCACCAGATCCTCATATGCAAGCCCTCACGTTGTGCAGATCCTCCAAGTGTCGCGCCTACATCAGAGTCGAGAGGGCCTCCGAGGTTTCGTCCTTGAACTTCGTCACTCGAGCATCCAGACCCTGCATCCTACGGATGCGATACGGCGTTGATAGCACGTCGTTTTCCATCCTGGCAAGCTTCGCGAGGAGACAGTGGCGCAACTCGAGAATGTCGCGAGCTTCTTCCAGCCCCTTTCGGTCGCTCCGGCTGGTCAATGCTGCGAGTCTCTTCTCTCTGATCTTCTCGTCGCTGGCCAGTCTCTCTCGCTTGACTTCGTGCATGTGCACCCGTATGGGCGACCGGATTGGTGGTGTGGAAATCAGTAGTGCCGGCATATTCGTTCGGAAGGGTACGTAGATGCTGTAGTCTCTCTGATCCTTCGTCATATACTCTGCTCGCTGTTCTCCTCGCTCTCAGATTAGAGCCAAGAAAGAAACGATAACCCTAGAGTGCGGAAGGGCACCGTTGAGCTTCACTCAAGTTCGCAATATCTGCCGGGGAATGTCGACTTCGTAGAGAAAGGACTGATCATGCGGTCTTGCTTCGTGCTGCAGTAGGCCTCACTATAAATCAGCATGAGCAACTGCATCTTCGCCTCCGAAACACCGTGATAGGCTTTCGGATGATTGCGGACGATGTCATTGGGCTGGGCACCAACTAACGACCCAACAAGAGCCGCTTTATGCTCTTCTGCGAGTTGTACGTGGCACCGTATCGACGTCGAGGTCTGTAGCTCAATGATTCGGTCCCGCTTCTGGTGGTGGGGGACCGATTTTGCTAATTGGCAAGATAGCAATGCATGGCCGAGCAAAATGAACTGAGCTCCGTAAGGCTGTCAAAATTGGCTCTCTGATTGATTCATTTGCACGATCTTCTCTGCATCCGCGAGGGCCAACATGTGGGGGGTGAGGAGGGTTCGAGGCGGGTAGCGGACAGGCGAACCGTGAGATTGAGATTGGGATACTTAAGAGCTCTATCTCAAGGCTGCGAGAGGAAGTCTTTGCTAGACTTCTCGACACGCGCTCATAGATACGCCCACGGAATGGCAGAGAAAACGAAGACCGTGAACGGAAGTCAAGCCGGCCCGAAGGGAACAAAACAAGCAGGTAATATCTTTGGCAAGTTGAAGAACCTAATACACGCATGCCACGAATTCGAGGAGGATGGTGATGACCTCAGGCAGTATGGAGATCTGCTCCAGGACAACCGGAAGCTGCGAGCGCAGCTCAAACAAATACAGGAACAAAATGAAAGCTCCCTTGCATCTAAAGACACTGAAATCTCCGCTCTCAGGAAGGCGAAAAACGATCTAGTCAATGGCTTCGCTGAAGCTGCCGCCAACTGGAAAAATGACTCCGTCATGAGCGAGCAGAATCGGAAGAAAGCAGAATCCCTCCAAGCAAGGGCTTCCAAGGCGGAGGCCGAAAATGCGAATTTGCAGGCGAAGCTGGCCGAGGCCGCATCTGACTGCCGTCAATACCAAGCCCAGTGGGAAGCCGCAAGCAGCAAGCTCAGCGAGCTGGATAAGGAGTGCAAGAGACAAACTCTTAACTTGGATGCTGTCCAGCGGACGCTGGAAGTGAACCAGGAAGAGCTGGTCGATCTTAGGAGCGAGATGGGAGTCGAAGTGCTAGATAAGGCCGCATTGTACGAAACGAAGCTCACAGCCATTTTCGAGAGGCTAACCTTTGACAGGAGGCCTCGATTGGAATCATTTGCCGGCGACTGCCATAAGCTCGCGAAGGACCATTTCTTGGCCAGTGACGTAGGAGACCCAGTAAGCAATATCTCGACCGAGGTGCAAGCATAACATCGTTCACATACTGCCCAGGTGTACATCGAGGACCTCGGTGACCGCTTACCGGATAAATTCTTGCGTCTTGTCCCTCATTCTAATCATCTGCGCGTGGCAATGGCTGAAGCTGTCATATGCCGCGTGATGACATTGCAGATTTTCAAGCCCTACTACACTCTCGACCGCCCAGAGACAGAGAAGGAGCTCAGCAAAATCGCCCGATGGAGCCCACGCCGCGAGGCTCTGCTCCGTTGTCAGCTTGCAGCTTCCACCTCCGAGGACGACTGCCTCACTCTTGCAGATAGCGCAGCCGACGAAGTCGCGGGGCTCCTTAAGATTGATCGGAATACTTCCTTTTACCAGGGACTCAGGAACAATTTCCGCAAAGGCTTGGACCTGTGGAGGCAACTCCAACGGAGCGAGGTTCGAGTAGCAGCGAGCCTGGCCGACGACGCCGATGGTTGGGATGAGATTCTCGATAAGCAGGGCTACTACGATGAGCCGGCGACTTTAGAGGCTGATCAGGAGCGCTACCGATCTAAGTTCATCAACACTCTGGCCACGCTGTTCCCCAGGATATCACTGGGTAATGAGATCGTGTATCGAGGCACTGCACTGTGGTCCACCCAGAATACTGTTGTCCTTGCAGACATGGCCCACAACGGCTGGGACAGGCGAAAGTCTGAGCCCGTGCTTGCAAGGCCTCCAGGGATGGCAAGTCGGCTTTACAGCAGCCGTCATCGGAGGAGGAGCACGGTCGATAGTCTCCAACCCGCCCAAGGAAGGACGGCGCCCGTCTCTCCTACAACGCAGTCATTTTCGGATCACGCCCAGTCCCTTAGGACGCCTCTCCCAGGAACAACCATTCAGGGAAGGATGCCTCCTCGGGGGTGATCGGATCATATGAAGTAGAATGCATAGCTTCCAGGTTGCGTATTGAATGGATGGACGTTAGTTGACGGTGTGACAATGTGGCAGACAGCTGTTTCGACTTATGCGGGAATGAGATGAAACTTGTCATTTTCTTTGCGGGGGGGTTCTCAGCTGAAGATTGTGCAAACTTGATATTCGCAGCCTCGTTTACTGTAGTTAGCTTTCTGCAGCGGAGAGTATGCCATTCATTTTATATATTTAAAGGAATGTGTTTGGTAAGAATGACCTGAACGAGTTGAATTTGGAAGAGATCACCATGGGTTCCAGGCAGATCACGTGCGAGCAAGAGGGTTTGCACTTACGTGATCATCAGCAACTGCAAACGGGCGGGCGTCAGGGTTGCCAGCGCTGAAGAGTGAAGTTTAATCCGTCTAGAGAAAGTTTGGTGCTGATGTGTTCAGGCTGATCTCGGCTCTGCCACTGTCTTCTCTGAGTTTGCCAATGGGAGCTCAGATGAGACGGTAGAGATGAGAGTGTGTGAGCCTAGCAGACAACGTCCCAAAACCTCGACGGCCATCTCAACCCCCGGCTCTCAGCCCAAAACCCAAAGTCGCAATGGCGGCTCAAGAGGCAGCTGTGGACGACTACTGGGGAGGTGTCGAAGAAGCTACGCAGGATCCTGAAGAGACGAGGGTCATATTCTGCGCGCTAGACTCATACATGTCAGTAACAACCTGAGCTCTGCTTCCAGTTGTCGTAGTCTTCAATCCCTGTCTGCCCTCCACACCAGATCCCCTTACCCCCTTGTAGTTGAACTTCAACACAAGCAACCATGCCTAGAGTTTGCTGCCATGTCATCCGTTTTGTCAGTCGAGCGATATCTGACACCGGTCTAGGCAATATGCGAAGGTTGCACATTTCAATTGCACCCATCTGCGGCGGCAGTCATTCTACGCAATGCCACAGGCACAATGGCAGATACTTGCGCAGCCACCGTTCTCCTATCTAGAAACGCTAGATAAGGTCGATGAGGCCATTGAGTCCAACGCGGAGCTGGCGCGGATCATCGTCAAGTCCGGTCTGAACTCATTTGGAGTGACGGGCACTCCGGACGGCGGGGAGCCGACCATGCCTGATGAATGGGCCGGGGTTGCGAAGTATGGTGACATAGACAAGGCAAGGAGCACTATCCGGCAGTTCTACCGGGACTGGTCGGCGGAGGGAGCTGTTGAGCGAGACGCGTGTTACGGACCCGTAATGCAAGCCTTGATGGATGAAAAGACGAGGCTTCCGGACAGTACGCCACTGAAGGTCCTTGTCCCCGGGGCCGGGCTAGGCAGACTTGTCTTCGACCTCTGCTTGAATGGCTTCGAAGCCGAGGGAAATGAGATCTCGTACCATCAGCTGCTAGCCTCGTCCTACATCCTCAACTACGTCGGTCGAGCCGAACAACACACCATCTATCCCTGGATCCACACATTTTCCAATCACCAGACGAGAGCGAACCACCTTCGCTCCTATAAGATTCCAGACATCCACCCCGCCACTTCTCTTTCTACCGCCTCAAGGGTAGGCTCCATGTCCATGTGCGCAGCAGACTTTCTCTGCCTATACGCCGACGAGGATCACCGGGACATGTACGATGCCGCAGCGACTGTCTTCTTCCTTGATACTGCCCCCAACTTATTCCGCTATCTCGAAACCATATTCCATTGCCTGAAGCCGGGAGGCGTGCTCGTCAATTTCGGCCCGTTGCTGTGGCACTTCGAGAACAACGCGCCGGGGAACCACGGGCACGACGACGACGGAGACGGCGAGCATGACGCACGGAACTCGTCCGGGATCGCGGACCCGGGCAGCTTCGAGCTCAGCGATGACGAGGTCATGGCGCTGGTGGAGAAGATCGGGTTCGTTGTGGAGAGGCGCGAGACGGGCATACGCGCCCCGTACATACAGGACGCGGACTCTATGCTCCAGACAGTATACAGGGCGAGCTTTTGGGTGGCTCGCAAGCCGCAGGCTTCGTAGCGATCTTGTTGACACTGTTGGGTCGCGCGGGATTGTGAAAATTCAGACCACAAAAGGTCAACATCAGCTTTGCATATCCGGACTTGGATAAGGGCCAGAGGCATATAGATCTAGATTAACTAGATAGTCATCTAAAGAGGGATTGATACACCATGATCTTCGACTATGTATATCGACCCTGAGGAGCTGATGGGTCTTCCTCACACCCTGTCCGCTGTCTGCGACCCAGACGCTCTCGTGTTGATCTGTATCCGATATAGAAAGTGCCTCATCATGACGGTTTCGCTCAAGATTGTTCATCACGGGCTGTTTAGAAGGGCCATAGAACTAGTATCCTACCACCTCATTCTTGACGTACTCCTTATGACCGTCGGTTGGCCAGGACAGGCTATTTCTTCCAGCGTGGATGGAGATGCCCATCTCATTAGAGCTCCATATTTGACAGCTCCTACATCTGATATTCTCCTTCTGATACACCACTCAGCGCTGTTGCCTCCGCTATTGTCGGTACAATGACTCCTAATAGAACGCTCGAAATCATCTTTCCCCTAGATGGTCTCTCTTGCCAGCTACTTGCCCTCACTCGCACTCATAGCTTCGCGTCTCCGACCATCAGTTCGCCACTCTTCCACAGCGCCCCGCCGTCAATCTCAATCACCGCTCCGTTGACGTGCGCGCCGGCCCGGCTGCACAGGTACACCACCGCGCCGGCGATGTCCTCCGGCTCGCCCAGCCGCCCCATCGGGTTCTGCCTCGCCATCGCGCCCGCCCCTCCCGCGACCTTGAGCAGGCCGTTGGACATCTTGCTCGGGAAGAAGCCCGGCGCGAGGCTGTTGACCGTGACGTGCCGCGGGCCCAGCTCCAGCGCCAGGTTGCGCCCCAGGTGCAGCACCGCCGCCTTGCTGGCCGAGTAGCCGAAGGTGGCGTTCTTGCCCAGCGTGCCCACGCCCAGGCCGGCCACGCTGGCCGTGATGACCACGCGGCTGGGGTCCCGCACCGTGGCCCGCGCCTGCAGCAGGGGCGCGAAGCGCTGGATCGTGTTGAAGACGGCCCGCACGTTCAGGTCCATGACCTTGGCGAAGGCGGAGTCCGGGTGCGTGTCGAAGGCCTCGCCCCAGGTGGCGCCCGCGTTGGCGAGGAGCACGTCGACGTGGTCGGTGTGCTTGGCCACGCCGTCGACGAGCTGCTGCACGCCGGCCAGCGTGGAGGAGTCTGCGGGCACGGCGATGGCGCGCGCACCGGGGGCCAGGTTGGGGAGGGCATTGAGCGCCTTGCAGGCGTCGTCGCAGGCTGCGGCTTTGCGGGAGGAGATGAAGACCTTTGAGCAGCCGGCCTGGAGGAGACTGGGGAAGATGGGTGAGCTAACTTCCTTTTGGGTGCTGGGGAAACAATCAAGTGCTTACGCTGACGCAGCGGCGAGACCTAGCCCCCGGGAGCCTCCCGTCACAACCGCAACCTTCCCCTTCAGGGAGAAGAGGGACGGGAAGTCTTCTAATTGAGCTTCTGCCATCTTGAGCCTGGATCGATTGCTGTTGAAGTGTTCTGAAGAATGCCTGGAAGGATCACTTTAACTCCACTACTATGAGAGAAACGGAGGGCCCATGAACAAGATTGCCTCGGAATGATATCGGGGATTTGAGACACCCCAAAGTCGGGAAGAGCCACCAACTAAATAGGCGTGCATTCGACTCCGCCGTCATAGCTGGGGCATTTTGCGGGGGAGGAGTTGGGGGAGAGAGATGCCGAGCCGAGGTCCACCACCGGTGGGTCCGGCTTTTAGGGGGGGCCACCATTCAGGGGTTCGGCGCCCCCGTGCCCGTGTAAGTCGTCGGCTCCTCAACACCACGACTAAACATCACGACTCCCGACTCACACCACGACTCCACGATTCAACATCGCGACCGCAAATACACGCAACAAGTACCTCTGGTGCACAGACCCGCTTTCGACCTCATCAGGGCGACTGAGCAGGCTGCAATCAGTGAGTGATTCGCTGGACCCGCGGGCAGACTGGGAAAGTATAAAGGAAATCTGCCACCATGCTTTCCGCATCAACCAAACACGCTCTTGGTGATCTTACCTCATCTTCAACAAACCCAAGCAACCTTCTCATAAACACAGGGTGAAACTTCTTCTACATCAACCTCATCCTGTCCCAAGACAACCCCATCTATCCCATCCAGCATACATCACCCGCTTTCAGTCGGACAGCACACACAATATCGTCAGATTCCCAGTCACAAGAACTTCAAGATGCCTGTTGTCACCCGCGATAAGGAGCGCGAGGACTTCGAGCACCTCGACGCTGGCTCCATCCGCGAGGAGATTCAGCACGACGCAGACAAGTCCGCGGATTATGTCACCGTCGAGAAGATGGACGCCGGTATCAACACCACCAAGCCGAAGCAGGCCGCTGAATCCACCCAGCTTCTGAGCCACGAGACGAAGGATTCCGTTACCAAGCGTCACCCTCATGGCGCCGATGCAACCAAGAAGGAGGGTCCGCGCGAGGGCCAGGTCACCGAGGCCGAGCCGGCCCCGGAGCGTGGCGGCCTCGCCGTAGACGCCGCCCGGGACAACCGCAATGAGTCCGAGGCCAGCCTGGTCTTGGTGTTTGCCATCTTGTGCTTGATCCTTTTCCTGGGTTTTCTCAAGCCTATCTATGAGTGGTCCTTCATGTATGGCCGCTACCCGCGTGCTTAAGCCCGAGGACAACCATGCGTCCAGCTCCTCATGTTCCCAAGAGTCTGCCTAGGCGACTGCAGATGCAGAAGCTAGAGATATTGTCGGTAAGTGAGAGCATTGAGGCTGCACTGTGAGTCATGCTAACAGACTTACAGCGCATCTCCACTTCACTTTGTCTCGCCTCGCAACAAGTGGAATCGCACCAGGTCTCGAGGATTCGGAGGGGAGGATTCAGGTTGCTATACTGTGGGCTCAAGGTTCCGGTTTTGTGTTTTAAGGTACTGGCTTCATGGGGTTCTCACGGTTTCTGCGTTTATGGGCCAAAGGCCCCAGGTTCTATGGTTTTAGGTATTGGCTTCATGGGTTCACACGGTTTCGCGTCTGACGCAAAGGTTTATGAGCTTGATCCAGACGGATAGGATGCTAAATCCAGGCATTTCTCCCTGCACGACGATGCTATATGTGTGCACCTGTGAATAGCAGTTGCCTCACAAACGACGATGCCGAACACCGTGCTAAGCTTATGACCAACATTCACCCCTTAATCGTACCGTAGTAATACAGGTAAAGCTTCTCGAGCCACATCCTCAAGTCCATCTCAGTTCGCTGCCGTGAGGGGCTCCTCATGGTGGTCTGCCTCGCGCCCCTCCTCCGGCGCGGCGTCAGCCTCCGGTAAATGAGGACCCCACGTCGCGTTGTCTTCTGTCTGCGACGCGTCGGTCAGCTGCTCACCAGCCTCCCCAGCTGTTGTTGCCGCAGCAGCGGCGGCGGCGGCGGCTTCCGCAGCAGCAGCCTCAGCAGCAGCGGCAGCTTCTTCGGCCTCCCTCCGCCTTCGCTCCTCCGCTTCCAGGTGTGCAATATGCCGCTCTGCCACTCCCGGCGCGATACTAGCGAGGAAGAGCAGTCCCGCGCGCTCAACGCGTCGGATCTGGTCCATCAACCGGTTGGCGTTCGCTTCCCGCCTCTGCGCCACAAGTCTGGCAGCGGCCTGTGCCGGATCAGGCTCCTGCTGGCGCGGCTGAGGGACCGCGTTGGTCGGATCAGCAGCACCCGCGGCGGCACCCTGGTGCGGCTCAGGTGCGGGTTGGCCGTTTGGTCGCATATCGCGGGCCTGGTTTGGGTTTCCAAGTGGCATCAGTCCCTCAAGGTGTCGACGGAAGGGGTCCCATGCCTGGTTGGCCATGCCGTTGAGCAAGCCCGTGTTGATGAGGAACACAGTCAACGCGAGCGAGATCATGGTGATCCACCGAGGCCAACTGGTATCTGCGGCAGAAAACCACCACACAAGCGCGGCCAGACGGACCAGCAGCCAAAAGTGCGGCCAGATTGCCGCCACCAGGGCGCCGGCGCCGGGGTTATTGGGATGTAGCTGTCCTGGAGGGGCGAAGGGACGAACCGGTACCTGCTGGCCTGGTTGTGGCGGCGGCTGCTCATTGAGCGCTTGCTGGTTCATAACCTGCTGCAGATTCTCCCGTATATTTTGGGCGGGTGGCATGGCTTGCTGCTGAGCAGGTTGGCCCAAAGCCTGGCGGTTGTCTACCATCAACGGCTGCCTCGCCGGGCCTGCTGGTGGAGTAAGAAACGACAGTGGGAAAGGTCCCGCAGGGAACCGTGCCGACGGGGTGTAATACATCTCGGAATGGTTGTTTATGAGGAGGGCTCGAGGTCCTAACGGCGACGATAGAATGTACACTTCGGGTTGGCTCTGGCTTACACGGCTCTGCGACCCATTCACACCCGTGCTGCTACCGTGGCTCGGCGTCCTCGCCTGGTCAGGAGTGGCAGTTCTGCTGACCGGTCGCGCAGATCCGGGACGTCGAGGCAGCGTCGCCCCCATGGGGTTGTTCATGCTCTGAAGAGACGCCCCAGATGCACTGCGATGCATCGCATTGGTCATGGCTAGGGTCGCTTGACTAACATCGGCACTTCTCATGATGTTCCGAACATCCGCCGCAGAGAGAGGATTCCGACTGGCAGCCGATGCCGCCCCATTGGGGCCCAGCACTGTCTCGTTGACTAGGACTCTCCAGTGCTGTCCGTTAGGGGTAACCCCCTCCCGCACAAATGTTCGGTTCTCTGGTGGCACGCCTGGGCTGTTCCGGCCGGGGACACCACGAATGACGTTTGGTAGCGAGTTCGGCACTTGGTCCTGAATTCCATGCATGCCCATGGCAGCCCTCGCCTGTTGATTCTGGTTCAGCATTTGGCGATACCCCGCTTCGCGCTGTATCTGGTTCATCCACTGAACCATAGTCTGGTGCTGTTGAGCTAGCAGCTGTTGCGCCACTGCTGGTGCTTGAGCCATAGGCTGGTGCGGGATTGGAGGATTTGGCAAGCCTGGCTGTACGAAACGAGGTGGGATATGTGGATAGGCTTGTCCATGCATTTGAGGTTGCGGTGCGCCTTGTGGATATGGAGATGGAATCGCTGGCCGACCATCTGGGTTCGGCGCTGGGCTTTGGCCTGGCATAGGGGTGGATTGGGTCGAAGAGTGATGGTCGGTAGTGTCTCGCAACACAAGATGAAGTGTCTGCTGGTCGGTATTCCGTAGCTGTGCAGCAATGGGTTAGCCCCTTGTCACAGGGATATCAGGGTTCCTTGGAAGAAAGAGGGATGCAGTACCACTTCTGCTCCGAATACATCCTGCAGAGTCTCGCCATCTCGCGCCAGCAGCCGACCACGGTGGATGAGTCGCTGGTGGTCGTCTGCAGGCTTCATAGGCAGCACATCCCGAATCTTCTGCTTCAGCTGCCTGACCGTCGTCGCTGAGTCAAGCTGAGGGAAGCTGAGCGGCCCGTTGACACCAACTGAAGGAGACACGATCTGGAGGTTCACTGTAAGAGGAGGTACATCCTCGCTGGGTATGGATGATGAGGATGGCGCCGTCTCCTGCGCCATCTTCGCCAAGTCCAAGGTCAGATCGCGATCACTCTGACCAGGTGCGGGTATGCGGCCGTCACCCGTCAGCGATGAAGGAGTGCCGCACAATTGACGGGTGGCAATTGCAGAAAGTTGACTCAGGCCTGCAACACAGCAGCTGGGGAAGGATCGAGGTTTAACATGTCAGAACGATCGACGGAGATCTCCCTTCATGGCAAGAGGAGGAAGGGAAGAGTCCAAATATTTACAGGGACGCCGGTGAGCGTCGACTAGGCGAGCGCCTGAGGACAAGTTGTTGCAATTAATCAGCTCGGAGCGCTGGACAGGGTAGAGTAGATTCGTCAACACGACGCTGTCCACACATTATGGTGTTACTTCCACCGTGGCTTGTTGGACTCGAGTACAGTAGCTTGGTCGGGTAAGTACCTGCCAACTGCAGATACCTCCTGATCACGACAAAATCCCACCCTGAAAAGGTAATTTTGTTTCACTATACTTCCACGCGATGGGTCTAAGCTCCCGCTCCCAGCTTCTAGGAATAGCAGAGCGGAGTTTGCCGGGCGCCAAGCCTCCGGCAACTGTCACAGCAAACTGCGTCATTCTGCCTCCAACCGCAGCTTTGCGTGCAGTGAGGTCTCGACCCCATTTGTCGCAGTAGACTGGACGAACTCTCAGATCCTTCAGCGACTGTCTGGGCACCGCCATCTGCAATTGTCATGTTGAGCAAGAGGATGGCATAGAGTCTTGAATGGCGCAGATGTACACAACCTCCTTGACTGTGCCGAATTGAGCGACACCTCGAACGATCCGCAGGATGGCTTCATTGTCTGTGGCCCCAGGTCTGGCCAGGACCAAGGCCCTCCACGATTTGACCTTCCGCTGCTCGACTTGTCTCTACCGAGAGACATTCCAGCTCTCCGTCAGACCTCGGACTTTAAATGTTGCTGCGGGCCGCCGACTCTTCTCACAACAATCCCAACAAAGACCAAAGTTTTCATCTCGACTGCGGACGGCGTGGAACAGCAGCAGGATCCAATGGTACCAGATACCCGTCGGAGTGGGCATTGGTTTTCTGGGATTTCTACAGTTCTATAAAACCTACACAAAGGAGAAGGAAAGGCAAGAACAGGAAAGTGGTGATGGTGAGACGCGGCCTAAGAAGCGTCCCCGCATCCGGCCGGAAGGGCCCTGGTATGTCTGCGGCTTGTCTGTGCGAGGGCAGCCAGTGACTGACCAGATATTAGGCAAGTGCAGATAATGTCTACCCTGCCATTGAAGGCCCTTTCGAGACTCTGGGGCAGGTTCAACGAGTTGACCATCCCGTACTATCTACGGGTTCCTGGCTTCAAGCTCTATTCCTTTATCTTTGGTGTCAAGTCCGTCCCATATTATTGCCCATACGTTGGAAGGTGGCCTAACACTGCTACAGCCTTGATGAAGTAGCCGAACCAGACCTCCATGTTTATCCCAATCTGTCTGCATTCTTCTACCGGACTCTCAAACCAGGTGCTCGGCCACTAGACCCCGATCCTAACGCGCTCTTATCACCATCCGATGGCAAGGTCTTGCAGTTCGGACAGATCGAGGGTGGCGACATAGAACAGATCAAGGGTATGACCTACAGCATAGATGCTCTCTTGGGAAAGAATACTCCTACGCCAAGCATTTCCGAGAAGAGCGAGAGTGAAAAGTCGTCTGCCTCTTCTACCGGAGAGCTTCAGAAGGACGAGGAGCTCGTCAAGCAGGACGAAGAGTTCGCTCGCGTCAATGGTATCCCCTACACTCTGCCGACACTGCTTTCTGGCCCATCCATGTCCCAGAAGAAGGATCGGATAGAAGACCAATCTGCCGCTAGCGCGAGCCCGGCGACCGTGTCCCAAGTACGGGCAGATCTTGAGATGGGGGAAAAGCCTTGGTACGACATCCTGTCACCGGAAAAGCGCACAGCGCTATACTACGTGGTTATCTACTTGGCGCCCGGCGACTACCACCGGTTCCACTCGCCTGCCAACTGGGTGGTCGAGCGCCGGCGTCACTTCGCGGGCGAGCTCTATAGTGTCTCGCCCTATCTACAGCGGACGCTACCAGGCCTGTTTACGCTCAACGAGCGCGTCGTGCTCCTGGGCCGCTGGCGCTGGGGCTTCTTCAGCTACGTGCCGGTGGGGGCCACCAACGTCGGCTCCATCAAGATCAACTTCGATCGCGAGCTGCGCACCAACAGCCTGACGACCGACACAGCCGCGGATCGCGCCGCTGAGGAGGCTGCCAAAAGGGGCGAGGTGTACGCGGGCTTCTCGGAGGCGACGTACGAGAACGCCAGCAGCGTGCTGCACGGGTACGCACTGCGGAGAGGCGAGGAGATGGGCGGTTTCCAGCTGGGCAGCACAATTGTGATGATTTTCGAGGCGCCGACAGTCGAGGTCGACCCGTTGGCGGAGACGCGGAACGGCGGGTGGACATGGGCGGTTGAAAAGGGGCAGAAGGTAAAGATGGGACAGCCGCTGGGCCGCATTCAGGAATAGACGTGTTGTTCTATATGTACCGTGTAACCAATTCCCCTGCTCAACAGCACACTGTAAACGAATACGGAAGAGCCTTTGCTGCGACTTGTTTAGCGAATATGTGTGGTTGTTAATTGGTATACTCTGACCGAGGTGAACCAACTCGTTGAGCTCGTGGACCAGGCCATCCTATATGGATGCAGAAATGCAGTGTATAGCACATAGACACATATTAACGTATTTCCCGCCCTGCTCGACCACGCTGCCCGACCACCCAAAAATCTCACCAGAAGTCTGAGTTGCTGGGTTAATGAATATTAAGAAAAGTAAACCTTTCTATTTAGGTAAGCTTGCTGGGGCACGGAGTCTCCGCAGGCTCCTAGTGAAGACTATCTTCTCTAGCTTTGTGGGGATGTTTCCTGAGAGGAGTCGGTCAACAAGACAAAGCGGTCTAAGGAGTAAGCATATAGTGATACCACGTATCAATCAGCCCGAGGGACTTGTTGCCGCCGGGTTACTGTGACATTTCCTGTCTTTCAACATCCCTTGCTCTCTGGGCAAACGGTCACGGCGACGGGTCCGGGGCCCGACAAGTGAATACCGAGACAAGGCTGTACTATGCTGCGTTGTCATTGGAGAGCAAAAGATGAATCTATTGGGTACGCGCGCGTGTCGAATGCTGCGTTGTTCATTCTCTCTGCTGCAGCTCTGTGAGATCATCCCAAAATCTAGACCGGGGAGCGCTCTCGTTGCTTTCAGTCCCAATGGTAGAGGGGACGATATTCACTCTCTACGAGTAGTAGCATTGACTCGGTGGAAGTTCCGCCCCAGTCTATCTATCTTTATCGAGGCCTAGATCTCCTCTTACTATGTTAGATGCGGGGCAGAGGCTGAGCTGTTGGAGAGCGGAGCGTTGCCTATCATCTCCTGGGAGCCATTAGCTCGAAAGAAGGGATGGTACTCTAGTAGGTAGACATCGCAAGCCTCAGAGGGGCAGCACCGACAGAGAAGACAAAGCCGGGAGGGTCTCGCCGTGTCTCGTCGGAGAAAGGGCCGCCAGGAATGAGCGGGCGGGCTGCCAGGTTCTCCTCACCTGGCCGGGCCTTGGTACAGTAGAAGTTAAGGTTCAGGTGAGGCATGTAACCTTGACTTAAACGTGAGGAGGGTAGGTAGAAATCAATCGGGGTCAGGCCAATGAAAATTTATCTTGCGGCGCGCGTCCCTTCTACCTGACGGCAGACGCTTTGCCAACAAACCGAGAACCCCATTCATTCCCTTTTCAACCACTCGCCCTTTTGCCTCTCAACACCGCACCCCACTTTCTCACACTCGTACTTTTTTCTCTCCAAAATTTCCGTCGTCGATTCCTAATAAATCGACCTTTCGCCTCACTCTCCCTTCCGTTTGCCCGTCTCTCCCTCTTTCGCGTCTTCCCATCTCTCTCCCGTCATCAGCGCCTCGCACGACTTGACTCTCCCAGCAGCCAGCGCAAGCTACGAACGACGTCGCGATGGCCGAACCCATCAGAAACAAGCGAGGAGACATCCCCACCGCTCCGTAAGTCCCACCTGGCTGTTCCCTCCCCAACACCTACCCGATAAGCATCTCGCAGACGGTCGCTAACATCGGATTCTGTGGCTTGCAGCACCCCTCAGAACACTCCCCTCAACAATGCTCCCATCTCATCGCACGCCCAGCAGCCCGGCGTCGCCAGCATCAAGGAGGGTCAGTATACGTTCCGGCATCCAGCGGCTGCATGCCGATCCCGCTCATCCGCTGACTTTTCGCCACAGAGGATCTTGACCGTGCCGCTGCGGCTTCTATCTTCGCACAGAACCCCAAGCTCGTCCAGATGATCCAGGGCAAGCTGGGCACCCTTGTTGGCCGTTCCTCTGGATACATCGAGTCCCTGCCTACCCAGGTCAAGAAGCGTGTTGCCGGTCTCAAGGGCATCCAGAAGGAGCACTCGAAGCTCGAGGCCGAGTTCCAGGAGGAGGTTCTCCAGCTTGAGAAGAAGTACTTCGCAAAGTTCACCCCGCTGTATGAGAAGCGTTCTGCCATCGTCAATGGAGCTACCGAGCCTACCGAGGATGAGGTTCAGGCTGGTGAGGAGGATGAGGAAGAAGAGGAGCCTGAGGAGCCCGAGGCTGAGGCTGAGAAGGAGGAGAAGCCTGCTGAGCCCGCCGAGCCCGTAAAGGGTATTCCCGAGTTCTGGCTGTCTGCCATGAAGAACCAGATCTCTCTGGCCGAGATCATCACCGACCGTGACGAGGGTGCTCTCAAGCACCTGACGGACATCCGCATGGAGTATCTGGATCAGCCTGGATTCCGGTTGATCTTTGAGTTCTCGGAGAACGAGTACTTCACCAACAAGACGATCACTAAGACGTACTACTACCAAAACGAGAGCGGCTACGGCGGTGATTTCATCTACGACCATGCGGAGGGTGACAAGATCAACTGGAAGGAGGGCAAGGACCTGACCGTGCGGGTAGAGCAGAAGAAGCAGAGGAACAAGAGTGAGTTCGCAACCCGCATGCCTGCGACAGACCCGCGCTAACAGACCCAGACACGAAACAGACTCGCATTGTCAAGAAGACTGTCCCCACCGAGTCTTTCTTCAACTTCTTCTCCCCGCCCAAGGCCCCCAGTGACGAGGATGACGATGATGCGGCTTCTGACATTGAGGACCGCCTTGAGCTCGATTACCAGCTTGGCGAAGACATCAAGGAGAAGCTCATCCCCCGTGCTATCGACTGGTTCACTGGCGAGGCGCTTGCCTTCGAGGAACTGGACGAGGAGGAGTTGGAGGAGGACTTTGAGGATGATGATGACGAGGATGACCTCAGCGAGGATCGTGACGATGAGGAGGAGGAGTCTGATGAGGACGAGGTAAGCAACCCCTGAGTCTCTCTGTGTTGTGTGCGACGAAAAGTCTGGGTCTAACGGCGCTCTCCAGGACGATGCCTCTAAGCCGAAGCAGGAGGCTGCGGAGTGCAAACAGAGCTAAGCATGCTCGTCCAACGTCTTATCATCAGTTCCTTGCTTCCTGCTCAAGGATCATTGGTCCGTGATTGCCGCTGGGCAGATCATGATGGACACATCTGCGATATATCTGGCTGCTTCATTTGCAGTGTTGGCTTTGAGGGGGTCCCGTTAACAGCATCGTGATTCAACCTATAGACCATAATCAACTCAAAAAGGTCGAGGGGGTTCAACGTTTTGGAGTCGCTGCCTTTCCCCGCGTGTTTTTGCAAATGAAAGCTTGGCGACGCCTGTACGTTCCGAGGAGATGTTGGCGGCTCCTCCGGGATATCGCCATAGATTGGCCGTTCTAGGTACGGATTCGCCGAATTGAGGGACGAGAGGCAAGTGCCTCGTTTGGAGGCGGATTATCATCACCATGAGAGACAGATAGGTAGAGACACCAGTCACCGCAGTCACCACCAGGAATTGATTTAGGGCACAAAGCAGGCTGCTACTTAATTATGGCGTTTATATCTCGACAGTTCTGTCAGTCGCTCGGGTGTCCTCGTGTGTTTCTACGTGAACTTGCACCGATACTGAATGGCGGGCGTGCTGACTCCTTCCTCCGCCTTCCAAATAACGTGAAGAGAAGAGAGAGCGGCAAAAACTGTATCAGTCGGTACCACAGCGGGTGGCTGATAAGCACCGTTTGGTACCTTGCAGATGGTGCAATATGATGAGAGCGCACTGAAAATGTGGTTGTCACTGACACCCTGCAGCTGCATGACGACGTGGCAAAATTTGGCATTGCCCCTCCTTACGTCGTCCGACTGCTGTCATGACAGCCAACGGTTCGACAAACGGTCTTGTCTCATCTCGAGAGAGCATCACACAGAAGCGAGCATCTCACACCGCCGTCCCAGTTATTCTGGGTCGATTGACGGGATTTTAGCACGGGATTAGCCTGGGAGGCTCCGTCCCTTGTCATCCAGGCGGGCATTTCGCCGGAAGAGTTTTCAGCGTCACTGCGGAGGGGCTCGGAGTGAGCATATGACTCAACCCCACCATGCATGCCACCACCACTACTCACCACTGCCGGCCAGGGTCCTTCCTGACCAACACCGCTCGACTTACACACGCTCATCGACGACTGTGTCTCTTATACACAGTAGACTAAGAGACCAACAAAGACGCACAAGATGGCTTCCCAGGCTCAGGACATCAACGCACCCAACCGGCTGAACCGGGCTGTCTCGCACAGCCTCAGCGTCTCCCCGCAGGCCTCCTTCCACTCCCCGCCCTCCAGCTTCGCTCAGAGCTTTGGCGCTGGGATCCCCCGGAGAGCCGCGCCAAAGCCGCTGAAGCCCTTCGACACCCAGGACATCAAGATCCTGCTCCTCGAGAATGTCAACCAGAGCGGCAGAGACATCCTGACTGAGCAGGGCTACCAGGTTGAGTTCCTAAAGACCTCACTGCCGGAGGATCAGCTCATTGAGAAGATTCGGTGAGTGTGCAATTCTCTGTGTCCGTGTTCGGCCGCCCCTTCTTCACCTTAACCACCGGACCACACCGAGATAGTCTCAACCGCTCCATGCCACCGGTTCCTCGTTGCTACGGGCATATTTTACTTACACCCCAATTCCAGAGATGTCCATGTGATCGGCATCCGCTCCAAGACCAAGCTCACAGAGAAGGTCCTGCGCCAGGCCAAGAACCTTCTTGTCATCGGCTGCTTCTGCATCGGCACCAACCAGGTGGATCTGGATTATGCCGCCAAGCACGGCATCGCCGTCTTCAACTCACCCTTTGCCAACTCCCGCAGCGTTGCTGAGATGATGATTGCTTGGATTATTACCCTCGCCCGCCAGATTGGCGACCGCTCCAACGAGATGCACCGCGGCACTTGGAACAAGGTCAGCTCCAAATGCTGGGAAATCCGCGGCAAGACGCTAGGTATGGCTCATTCTGCTTGCTTTCCGCTTTCTTTCCGGAGCTTTGTCCCTGTCCCATAGTTGCTCACACTCGTCACCAGGCATCGTCGGTTACGGCCATATCGGCTCCCAGCTCTCAGTCCTTGCCGACGCTATGGGCATGCAGGTCATCTACTACGATATCCTGACGCTCATGGGCCTGGGCACTGCCCGGCAGGTCCCAACGCTGGACGCACTGCTGGAGGAGGCCGACTTCGTGACGCTGCACGTGCCCGAGACGCCAGAGACCAAGAACATGATCTCGACGGCACAGCTTGAGAAGATGAAGGAGGGCGCGTACCTCCTCAACGCCAGCCGCGGCACCGTCGTTGACATCCCCGCGCTGATCAACGCGATGCGCAGCGGCAAGATTGCTGGCGCCGCGCTCGACGTGTATCCGAACGAGCCGGCGGCGAACGGCGACTATTTCAACAAGGACCTCAACCAGTGGGGGGAAGACCTGCGCAGCTTAAAGAACATCATCCTCACGCCACATATCGGCGGCAGCACCGAGGAGGCTCAGCGTGCCATCGGCGTAGAAGGTAAGCTAATAAGCTCCCACCCGGCAACGTGGTTCTACTTGTCATGTCAGCTGACTCTTTGCTCTTTCTCTTCTAGTCGGGGAGGCACTTGTCCGCTACATCAACCAGGGCGTCACGCTGGGCAGCGTCAACCTGCCAGAGGTGACCATGCGCTCCATCACGCTCGAGGAACCCAACCACGCTCGGGTCGTCTACGTCCACCAGAACGTGCCCGGTGTGCTGCGGAAAGTTAACGAGATTCTTGGCAACCACAACGTCGACAAGCAGATCAGCGACAGCAGAGGCGATGTGAGAATCTCGACCCCTTCTTACATGCTCACCTCCCATGGTCGTATACTGACGGGGTACTGCTGCAGATTGCCTATCTTATGGCAGACATCAGCGATGTCAAGCCAGGCGACATCCGGGAGATTTCGGACAGCCTGGATGCCTTGAGCTGTGAGTTCCCTGTGCTCGGCCTGTCTTTCGTCTGCTAACTCGATGTCTTTACAGCTCGCATCATGACCCGGATTCTGTTTTAGAGACGGGTTGTATATCTCCTATTTTTTTTTCCTCTCGTCTCTTCCTCTAGGGCTCAGGAGCTGTCTAGCAACGCGTGCCGCGTGCATGGAGTGATAGACACGGAAAAGTTCAACAACAATGGGCCGGCTTGCATATGAGTATCACCACGGAGCATTCGGGGACATCTGCCTTGGCGATATGTTCAACATGGCCCAGAGAAGATGAAAAACATGAGGTTCGAGGGTTTCTGCATGCGCATGGTTGAACAGCAAAAAGAAAGGGGGGAAACCAAAGGTAGAAAAGTAATGAGGCTGAAAATATCTCAGTGATGTCGCTAGCAAATATCCTTTTCACAATGGTGGGAGTCTCCCCGGCAGATCATTCAGGGGTCGTTCACGCATTACCGCGTTTGAAACGTTGAGACTGCAGAAGCACAGGCCTTTCCGGGTAGAAGTTTCCAGGCCATCGTGTGATTACCGGAGATTATCGTGCTTCCGTCCTTGGCTGCTGCCCTGTGCCTGTTGCAGGATTTCTCACAGAAGGCACATGTGCCGGAGACAGGACCGGAAACGTGTAATTCGAGTTTTGGAGCACGTCAGGGCTGGGGAGGCGGAGAGGACGGGCAGATGACGCAGCAATCTCTTTGTATTCTTCAGCAACGTCTGCAGATCTTCTCGCTGCATCACGTCACATCTGCTAAGGATCTTAACGCAGCGCCCATACGAGCACGGCCTGACGCTGGTAGCAGGGCGAAGATCAGGTCCATCCGAGCTTGGACAGTATTTCAACGGAGATGGGCGAAAGGAAGCAATATGGAAGCTTCTTGGATTAGGGGCTTGCAGGGGGCAGAGGCGACGCGAGGTATCATCGTACCGTACACTCATAGTTAGGTACTCGGGCCTAGCGCGAACACCGGTGAGCGGGCGCCAGCGCGTCGGCTCCACGCAACTTTATAAGGGGACAAGCCCCATTCGATGGAAGGTACTCCGTCCACGTACCTCGTCGCGGTGGATGGATGGATGGATGGGTGGGAAGAGCAGCGGCTGGCGGTTCGATGTCAGCTCGAAGGCGTTGCTCACCCACGAGAATAGAAACAGAGCACTGATGTATCTGCACGTACGTGTACGGAGTTGCTGACCTGGAGGTACTCCGTGCAGCAGTCATCACATGCTGCGATGGCGAACTCGAGATATCTCGCCCAGTTGAGTCAAGGACATTCCACCGTAGGTTGACGTTTCCCGTACACGAACGCAGCCCGGCAGTAGGTAAGGTACCTAGACAGGTAGCGTAGCCAGCAAGCTGAAGTACCCCAAGGGTATTTGCCGGGGCCCACGCCACGGACAGCACGTGGGCTCAACACGATCGAGCGACAAGAATGTGACTTTTGGGGACCCCGTGCTTCGAGCCCGCAGCAGCACCTCACCGTCCTCAGGTCCCGTCGCCCCCCCTTGTTCGGGCTGATACACGCCGGTACACACTACACACGCTGCAAGCGTGGGCTCTTTCCCGCCCCCTTTCCCAACTTTGACTGCTAGACCCCTTATGGAAAGCCTCCCAGCAACAAATTTCGAGACCGACGCCAACTGACGCCAACCAACCACCACCTCGCCCGTTTCGCGCGTCTCTCTCCTGCGTCCGCCTCTGACCGACCGCAGCCAGCAGCAGCAGCAGCAGTAGCAGCAACGACGAGCAGCAAAGCACTGCCCTCCCGTCCACCAGGAAATCCATCCTCGGGATCCCCTCGACTCCCAGTATCACTGCCGGCATCGTCTTTTTCTTGGCCTGTCAAGTCTGTATTGTTCTCCCTAATCTTCGTGAATGTCTCCTCTACAGTGCCCTCGCCGAACCTGCAGCCGGTAGTTTCTGGTCCCTTGACCTCCCTCCCTCCGATCCCCGACCTCTCAGCCTCTAGCGGCATCTAGAAGACCAGCGCAACGTTTCCTTCCCATCCACATAGCCGGCACATCTCCATACACCCCGAATAATGTCATCGAACTATGACATCGGCACGAGAGCATGGCAGCCCGATGCCGCCGAGGGCTGGGTTGCCTCAGAAGTCGTGCAGAAGACGGCCGACGGTGATAAGGTGACCATCGTCTTCAAGCTGGACAATGGCGAGGTAAGCATCACCCCCAGACTTCCGAGGCAACCTCACAAGCTTGGTCTGACCTTACGGCAACCCTGTGATAGACAAAGGAGATCAAGGTCTCTGCGGAGGCCCTTCACAGCGGCAACGATTCGTCATTACCACCGCTCATGAACCCTACGATGCTCGAAGCCAGCGATGACTTGACCAACCTCTCCCATCTCAACGAGCCTGCCGGTATGCACCCTTCACATAACCTTCGCTGTTCTTTCGGCCCGCTAATCTCTGCCGGCTCCTACAGTCCTTCAGGCCATCCGCCTAAGATACCTCCAGAAAGAGATCTACACATACTCCGGTATCGTGTTGATAGCAACGAACCCCTTCGCCCGCGTCGACTCGCTGTATGTGCCGGGCATGGTACAGGTATATGCCGGCAAGCAGAGGGCAACACAGGCTCCGCATCTCTTCGCCATTGCAGAGGAAGCCTTCATGTACGGGGTCCTCGGTCCTCGAACCCACATTCCGAAGCTGACACTTTGATATAGGGACATGCTGCGAGATGGAAAGAACCAGACGATTGTAGTCTCAGGCGAGTCTGGTGCTGGAAAGACCGTGAGCGCTAAGTACATTATGCGGTATTTTGCGACGAGAGAGTCGCCCGACAACCCAGGGGGCAAGTCCAAGAAGGGTGCGGAAGCCATGAGCGAGACGGAGGAGCAGATCCTGGCCACGAATCCCATCATGGAAGCCTTCGGCAACGCGAAGACCACCCGAAACGACAACTCCTCCCGATTCGGTAAATACATCGAGATCATGTTCGACAAGAAGACCAACATCATCGGTGCCAAAATCAGGACATATCTGCTCGAACGGTCAAGATTGGTTTTTCAGCCTCTGAAGGAGCGCAACTACCACATCTTCTACCAGATGATCGCAGGCGTCACAGAACAGCAACGCCAAGAACTGGCGCTACTCCCGGTCGAGCAGTTCGAGTATCTCAACCAGGGCAACACACCTACGATCGATGGCGTGGACGACAAGGCTGAGTTCAAGGCAACAATGGCCTCGTTGAAGACCATTGGTGTCAATGAGTCTCAGCAGGCTGAAATCCTGAAGCTGCTCGCTGGTCTCTTGCATATAGGCAACGTCAAGATCGGAGCCTCCCGCACTGACAGCGTCCTAAACCCGAGCGAGCCATCCCTCGAGAAGGCCTGTGCCATCCTGGGTATTAATGCTACCGAGTTCGCCAAGTGGATCGTCAAGAAACAACTGATCACCCGCGGAGAGAAGATCATCTCGAACTTATCCCAGGCACAGGCTATTGTCGTCCGTGATTCCGTCGCGAAATATATCTACTCGAGTTTGTTCGACTGGCTAGTGGAGGTCATCAACCACAGTCTGGCCACCGAAGAGGTACTAAACCGGGTGAACTCGTTCATCGGCGTGCTCGACATCTACGGTTTCGAACATTTCGCCAAGAATTCTTTTGAGCAGTTCTGCATTAACTATGCCAACGAGAAGTTGCAGCAGGAGTTCAACCAGCATGTATTCAAGCTGGAACAAGAGGAATACCTGAGGGAGCAGATCGACTGGACGTTCATCGACTTCTCCGACAATCAGCCTTGTATTGACCTGATCGAGGGTAAGATGGGTATCCTGTCTCTCCTCGATGAAGAGTCACGACTGCCCATGGGTTCGGACGAGCAGTTTGTGACCAAGCTGCATCACAACTACGCCGGCGACAAGCATCAGTTCTACAAGAAGCCCCGATTCGGAAAGTCAGCCTTCACTGTGTGCCATTATGCCATCGATGTCACCTACGAGTCCGAGGGTTTCATAGAAAAGAACCGGGACACCGTGCCTGATGAGCATATGGCCGTCCTGCGGGCTACAAAGAACGGCTTCCTCGCATCGGTCCTTGACGCCGCTTTGGCTGTCCGAGAGAAGGATGTCGCTTCTGCATCATCTAACGCCGTCAAGCCGACAGCAGGAAGGAGGATCGGTGTGGCTGTTAACAGGAAGCCCACACTGGGTGGCATCTTCCGCTCCTCGCTGATCGAGCTGATGAATACGATCAATAACACTGACGTGCACTATATTCGGTGTATCAAGCCCAACGAGGGGAAGGAGGCTTGGAAGTTTGAGGGACCTATGGTCTTGAGTCAGCTGCGAGCCTGCGGTGTCCTCGAAACCGTCCGCATCAGCTGTGCCGGATACCCAACGAGATGGACCTACGAGGAATTCGCCCTTCGCTACTACATGCTCGTCCCGTCTTCTCAATGGACGTCAGAAATCAGGCAAATGGCAAACGCGATCCTGACCAAGGCATTGGGCGAGAACACTGGAAAGGGTACCGACAAGTATCAGCTGGGTCTGACCAAGATCTTCTTCCGCGCCGGCATGCTCGCTTTCTTAGAGAATCTTCGGACAAACAGGTTGAACGACTGTGCCATCATGATACAGAAGAACCTGAAGGCGAAGTACTATCGGAACAGGTATCTCGCCGCTCGAAGGGCGATCATTACCTTCCAGGCCGCGACCAGGGGATACATGGCTAGGAAACATGCCCAGGAACTCCGGACTGTCAAGGCTGCCACCACTATCCAGCGTGTGTGGCGGGGCCAGAAGGAAAGAAAGAGCTTCTTGCGTATCCGTGGCGACGTTGTCCTTGCCCAGGCTGCTATCAAGGGCTACCTGCGCAGAAAGGAGATCATGGAGACTCGCGTCGGGAATGCCGCCCTGCTTATCCAGAGAGTCTGGAGGTCAAGAAAGGCGCTCCGCACGTGGAGGCAATACCGCAAGAAGGTTACTCTTATTCAGAGCCTGTGGCGTGGTAAGACGGCCCGGCGTGGATACAAGAAGATCCGTGAGGAGGCTCGCGATCTCAAGCAGATCTCCTATAAGCTGGAGAACAAGGTTGTCGAGCTTACCCAGTCTCTCGGCACTATGAAGGCGCAGAACAAGGAGCTGAAGAACCAGGTTGAGAACTACGAGGGCCAGATCAAGTCATGGAAGACAAGACACAACGCCCTTGAAGCCAGGACCAAGGAGCTCCAGACCGAGGCTAACCAGGCCGGCATCGCCGCAGCTCGTCTGCAGGCCATGGAGGACGAGATGAAGCAGCTGCAGCAGCGGTTTGAGGAGTCATCCTCCAACGTCAAGAGGATGCAGGAGGAGGAGCGCGAGCTGCGGGATTCTCTGCGCGCCACGAGCACGGAACTCGAAGCCGCCAGGCAGGAGGCCGAGCGTCACGAGACCGAGAAGAACAATCTGCGCCAGCAGCTCGTAGAGCTGCAGGATGCCCTGGAAATCGCGAAGAGAAACATGCCCGTCAATGGAGAGCTTACCAATGGCAATGGACCCGCCCCGCCACTGGTCAACGGCCTTATCAACCTTGTCTCCTCCAAGAAGCCGTCGAAGCGTCGCAGCGCTGGTGCGGAACCGCGCGAGGTGGATCGCTTCAGTGCCGCGTACAACCCGCGGCCGGTCTCTATGGCCGTCACTGGTCGCCAGAACCTGTCTGGTGCCACCTTCATTCCCGGCGTGGACAGCATCGAGCTAGAGCTCGAGTCCCTCCTTGCTGATGAGGATGGCCTCAATGAAGAGGTGACGATGGGTCTTATCCGTAACCTGAAGATTCCGTCGCCCAACACCACCCCGCCACCGTCCGATAAGGAGGTCCTGTTCCCGTCCTACCTCATCAACCTGGTCACCTCGGAGATGTGGAACAACGGCTTCGTCAAGGAGTCTGAGCGCTTCCTCGCCAATGTCATGCAGTCAATCCAGCAGGAAGTCATGCAGCACGAGGGCGACGAGGCTATCAACCCCGGCGCCTTCTGGCTCTCGAACGTCCATGAGATGCTCTCCTTTGTCTTCCTCGCCGAAGACTGGTATGAAGCCCAGAAGACTGATAACTACGAGTATGATCGTCTCCTGGAGATCGTGAAGCACGATCTCGAGAGCTTGGAATTCAATATTTACCACACGTGGATGAAGGTCTTGAAGAAGAAGCTTCACAAGATGATCATCCCAGCCATCATCGAGTCACAGTCTCTTCCGGGCTTCGTCACGAATGAGAATAACAGATTCCTCGGGAAGCTCTTGCAGACGAACTCGACGCCGGCCTACAGCATGGATAACCTGCTCAGCCTGCTGAACAGCGTCTTCCGGGCCATGAAGGCCTACTACATCGAGGACTCCATCATCACACAGGCGATCACGGAGCTCCTCCGCCTCGTCGGCGTCACCGCCTTCAACGATCTGCTGATGCGGCGCAACTTCTTGTCGTGGAAGCGGGGCCTCCAGATCAACTACAACATCACCCGTATCGAGGAGTGGTGCAAGAGCCACGACATGCCTGAGGGCACTCTGCAGCTTGAGCACCTTATGGTAAGTGGCCGAGATAACCAATGGGTGCTTCAAATGCTAACTATTTCTTCAGCAAGCGACCAAGTTGCTGCAGCTTAAGAAGGCGACCCTCAATGACATTGAGATCATCCAGGATATCTGCTGGATGTAAGTTGACCCGGGAATAGTTCACCAGCATGCTTAAAGAGATAGTTGCTAACTCATTCTGAAAGGCTCTCTCCCAACCAGATCCAGAAGCTCCTGAACCAGTACCTTGTTGCCGACTACGAGCAGCCGATCAACGGGGAGATCATGAAGGCCGTTGCATCAAGGGTAACTGAGAAGAGTGACGTTCTGTTGCTCCAAGCTGTCGACATGGACGATAGTGGTCCGTACGAGATCGCAGAGCCCAGAGTGATCACCGCTCTGGAGACTTACACTCCCTCTTGTACGTCTCTTCCCCTCTGCATGCGACTGATACAAATATCTGACTTTCACTTCAGGGTTGCAAACTCCGCGGCTTAAGCGTCTCGCCGAGATTGTGTCGGCGCAGGCTATCGCACAACAAGAGAAGTTCGAGTACTCGGACTCCGGTTTCGACGGCAATGGCGAACTCGCCGAGGTTGACGAGGCACCGGAAGCCATCGAGGCCAACGCCTAGTGGGTTAAGCCGGGCCTGAAGTCGGGAATGGCCAAGCTCAGTCCCGCTTCTTTCCTACTGTCCGCGTTCAGAAATCCAAGGCGCACGGGTACTCGAGGCGGGGCGCCGTACCAACGCCTGCGGAGCACCAGCAGCTGAGAGCTGGTCAAAACAGCCCACAACCCTCCCCTCCGAAACATACATATCTTCTATCCAGTTCCGGCGGCAGCGGCGTGTTGGTGGCACCAAGACATGTTTTCCAATTGCTTCGCGTTGCTGGGGTCCTTCTGGTTAGTGGAACAGGGAAACTACAAAGTTTGGCTTTTGAATTTTATTTAGACAGTCGCACAACGTTCGGAACTATCACATACAACAACACCTACGCGGTATGGAAATCATAGGAATGGGCGTTTTTAATGTTTTCCCCCTCCCGAGACGGAGCCATCTTTCGATGCAGCTGTTTTGGGCCACTTTTGGGGACGGAAATGTTGTGGAGGAGAGTACAGGAGAGCAGAGCAGACGAGAGAAGTCATGAGTAGACGAGCGGGAGAGGGAGGATGATGGATGAATGGATGGGCTTGTGTAGCACTTAGCTGTACTATTGTCAAGGAAAATAACTTACCCTGTCTTCCTCCTTGGCTGCGTAAGACATACATGAGTGATACCCAAGCTTCTGTTCGAAACATCAAGATAGCACTGAATGATGAACTTCCAATAGCGACATGTCAGGATGTTTGGCAGTGGTGCACGTGATGTCCACGCCTGGAAAGCAGCACCTGAAAAGAAATTTTCCTGACTCCCTCGATATCTGCATGCGACCGCTTGATATTGCCCAAACCGCGAATAAACTCCCAGCAACAATTTTGCCGACTTTGAGCATTAGAGATAATCAGGGTTACGCCTCTTCAACAGGATCAAAGCTAGAAAGGAAGAAAAATTCCGTGTCGCCAATTGTGTCTAAGACTTCCTCTCATCACACCTTTCTACAGAGTGTAGTGATCTAAGTGGGACACCTTAAACCAGGAGAGAAAATAGGGGGGAAGGCAAATAAGTCAGCAAGACAGCACAGAACAGAAGCCAAAACAAAAATGGCGAGGACGTCGCCAAACATCATCATCACGGGGACACCGGGGACGGGCAAGACGACGCACAGCGAGCTGCTGGCAGAGCGGACGGGGCTGCGGCACCTGTCGGTCAACCAGGTGGTTAAGGAGCGCGAGTGCCACGAGGGGTGGGACGACGAGTTCCAGAGCTGGATCGTGGATGAGGACAAGGTATTAATCTTCTCCTTGTCTTCTCATTGATGAGAGGAAGCCCCTTCTTTGGTCCTATTGAGGAGTGCTCTTGATGCAGAAAGACACAGAGAGAGGAAGAGTATATGGTGTATCACGAACTGTCGAGGCTAACGAGTGAATAAAGTTGCTGGACGCGATAGAAGACGAGGTCAAGGCCGGCGGGTGCATCATCGACTGGCACGCCTGTGACCTGTTCCCCAAGAGCTGGATCGACCTCGTGGTCGTGCTGAGGGTCGACTCGGACAAGCTGTACGACCGGCTTACGGCAAGGTAAGACTCGGCCCCCTTTCCCTATCTTCAAGTCACAGCAGACCAACGGCATAATATGCTGGATCGTCTGATGCTGTTGCTATTCCCTCGCTTCCTTCCTCCATGGCCGTCAAGTCACCGGCTGCAATGCACCACGCCGCATGGGGAAGGAAGCCTTGAGACAGGATTTCAACAGGACTAACTTTGGGGAACCAGAAACTACCCAGAGAAGAAACTGCAGGAGAACATCGACTCGGAGATCATGGAGGTGCTGCTGGAGGAGGCGCGGGAAGCGTACGACCCTGAGATTGTGGTGGAGCTGACGAGCAACACGAGCGAGGAGATGGAGACCAACGTGGATCGCATTGAGGCGTGGCTGAAGCAGTGGAAGGAGGACAACAAAGCGGAGGAGACGTGACGGCTGTGAATCTTGATATTTTCCCCGTCATTTAGAGCATCGAGGAACTGAGGCTCTTCGCCGTGTAGTTGAGTCGCAATGGGTGATACACCTTAATCGCATAACTACGGCGAACAACGATGCCAGCGAGAGGGACTTACGGTGCGCATGCAGGAAACGGGGGTTTTCGGCGACCACAACCGTACTGCCTAGCTACCTATTGTAACACGAGCTAGACTCATCCTCATTCCGCTCGCGCCAATTCATAAAAGACGCCGTGTTACTCTCACTGTTGCCTGTCCCCTCGAGTTATTCAGTCTCTCTTCACTCACGAGTTTCCCCCGAGGAAGAGTTGAAAAATCATGGCCGCCGAGCCGACGACCCACGCCCCGCACGTGGTGAACTTCATCACGGGCAACAAGAACAAGCTCGTGGAGGTCAAGGCGATCCTCGAGCCCGCCATCGAGGTGCGCTCGCAGGCGCTGGACCTGCTCGAGATCCAGGGCACCCTCGAGGAGGTCACGCTCGACAAGTGCAGGCGCGCCGCCGACCTGGTGGGCGGGCCCGTCCTGGTCGAGGACACGAGCCTGTGCTTCAACGCCCTCGACGGCCTGCCGGGTCCGTACATGTATGGCAACCCCCCTTTCCTTGCCCACGCCCAGCGTTCATTCTTCTCCGGCTTTCATAGTTGGCAGAACCTCTCTTATGTACTTAGTGTGTGGACGTTTTGCTGACTGCAAACGCAGCAAGTGGTTCATGAAGAGCATCGGCCACGAGGGCCTCAACAACCTCCTGGCCGCCTACCCGGACAAGTCGGCCAAGGCCGTCTGCACCTTCGGCTTCTCCGAGGGGCCGGGCCACGAGCCCATCCTATTCCAGGGCATCACCAACGTGAGTCCCGCGCGGCGCGGCCCTGCCCATCAGTCTAAGGGATACTCTCCTTCTGTTGCTAATCTAACGCTGTGCCTACCGTTCAGGGGAAGATCGTGCCGGCCAGAGGACCGGCCAATTTTGGTACGTGATGACAAATTATACGAGGAGAGTCATGGCTAACGTGTGGGAAAAGGCTGGGACCCAGTCTTTGAGTACGAAGGGCAAACGTGAGTTATCCGTCCCTGTCTCTGCGCGGCAGCAGCTATTCTCTGCATTTTCCTATCAATACGCCTAGAACTATGCTGACACGCCGCAAACGCCAAAGCTACGCGGAGATGGACAAGGCGGAGAAGAACAAGATCTCCCACCGCTTCCGGGCCCTGCAGAAACTGCAGGCCTGGTTTCTGAACCGCGTGTGAACGCTGACAAGAAACAAACTGCCCAAAAGCTTATAGACTAACAACAGACTGGCTGGGTATTCGCTCCCGCACCGTGGCCAACTTTTATAGATCCGGGACGACAGCATCCCTAAATACAGCGTCGACTTCGACATCCTACTTAGACGGCGAACTCCTCCACGGCCCACTAGTTCGGGAGGAGTGTTTCCGGCCCCGGCCTCAATCTATAGACATCTTCGTTAGCATTGGCGTTACTAGAACCAAGGTAGAAGGATCAATGTCATGTACAGAATCATACCTCAAGACTTCAAACTCCCTGTACTTTCTAAGATACTTATTCCCGCGGCGGTATGGCTTCAGCGCCGACTCTGCGCTCTTAGCCCGGAAGCTGGAACCGACGAGTTTAGTGATGCTCGGTGCGTCGTGGAACATAGGGTCGAACACAAGTAGGTTCAGGTCGCCATTGGCCATTCTCTCTAATCCGACGATCGTCATGGAATGGCCTACAGTCAATCAGTAAAACTCTCCAAGGCGTTTTGCCACTCCTAGAATCTAAACATACCGGCATGCTGGAAGTAGATGGGCGGTAACGTTGTAGTTCGCACCTTGGCCTCTGGGTTGAAGACTGCGGACTGGAAGTAGTGCTCAATGTACTGGAGGAGGCGCTCTTCCGACTTGCCCGGCTCCTTGTCCTTGAATCCTTGTGCGTCGCAACTTAACGCTCCGTTGTCAGCATGGCACAGAGATGGGGGCTACGTCCAGGGGACTCACGGTATCTGAAGGCTGACAAACATAGCCTGGGCCTGCTCCCCCGTGTAGCCGTCAGTCGCTGTGCCCTATTGTTTCTTCTCGCCCAGGCCCACTCACCTCGGGTGTCCCGATATACTTCCGAGTGCCTCTAATCCCTCCCGTCTCGACGCGCCCTTGGGAATTGATTCCCCGATCCCATGCCTCCTCAATGAAGTTCTGGATGTCGAAAATGGACGGCACGTGGCCCTGGAAGTGCTCTACGCCCTTGAAATCGACCCCGAGGATGTAGGAGGACATCATTTGTATATTGCGGTAGCCACAGAAGCCGCCTTCTCACAGTCAGCTTCCATCGAACTTCTCATGGTAATCGATGAAATAAAAAAGACAGACAGACCTTCTCGCTTCAATTTCGATATGTGCTTGACGCAAGGATGGCACAGGTAGGCGTACATCGTGGTCGGAGACTGTTCCAGCAACTGTCGCAGGACGGGTATGATACCTGGGTAGCGTCATATCAGTAAAGCTGTCCGGACCCGAGAGAACTGTCTGCTCACCTTCTCCAACCACCTGTCCCCCTCTATTGAGATGCGATACGAGCCAGTCCGGCATCTTCTTCTCATGCGCGTACTTGCCAAGCTCGTTCTTCTGTGGCACGTATTAGAAAAGGTGCCTCCCTCCCCGTCCACCGTCACTGCCAAGCGTTGCATCGTCGAAAAAGTACTGCACTTACACCAAGACGCTTTCGTTGCGTTTTCCCAAGAACTCCGTCGGCCTCCTGCTCCGGCTTCTTCTTCTCATCTGCATGTCTCTTAGGATGCATGCCAAACAGGTTCCGCCACGCTTGGATCGTGCTCTCCTGGCGGCTCGCCGTGGGCGGCCCGCTGCGGACTGAGTTCTGACGCGCAGGGTGGCGACTCGAAGGCTGTGCTCTCCGCGGTGATGATCTGGAAGCCCTCCTCTCTCTGGCCATCCTTGCCCCTTGCGCCGGGTCTGAAGGTGACCGCGGTGCGTCTACCACTCCTGCCTGTTCGTCACGGACCGGCGAAGCAGCAGAGCTGGCGACGCCGGCGTCGGTCTCTTCCCGGTGGAGCTCGATGTGGTACTCTAGCTCGTCAGCGAGGAGGACCTCGCCGCAGCCATCGACAGGACACTCTGCGAATTGCTCGGAGGAGTCAGGGCTACCACGATCATTGCCGCCGCGATCGGGGTCTGCCCGAGCCAGTGCGGGATGCTGCTGTTCCGGCTCGCCGCCCACCGCGATGAAGGGAGACTGGCCTTCGGCGTGGAATTGCTCCATGTGCTGTGTCATGCGTTAGCCCAGTTGAGTCTTGTCCATGTAGAATCGGCGCAGAAAACACTGCGGCCGAGGGAGACGGGGGCATGAGGGAGATAGAAGCGAAGGAGCGGCAAAAGAGAGGGTCTATGGGGGAGAACCCACCATCAACAGCATGTACTGTCCTTCTTTCGCCCTGTAGCCGCAGAACGGGCATTCGGGGACATCATCGCCGTCGCCGTCGGCCATTTGGTCTCCTATTTCGCTCCGCGGGCTGTCTGGTACGTTGCCTTCAACACGTGGGCTACTTCGCTCCCTCGTAGAATCAGATCTCGACAATAATCCTTAATCCAACGACCTCGATGCAAAAAAAAAAGAAGTAGAAGAAAGATGATAAGCAGGTGAAGCAATGCGGAATGGTCTGGGGCCTGTTGCTCCCCCGCGCAGGTCAAGGAAGCGTAAATGCAATGCGAGTGTCGTGGTTGTCGTGTCCAGCATGCATCGGCCAGCGATGCTCTCTTGGGTGCGTTTCAATGCGAGGATTTTCCGGTTCAAAGAGAAAAGAAGGACAGAGACAGGCAAGCGCGGGAAGCCACCAAAATCACGTCCAGTCAATCTTCATCGCAGCTCGTGAGCAAAGATGACTTGCTTTGTTTGGTTCATGCTCAATGCCACAGTTTGTTGGTGCGGCAAGTGCCAGTAAGCTGTGTGTGGTGCGTAAGATTGGACCCGACTGAGCAAGGTGGTGCAATATGCAGCAGCATTTATGCAATTAAGCCATCTATGAGTCCCATCCCAATACAGCCGCTTCCTTGGATTGTTTCTGCGGCAAGGTAGTTCGGTCAAATGTTGAGCAATCGAGGATAATGAGACGGAATTCCCAAAGACGTTTGAGATAGATATGTCCAGGTACAACACGGTCTAAGCCCTCGGGAAAGATTGACCCCTACGGCGATCTAACTGACTGCAACGTGAACCCCTTTTCTATGACTCCCCAGAGCATGCCACGCATGAGATGCCGCCACCTCAGAGAACAACAAATTCCTTCCGCTCCTAAAGTATTTAGACAGTTACGTTCTTCAGCTTCTCCGTCGCGGCCTCGACCGCGCCAGCCGCCGCTGCCGCAGCACCCTTGGCACCGCCCTTGCCCTTCTTCCCTTTCGGCTCCGGCGCAGCCAGCTCCTTCGGCGGCTCCTTGACGAACGGGATAAACTCAGGTGCCCCCGGCAGGAACTTGCGCAGCACCTCCGGGACGTTGAATCCCTCCTCGGTCTGGTAGTTCTCCAGCACGCAGCACAGCGTCCGCGAGGTAGCCGTAAGCGTGCAGTTGAGCGCGTGTACGTAGCTCTTTTTGAGGTCCGTCGCTTTCTTCTGGCCAAACCGGATCTCGAGGGCTCTCGATTGGTACTAGGCGGAAGATTATCAGCGTCCTTATACTGAGCCTGATGGAACGATTTGGCCGGCACTTACATCGGTGCAGTTGCTGCAGCTCACAAGCTCCCGGTATTCACCCTGGTAGGGGAACCACGCTTCCAGGTCATGCTTCATTGCCGCTCTGTGACAATTAAAAATTAGAATCATGCCCGTGGACTCTTTTATGAGGTAGACTCAGGCAAACAGGTAGTCAACACGGTTCCTCGCGCAAGTCACCGGAAGCAAACCCAGGATGCACTTACGCGTTGTTCAACGCTCCCGACACAATGGCGACGACCCTGTACGGCAGGCCCAGCGACTTGTAGAACTCCTCGCTGTTGTTGATCATCGTGCTGAACATCTCCCATGACTCCTCCGGATTCGTAAGCACAAACTGCTCGACTTTTGTGAACTCGTGTACCCGGAAGATGCCCGAGATATCCTTTCCTGAGCCAGCTTCACGTCTGTAGCAAGTCGAATAGCCGGCGTATTTCAGAGGTAGCTGACCGGGCTGCAACCATTCATCCTGCGATTTCAACGTTAAGACATCGCGTACCCGGGAGAGCCAAGGCAGAGGGTATCATCAAGGCGGGAGAGTCGGTGAAAAATAGGAGCCCGGGACCTACCGCGTGGAAAGCAGAGATAGGCTGTTCCGAGGTCGCAACTGCAATGCTGTTAGCTCTGTCCGATGTCGAGGACAGAAATTGCAAAGCCAGTCGGGCCTGAGGTCGACTCACTCAGATACTTGTCATTTTGCCTAGGATGTCACATTTAGCAGGCAAACGAGGACCGGGAAGCTAAGTCATAACTCACGGCTCGCCATCAAGGACCTTATACAGTTCATCATCTGTAGAATCATCAATTAATAGGGAGTACAATGATGTCTGGAGGATTATACACACCAAAGTCCGAAAGCTGCGCGGTCTTGCTCATCTGTCCTCTAAGCATGAACTGGGGAGTCTGAAGAGGGAGAAAACCACGCTCGGCGAGGAACTGGAGGCCTGGGTTTGTGTTAGTACAGTAGAACGCGACAGCAGAATCACGGTCGCAACATACCGTAATTGATCCTAGGGGTTCCCAGTCAGCTGCAAACTCGCATAGTCACACCCAGAACAAGGAGATAAGAGGGCATGGGTGCTGTCATATCGAGGCATGGGAGACTCACAGGGCCTGATTCAGAAACACGCCCCATCTCTTGACTGTGTGCTGGTTAGCAGCAGATCGAGCTGTAAAATCAAAGGAATGACGAACGGAAGTATCCTCTGTGACCTGCCACCTTCACTCCACGCTCCGGGTCAAACTGCATCCAAGGTCAGCATGTCTTGCCAGCTTGCCAACGGACCGGATTCTGGCGCTAGGAGACATACACCATCCAGTCGCGCGAGGATCTCGTGATGAGGCAGGCAGTCCTTCTTCTCGACCGTCACGCCCTCGGGCGCCCACGTCCGCAGCGTGACGTTGTTCTCCTCGTCGTCCGAGACGGGCACCTCCTTGTGCACGATATTGCCGATCGTGTTGAGTTTCGCCTTGAGCTGCTTGTCCAGCTCAGCCGCCGTGTCGGCCAGGCCCTGCTTCTCCTTCTCGATGGCGGCCTTCTCCTGCAGCAGCTCGTCCGCGTTCTCCTTCGCCTATATGAAACGGAAAGCGGGTGGTCAGAGAGAAGCCGGTATTGGCACGGTTCGGTTCTGGGTCTCGGGTACCTTCTTCTTTGCGGCGATCCTCTTCTGAACCTCGTTGATCGCGCTGTTCTTCTGCGTCGCGGCGTACAGGGCTGGGAGGAGTCAGGGAAAGTCAGCCAGGGAACAACGGACGGCTGATGAGGGGGGAAAAGAGAGAAGGGCTTACTGCGCCGGTGCTCCTCCCAGAGCGAAATCACCTCGTCGACCACCTCGACGGGGGCATAGCGACGCCTCTGCGACTCCTGCGAAGATCGTCAGCCCAACTCCTCTGGCGGAGCACGGGTTGGCGGCTGCCAGTGTAGGGAAACCCGCGACGCGCGCGACGGGAAGGGGCCATACCCGAATGGCCTCGGGATCACCACCCCGCTCTTTAATGAAGTCGAGAACGTCGAGACCCATGGTTGCTACAGTCTGTGCGGCTCAATTCGTGTTGTTTCTGGTCGAATGCTGGGTTTCGGTTGGTTTGGTTATGCGGTCAGGCACAAAAATAAGGCGTAGAGAGGATATTGAAACGCTGGCACAGCAGAAAGAAAAATTACCCCGCGACGGCAGGAAATGGTACCTTGAGGGTACAGATATTCACAACACCACGACAGAGTGACTCAGAGAAGAAGGGGCTCAGCGGTGTGAGTCGATGCTCTGAAATATAAGGCAACTGAAGTTTAAGAGTTAACACTTTTAATATCGAATGTGATTCTCTCATATCTCCAGATACTTACCATTCCATCCCACCTGTATCAAGCGTCTCCCACTACAACGAAGATACAAGTCAGTACCCCACCTGTTGTAGCTCACTGAACTCCCGCCGCCTTATCGTTATCTACTTCATCCATGGCGGGGTGACCAAGGTTGGCAGTCCCATGAGCATCGGGGCATTGGCTGTCAAGAACAGAGAGAGAGAGGGAGAGAGCTTGAGAATTAATTATTGAGCCTAGATTGGCTAGTGATTCTGTCATCGCTGCCTCTACTGTACCCTCTTCAACAACAGATAGCGTCTCATATCTAGAACGGGCCCGAGCAGCCGACCTGCTTACCTGTACCTCTTGATCTCCAGAACAGCATCGTAGCATAGACGCCAGAACAAACCTGCGAGCCTTCCAAACGTCAAACCAAAAGACAACCAAACCATCTAGGGCAACATCCGGGACGTTGCCACGTGTCCTCTACCAGAGGCGCAACCAGCGTCGCGCCCTCACGGCCACCTGCCCGCCGAGACAGCCCGTTCCGGAGGGGGGTCAAGGCCTCATGACAAACGTATATAGAAGCCCCTGTCCGTCGAGGCACCAGTCGACAACAACGTATATTCCGTGGACATCCCAGGACGACGCCAGCAGCGTCGTCGTTCACATGACGGTGCACTTGCCGCCGGCGGGCGGGTCGTTGGGGTTCTGCGACTTCTCGATCTGGCCGATCAGCAGCTCGAACGCCTTGCCGACGTTCTCATTGTAGCGGGCGCTGGCCTCGGTGAAGGCACAGTTGTACTTCTCCGCCAGCTTGCGGCCCTCCTCCGTGCTGACCTGGCGCTGCTCGGGCCGCAGGTCGCTCTTGTTGCCGACGATAACGATGGGTACCCACTCGACTCCCTGTTTGGCCGCAAGCGTCAGCGAAAACGGTCCTTTGCATGCGAGAGGGCATCTGGAGAGAGCAAGGAGGCCAAAAAGGACTGAAGGGAGAGTAAGAGAAGGAGGAAGGAGGACTGACCAGGTGATTTAGAATCTTTTCCCGGATGACCTGAACCATCTCGAAAGAAGGCAAGGAGGAGACTGAGTAGACCAGCATGTAGCCATGGATGCCGATGAAGTGCTTGCTATTCAAGATACTGTACTCATCCTGCAACAGACATGTTAGCTACCTGCCGGGAAGCTACAGCGACGCCACTTCAATTGGGGAGAGGGGGTTGCTTCGCGGACGGGAGACATACTTGACCGGCTGTGTCGACGATCTCCGTCGAGAACTCTTGTCCCTTGTACTTGATGACCTTGCCAAAGGTGTTCTCGATCGTGGGGTAGTAGCTCTCAACAAAGTGGCCGTCGACGAACTGCACTGCTAGCGACGACTTGCCTAGACAAAGCTGTCAGTTGTCATGCTGCGGCCACTGCACAGGTAGAAAGACGTAATGAAAGACGTAGGCTTTCAACTACAGCCCGTGACAGACTTACCGACTGAGCGACTGCCAACAATGGCGATTTTCCTTTGCTTGGCCGGCGCTGGCATTTACACGTGTAAAGGCGGGATGGTGGGGGTGGTGTATCAGTAGGTGGTATCCGACCGTTTGCTCGGGGTGAGAGCGAGGAGCGGATGGGGGAGCAAAAGGAAAAACGCAGAGCTGGTGTAACTCGAGATGCTGTGCAACGTGGGTTCAACTGGATCAGGCAGAGGAGCAGGAAAGGGGTCCTGGAGCTAAGATCGAGCAAGGGCTGGCGGAGACGGCCCTAATAAACAAGAGGCTGTTTTGGAAGCGCACACACAGCCACGCAACGATTGAAGAAATTCTGGGGAATCGAGATCGGCTTGGTGTCGTAGTGTCATGGAACAAAGGCGGGAGGGGTGCCCTCGTCTGCGACGCAGAGGGTGGGGCACCGGATTCCTGCCGGAGGAAGCTAAAGGGGAGGAGGGGAGGCTAAATAAAGGGCGAACCTAGGCCGAGTCTGGATCCTCCCCATACTACCTACGTATGTACAGTATTACTTCCAGACGCCTGCGGCTCAACCAACGTCAGACCCGGACTCGGCAAGCTTGCTTGCTGCATGCCAGCAACTTGTCCCGCGCTCGACGTCCCACACCCGGAGCAGCACCGGGAACATGCACGGTCACATGCCGCGGGAACGTTCCCGGACATCGGTTGGTACCGACTTCACCTCCTCGTATGGTCACCATAGGCCTTCGCTTGCCTTTGTGCTCGACTCATCCTGGTCTGTCTTTCATCGCATTGGTAGGTAGGTAGGCAGGTATCTATCGAAGGCATCGCATCAAATGTACGGTGTAGATAGTTGATACACGGCCACTTGCCACTTTCTCAAGCCCGTCATCCGTTCCCAACTCCAAGCCGTGATTCCGTTGTTCCTCTAGTCTGTCAGCTGGGTATCCGTGCAAAAGTCAGACCGGTGCCGAGTCAAAAACATGAGTATTCTACTCCCGAAGACAGTCCGCCGACACCGGCCAGTTCATAAGGTCCTTCAAGAATCAATGCCAAGAGCTTAAAACCCCATTCTGGGATTCGTGGGAGTTCCACCACGAGTTTGTAACTGTACCCAACGCATCACGTTTGCCGCCTCATATGGGCGGCTCTTCGAGGAGGTCGCCTAGCGTCCCGATTCCAATTGGTTGACAAGTCCCATCAGCTTCTCCGTGAAGCTCGAGAACGGTCGCGACGTATCCTGGCTCGCCTCAGCCATGGCATCATCGGCGACTTTGTGATACGCGATGAATTCTCGTATTGAATTCAGGAGCGGATCCAGATTGCCGCCCTTATGCATCGATGAGAAGCGGTCCCGTACAGGACCGTGTAAGGAGAGGTAGCCTAGCAGCAGTGAAAGATACCCAAAAGCAACATTTAGCTGAGACTTTTCGACTGAGTCGGCCTGCACCGCGTTAGCCACAAGTGAGTTAGGGTTGGAGGTGTTCTTCTCACCTCTGCTGTGGCCGCATAATGGTTCAGGAACAGTCGAATCAGGTTGTCCAGCGGAGGCTGCCCAGAACCATTGCCCTCACCGAGAGCCTGACCAGCCGAGGGATCATGCTCAGAAAAGTTAATCATGACGCCGAGCATGAGCACAAGCGATTCGAGAGCCACGGACAAGAATGAGTCATCGGTGATTGACTTCATTACAGTCTCGAAGGTGCCACACACCGCTTCCGCAACGCCCCAGAGCAGACCCTTTTTGAGAAAGACCTGCGGCGCTTCCGGATTATTGTTTGCAGTATTCAAGGTTAGTTTGAGCGCTAGGATTTCGAGCTCGTTTAGCGATCCAGATTGGTGTTCAAGGGCGGTCCCGAGAACGTCAGCCACGATTGGCAAGTATTTCGTCGTCCATTCTGCGCCATCATCTCTCTGCATGGCGCTGACGGAACGCGTCTCGAGCAATGACATTGCGATGTAGAGGTCGTACGATGCGGGTTCCGGAGGCCAGTCCCATAGCTTCTGGTCAGTTGCTCCCGACAAGATCGAAAACAGGTGGCGCGTCACTTCTGCCGAGAACAACTCTTCCTCGATCAGTGATTCGCCCTGCTGTTGGAAGATCGCGTCTAGCGCCTTGAGAGCTAGACTGCGCGGAGACAGATTTTGCAGGGTGAAGGGCTCCCACACAGGGAGCTTAAGAAGGTCCGACTTTAGACTCGCTATCGACTGCTGCCCATAGCGGGACAGGTTGCTCTTCCTTTCCTTTGCGAGCAAGGTGATGTCTGTTGGGATAGAGAGGAGTCGAGACAGTGTGTTGGCAAAGCCTTGGCCTCGCAAGAGCTTCGTCAGGTGAACAGAAGTCGCTGTCGATAGCAGTGTGACAAAGATAGCAACGAGCGCGTATGCAGCGATGACATCCGTCTCTTTTCCGATGTCCTTGACAAGACCAGTGTCGCCCCCGTGATCTCGAAACTGGCGGCGGAAAGCTTTGTCCTGCACTTTCTGTGCCAGCTCTAAAAGGGCATTACGCCTGCTCGACGATGTTTTCGCAGTTGGGCTGCCGATCCGCTCTAGGAGATCATCTAGATCGTCTGCAAACCGGTTATTTGCGCCGGCTTGTCTCAGCTCGTGTATACTGTTTACCGCGCCAGTCGAGTGAGGCTCTTCCTCTTCATCTGGGGCGGAAAGCGAGGCGATATTCGATGTGGTCGTGGGGAAAAGAGGCTCGTTGAGCAGGTACTCTGCAATTCCAGTGCCACCGCCAGAACCTGTTGAGGAAGTGGCCATCCGCATGGTACGCTGCTGGCTGTAAGTGAACTTTGGGCCTGTCTTCTTTGCGGATTCCTGGCGCACGAAAGTCCGAATTCTTGATTGCTCCGACTGGCTCCCACCTGGACTTGAGAAGTCAAGGCGCTGGGAATCATCTAACTCTGGCGTCTTTCTCTCCTGTGGTGGTCCCTCATCTTCCGAGCTATCGTCCGCCTGAGCGGCAAGCGTGTCAATAAGCCGACGTCCGCGGACGGGCGCCTTGCTGGGGGTTTGTCTTCTCGAAACAACGGGAGCCTGGGTGCTTGGGATTGGTGCAGAGTCTGCTTGAACTTGATGTGGCCTGCTCGGCGGAATCTGCTGCCGAACCACTTTCTCCGTTCGTCTCTCGAGTAACGCCTGTTTTAGTGTCTTGACGGGTTGTACAGGCCGAGAAGACGTTTTCACCTCCACCTTTTCGACCTCCATATCCTTCATGACCACATCCCTGGTCGGCAAGGTGGTCCGAGTGTTAAGGAGAGAGGATTTCGCAGGCGACTTGGCACGGCTAATGGCACTGGAAGGAGAGCTCATTGGCGGCGAGGACATAGGTGATCGCATCGCATCCCTAGACTTGGAAGAGGTCGCCGTTCCAGGTGGTGACACTTTTCTCCGTTTCGTCGCGACTTTGCCTTCACCACTTTGGGATATTTCAAGACTGCGCTTCGGACTGGCTGGTACATCGAATACATCGACCGAGGCCTGCTGAGAACGGGTCGCCTCCTTCGGGCCATATTGCTTGGTGACCTTCTCTATTTTGCCACGGCCTGCTCCGGTAGCAGTGGTGCGACTGCGCTCTTGGGCAGAAGGTGCATCGCATATTCCAGCTGACTCCTGCGGTGCGCGTTGCACTTCCTTCCCGCCGTATTGCTTAGCCACCTTCTTCACGGGCTTCGTGCGGCGGACCTCGGTGGTAGCACTGAGACTGCGCGGTGGGCTGGCGGGTACGTCGAATATATCGCCAGAGGTAGGCTGCGGACGTGGCGCTGCCGTGCGACTATACTGCTTGAGGTTCTTCTCAGGGGTCGGGCGGCTTGCTTCAGTCGCCACGCTCCCTGGCCGCGAGACTTCCATTACCGGACGCGGCACTACTGAGGGTTCGTTACGTACATCGCGCTCGAGCGAGACGCCACCCGCCTCTGCATCGTGCGCGTCGCGCTTCCTGAAGGTCCTTCCGTAGGTGGTGATTTTCTTTTTCTGGGGCACCATCATGCCGCCCGTCGGAGATAACATCTTGTCGTCTTCGTGGAGGTTGCGCGGACGTGTAGACTATTGTAAAGCGTCGGTTTAGAAGGGCGTGATAGCAACATCGAAGACCGGAAAGCGGTAGTCGATGCCGCAGATGAGCGTGGTGAATGTGATATCAATCCAAGTCGAGGGCGGCGGCGACGGCGGCGGCAGCAGCAGCATTGACTTCGAGGTTGACTTCGCGGATTGGCAGCAACGCGACCGAGTATTGGCAGCGGCAGCCCTTGATTCGTCAAGGAAACTAAAAGAGACGGCGTTAGTCTAGAAGGGACGCCCCGCATCAGGTCGCCGGGAGGGACCCGTGGAGCATAGGTACAGTACTGTATAGTTTACAGCAAGCCCCAACTCATTTAGAAGCTTGATAAGACGTCAAGGTGAAAAGAGCTGTTGAGCTGGCTCTCTTCCGTTGTCATGAGGGATGGTGATGTTGTTTTGAGGAGGGATTAAGGTATTGGCTAACTTTTAGCAACGTCACAAAAGGCAAGGGTCCCTGAATGCGGCAACTTATTTATTAGCAGACAGATCTGGCAGGGAAGCTGCAGCCGGCAGGCACCCGACTTGCACCTGGCGCACCTGGCAGCAGCATAACCGAGTCGATGGACAGAGGCGAAGCCCCTCCAAAAGAGGGAGCAAGTCTGACGGCGTCCCCTCGAGCCACTGAATGCTTGGCTTCGGCGTCTGAATGCCCACGAGTTACACGCCAACTCACGAGAGATGGGCTTGCATTGAGAAATACACTGTTTTAGTGCATATTGATTGTCAATACCATTAGGTATCGCTATCTAGATATATCGGCCCCGCCATCGATGTGGGGACCTTGTCCTCCGCCGAAGTGCGCCTCGGGGGAGACCGATAAAGGCTGCTCAGCTGCAGAAACCTCCTTTCTCACTCTTCTAGGACCCCGCTGCGCAGATCAAGTGAGGCGAAGACAGAGGACACTCGACATACAGCTCCAGGAAAGGCAGCGGTGCTGGTCCCAGACGGATATCTACAGATAGATCCTCATTCCTCTCAGGGTACCACTTCCGGCAAGGTCAAGGAGCTCGCCCGCCTCGCCTCGCAAATGTCGACCAAGGCCCCCGAGGGAGCGACCGCCTCCCCTTCGATCGCCCCGACCAAGTGCGTTGGGCCGGTCTACCGCTCCGAGAGTCAAAACCCGACGGCGACTGTCTCGACCGTTGTCAAATTCGACAATGTCACTGTCCTGCCTCAGACGCCGCAGCTTATCGCCTTGCTCACGTGAGTAGTCCTCGTAGAGTGAATTGGGGGACTCGGGGGCATCTGTGAGAAGTTATCTCTCTTTCTCATGGTCCCCGGACTCCTGCTTCCCTTGTATGCCTGGGCACGCAGCCAATATTCACACGTTAGTCCGCTAGTATCATCCGCGATAAGAAGACAGAGCGCGGGGACTTCATCTTCTATAGCAACCGCATCATCCGCCTGCTGGTTGAGGAAGGCCTGAACCATCTCCCCACCGTCGAGCACACTGTCACGACTCCCGTCGGCCGCTCCTACGCGGGATTGATGTTCCAGGGCAAGATCTGCGGCGTGTCCATCATGCGTGCTGGCGAGGCCATGGAGCAGGGTCTCCGGGACTGCTGTCGCTCCGTTAGGATCGGGAAGATCCTGATCCAGAGGGACGAGGAGACGTCCCAGCCCAAGCTGTTCTATGACAAACTACCGGAGGACATCGCCAGCAGGTGGGTGTTGCTGCTGGACCCGATGTTTGCTACAGGTGAGTCGCCGTCACGGCAGAGGCCGCGAGCCCCGCAGTTGTGCACGACATGAGCTGAGAGGAATCAACTTCGTTGGTACTAGGCGGATCTGCTATCATGGCCGTTGAGGTTCTGAAGTCTCGGGGAGTCCCCGAGGAACGGATATTGTTCCTGAATCTCATCGCCAGCCCGGAGGGCATCAAGAGGTTTGCGACGACGTTCCCCAAGCTGCGAGTTGTCACAGCGTTTGTCGACGAGGTATGTCCACATTTCACAAGAACTTGTTTTCAGCTCGAATGTGACTGACAACAGTGACAGGGTCTCGACGACAAAAAGTGCGTACTGCATTGCATTCGCAATAGACTTATCATGCTAACTAGTCCCAGTTATATCATCCCCGGCCTCGGCGATTTTGGCGACAGATACTACACCATGTAGTCCAGCAAGACGCTCTTGGAAGCAGCCTTGTGGGGAGGAGAGGGCCGTCGGTCTTCTGCGAGGATTGTAGTCGCAACAACATCAGAGGACGCCACGAAGAGAAGTCGTGGCGAGATCCGTGGACATGTAGACCCTAGCAACCAGCATTTGCCTCAAATATTGCCAGTTCTTTGAACTGAAACATCTGTCGTCGTTTTGATTGCGCCCTGAGGAACGACAGCGCCTCACACCAGCTCCTCGTCATCCCCAACAACGCCTTCTCCCTCGTAGCCCAGGTCATCTTCGTCGTCCAGGTCCGCGTGCCTGCTCGGTCGTCCGCTAGATCGGCTGGGGCCGGACATGCGCTCGTCTGGCGGCGCGCCTTCCTGTGCGACGGCATCTGTCATCCATGTTAGCAGCGAAGCCTTCGTCGCAGGGGGGTGTCTGAGGTGTGCACTAACCTGCTGCGTCTACCCACTCGCCGTACACGTCGACGGCAGCTGAGAGATCTATTGCACAAATCATCAGCTATCAGTCCAGTCATTCTCATCGGGTCCTGCTGCCTTACAATTGATACCGCACTGGAACTTCTGCCCGCAGACCTTGCAGTCGAGCGACCCGATTCCGGCCTTCTTATCCAGCTTGACAGCGACACTTTTCTCGTGGTTGCAGAAGAGGCAGGTGAACTGGGTCGGGAGGGGATCGGCCTGGAGTCGCATGCGTCAGTTGTACGTATTCGCGCGGTCAGCAGGAGTGTATTTTTACCTTTCTGGGTCCCATGGGTTTTCTCGAACTCTTCTTCCTCTTGCCCATCGTGACCTCGTGTGCGAATCGGTCTAAGACACTAGAGACGCCGGCGGGTGCACGTAAAAGGTGTTTGTCGTCAGATAGAGAATAATTGTAGCAGTATGATATACGCCTTCAACAATGCTTGTAGTGCGCCCACTTGTCGCGAGGTAGATGTCGCAAGGCTTTGTATACGGCAGGCCGAGTTCGCGATTCAATAATTCATCCACGACCCAAGGGAGTGAAGTCACTGGCTGGCCCACCAAACTCGCAAACGGCTGACCTGGCCCGTGCGATAGTTCGCTGTGCGCACGCCACCTCTCTTAATCGCACCCCGCGAAGGTTTCCCCTAACTGAGGATGTACCTTACCAACCTACATACCTACCAGGCGGCGAGTGACTGCTTAACTCTTTAGACGGCCAAGTCTACCCACCCAGGTACCTAAGGTGGACAACACTGTCTGTCTCCCGGAGGCCAAATATGGGACGAAGTTCTCAAGCACAACGGGACAGAGCTGAGCTCCAAGCTGCAACGAGAAAGAGAGGTATTACGTACATATATGCAGCTATCAGGAATTACCTAACGGCCAGCTTATCTATCTGCCCCTCCTAATCATCTAACTATCATGCCCAACTCGCTGCTGCCCCTCCGCGCGTTAACAGACAACCCCTCCTCGGCATGCTTCTAGCGGCGTTTACAGGGGCTGACCAGCCAAGCGGAAACCCCCCGCGTGCTCCGTACTGGCGCCGGACTCCACCTGTCTGCCCGCCAGAACGATAACAGTGGTTCGGATCGGTTGATAACACTTCTGTTACGAAGTGACAACTCTCCGGCGGCGGCCGGCCGGCCTATCAAGGCGGGCGCCCTCTTCACGCCCCTTAGAGATACAGCCACGGAAGCTTCGCTCTCCCGTGACCAAAGATACGGTAAAGGTACGGTGTTACAGCAAAGGTAAGGTTGCTCCGCCCGCAATCTCTCTCCCTCTATCTCTCCTTTCTCACCGTCTGCTGTTGCTTTTAATTCTCTCATCCTCCCCCTTCACGCAAATTCAGGAAGCACCGGAATCTCCTCCGGGTTCGTCTTCAGGACAAAGGAACTCATTGTACCCCGCACTGAGCGAGGCAACTGCTGGTGAGAGCCTCTCTATCTCTCTCTACCTTCCATCTCTCTCCGTCTCTCGTGCCGCCATGCTGACCGGTCACACAGCTCCCAGATTGTTGACTGTTTGATAGCCCGCCAAAGTGCCTTGCATACAGAGACACATCTGCTCCTCGCTCTAGCGTTTCTGCTACCGTGACTTGCCTGAAACCCCTGAGCGTATCTCTCTCATTGTCATTCCCGGAGAAAACGCCTTCCCATCTCAAGAACCATGGCGACAAACGGCACCCCAAGCCTCTCCGAGGTGATGGAGGCCCTGAAGCACATCGAGCAGGGCCAGCAGGAGCTGCTTTCCGCCGTCGAGGGCCTGGCCCACCGCCCGGCCTCTCCCTCCTCCCCGCGGCAGCTGCTGGCGTCCTCTCTGCCACGCAGCGCCGCGTCGAGGCTCGTGGACGAGTCGGACAACGAGCTCACCGCCGCGTCCTCCTCGGCGGCCCTGGCATCCCAGCCCTCGGCTACCCCGCCGCTGGTGCCGGCCGACGCCGCCACAGCGACGCCCTCGGGCTCCACGCCGCCCGCCGTGCAGTCCGGCTTCACGTCCCGTATCATCCTCACGTACGTATAGTGTGCCGTAGAGAGTAGGGCGCAGGCGACGGGTTGCCTGCGTCCTGTATAAGACAGGCGTGCGTGTTCTAAGATTTGTCGTCGTCCGTAGTACGTATCCGAAGCAGATCGGCATCAAGCCCATCCCGTTGAATTGGGGTGCCGGAGACCCCGCGGAGCGAGGTCCCGTCGTCGTGTCCCGCTCTCCATCTACCATCCGGAGGCGTAATGGTATGTTTTGTGTCCAAGGACGTCCCGTCCGTCCCGTTTTGTACGATGTTGCTAACCGTTATGTTTGTGTTTTAGCTATCGGCGGTCAGTGCATCATACGTCACTGCGTACAAACTTCTTGCTGACGTTCCGCAGCTCACGGAGGCTCTTATTCCATCTACTATGCCCTCGCTCTCGCTAGCAAGGAGCTCAAGGCGGATCACCGGTTAGTGCCACCCTCAAGCTCTCCTCATCTTGAGCCACCACAAGGGACAACCTCTCATGTGAGTGCTGTTTCGCAGGCCTGACTTCACCAACACCGAGCCCGCCGCCAAGATCGGCCCCTTCCCTCAGTGGGGAGACAAGAAGAAGATCGTTGCCATGGATCCCTTTGGGCACTTGGCTCCTTTCCTGTTCAAGGATGTCATCGACAAGGATAATGGTAAGCACGCTAAGAACCTCGGATGCCGACGTTGGTCTCACGCGGTTGCAGTGGACATCCGGCCGACCATTGCCATTACTAAGGCCCATATGAAGGTATGTCTATAGCAGAGCCTCATATGGACCAAGAAAACTAATCCTCTCCGCAGCTTCCGGAGCTCGAGGAGAGCGTGCGAAGTGGACGGCTGTAAGCGACTGCTCCCATGGCTCGAGTGATGAGTTAGTAACCGTGATGCAGTGTCCCCGATGGCAAGATCTGTATGAATGACTCTGGCGAGCTTGCTGTTACGAAGTTTGCCGTTGAGCCAGTAGGTTCAATCCCGAGCCACAGTCGAGATGCATGCACGCTAACAAAGGTGCTTCAGGTGTGGTACCTCCCAGGTGTCGCAGAGAGGTTCGGCATTGGTATGCAACTCAGCCCAGCCGGCGGTCATGATCGATCGACATGCTAACACTATACAGATGAAGGCACTCTACGCAGATCCCTGTTCGAGCACACAGGAGGAAGCTACCCCGAGGTAAGGAATGCCCCGGCGGAGAGGCGATCCCTGTGTCCCGTCTTGCTAATGATTCTTCCGCAGTTGATCACCCGTGGCGATATCAAGGTGTTCCTGCCGCCTATTGGTGAGTCCCTAGTTGCGCTTCGTATCCGTCTGCAGGAGGAGGTGGCCTGACGCTTTCTGCCTCTCAGGGGGCCTGACCGTCTATTGCTTTGGCGACCCCGCAAAGATGTCCGACCCCAACTCGCGTCTCGCGCTGCGAGTACATGACGAGGTAAGGCAATTCAGAGTGAGTCGGCATAACCGGAACTACATGCTCACGCGTCGCAGTGCAATGGAAGCGATGTCTTCGGATCCGATATCTGCACCTGCCGGCCGTATCTCATCTACGGCATCGAGGAGGCTGTTAAGGAGGCCCAGAGAGGCGGCAGCGGCGTCGTCATCTACTTCCGAAAGGAAGGCAGAGCTCTTGGTGAAGTGACCAAGGTAAGAACACTCAGTTACCAACACGATCCGGTGCATCTCTCGGCTAACACCTTGCAGTACCGTAAGTAATCACCCGTATCGCAGGTCTCCCTGATGATGGCATCATGTCGTACATTTTTAAGCCAGAGCGGTCCGATATTTCGACTCATTCGCCGCCCCATTCGTTTATTTGGTCATGAAGTGGCCTTAAGCGAAGCTCACTGATGATTCCTAGTCGTGTACAACGCCCGGAAGCGAGGCGCAGATCGCGCCTCGGACTACTTCAAGCGGACGGAGAACATCGCAGGCGTCAAGGACATGCGGTTCCAGGCCCTGATGCCGGATATCCTGCACTGGCTCGGCATTACAAAGATCGACAGGATGCTGAGCATGAGCAAGTATGTTGCATCACCAAATTTCCAGACCCCGATCGCCCTCCTTCTTGTTGTTCTTGCCGTCTAACGCCTCCGGGTCTACAGCATGAAGCACGACGCGATCGTCGGCCAAGGGTACGTATAGAGAAACCATGTCGCACATCTCCCGGAGCAGACCGGTCCCCTTCTGACAATCGGTCGTTCTAGAATCCCCATCCACGAGCGAGTGGAGCTGCCCGAGTCCTGGATCCCCGCAGACTCCAGAGTCGAGATTGACGCCAAGATCAACGCTGGTAAGACGGCCCCTTTTCGCTCTCGCTCTCCCTCATTTCGCTGCGAATCAGCGACGACCGGGTGTCACTTTTGCTGACCACGCATCTGCTTTCTCTCCCGACAGGATACTTCACGACCGGCCACCGCATGACGGAGGAGGAGCTAAAGGCCGTCCAAGGGAGGACGTGGGAGGAGTAAGCTGCCCGCGCCTTTTAAGATCGGCAACTTCGACGAATGGAACAGCAAGGAGCTAACGCAACTGTAGCATCGACCACTAAGGCCCGTTCCGACGTCAGCCTAAGATTGCCGGAGCCACATCCGGTCGACTGTTGCCCTGGAAGGGGGGGAAGTTGATGCCAACTCGGCTCGCCATCCGCGCTACTCATCAATCCTCTTTGTAGAGTAGACAATCCTTCCAGTCCCTGGTTGGGAATGTGGTGCCGAAACCGCGCGAGTGCTTTAGTGTTGTAGATACGTAGCGCTTTGAGAATAGAATGTTTTGCAATCTCAACGAGTTTTTCACGAAAACATCCCACGAAGTCACCCAACGAGCGGTTTTCAGGGTAGACAGCGAGCGATTCCGGCGTAGTCTTAAGCCCTCGTACCCCTGCACAACCCTCGACAGCATGCTGTCAAAGGTCAGCCCCAAGTCACGCGCAGTCGCAGACATTTTCCCCGCCTGTTACGCGGCTCAGCGCGCAAATCGGCCAGCTTCTGGCGCTCGTCACGTTGTTCCCCGCCCTACCAAAAGGCAGGCTTGCGGCCATCGTGACGCCTAAGCTTGCAGTTCAGGTCCTCCTGCCTGTCGCAGCATGATGCTGGATTCCTGCAGGCCTCAACGGTGCGCTCTCGGCGCCCGTGTCTCGACGCCAATGTGTCATTGTGACGCCTGGATGCCGCATCGCAGGCGGGAACTCCCCCAGCATTGCAGTGCGGAGCGTGCGCCGGGGGCAGCTACTTGTGCGTAGGTATGCAAGCCACATACAGGCAGATACGTATGTATATGTGCATGGCACGTAGGGCGTGTGCGTCTGTGGGTGGTGGACAGGGCCGCACCAGCAAGGCAAAGCTGGACACTTGCCCAAGGGGGTCCGGTGACAAGGGAAACTTTTCCTCCTGTGCGATCGCCAATCGGGGAGAGGAAGAGAGGAAGAGAAACCAAATTTACAGACCACTCAGAGACCTGTAGGAAAAGGGAAAATGCCGCAGGAGTATTGCCGTTGTGGGTTGATATCATATGTTGAACAGCCAACCCTTCGTAGTCCCTCGTCTGTCCCGTGGGGGAAGAACATGGGAATTGTGAAAGCCGGCAAGGCAGGACAGGCCGAGATCGTTGACCGGCTGCGGGTCTGACTTTCTCGGTTGACACGCAACAGCGCCCCGGACGAATAGCCATCAGCATGTAACAACGGGACTTCCAGTCATAGAAAGGATCGGCTTCGTCGCGGTGGTGTGGCCGCTTCCTCGTGGTGCCTCGTGGTCTGTTCTGTTTGTGCAAATTGCGACCGCAGAAATACAGAGGAGACGGTATCGGAGCGAGGGAAGAGCTCTAGGGAGCGGCCATGAGCGCGGGCCGCGCTCGGACAAGAGGCGGCATTCTCCTGTGCTTGCTGACCTGCACCAGCTGCAACCCTTAGGCGATGGGGAGCTGTCCGGAAGCCCCCCTCATTCCTGCTTTCTGGAAAGGGGTATCGAATTGCGATAACTCGCCCATGCACGGAGCTGTTGCATGCAGGACCCGGTCTGGAAAGTTGCAAGTTGTCTCCGTCTGTTTGGCTGGCTGGCGGGCGGAGGGGACAGGCTAACTGCTGTCTTTCCCCACCACACCCACCAACTTGCCCCGGCCTGGCCCAGTCTCCCGCCAGCCCACAGAGGAGCGGCTGCATGGGTGCCGCGTGAATGCCCAAAGCCCTGGAGAGCAAGAGGGTCGGTAGGGCGCCCTATGTTTCTGGTACCTCGCTGCCTCCGGACCTAGCTGCACAAAGTATGCGCGCTAGCACGGTCTCGCAATGGGTAGCTCCCCCTCTGTCACCTAACCCGCCGCTCGTAATGTCCACAGTGTGTGGTTGCACCCAACCCATCGACTGACAAGTGGCAAGCCCACCGAAAGTGCCGGGATTGAACGGGGACACGGGGGCCCTGCCACTAGGCGGTATAAATCCGACCCTTTCAGCCCAAGGAGGCGGACAAGGCGGACATAGATATATGAACGGTCTCTGGTTCCTGGAACGCACAGCAACTTTTCTTCTTCCTCAAGACCAATCACCATAACAACTTCAGTACTCCAGAAACCCGGTGCAGCTACGGTGACAGAACTTGCAGCGCAACCATCCGTACCCAACAAGGGTCAACACATCCGAAAGAGACCAGCAATGGCGTCACTCTCCTCAGAGACTCGCCGAAGTTCGTCGCGGAGGGAATCATCGAGGTCGGGCAACAGGCGGCCACGGCTGCTTCGTGCAAGCGCTACTGAACCATCCATCACCACATCCAATGCAAGCAGAAACGCGCTCGCCCACTCACAGACGACGCAGCGAGCGACAGACCTTCTCAACCAGGTGGCATTTTTCTCTGCGTCACCACCTGACTCGGTCTATCGCCCTTCCTCACCATTGTCACCACGGAGTCCAGTGCTAGGCGGCATGACCAGAACGGAGGGGCTTCCGTCTCCTTCTGCCCACACCGTCGATCTTGACGGCTTCCGTCCCGATCTCCGTACGTCTTCTAGCTATGCAACGACCAGACCTGGAGGTCGACTGATGGGGCATGCAGACTCAGCGCGCTATTTCAGTTTCCCCAGCTTCGATACTTGGGATATGGACCAGCAGGAGGAAGAGAAGGCGGAGGAGATGAAGTCCCCTTGAAGATGGGTCAACAGGCCACCTCCCTCAACCAGCAAGAGGTCTAATGAGCCGCTATTCTGGCCAACGAATATGCGGCGTTATCACTCTATCCTCACCAGCGACCTGTAGAGGCAAGCCGCAGCGCCGACGAGAGCCATAAGGTGGCCTCAGAGGCACCAGCCTCAGCAGAGCGCGGAGCCTGGGAGTGATGATATGATGAAGTCATGACGGGATAGGCAAGCATGAGCGGGCATCGGAGTACATGGCGTTGATACCTGTACATACTTCCATGTAGATATTACTTCGCGGCGATGTCCTCTGGGGATGCATCAAGGAACAGCCGAGAAACAACAGGGCCTGTAATGGTAGGCAGAGCTCCGTCAGAAAACAGGATGCGGAGGGCAGAGGGTATTACCCCCACGAAAGCCTCGATAGAGCCAATATGACGGCAGACAGACACCGAAACGCACATGCGTCACATGGTGTCCACGCAAGATGACGACCTTCGCATTGGGCAGGCACGGTGAATGTGCAGACTGCAGAATGTCCAGAGCCGAACCTGCCGGAGTGCATAATGGAGCGCCGGGGGGTTCCAGAGACATGGATGCTGAGCTAATGACACGAGGTGATTCAACTGAGCCAGGGGCAGAGAAACTTGTCGAGGCGGTGAGGCTGTCCTGCAAGGAACAAGGGCCGCACTAGTCCTTCGGAAGACGTCGCGTTGTCATTGCATGTCAAGAGGCCCACAGGTGAAGTGTCAACATCAACGGTGACGCACGGAGGTGAGAAGGAAGCTCCGGCGTCGCGAAGGAGTACCGGAGAGGGCTTCCGAGCTCACCTAGCCCAGCGACGACGCGTTGACCTGACCGGCTCTAGTCCAGGACCAGGGGAGAAACTCTAGTTTCCACGGCATGCCGTTGCGACCTGTAAACACTTGTCTACAGATCAATAGTAAGAATGACGATGAACCAGACAAAGAACTATCGCAAGGGCACACGTCTGGTAAACAGCATGCGAGCTGGAAGCGATTGTCTGTGCTAAATGGGAGGATTATTTTGGATTAGCTAAGACTCTGTCTAGAAGCATTTGGGCATTCTATGCATGTAAGTGACGTTAGACGTGGGAAATTTTCAGACGGCTGCTGCGCGGACCCGGTGCTATGTTTCCCCGGCCTTAGGGCTTCCACGTGAGCGAGGGGAAAACGAAACGGCACGGTCCAGATTTCCACACACCACAAAATTTACGGCCATTTGGATTTTCGACAGTCTCCATCCCTCACCACCAAAGCACAATTGCCCATCTTTGAGACAGGACCTCGCAAAGATGGCTGTTGGCAAGTGAGTCCATCGTCGCTCTCATACTCGATACGCCCGATTCCGGTGCGCATTCCGACATTTCGAATTCGGCTTGCTGACCCGATCGTTGCGCAGGAACAAGAGATTGTCTAAGGGCAAGAAGGGTCTCAAGAAGAAGACCGTCGACCCCTTCACCCGCAAGGACTGGTACGGCATCAAGGTATGCTCAGACTGCAACGTTCCAGTGAGATCACAGTAGCACTGACCTTCCGTCTTTATAGGCCCCGGCGCCCTTTGCCATCCGAGAGTAAGACTTCCGTCGATCGAGTTTGCGATACATAACGAAGAATATGGGTCATCTAACAACTTTCATCAGTGTCGGCAAGACTCTTGTCAACCGTACGACCGGTCTCAAGAACGCCAACGATGCTCTGAAGGGTCGCATTTTCGAGGTTTCCCTAGCGGATCTGCAGAAGGATGAGGACCACGCTTTCCGCAAGGTTAAGCTCCGCGTGGACGAGGTCCAGGGCAAGAACTGCCTCACCAACTTCCACGGCCTGGACTTCACGTCCGACAAGCTCCGGTCGCTTGTGCGCAAGTGGCAGACGCTGATTGAGGCCAACGTCACCGTCAAGACGACCGACGACTACCTCATCCGCCTTTTCGCCATCGCCTTCACCAAGCGCCGGCCCAACCAGATCAAGAAGACCACCTATGCCGCGTCCTCCCAGATCCGCGCCATCCGGAGAAAGATGACGGAGATCATCCAGCGCGAGGCTTCCAGCTGCACCCTGACTCAGCTCACCAGCAAGCTGATCCCTGAGGTTATTGGCCGCGAGATTGAGAAGGCCACTCAGGGCATCTACCCCCTGCAGAACGTATGTGCTATTCAAAGCGGGCGCGGGAGGAGAGAGTGAAATGCTGACTACCGTCTTATAGGTCCACATCCGCAAGGTTAAGCTGCTGAAGGCGCCCAAGTTCGACCTTGGTGGCCTCCTGGCTCTCCATGGCGAGTCGACGACCGATGAGCAGGGCCAGAAGGTTGAGCGGGAGTTCAAGGAGCGTGTTCTGGAGGAGGTGTAAAGGGGTGTTTAGAGGAACGGCATGGGCACGGTTTCTTGAGCAATACCTCTTCTAGGGCATGGGTCTTGCTTTCTCGTTGCATTTGGCGCGGCAATCATGGTATAGTAATCATGGATACATGCGCCTGCCCGAGACTAGGTTGGCGTCGATGAACAAAATGCATTGCGAATGGCCAACTTGGAGACTAGCTCTGTTGTGACATCTCGATCTGGTGCGTTGCAAATGTCAGTAAAGCAGTCAGTTATCCCTTCTGCCAAAAGGCTGGGCCGCCATATTCGTGGAGCGGTCATCTCTCGATACGATTTGTCGGGTTCCAAACTAAACAAGGCACCCTACCTATGTGGCGTCGAGAATGTGTCATGGCCGGCGATTGAAAAGGCTCGCCTGCATATCCTAGCCCATTGCATTCCCAGGTCGTCTACCTTTCAACACTTCGTTGATATCTCAAAGCGAGTTTTTGACACTCTTTAACTTTTCTCTATACGTCATACCCACTTTGAGTGGTAGGTCATGAGCGCAGCTTCCTATCCAGCTCATCATGATCTTGGAGGGGCTATACAAAGCATTTCCAAGTTATGATTCGCTGCTGTCTCACCATGCTTCTTCAACCTCCATACCGAGGCACTCATCCACTCATGGGCTGAGACACATCAAAGCCCCGGAACTGAACGACACGAAAGTCAGCTGCATCTACATAACCGCCGCAGTTCCACAATTACACTCACCCGCCCAAGACGCGCGAGCATGGCTTCTGACGACTCATTACCGACGCTCAAAGTCCTCCTGATCGGGCCGTCCGGCGCGGGAAAGTCGGCGTGTAAGTCCCGGATCTTCGGACATCAACCCTGTCTATGAGTGCTCTATACCGTCTCTGACAGATGCCGCCGCACCCTAGTGCTGTCGAGATACTGCGAGGATGTATTTGAGCCCGAGTCGGCGACTGCCACGATAGGGATCGACTTCAAGGTAGGTTTCCGGGTCTGCGACAGCTCATGCATGAACTGCGGTCATGCCCACGCCTCACAAGGCACGAGGGCGGAGATGTTGCAGAATCGCATCATTCATTCTCACTGCCACTGCTCCCACAAATGCTGATATGCTTGGATAAACCCAGATCAAGAGACTTTCCGTCCGCGGCAAGCCGTATCGGCTGACACTATTTGACACGGTGAGTGAACAGACCCATCTCGCACGCCGAGTCATCTTGTCTCTGTGTCGGATGCGCCCTTGGGACCACCCAGGCTGATCGAAGGGCTTATGAATGTCGTGACCGCAGGCCGGCCAGGAGAGGTTCCGCACCCTCTCCACGAGCTACTACCGCGGCGCCCACGGCGTCATCCTCGTATACGACATCTCGAGCCGGACAAGCTTCGCCTCCATGGACCGCTGGTTCGAGGAGGCGGAGCTGAACACCGTCGACGGCGTCGCGCTGTATCTGGTCGGCGCCAAGCTCGACAAGGCGGGCGCCGGCGGCGGGGGCCGCGCCGTCTCGGAGGAGGAGGGCCGCCGGCTGGCGGCGGCGCACGGCGCGCGCTTCTGCGAGGCGAGCGCCAAGACGGCCGAGAACGTCCGGAAGCCGTTCGTCGAGGTCGTGGACGCCATCGTGGGCGACCCGTCCCTGGTGGCCGCGGCCAACGCTGGGAGGAGCGGCACGGTGGACGTGGGGTCTACGGGCGGGTACAGCAGCTATCTACCTGGCTGCTCTTGTTGAAGGAGCTTTTGAGAGTGTCATTTTTCTGTAGATTTTCTGTCTGAGCTACAAGGCGTTGATTATAGAGGCTGGTGTGGTTTGGGACTGCAAGACTGCCCGGTGTTCCTCTAGACGTTCTATCTATCTATAACAAGGTATCATGTAGTGTACAAACACACATATACATAACCTCCACGAGGAGGATTTTCTGACAAGAGTGCCCGGCATCTTACTCCTTGGGGCCGAGGAAACGGAGCACAGCTGCAAGGTTGTCAGATAAGTGAATTAAACCATAAAAGACAAGTCTACACAGCACGTACCTTGCCTGAAGGCCTCCGGGTTCTCGGAGATGACCCAGTGGCCGGCGTCGATGTCGACGAGCTCGAATAGGGGGAAGAACTGCCCGATGAGGGGGAGCACCTCGTCGGGGACATACTTGCTGCGTGTGCCACGGATGAACAGCGCGGGCTTCTCGAACCGCACGACGGACGGATCCTTGAAGGGGAAGTCGCCCATATGGTTCAACTCCTTGGCTATGGTGTTCAGCGGCACGCGGAACTTGCGCGTCGTCTGGCCTTCCGGCCGGTAGAGATTGCCGAGCAAGAACTGCCGGACTGCCACGTCCTAGAAGAGACGAAGACGACATTGTCAGCGAATTGAGGCTGGTCCCAACCACCAGGTGCTATTTTGAAATGGAATCCTCTGTCTTGGCTTTGCTTTTATCTTACCTTCTCGACCTCCTCGAGGATCTTGTCCGCCTCCTTGAGAGACTTCACGCCGGCGGCCTCGACCTTTTTCATGGCCTGGATGTACTTCCCGAAGTCGCTCCCCAGGGACGCGTCCACGGGTGCGTTGTCAACAGCGATGATGTTGTTGACCAGGTCCGGCGAGCGCAAGGCCACCGTCATTGCCGTCTTCGCTCCCCTTTCAAACATGTCAGTCAAAGGCCGGCGAGGAGCTTGCGCAGATAACCCCTTGTCGGTGCTGCTCTTCCTCGCATCCGCTGGCGGGGACAGGCAGTTGCTTACATGGAGTGCCCAATGAGGGTGGGATCCTTGATCTTGTGCTCCGCGATGAACGCCTCCACGTCGTCGGCCATGGCCATGTAGTCATGCCGCGGGACGTGCGGTGACTCGCCGTGGTTCCGGAGATCCTAACCTGGCTGTCAACCGACAGAGTCCAAAGAAAGGATAGGTTACCTCGCCGGCAGCCCCTGGGTGTAGACTCACAAGGGCGTAGACATAACGGCCAAGGTCACGGGATATCGCTCTACATCAGTCCTCTCATTTAGTCTCCACCGCCGGCGACAAACAAATGAAAGAAGAAAAAGGAAAGCTGGTAGCAGTTGCGAGCTACCGAGCTCATGCGTCCCACCTGCTGATGCTCCTGTTGTTCTTCTTGGACCCGAAGAGGCCGTGCATGAACAATATCGGCGAAGTGTGCTTGTCACAGGCCGGCCTGGGCGGCTCATGGAGGTCGTAGACCAGAGGCACCGTCTTCGCGGCCGAGGAGAGAGGCCGGGCCGCCGGGACGGCGCCGAGGCCCCGGAGTGCCGCGCGCCGGAAGGCGCTCTGGGTTCCAAGCATCTTTCCTCCGTTCAATCGGCGCTATAAGAAATCCTCGACAGCGTCGCCCGAGATCATCGCTGTGCGCCTGTTTGGGGTGATAGGCTGGAAACTCCGGGCCGGCCCAGGCGGCGCGACGGCTTTGATGGTGTCGCGCCGATCGCCGGGAAAAATTATGCACGTGTGCACTGCGCCGTGACGTCAGCGCAACCGGGGAGGCTATTCGTGGAAGCCATCAGCGCCATGCCAGATTCGACGTCCTTGAGGCCAGGAGACATGGCAGCAAGTGTCACATAGCCTTCCAGTATCACTGTTAAGGTTAAGCTCTTCATCAATCATCCTTGAGTAGCGCTTCTATGAGCGCTTCTATAAACGCCAGACTCGACTTTTAGTGCCGCCTAAACGCCAGCCGCCGTATGTATAGGTCTGGTAAACCCACCCCTGGATCAGACACAAAGCCACCGGAGAACCAAACAAAGGATAATGCTACACGTCAACAAAGTCCACATCCTCCTCCTCCTCGCTCTCCCCATCTTCTGCAGCGGGCTTCTCAATCTTCACTTTCTTGGAAGGCCTCTCGTCTACGTGGTCGCTCTTCGAGGGTGAATTCACATCCGTGGCCAAGGTGCTCGCTGGTGCCTCTCTCTTCGCTGGGACACTCGACTGTCGCAGAGGGGACGGAGCGACAGGCAGGTTGGAAGTGGGTCCCGTGCTGGCCGGTGTTCCTACAGCCGAGCTCGTCCCAGTTCCCACTACGTCCTCGAAATCCCCTTCGTCTTCCTCCTCGTCAGAGCCAGAATCTTCAGCCTCGAGAGCGGCCTTGCGGGCAGCCTCTGCAGCTTGCTCGGCTTTAAGACGCGCAAAGTAGTCGTCCAGCTCAGCATGCTCATTCGCGTCCGTCGACTCTTTCCCGGCCAGGTTCTTGCTGTCCGCTTCATCCTTCTCCTCGGCAGCGATACCAGCCACGGGAGTGGCAGAGAATGACTCGCCTGTGACGGTACTGTTCGACATCCATGACGGAAGTGCATTCTGTTTCGCTATCTTCTCGCGACGAAGGCGTTCTGCTTCCTTCTCCGCCTCGGTTGGGCCCTCCGACATGGATATGTTGACTTCGAGACTGATCGGACCCGTGTTTGTGAGGCCCTTGACAGCAGTAGGCTTCATAGAAGCATCCACTGGAACACTGTTTGAGCCCGGATGGCTATCGGGCCGCTCCACCGGCCGTCGTATGCTAAATGCGAGATCAAACGTGCTCTCTGGGACTATGACGCTGTCGATCTTGGGTAATAAGTCGGTGATGAACCGAATCTGATTGTTCAACCTCGTAGACTTCTCATGACCGCCGGATTGCCGCTCGACATCGTGGGTGAGAACCGAGTTGCATCGATGGCAGAGGAAGCCGTTGGGGCCGAAATTGTCAAGAACCTCCATCTGTGTCCACTCAGCCTTGCATAAAGGGCAAAAGTACTCTTTGCGTTCGCTGGCTGGAACCGTTATGCCCTGCATATCCTTGTCGAGCTTATAGACCCTCCACTTGATCGCATCGATGGCTTGCCGGTAGTCGATGTAGTAGTACGTTCGGTTGACAGGGCGCTGCTGGCCTTCCTTAAGCTCGCTCCGGGTATGTCTGACCACGTCAGCAGGTAGTGTCGGGAGACTCAGCGCCCAATAAAGCTTACACGACCAGGAAACGAGCGTCTCTCAAGGCTGCGCAAAGCTTGTGCAGGTCCTTGGTGTTCATACTGATAAGGTATGAGAGTTCATCATCGCGCAAGCTGCTGGATCAGTGATGTTCTCGTAGCTAAGCAACTGTTGAGCATACCACTGGTGTATAACGAGTGCATCGATAACGAGGATATGCCGAGTCTCGTAGAAGGCGCGCAAGACCGAGCGCACCAGAGTCTGGGCGAGATCCATGGCCGTTTAAGAATGCGCGACAACAGAAGGCGAAGAACTGGACTCCCCGATCCCGGAGGAAACGTATAGGCGTTGATGAGGAGGGAAAATAAATGAACAGACGAGGCGAATGTTAAGAATTGCAGCAGTGATGCTACCTAGAAGGGCCTGTCTGGCTTCATGGTTCGCCGTCCCCAACACGGTCGAAAAGCTCGAGCCAAAGGGCCAGCAGGAGACGAGAGTTATGAATACGATTGTGCTGCTGCCATCGAGGAGAGGGCACGCTCGGCAGTGGGCAGGCTGTGAAGGCGAGAGAGGTTGCGACGGTCAAGCCGGAGAATGGGCGAGCCAGAACTAACGATCAAAGAGAAACGCCAGGCTGGTGGTTGAAGCTTGAGCCTCGTCTTTTCGCTGCGGGTCATCTTGCATTACCGGTAAATTACATAAACGCAGGTATCAGCCAACTCATTATGTAGGTAGGTATCTATTAGATGTTACTATCTCACAACTTAAATATAAGATTATCGGGATTTTTAGCTCTCTTTACGAGGTCCTTGCGGCCTGCTGAGAAACATTTGTAAGCGGATGCCTTGCCTTATGTATCTGCCTTGATGCATTACCTTAAAACGGTAGGTATGTAAGAAGGACAAGAAGTAGGCACTTATAGCAAGCATATGTTCATTTCTCGGTCCTTCGTCAATGTTCTTCGTTTTTGTCGAGCTTCGATGATATGTCTAGCACGTAGAATAGAGGCTTTTGGTGCCCCGCCATATGCATGACATCTCACTGCTCCTAGGCTCATGTCGTCATACCCACCTTGAAATGTAGGTAGGTAGGTCAACTGCGAGTAAGGAACGAGGTCGGTCGCCAATGTGATGACAGCTCTCCCACACTCGATTGTATGGCATCATCTATTTATACTGAAAGAGTCGCTCTTACCAAACCCATGGCTTACGGTTCATCTCCATCTTGTTCCACGCGATCGCGCCTGTCTGGGACACCAGCTAGATATCTGGCATATCATCATGAGGCACTCTCTAGCATTCATACTGCTTACCTCTTCTCTGATTCACCGGATCCATACTGGGACACATGATACCTGGCCGTCCAACGATGGCTCCTGATTTTCCCGTTGTATATCTTCTATCAACGCGTCTGGACCCGGACAAGCTCCACGAGCTGGAGGCAAAGATACCGACTCTGACCTACGATGTCAACGAGGCGGATGTTGTTGTCGGCAACATCGCAAAGAAGGAGAGAGCGCTCTTTGAGCTGCGACGTCTGAAGCTGCTCACCGATGAAGTTATACCTGACCGAGAGACACACGCCTCGCCACGCGTGAAGCGTCGTAGGATTACAGACTCATCAGAAGACCCCATGTACACGGACTCCACTGTGACTTCAGACGATGATGGCTACAGTCTTATCTCCAGTAGACACAGCACCCCATCCGTCGATAGGAAGCGCGGGCGTGGGAGTACTGCGGGTACGGTCAAGGTTGTCAAACTGGCCTGGTTGACGGATTCGCTGGCAAAGGGAACGGTATTGCCCCTGGACGACTATCTCATATATGCAGGCCGCAAGAAGACGGCGACCACTGCTATGCCACCGCCGCCTAAACCGGCTGACATCCTCAAGAGGGCTCAGGCCGATGCGGGAGAAGGAACGGACCACTACCTCCGCCATGGCCCGTTCCGGCACGACGGAGACGGTGGTCACCATAGGGCAGCAATGATTAAGCCACCAGCGCTGCTCCATCAGACTACATCGGAACATGACATAGTGGAACTCTTGCCGCCTATCCCGGACTATCTGCGCATGCCCTATGCATGCCAACGACCAGCTCCCATGAACCCTCCGAACGCTGCGTTCATCGAAAAGCTGAAGAAGATCCGTACGACGAGAACTTTGGTAGGGGACAAGATCGGCGTTAGGGCATATTCTAGTTCTATAGCAGCACTTACCGCCTACCCATACACATTGCAAAGCGCACAAGGTTAGTGAGACAATGTTATCTAGAGAAAGACCTTTACTGAGGATGATTCTTTAGAAGTTGCAAGGCTCCCTGGCTGCGGTGTTAAGGTCGCCGAGCTCTACCAGGAATTTAAGGAGACTGGTCAGTTGAAGGAGGTCAAAGACGCCGAAGAGGACTCGAAGCTCTCCGTGCTCAGGCTCTTCTATGAGATATGGGGCGTTGCCGAGACCACAGCTAAGGACTTTTACAATAGAGGCTGGAGGGACCTTGACGACATCGTCGAGTACGGCTGGAACAGCCTTACTCGAGTGCAGCAAATAGGAGTCAAGTACTACGATGAGTTCGAAATCAAGATCCCACGCAGAGAGGTCGAGGCCATTGCCAACATTGTCCTGGACCACGCCAACAAGATCCGTAAGGGGTTCCAGATGGTGGTCGTCGGGGGCTATCGCAGGGGCAAGGAACTCAGCGGTGATGTGGACATGATTCTCAGCCACCCAGAGGAGTCTGCCACGCGAAATTTCGTCGAGAACATTGTCCTGAGCCTCGAGAAAGACAAATACATTACCCACACCTTGATTCTTAGCAACAAGAACTCAGAACGGGGCCAAGTGCCGGTAGCCTGGAAAGGTAACGAGAAAAAGAGTGGTACCGGCTTCGATACTCTGGACAAAGCGCTGGTCGTCTGGCAGGATCCCAACTGGACACCGGAAGAAGGCGTCATCAAGAACCCGAACTTGCACCGCCGCGTGGACATCATCATAAGCCCCTGGAAGACGACTGGCTGCGCCGTGCTGGGGTGGACTAGTGGGACCACCTTCCAGCGAGACCTTCGGCGATACTGCAAGGCGGAGCGGGGGCTCAAATTCGATAGCAGCGGCGTCCGCAGTCGGATTGATGGATCCTGGGTCGACCTGGAGGACGGGGGTCGGGGTAAGGCCCCTGACATGTTGACGGCCGAGCGGCGCGTCTTCGAAGGTCTGGGGCTGAAATGGATACCGCCGGAAGAGAGGAACACTGGGTAAATAGTTGTCAGATGGAGCTATATATCTTTTGAATTTGACAGCCTTGCAGCCCTAATTCAGCGGTGTGGTTGATATATCACCTCTAATTAGTTTTCGACTCCTTGTTTCGCGCTGTTGGCTCAGTAATCATGCTGATTGGAACACCACCGATGAGATCAGCCAACGGCATCAGCACGCAATCCGGGGTTGCTGACCTCCTTCTGCAGGGACCCCTGCCATCATTCCCAACAACAGTATAAAGTGCTTCAGCCTCACCCTCAGTTATCTATCGCCTATTACAACTTCACTGCTTGTCGTCTTGGGAATGCCCTCACGCCGACACCCATTGTCCAACCCGGGCCAACTGAAGACCGCACCGGCCAGAAATTGGCCAAAATGACCGGGGCTCCGTCGGCAGTCGGGCAACACAATCTCCGGAGGAACTGCGTGATTGGACAATTGCCATGGCTCAAGGGCTCGAAACACTCTGTCCAGGGCGTCATACCTTATCTCGAATCGTCTGTCGTCGCAGGCAGTTTCTGCCTGGTCTGGAGAAAGACTGTGCTTCCCGAGGTTACATAGAAACGGGTAGAAAACGAAGAAGCCATATCCTCCCCCCAGACTCGCAACCTGATCACAAAACCGTGAACACTCCTTATATCCTGTCTTTCAAGAGTAACAGCACGCCCCCCTCCAGCCCGCCGAATTAATAGCTGTCAAGATGCCTTCCATTGAGATCCCGAGTGAATATGGGTAAGCCAAGTCCCACAAAGCCCACATCGTGGCCTACCGAGTCCAGACGGCTCACCAACAAGACAGATATGTCCTCCTGGCAGCGACGTCCACCTTCTTCGTCAACACCTACCACATGATCCTCACCTCCCAGGCTCGGAAGAAGTCCGGGATCCTCTATCCCGCGGCCTACGCGTCCAACGAGGTGGCGGAGAAGGACCCTAAGGCTTATGCCTTCAACTGCGGTTCGTTACGCCCTGCATTTGCTCCCGCCGGCCCCTCCTTTCTTTTTCTTCGTTGCCGTTGCTCGCTCTCTCGCTCTTCCACTACGGATGGCGAGAGCGAATCGGGTGGACCCTGAAGGGTAAGGGGTGCAGCCATGACTGACAGGATATCACAGCCCAGCGCGCCCACGCGAACTATACGGAGAACCTGACCCCCTTCCTCGGCTCTCTCCTCATCTCTGGCCTGCGTTACCCGCTGCTGGCGGCCGGCATTGGTGGCGCCTGGGCGCTGTCGCGCGTCATCTATGCCTATGGGTACGTCAAGAGCGGGCCTAAGGGGCGCACCCGGTAAGCATTTTCCACTCTTTTTGTCTCTGCCCGATGTTCTGCGAATGTTCCGCGTGTGTCTTCAACAACGAGAAGCACAACACTCTCGTTTGTAGCATGAAGTAGTCGCGACATTATAGCGGGCGAGAAGGATCTGCGGTGAATGTAGACTAATGCAACACACAGGGGCTCTGGGGGCAGTTTCCTGTGCGACACGACGATGAAGTTCATGGCCTTGTACACTTCAGTGATGTTTGTTCTCGGCAAATAACCCCTAGAATGTGGTAAGGAGGATGATAAGAGGGCTCGAGAACGGGATAGACAGCCGACATAACGTATATACATAAGACTTTTAAAATAGCAAGGGTGTTGCAATATGCCACGAAGCCCAGCACTGCCCACAGATTTACCCCAAGCATGCATGACAGGGCTCCGATGTGTGATCCTTGGACCTTCAGGTAGCCGCTCAACTGAAGAGTGCCTGAGTAACCGCTATGATGCCAAACACGACGCCTTCCTAGAGACACATTCTTCTACATGCTGTGGGAATTATGGCCTCTCGCATGCGAAGGTAGAAAACCGTTTCTCCGAAGCCAGCGGGCACCATATTGAGGGCGTCGGACGGCGTATATCACGGGAGAACGGACGGACTGGGACATGTTGCTTGCTCCACTTCTCGTGATTCGTAGCGGGAAATCATGATTTATGATCCGTTTCTTCTTTGTTTTGGATTGCATTCCCAGACCATGAAATGCCATGCTCTCAAGTACACCTTGTCCGAAAAGCAAAACCCAGCAACAAATCCCGTCCGAGGCCACACCGAAACCCGCTCTTCCCCTCTCACTCCTTATGCAGCAGTGATCGCCTTCCGGACGCGGGAACCACGCTGTCTCGAGGACAGGTGCTCCTCACGGGCGACGACAGCATCCGACTTCTGAACAACCTCCTCAGCCTCGGTCAGGATCAGCTCGATGTGGCAGGGGTTCGACATGTAGGGGTTGATCTGCATGGCCACCAGTGTTAGCCTAGAACGGTTGCCTTATAGCGGGTGGCCATTGAGCCAAAAGGGAACATACCCGACCGTGGGCACGGTACGTCCGTCGTCGCTGCTTGGGGGCCTGGTTGACCTGGATGTGCTTAACGATCAGGTTGCCGGTGTCGAGGCCCTTGGCGTCCGCGTTGGCCTCAGCGTTCTTCAGAAGACCAAGCAGGAACTCGGCCGACTTGACGGGCCAGCGGGCGCGGGTGACGCCAAACTGCTTGCCTGTTGAGAGAATCATATCAGCATGCCGCCCTCCAGTATTCTGAATTGCCGTAATCCTCCAGCATCAAATAGTCCGAACAATGTCCCCCATTCAACGCTCCCAACATCTTCACTCTCGCAATTTTCTTCGAGGCCAGACGGAGATCGCAATAATCGTACCTTGGGCAGTCCGACCGGTGCTGCCAGCATAGCGGCGCATGGGCACGGCCTCCTTGTGCTCCTTGACGTTCTCGAGGAAGGTCACGGCGCGCTGGAGCTTCCAGCCGTTGATTGCCTGGGCAGTCTCGCGGGTGTTCTTGAAGGAGACCCGAAGGTAGGCACCGCGGGCGCGGGCCGACTTGGAGGACTGAATCTCGGTGGCAGCGTACCGAACCTGTGAAGGAAGCCAAATGTCAGCCATGGTCATCCTCCTTCTTGAACGGCCATTCGCAAACAGCCATTCCGACCGCATTCGACGCTCGAAAAAATCGTTGAAATATCGCTCGGGTCGCATCCGATTGACAATAGCATCGATCGTGATAGGCAGCTTCGGGAGTCACTCACCATCTTGTCTGGTTGTGGTGAAGATGGCTTTCGACGGGATTTTGGCGTTCTGAGGTTGAGAAGTTTGTGAGGTTAGCCAAACTTTTGCTAGGGGAAACGTGACACCCTCGCTTGGTGGAGAGTCCCGCCCGCAAACACCTTAGGGCTGATGAGCCCTAGCAAGTCAACACCCCGACTTTGACAACCAGATGGCCGTTTGAGGAGCTGTGAAATTGAGATGATGTTTAGAATACAATTATTATATCTTCAGAAACAAAATCATTGCATTTACTGCTGTTCTTCGTTGGGAAACAAGGAATAATACTACTGGCCAATGAGAAAGCCCGATGCGAGAACTTTTGGCTGTCTGAGCTGGGCAGGCGGTCTCGCACGGCAGGAACATTGGCCAGGAAATTTTCCGCTACTGCAACTTGGACCATGAAAATTTTCGGTTGGAAGCTGTTAAAGAGCTGCCTTTGACCTTAAAGCTACACGCCAATTGCTGGGGAAGACGACCAGCTCACAACACACACAAAGTCCCATTTCACGAACGATCGCTCAAATAAAATGGGATTTGCTCCTCGAGGTGGTGCCCCGCGTGGCCGTGGAGGTTTCGCCCCGCGTGGTGGTGACCGTGGAGGTCGGGGTGGAGGCAGAGGTGGTGCCCCAGCCAGAGGAGGTGAGTTGATACGGACAAGCTGCACTTAGACGTCTTCGAGAACGAGCATGCACCAGAGATGCGCCTTCAACCATCCGATCTCGAACCGGCCGCATATTGAATATGGAGCTAACGAACATTCGAAGGCCGCGGTGGTGCTCGGGGCGGCGGCCGTGGAGGCCCAGCTGGCCGCGGTGCACGAGGCGGGAGAGGTGGTGCCCGTGGTGGCCGCGGCGGAGGCAAGCCTGGCGCTGGAGGACGGAAGGTCGTTGTTGTACGTTGCGACCCTCTGCGCAATCGTTGTCGCAGCATCATTAACAACCGTTCAGGAGCCCCATCGTCATGCTGGTGTCTTCGTTGTCAGAGGTGGCAAGGAGGATCTCCTGGCTACGGCAAACCTTACTCCCGGCGAGTCCGTTTACGGCGAGAAGCGCGTTTCCGTTGAGAACGCTGCGAAGAACGAGGACGGCACCGCGACCAAGACCGAGTACCGCATCTGGAACCCGTTCCGCAGCAAGTTGGCTGCTGGTATCCTTGGAGGTTAGTCAATACCAGGGGTGGATCTCCAATCTCATGCGACTTAGGATGGATGGCGCGCCTTTCTCTACCTAATGTTGCTGGCCATTCTGCAGGCAACCTCTGTTTAGCCGGGCACTAACCTGGACATTGCAGGCTTGGACGGTATCTTCATGAAGCCCGGTTCGAAGGTCCTGTATCTCGGTGCCGCGTCTGGTACCTCTGTGTCACACGGTACGCAAATACATCTTCGACCTGTCAGGCACGTCGAATCTAACGGGAAACAATAGTTGCCGATATTGTCGGTCCTACTGGAGCAGTCTATGCTGTCGAGTTCTCGCACCGGTCTGGTCGTGACTTGATCAACATGGCGACGAAGAGAACCAACGTCGTGCCCATCGTCGAGGATGCCCGCCACCCCCTGCGCTACCGGATGCTTGTCCCTATCGTCGATGTCATCTTCAGTGACGTCGCCCAGCCTGAGTGAGTCCTTTCACTGTTGAAAGCAACCATGCTAAGAAAGATCTTTTACTAATACCGGCCCTGTACAGTCAAGCCCGTATCGTCGCATTGAATGCCTCCCTCTTCCTCAAACGGGGTGGTGGTAAGTTATCGTCGCTTATGACGTACTCTAGAATCTGTGCTGATAGTTGTGTCTAGGTACTCTTGTCTCTATCAAAGCCAACTGCGTTGATTCTACGGCGCCACCTGAGCAGGTCTTCGCTATAGAGGGTAAGTAGATCACCAGAGGGTCATATCTGGCACGAAGCTAACAGTAATACAGTCCAGAAGCTTCGCGAGGAGAAGTTCTTCCCCAAGGAACAGCTTACGCTGGGTAAGACTATGCCTTTCAGCCCAGTATGGAGACAAGTGTATGCTAACCATGTCTCACAGAACCATACGAGCGTGACCACGCTATGGTTTCCGCGGTCTACCTCCAGAAGGAGTCCGAGAACTAAAAGCAGTTGATTTCTTCAGGAGTTCGCTCTGGTTAGAGTGTATGATCGGATGGATGGCTCTCGTTTGCTTACAGGGAAAGGCGAATAAGGCGTTCCGGCACTGGTTCTGCTCCATGCATGTTTGTAGTCCAGAGATGATGTGTACACAGATGATCGGAGTGACATCCGACGGAAGATACCATATCTTTGAACCAAGAATTCAATCCATCGATCATTTACATCCACCCCAGGTCGACCTAGTGCTGCCATTTCCAGTCCAAGACTGCTTTGCTTTGAACTGACCACTCGCGCACCCACCCCGCCTGTTGGGATGCTCATGTCTTGGACTAATGCCTGAGAAACAGGATATTTTGGCGTTCTTTGGCGTCTCTCGTGCTGGTATGCTGCTGGAACAGCCCAAATAGGAAGCGGACGTCGCCGGATTGAGTTCAGCCGCACGAGCCATTGCCAGCTAACTGGCTCCCAGCTCCCGCCGTTCGACGCCACAACTTCAATCCTTACCCTGCCTGGTCATTTCCTTTCGGGATCTGAGCTGAACCTTCGGTGTTTGAAAGCGGAGTCAGCTGAAGCAGAGGCGCTCCTGTCTGGGCTACGTCCACGTCACAGGCGGTCAGCATCGCGAGATGGGACGGCAAAAGAGTTTCTTTGTCTATATTATCCCTCCCACCCTCAGCGCCCCCGGCGCCTCCTCGCTCGCAGGCGCCCCGTCGCTGCCTCCCTCTGCAGGGCCGGTCCTGATCCGCCGCAGGACCGCGACGACGAGCCACCTCTTCCGCACGCTGATGTCCTCGACCCCGCGGTCCCACGCCCACTCCCTGTCCACGCCGTCGCAGTCGCGCTCCCACATGCGCTCGACCTCCAGCCCCGCCGCCGCCAGCGCCTCCCGCCCGAAGAACCCGCGCATCTTCTCCCGGCCCGTGTGGAACCCCGCCACGACCCAGGCCCGCGCCCCCGGGTCCCCGGACAGGAACCACCCGACCGACGCCCGCAGGTTGTCGTGCTGCCACGGCATCCACAGGCAGTCGCAGACCAGCACGCGGTCGTAGGCGCGCCGGCCCTCGGGCGCCGGCGGCGCCGACAGGTCGCCCCACGAGTGGCCGGCGACGGCGACGGGGCAGGCGGCGCCGAGCGGGGAGGACGCCGGCTGCGCGTTGCGCGCGACGTTGGCGCGCAGGTTGGACAGCACGGCGGGCGACGGGTAGTCGGTGATCAGGACGCTGCGCGCGCCGAGCAGCGCGCCGAGCAGCGAGGGGAGGGCGGTGCCGGCGCCGAGCTCGAGGACCGAGAGCCCCCGGACGTCGAAGTCGCTCATCGGCGGGCAGAGCCCCGGCCCCGCGCCCGGGCCGGCACCGGCCGCCGAGCCCGGCTCGGTCAGGCCGAGACAGCCCGCCTCGATGAGCTCGGCCAGCAGCAGGGACGAGTTCCACAGGTAGTGGCTGAACAGGCGGCGGTCCTCGTCGCCAGTGGGCTCGGTGAGGCTAAGGTGCAGCGGCCGGGGCAGGTGGGGCGACGTGTACAGCAGGCCGTGGTCGGCGTCGCCGTGCTGGTTCATCACGTCGTCCGGGAAGATGACGCCCAGCGACGTCGAGAGGAAGTCCTCCGGGTCCTGCTCGGGCGGCCCCGTCAGCGTGATCCGGGAGGTTAGCGCCATTGGTCAACGATAAACCCCCTTGAAGAAGGGGGTGTTTCCTTTCCCTTGGGGGCTCCGCCCTGAGATCGGAATGGGGCAGTGTCCTCTACAGTATGTGACGGCTGCACTACGCCTCCCGCTGCATAGCCTCGACCCTGGGGGGAGGCGGGAACACCCTATTTTTAACCCAGACTGCTGGTTTGGTGATGGTGGTGGTGTTATCTTTTCCGGCCCCCAAAACAGGTGCAAATTTTAGGGGGAGGGCAGCGGGGTGGAGGGAGCGGCAGTTCTGCCAGCCGTGACCGCCAGCCCGATATGCCGCGAATAGCGGCTTGGTGGATAGCCTTCGGTATCCAGGTACGTATCCATGTCGCTGGCTTGAGCTCACAGGTCTTGCGCAAACAGATAAGCGGTTTCACTCAATGCAGAGCTCATGGGACTGTCGGTGTCATGAAGGTATAGAGGCCATGGCTGTATTAAGGACAGTTTGCCTATCATGTCCAAAGGAACGTCCCCAGCTATGGACAGCATTACCCGGTTCGCACACCCCTGGACCTCAAGTCTCGCTCACCCCGAGGGACCACGACGACGATGCCGCGGTCTATATACGATTTGCACACGCTCAGCGCTCTCCACACAATATCGCAACTACTGCGGATAAGGCATGAAAAAGAAGAGGTAAAGATCCACACACAGCTCCATCGACTTGGACGAGACAACCAGAGCGCCATTACATCCCGAGGCCGTCACAAAAGCAAGCGTATCAACTAGAACCTTTGATCCTTTTTTTGGAATCTTTATCAGACGCATTTCATCATGCCGCGCGCGAGAGAGAGAGACGCAAGTTCGATATCTCAGAAAGAAAACAGGGTATCATCACACTTCGATGTGTGGGGATCGAGTCCTCAAAACGGCCCGTCCAAGAAAAGCAGTCATCAGTGAGCTCCATCCGTTGCGAGTCCCACGTTTCAGTCATACCAGATCCCGGGTGACCCTCCGCGCCGCCCGATGCCGCCAACGCCCAAAAAGACTTTTCGCTCTCCAAAAATCCTCGAAAGAGGTAGTGGCCACCATTTGTGACCATCGGGAGAGCTGGCCCGCCCCCTGTCTTATAAGACGTGTTGTATGCAAGGGGGATTCTATTTACTGCTGAGTGCTCAACTCCAGCATCCGCTTCATGTCGTCATCGGTCGGGTCGTCCGAGATCCACACGCCCTTCTCCTCTGCAGTGGCGGTGTGGAACCCGTCTGCGCGCTTCAGGGTCTGGACATCGAGATCCGTGACCCAGGCCTTGCCGTCGGACAGCTTGATGCGGACCTCGTGCTCCGTCGACAGCATCATGTCGTCCTTGGCCAACCGGCGGGGCCCGTCAAAGACGGCCATTACCCGCTTCTTCATGGTCATTTGGCCCTTGTCGAAGCCCCATGAAGACGGGTAGTCCTTGCGGTTCTTGCGCCCCTTGCTCTTGGGAGGCAGTGGGACGCCGCCCCGCGAGTGCGTTAAGCCCTTGGACTTCTGGACACCGTTGGCGGGGTTGCCCTTGGCCTTCTTCGTGGGCGACGTGCTCGATGTCTTGATACCGAGCGCCTTGTACTCCTCTTCTCCAGGCGCGTCGTCATCCTCCACCATTTCCTCATCGTCGTCATCCTCGGTGTTGGTGGTGGTCTGAGTGGTGATGGGCAGGTGGTTCTTCTCCAGCGTCTCCACCACCTCGCGATCGTTCTCAACCTCTGCGAGCCGCTTCGCGTTGATCGCCTCGGCAGGGTCCTCCTGCTGGACAATCCGCAGGACACAGTCATCCAAATGCTCATAGAAGTCTTGAGCATTTGAGAACGTCTGCGAGCAGGTGCTGCACTTGCCAGTAGCATCCGGCGCGTAACCAGTCAGCTTCTTGCCGCTGTTCACAGCCGTGCTAGCGGCAGTCTTCTTCCGGCTGTTTGGCGGCGTTTGCTCAACGCCATGCACCGCCGTCAGGTGCCGTTTGAAGACGTCCGCCCGGTTGAACGACTTCTCTGCCGCGGAACCGGAGCCCGGGCAGAATCCGCATACCATCGTACCCTTGTAGTGGGTCAGGGTATGTCTATTTTTGTCGTACTTCCTGGCAAAACCCTTGACGTGGTAGTCACACGTCTGGATCGGGCACTTCTCGGGACGCTCCGTCTGGTGCGTCAGCATGTGCGCCTTCAGATCCTTGAAGGTCTTGCCGCAGTCAGGGTGAGGACATCTCTGCTTCTCCTTTGACTCATCACCGCTGTAGGTCTGTTCCGCCGAATAGTTTGAATGGAAAGAGACCATGCTAGGCCGCCGACCCTGCTGCTCGACCGGGACAGGGAAGGGGCTGTAGTGAAAATTACTATTAGGTGCCACAAACGGGCTCGAGCTGTCCGCTCTGATCTGAGGACTGCCGGACAGGGCCGGTGATGTGGGATACGCCGGAGCGGCCTGCTGGAACGGAGCTTCATAGCCTGGCATTCCGAGAGGGCGGTTGATATCCGGATGTATCAATGAAGGATCTGGACGGAAGCAAACGCAGTCAGCAACAAGCCCTGTGCGTGACAGATTCAGATTCGAGTTAGGAAACCGACAAGAAGATACAAGAGGAGCGACGAAATGGCCACTGCTCTGAGAGAAAAAGGGAGGAACCAGGCGAGGAGTGGTTGGACTGCACCAGGCGGGAGCCTGTGGAGAAGAGAAAGTGGATGCGGAAGAAGGAGACGTGAAAGCGGCGCTTGATTGTCTCGGCGAAGCAGGAGAGACTGGCGACGCGGTTGCAGCCGTCTGTGCGACGCGCGTGTCGATCGCCAAACCCGGATCCACCACAACAGTTGACGAAGACTCGGCCGAGCCAGAAGAGCAAAGAGAACCAGAGTGGTGTAGACGAGGAAGATTGGATCTAGGGATCTGTGAAAACTCACCAACAAAGCCGTGAGGCTTGCTGTCGGGAAAGGCGAAATGCGCGAACTCATCCATACCTGGTCCTGCGAACGAGTATTCGGCGCCGGGGAAGAATTCGGTCTGGCCAACGATACCGGGGGTCACACCAAGGCCTTGAGGTCCTGCCCATTCTGGCACTGGTGCAGGCTGGCCGTGGGTCGAGCGAGGGGATCCGACGGCTGACGAAGGAGCTGACTGTGCGGACGCACTGGAAAGGTTCGATGAGGGGACACGCATGTCGCTGTCGTCGGGAAAGACGCCCGGGGACATTCTGCCGTTATATATGAAGCCGTTCGGAGCCTCGGCGTACAAGACACTGGCATCATAACCCATGGTCGCGGGAAAGCCTTCCGGACCTGGTCGCTGGTAGTAGGCTTCTGAGGGGATACCCATGTCCAAGGGCGCGGAGGAGAAGACGCCTTGAGGTGGCTCAGGGTAGAGAGAGTTGTAGTCTTCCGGGTCGTTGCTCATATGTCGGGGCAGCATGGCGAAGGGCTGCTCCAGTGAGACCATTCTAACGCGGGATGACAACACAAAACCGGCTGTTTTGGGCTTGCCTTGAGGACTGGGTTCTCCAAGCAAGGCTGCAAGCTTAAGCTGTGAGGCGGTTGTCAGACTGGAGGCCTAATCTAGGCGGCAGTTCCCCGGTGGCTTGTCGCTTACCTCGTTCAAAGCTCATAGCATGCAGTCAGACTGGTGGCAGAGTCTGTCGCGCAATAAGTCGACTATTGATGGTCTTATGGCTAAGTTCCAGGAAGCCAATTGGGTGGTAGTCGAGTATCGCAGGGGTTGTGTCCCGGTTCACGGTGTATATATAAGCTGGCTGGGGAGGTTTCTGCGGTTGCTGATCTCAAAAAGAGACTTTAGTGGACGTGAAGGCGTTGTCGTTCGATTATTATTGACTCTCTACAGCGCTGCTCTGTTGTATCGACCTGTCTGCCGAGTTTCTCTTATTTCTCTCTTCGAGGAGGACTGTTCTGGGGGATGATGGTCCGCGGGATGTGCGTGCTTGAAGTGGGAGAAAACGAGAGACGAGGACTGGAGCTGTGCCTGTCCCTTGCCAATGGCTGACTTGTGCTGGAGCAGGAGGATTGTAAGATGTAAGACAAGTGTCTCTAGGGACGATCGCGAGAGATGGGGCAGAAAGCGAGGGTCCTGGAGGAGTGCAGTTGGGGGCCTTGCACGATATATGTACAGACCCCGATAGCTTCTGGGGCAGCCCGGGTGGATGGGCTTGCTCCATATCGATCTGGTAGGGCTAAGGACAGAGCGAAGAGAGGCTTTGCTCGCATCTGACAGGGGCAGGGATCGAGAGCGACAAGGGTTGGTGGATGGGATAAGATGGAGGAGGATGGACAAGGGGGGGTGGAGACGAGGTACGTACCTACCTCCAGAGTTGGAGGCCGCAGGGGGGAGGGGGAGAGGTCGAATGGGAACATCCACCGTGATGTACTGTACATCGTCGAGGTACCGCCAGTACGTACCTGCAAGTCGCGCCTCGCACGAAAAATGGCCTGCAGTACCTGAACCCTGCCCGGACTCCCCTCGAGCGTGGCAGCCTTCATTTCCAATGGTACCTGTCCGCCGGTTATGGTGTGCGGCAGGGGTTAGGGGGGGCCGCAAGTGTCGACAGAATGCACGAGTGGTGGTGGTGATGGTGGTGGCAGCGGCGGGGCCATGTCTGCAGTGCGGGCTTGGAGCCAGGTGCTTTTGGTTTTTGGTGTGGTCAGTCGCCAGCCAGTTGGACGACGAGGGAACTTCTGGGAACCTCTGGGGGCCAGGGCGGTGACTCTGGAGCGACCGACAATGGGCGGACGAACTACAACGCCGCGGTACGAGTGAGGACTCCACCATCCGGCGTTTCCGCGCCTGAATCACTCGTACCCGCTCCGTAGCACCTGCGATGTCGGTACCTCGGTCATGACCCCTGTTCGCTTGTACCGCGCAAGGGTCTTTCAATTTTCTCCATGATCCCTGTCGGTCAAAGTCCTTTGCATGTACCTTTGGTTCAAGCAAATGCAAAGCCACAGTCCAGGGTCCCGTTTACGGATGGGCTTGTACCCCGGTCTCGTCCCCCTCTCTCTCTCTCTCTGAGTCTGTCCCTGACCCTATCTGCCGGCCGTCGCGGGCCCAAAAGAAAAAGAAGCCACTGCCAGAGACATCAAGACGGCTAGAACATGTCTATCCGCATGCTTCTGTCTCTCCTCACTCCGAGCTCGACGTGATTCTCGCGTAAGGATGGAGTATTCCCTGGGGATTACTCCTGTCATCGCGGCCTCCGCAAGCCTCCGCAATAGTACGATTGCTATCTGACCCTCGGGATTGATGCCTGTCTTGAGACTGATGCCTCCGCTTGTGGGAGGACGGCGCATGGCCCGGATGACTGGATAGCGGAGATCGGGGGCTTGTGTGGGCGATGAGGCCTGCTCGTCTGGCGCTACCACTCTAGCCCCAGACCACTGCTGCACCGCTCCGTGCTGTCATCGTGGGACTCGTTTCCATGGCCCGGTGATTCACCGGCCTTCGACAACGTCTCACAGGTCTCATCCAGAGCTCTGACCACTGTCTGGCTGTAGTAGAGCTTGTCGGGGACCATCTTATCCCACTCATCGTCTCTGCAGACGCCAAGCACCGCCGGTAGTGTATGTACGTGCCAGACAGACACATCTTCTGTCGCAATTCGCAACACAGTCAGACTCGCCATGTACACGGCTCACCGAGCGTGGAAAGATGAGAGACGCAAGGCATCACACGCTATCCAGCCGAAGGCAGAGAGTCGATCGAGATACGACGGCGTAGGAGCCATGCCTCCAATATGGTGGAGGCTCTGTGTATGCGTGATGCCATATGAATTGCCTATTTTTATTCATGGTCTTGTGCTGTGCACTGCTGCACCCAAGCTCGCGGAGCCCTTTGGGGGGGAGGAGCAGCACGGTAGCGTGCTGTGTCCCTCCCCAACTCCCGTGCTGCAAGCCATTGGGGGAGAAATCGTGGCACGGCCAAGCCCAATAGGCTCCTCTCCGCTCCGTGGCCCAACCTACGTTCGTGGAGGAGGCATGCATGCTGGAGTCCGTGATTCGACCAGTATCTCCCCGTCGTCGGGTCCCGAAATAGTGTAGGTAGGTTGATGTGCACAGCCTTATCCCGCTATGCTTCTCTAGGGCTTCATCCACACTTTATTTCCCCTGCCGCAGCACCGGCTTGAGGCTTAACGAGCATGTCGTTGACGCCGTCGGCGTCGATTTCCAAGCGAGTATGGCGCTTCTGGAGGAGGTGAACAATCATCACCGCTATTACGTATCTCGTCCATCTGCCGCTGCGCTGCCCTGATGACCTCGTGATGGGGCACATCGCAGAGGCGATGACACAAATCTCCCCGGGAATGTACTGTACATCATCCCGCTTGGTCAGCATCTTGTTTGCTGCACCTTTCCACAACGAGGACGGCTCTAGCGACAGTCCATCGTCTCCCTCCCCCTGGTCGAGGTAGCGCGGCCAAAAGAGGACATTGCCTGCTTCTGTCGGCATCGGGAGTCGGAGTCATTCCGCGACAGCGGCACGATATGTCTCGTCCGCCCCGGGCAGGCAGACTATCGCTGCTCACGCCCGACAATTCCAACACAAAGTTTCCGTTTTATTGGTGCCTAGACCGCGTCGTGTCATCGGGTCCCTTGTTGTCCAATATTTGACTTTTTATTCTCCGGCGATAGTAAGAACCAACCTGCCGTCCTGGAGTAACGAGAGCGTATCCTGTCCAGTCATTTCCTGCCGATTTGGCTCGTGTCTCCCTGGGGCGTGACCAATCGAGGGTGGAGTTGCACCGCTCAGTGCTTGCCTCACTGTGACGAACTTTTTCAGTGCCCAGTGACAGCGCTATTCAACCCCGTGGGATCCGCTGGAACAACGCACTGCATCTGGCAGAGATCGCCTGTATCTCTCCGTAATGACATAATTACGGGCACCTGCTTCGGTAGACGTCGGACCGCCGGAGCCTCCTCCTGCTCACCAGCCTCCGGACTGACAGGGACTGCCATCCCGTGTCAGGAATGTGGCCCGTTGGATCCATACTCCGCAGCCGCAGAGAGGAGCGAAATAAGGCACGAGAAGAAACCCCTTGATACCGAGCAAAAAGTCTGCCTCGTGGCCCGCACGCTAAAACAGCGTACCCATGTAGGATCATGAGTTCTGAAGCGCGCTTCTACTCGCTTAACAGTACTGGATACGGTAAAACCATTATTGCCCAGGAGCTTGTCCCAGACCGAGATCCATGGCGTCCTTTCCAGGGTTCGGCCAGGAGGCTGGTGCTAAGGCAAGAGCCGATCTGCCAAATGCTCCCTTGCGGCGTTTTAGTGTAGAGCGATAAGCGGAACAAGATCCGAGCCCTGGTGGGCTCGCAATGCTGGCCCAAATTACATTTTGCAAAGGAGCTTGGGGGACGGCACAGCAACATCGAGCCGCTAGTTCCGCAGCGCCCGGCATATCGCAGCCATTATCCCGCCGGTGCCATAGCACACTCGTGATCTTCCGGGAGACTATCCAGCCTGCGACAGAGAGGCTTCCCCACGCGTCTCAATCTCAGACGCGACCTTGCAGGCGACGAGATTGCTTTCCTGCAAGGACCTCATAGGAGGGAAAGATCAGTGAGCATCAACAGACAAACCCAGTGTCTCATTACCTCACCACTGTCCGGGGGCCCCTGGACGATGCCCTCACGTGTGACGTGGGAGCGCGGGAGGAAGGGGGATCGTGAGGGAGCCGGAGTGACTTTGACGCGACTCGAGTCTTGCCGCCAGATGCGGACTAGCGGTGGCTGAGGCATGTCCCGGCAGCGAACTAGCGGATATGATTGGATGCCATACGACGGCGCAGCACACTCTTCGTGTGGGGAAAGGCAAGCCAGAGTTTATTTCAGGAACCGACAAGAGGCGGTGCAGGTGCAACCTTGGTCCTGGGACTGCACTAGCCACTCTTACCCGATACCCTTCCCGTCAACTGCAGTAACCTCGTCGGTACGTACCCCCATGTACGGTACTTTCCATGGTGCCAGCGCAGCAGATGAACCCTGAGGTCTTGTTGGCTTGTTCCCTACCCATATCATCCTCAACTTATGGACAGTTTCGACGGGTCACCAAGGCTAGGCACCCTGCTATTACCTCACAGTCGGATATGGTGGTCGTCTCATCTGCATGCAGTATTACCATCCCATACCACCTTACTCTCGTAGTCACAGGCATCCGTTAGCAATCTCTCTCCTGCTGCGGTCATCTGGACGGCTGCATTAGTCACTCCGTCAAACCTGACCACTGGATGGTGGATGTCTTTCAGCCTGCAGGGGACGTCTCCATGGCTCCTCAGCAGAGCCAATATACGGCCTCACCTTGCAAAATTGAAACGTACGGGGGCAAGCTCGTCTAGGCTCCCTGATGCCGCGGTTTGTTTGTAGAGGGCGAACGCCCACCTGGCGCCGGGCGGCGTTGTTCGAGACCCGGCAGCGACATTGCTTCTGCTGTCATCCAATGTGAGTGCGCTCGGCACTTGGATTGTCGCAAGCCACCATCTTCCCCCTGAGCAAGAGGAAGGAGATCAAGAAACGCACGTCTCAAGAGCTGCAAGCCGGCGCACGTCTCCCTCTCTCCACGTTCTAGAACGAAGGGGGATCCAGGAAGGTGTCTCTGCTGCAGCAGGCACAAAGCCCAAAGGCGCCTGCCCGGGTGTCTTGGCTTCCTTCCCAGACGAAGGGGTTTGTGGCGTGCTGGCGAGGCGGGAGCAGCGACAGATGCAACCCTCGATGCAAGCCACCCAGACAGAGCGACGCCGTGGTGCAACCGCGGCGAGCGCCGCCGCCAGAGCCTGCCTGCCTGTCCTGCTCCGTTAAGGGCTACCTGCAGCCCGGGTCTGATGGGTCCTCCAATGAGTCGTCGCGGGCCCGCTGTCGTCCATCACGCTGGGCATCGCCGTCCAGATGCTCCCATTCGTGCTGATACGTTCTAACGTACGGTTTATAGATTTCTTTCATGTATGTAAGACTCCATGCGATGGTCGCTCAGCCCTACAAGGTGGACCAAGAGCGCCTCTTCACTCAGTCTAAGGCATAGTCGCCGCCCGTTATTCGCAGACAGACCCCCCGCCTGCCACTCAGCCAGCCCTCGGGGCTCGAGCCCGTCAACTCTATGATTCTATGGGCTCTCCACGCTGCCTCAGGCAGCGATCCGCCGCGCTGCTGGCCCAGGAGCTTTACCTACTACCCGCACCGATGGAGTGCTCGGTGTGTCAATTGAGTTGCCTACACCACCCGGGTCGCGTCATCGCCGGGCGACCACCTCGTCAGAGAAAACCGCCCCCAACAGCGCTATCGCGCCTGTCAGTGGTCAGACGCTGTTCTCCGCGGTAATTAGCGACCCGTTGTTGGCCTCGACCACGATCCTTCGCGTCGAGTGCTACGACCCTCGTGATTGGCCTGGCAAGTAGACGCTCATGTGCGAAATAGGGGGGCCGGCGAGAGATCCCACGTCTGAGACACGGGCGCAAGAAAAACGTTTTCCAGTACCGTAGTTTAGGAGAGCAGAGAAGCCAGAGGGCCGGTTGGGGGCTGGGAAAATCCCTCATCAAAGGCGCTTGCAGAGCCGCATATTGGGCAAAAGTGGGCGGCAGATGATGGTGGAGATGAGCGTGGACAACGCATGAAACGGAGACAGCGAGGAGGAAGGGTGTTGCTTTACGAAATACGACCTTACCCTTGCGCGAGCCTGCGGCGCAGGATGACATGCGATGTCGAGTGGTTTGGATACCCAGCACCCTGGCTCAGCGAGTCGATTGATTTCCCAGACAGATTGTCATGCGTGCCGCCTGCCGTGGCCTCCCATTGGCGAGCGGCACGGGTCGTGTGCCAGAGGTTTGCGGTGCCCGCGGCAGAGTGTGGAAAGATCCGCGAGGCATCTGCCACACTCGACAAATCATGGGTGCATGCAATGACTAAGACGAGTGACGAGAGGACGAGCAGATGGAGGCGATGGATGAGTCGCTGGAGACGGAGTTGCGGTCAGGGATGCATCGCTGCGCGTCGACGAGCAGATGGTGACCGTGATTGCGGCGCAATGAGGAGGGATGCTATCTCTGATGCGGTGAACATCGCTCGTGAATAGCCGCAGTTCGCGATGCAAGCTGTGTGCTTGACCATCTGGCGCTGCCTTGGGGGAGCATCGAACCGCGTGCTCTACCGAGCAGTCACTCGCCGGGGAGGTGTGAGAGAGTGTGGCTGATGCCGCTACTTTGGGAGAGCATAGGGCTGAGCCTGCCTCCGTCTCCTTGGAGCTGTGGCTGTGATTGGCTGATATGTGCCTTTCTGGACCCCAAATTTAGACTGCACTTGTACAGTACTTGGAGAGGTACATCCAGCGACCCCTGTCCGATACTTCTGCGCCAAAGGACCCAAAGTGATCGCCGTCCCCACCGAGGCCGATGATAATGTCTCCATTAATGACCAGCGGGTGAAACCCAATAACCAGCAGCACAGGCCATTCCCAAGCAGCAACTGATCGGGAGCACACAGCAATGCAACCCCGACCTCTCGGCCGGGCACTGTCGTCGGCCAAGAGGCTAATGAGGGCCCTGACGATTCCAGGTGTGAGTGCAGCGATCCTCCTCTTGGGTAATGAATGTAACTCAGCGGATAGTTTATCGTCCCGCCCTCTCGATACTCTTTTCAGTTGTCGGTCTGCGAGGGAAGCTGTGGGCAACACAGAGTGAGGAGAACCCCTGAGCGCCCCGGAAAGTTCCTCCTCACGAATGTGGAGGGTCTTTCCGCGATAGGCCAGGATAATTCCGTACATCCAGAGGCACCATCCACCGCAAGGCGTTCTCCTTTGCTCTAGCTCAGTGCCGGCGAGGCAGACTTGCTGGCGCTGGCGCGAGCGTTTGGGCGCGTGCTGGTACCGGCGCGCTCAGAGGAGATGAAGAAACTCCGCCCAGGAAGTCGGTCAGTAAGCGGCAAGAGCATGGCGGCCCTGTTTGGGTTTAGCGGGTGCCAGATCATTCCCGAAAGGGAGACACGGTGCTAAAAGTCTGAGTCCGTGCGTGTGGTTCAGTAAGGTTTGCCAAGACGGCATCGCCGACTAAGCGAAAATCCGTGTGGGGTTTCTAGTCCACTCGGTATCGCGCAGTTGGCGTGGGAGTGCAACACGCCATTGGCCCGTTTGATGACCGCAGCAAACTCTCCTGCCCCGATAACCAATGACCAATTCCAGGGGCTTTTACGCCCGTATTGCTGTTGCTTGTTGGAAGCGTGGCAGGTTTTTCTCAGGACCATGGTCGCAGGACTGCACGTAGCGTTTCGATGAAGAAGAGTTCCGTGCAGCCTTTAGGCATGGGGTCGCTGCGCCGGCCTGGGTCCCTGTTTCAAACCAAATGATGGAGAGAGAAAGAGTGAAGCGTACGTACGAATGTGAGGGAGACCCATGCGCCCCCCACAGTGTTTTAGTGAACGACCGACCTAGTGTAGTCGCTGAAACGGAGTTTTTCGGCGGTGCGCGACGGGGCTCACTCCGCTGGAGCTCACTCCGCGATCCGACGACGGCGCATCATATTTGACGAGAGCTAGTGTCCCTGTGTCCCTGTGTTCCTACGAGAGAATGATGTTACCGGCGAGAAACAAACCAAGAAGCGCCGAGACCGGCAGAATTTGAGCAATGTCTGCTCACGCCGGCAATCTCGAGGTTAGTCCACCATCGATATTAAACGATGATGACCGCATAGAAGGAGTCTCGCCGACATACCGTCGGGAGAGCTGCGGTCATCCCCTCGGGACCGAGGCTTCTCCTTAGTCAGCGGGAGAGGGGCCAACTCTCGCACCCTATCGATCTTGTGTAAGTCGTCCGACGGGAGCCAATCAGAAGCCACAGTACGTGCAGTCGCTCGCGCAGGTCTCGCTGAAGCAACGTTTCGCTGCATCGAGAGCATCCATCTCATTCCAATTGCACAGGTCCATGAATGGGGAACCAACGGTGGAAGACAACGACATACGCGATGACCAACAGTCCTGTGAGGATGCAAGTGAGGTTACTGTCAGTCTCTACACATGTGACATTCCTCACGGAGCTGCATCATTCGATCGCAGCACGAAAATGTCAGTCCTTGGATCTAACGTCGGCTGAAACCAACAAATTAAGGTTGCCCGAATAACGATAAGGCAAATTCTGCGCGGTAAAGCGTCAGATCCTGCAAGATTTGTTACGGTGATCGAAAAGGATTTCGGTCGACCGAAGACAGGAGGCACAGCACGATGGTTCGCTCTCCATATCTGGCTCCCGTCCGGGATGCCGACAGGTCAGCCTGTCTGTCCACTTCTGGCCCTTGAGTCGCTCTGCTACAAGCCCGCATATGTCCAAACTGTGTTCGGTGTCCAAGACAGCACGCCGGTAGGCTGGATATTACATGAAGAAGATAAAAAGCTTCTTTAGTGGTCAAGAGGGTCCAGGGCGCCTACTCTTTCGCCGTCAAGGCCGCCACAGGAGTAGAGCATCGCACACAGAGGAGCCACTTGGACAACAGGCAGAAGGTAGCCTTTCTGGCGCATGAAGCAGGACCTGTCACAGACTGGGCTCGAAGGAACGCGGCCAATCTATCTCGTCGCTCTCAATGATGACCCAAGTTGGCGGGCCGTGGCCCGTCCGTTGTGACGGCGGTCAGGGAAACGGAAGTTGCCAGCAAATCCACGGCCGTGGTATTGTGGCATCACTGAATCCGGCCACCCTCGGTCAGTGCAACCCAGCCCCCTGTCAAGATCGCATGCGCCCCTTCGGAGTTACGATAAAGTTAGAACAACCCCTGCTGGATCGTACGGATGCCAAGAGATACCACTCCTCGAAGACATTCAAGACATCTCTTCCTGTGCTCTCTCTGTTAAATTGATGATATTCAAAATGCCTGAGACTGCACAAGGAACTCCTTGCTGGTGTATTGACTTCGGTGTGCATACTTTTCAGAGTACCTTACAAGGACTGACGCTGCTCCTAGTGAGACACGGCCCTACTGGTCGGGCGTAGGCTAAGCAAGAGCAAGACAGGGGGCACGATGATCGACTGGCGCGTTGTAACCTCGAAGCATCAGACGTGCTGGCAAGCAGGCCCCAACCCCAAGGATATGTCGCTGCCATTGCAGACTCGAGATTGAGACTGATAGTGACCGAACGGCCCTCTCATGCACATGGCAGAGCTACTAACAAGCGAGACAAGCAGAAAGGCGGCACCAAGCAGCGAAAGGGGTTCTGTTCCCGAGCCGAGAAAAGAAAAAGCAAGCACGTACGGTCACGTCAACAAGCACTACTGGGCCGCTGTGAGTCGCTCTCCTGCTCCTGAATGGCCATGTTTCACATGCCCCCTGCGCCTGTCTCTCGATACGGCTACTTCCCCCCTTGATCCCGCCGCGATCCGTATCGCGCAACTGGCACGATCCTTTCCGAGACATCGATTGCCCGCGCTCCGCGAGACACCTCTGGAGTCTAGAGCCTTCTCGACGGAGGGCCACGCGGGACGAGCAGCCTGGCGCGGGCGGTTTCGGTGATCATGTTTCCAATCTTCCCGCTGTGGAGATCTCATATGAGCATCCCGAATTTGAAGAATGTAGCCAGCGTGTGGAATTCCAAATGGGGACTGGTGGGGTGTGCAAGGCCAGCTGAACAGACACGCCATCGCCCAATACGGCCCTGTCGATCGGCACGTCCCACGAGTCAGGCTCCCGGGACTCCGCGTCCAACGACTTTTTCCCCCCCAAACTGTCGCCGGCGATGCGCACGCTTGCGTGCAATGTTGGAAAGGAAATGAGTGCACGTCAGACTTTTTCAAAGAGTCGAGGTTCCTCCTCACCGGCCTCATTGGCCGTGAAACGAGGACCTCGCTTGTCTGATGACTGACTGATAGCACGGCACGAAGCCGTATGACTATGGGCAGAGTGGAGACCCACCAAACTTGCCCTTGAAGCTCGAGCTCTTGGCTCCAAAGATGCTCACCGTCCTCGGCCCAGTTCTGCACGGCATCGTCAAGTCGAGTCGACAGGAACCTTTCGCACCTCATAGCTAGCATGTGCAAGTCTTGCCACGGTCTTCCTGCTGACTGCTTTCACCGTGATCTTCCGCGGCGTTATCTTCTCGTCACGCTGCGATCAGTGCCATCCCCATTCTGGATCGTGGATGGTGCCACAACATGGTGATATCAAATGGTGGACGCAGGCGTTGCCCACGAGTCGGATGCCCGCATCGCTGGAACTGACCCAGGTGGTGGTGGCAAGAGAGAGCTGTCAGGATAAGATTAAGCATACGGGAGGGTCTAGCAGGGACCCGAGGACGGTACACTAAAAGATCGACTCTACCCAACCGCCCGGCAAGCCCCGCATTCCTTCCCGCGATGTATCTCGTATAGTTTCCTCTCTATCAATCCAAGCTCCCAGTGATGTAACAAAGGAGTTGCTATATTTGGGGTCTAAGTCCTGCGACAGTCCATTAAGGAACCGACCCCTCTTAGTCGAGCCCATGTCACAGTCACACTTGAAAGCCGAGTCGGTGCAGAGACCGCGTCTGCTTGAATCCTCCCCTAACTCGGTCCCCGGAGGACTACTCCGTACGCCAACCACTCCGGTCTTGTCGCGAGGCGTCAAGGTAGGCAGTTGACTCGCAGCTATTGAGCCACGAGAACATAGTGCCACGGCAATTGCGTCGCGAGGCGCCCGCTATTCCTGAGCGATGCCAGGCACCATTGCGGGGGAGGGCTCGACTTGAAGAACGCTTAAAGCGCCACCCGGTTCTGGGCCTCCTCGCCAGCCATCACGACCGCGGAGCCTATGGGCGGCTCCGAGCTCGCGCCACGGCGTCCTGGCGACGCTGTGAATCGCTGTCACCAGGTTCGGCCCCGCCGGAAGTGGTGGAGGGGCCGCCGACCCGGTGGTTGGGGGAAATCCACAGAGTCTGTCGAGGCGGCTTGGGACAATGCGGATCATATGAGTGCTCTGGTATAGCTTAGCCGGGGCCCAGTGGCTTGCCAAGCTGCATTGCGTCCAGACCTGTCCCTAATCTCACTTATCATTTTCTCTTCCTTTGGGAAGCGGGCAGCGCTCTGCATCATGCGAAGACCATCACGCAGGACGGACCAACGATACTCCCGGTTGGCTAGACCGCTCCCTTGGGAACATAACCAGAAAAGCTGCGATCCTGCCACCGCGAGGAACAAGACCCGGTCGATAACATGCGTGACGATAACATGAAGCATGGGTTACCGTATACGGAAATGAGGGGCTACCGATGAGGGTGGTGGCTACTGGGTTCGGGACGGCGCATCAGGAGCTTCCCCTCGTCGCCGATGAGCTACCCCTACCCGCACGGAGACGGCTCTTAGTCTCCCCGTCTCGCCTATCTTCCCTTCTCTAGCGTACTGCAAAGTCCGTATCTAGTCCTGTCACCTCGTGGGCCATACTGCCGCTAGTTAGTCGGACGACATCCATTTTCTACCTGGCCTTGCGACACATAGCCCGAAATCTCGACCCAGACAGGTCGTGGCGACGAGCCCATTTGGCAGTCCCAGAATGCGACAGGTCACATATCGCTCCAAGCGAGACGGGAGGCACCCACTGCGGCGCCCGGCTCTGGCCGGCTCTGGAACCCCCAGGAGTCCTGATCCGGATCTGTCGTGCCACGAGTCCTGCCTTCTTTTTAACCCAAGGACCTTGTATCAGTTCTGCGGGGAGCGGGGGTGCCATGGCGGTAGTGACAGAGCGGGCAGCGCCCCCCCTGGCGCCCAATCCTCCTCTTTTCGTATCCCTCTTCCTGACAGACCGGCAAGTTCCTCGAAGCAGGACGCAGTGACCGGTGAGTGGCTCGCTACCTAGGAATAGTCTGGTAACACAGCAGAAAGGGATCGCCGGTTCGCAAAGCCCATTTCTCTTGTTGCGAATGGGCGCATTCACCTGGGGAGCAATCAAGTTTCAAGCTGCCGATGGGGAGTTCCGTCCCACCGCCACGTCGAACTGCGCCAATGAATCCAGACCACGAGTGGACGCCTTGGCCCCTTGAACCAGGGTTGCCGCCGAGGCCTTGTTAGTCGAGGTGCATTACATTGCTGCTCCCAATGGCCTGGAACGGTTTCACGGCGCCCAGAACACAACCGCACGGTAGTTGTGCGCCGCTGGGCCCGCTTCTCGGGCGCCGCGAGAAATCGCTTGAAGTCAAAAATAACTGCGGTTGATGCGACTTGAAGGCCATTTCTCCCATGTGCTTGCAAAAGGCGGCAGTGGGTGCAATGGACTGGTATGACAGTCAGCGAACTGGCCGACTGACTCCCCCGAGACTATTCTCGTAAAGGGGACAGGTTGTCGACGCGAGACAGACGATTACCAAGTTTGGAAGAGTTAAGCAAGACCTGGACGCAAAACTTGGAATCGCAAAGGGCATGTTGCCTCATCCCGGCATGTACAGTAAGTAACTGTACTTCCCGTCGCCCTGTCACCACAACTCGACGCGGGTCCATGATGGCCTGGCCAGGCTGCCAGGGGAGGGTTTCCGTCCCGTCCGGTGAAGACGATAAACCTCGAGATGCCAGGATGCCAGGATCACAAGAGAGGCTCTCAAGGCATACTCTGCCGTGAGCACCGCAGAGCATCGCAACTCGAATCCACGTACCGACAGGCTGGTCGGTGTGCGCGCCGCCCCGGCGCGAAACCCACCTGCGATGTGACTGTCCACGCCTAAAATATCCGTTCCCGTACTAGACTCAGCACACCGGCGTGGGATCTTCAACGTGGCAGCGTGGATCAGCTTCCAGGCGCTGGAGATCCCCCGCTAGAGAAAAGCAGATTTCATCGACTAAACAGGGGGCGCTTGCTTGCTGGTCAAAAAGCCCGACGGGGTTGTCGGCTCTTACAAATTCACAGAGGTCGCTCGGCTCGCTTGATACGGATGGTTGATGGATGCGACGCAACCATCCAGCTCGTCGAATCAAGGCCCCAGAGCAGATATTGTGGACTCGGCACTACCCGTAAGCATCGGTTTTTTTTGATATTCCTCTGTGCGACACAGTTGAAGGAACAGAGAAAAGAGACTTTAATTTGCAAATGGAGATTTCGTTGGGCCCGGCCCGGCAACTGTTGCATCCGAGATTAGTGCCTGCAGCTCTGCGATATGGTCGCCGACCTGGATGCTTGTCATGCCCGGAACCCGCCCTCCCTCCAAAGATGACAGAATGGGCCACCTGCCACCGCCAGTTGCCAACTCGCCACTGACAGCCAATATGTCTCACGCTGGCGTCATGAAATGCTAGCAATCACTTGTGTACAGACACAGATACAGATGGTGCACTGGTGCTACCTTTGCCATCATGGCCTCTTCATGTCTACACTCTCCAGGCGTGCCAAGCCAGCTCTCACGCTGTTTGCTCATGATCGAGCTGACGATCCTCACCATCGTCTCGCCCTGTCTGTCTGGCTCCGCCGTATGTTGCGGCTCTGCTCTCTCCTCTCCCTGCCTGAGCTCTCTCTTCGCGGGTCCCAAAGTGTGCTAGCACCAGCAGCCATTCGCCCGTGGCCCCCCTCCATTGGCCTCTATCAGGCCTGGCCACATGATCGTTCGCTTCGTTGTCCAAGTTGGCATGGTGTCGGCTTTGCTTCCTTGCCGGGTGCCGGTTAGCAGTCTCGGGGCTGCTCCCCGCTGCTGTGCGGAGGTCTCTCAGAGTCTCAATCAGACATAGTACGCTCCCGGGCCAGGGCGTGTTGGCGCCGGCCGTAAACTACCCACTCAAGTGATCTGGACGGAGAGGGATGGGTGGATACTGCCTCGCGACCACGATGCAGCTGGCAATCAGAGCGTTTATGAGCGCTATCACAAAGTCCCGTTATGTTCTATGCCACTCCTGTCTTGCCCCCCCAGCACCCCAAAAGCGGAATCCCACTCGCCAGTAATGCAACCTGACCTGCTGCAATGGGGCATGTGCTCGCTACGGAAGCCCGATTGTGCAGCGTTCATAATTTTGAGCCGCATCCTCACCAATCGTTCGGGGGGTTGGCGCTTCCCCCAACTCTTGGGCCCTCGCGATCGCCAAGTCAGTGAGCGGTTCACACAGACTGGTCGCACAGGCCCCCTACCGGCGGATAGAGTAGGTAGCAACCACGGCTCTTGCTGAGTGGTTTGACTCCTTTGAGTAGACGTCAGTTGCCCAACGCCGATCTCTTTCAACTTCCCCTTTGTGTATTCAGTCCATGTTCGTCTTTGAGATGCCAATACACTCTGGCAAACATCGTGCCACACTATTGACTAGAATCCCAGTCATGTAATTCGAGTCCAAGACTTTCTGTCTCTATTACCTGAAGAAACTTCCACGGTGCTGCATTGTCTACGACAATTCAGTAGGGGCAACGCCAGCTGCGCTTCAGCCAAGTGGTAACTCTTTACAAGTCCGCAACTTCGTTGCGCCAGCCCCATCCGCCCAGAGCTCCTTTCTCTAGCATTCGCATTCCTGAAGCTTGACAGATCTGGATGACAACGTTCCTTACCGCTCTCACCTCCTCTACCGTGGCGCCTCCGTTAATAGCTCCTCTCAGGTGGCCCTTGAGCTGGGGGTTAACCTGTATCGCATATCCCAAGTCAGTCTTGGTTCGAAAGGCGATGTGCGGAGCAAGCGCTCTTTCACTCACATCCTGTGGTATGAGCCCCGCGATGAGGACGAAGGACGTCTCTGCCGCAGACAAGACGCTCGTGTTGCTGAGGAGGTGGCCGTACAGCAATCGGGCGGCCAGGCCGAGGTCCTCCGTGCCGGAGCGGTCCATCTGCCCCATCACTCTCTTTGCCACCTTGGCATACACCTTGTCGAAGAACGACTGGCCGCGCTGGAGGATCTGCGCCGGCGGGACATCATAGATGTCTGCTGCGCGCGAGGTCGGTGAGAAACCCGGTGACTCATCCAGCAGGTGCGGCGGTGTCTCCTTCTTCAGCTCGAGGAGGGCATTGATGGTCTAGAGCCGTGAGTTATAGTCTCAGGGGCACTGGGGCAAAGTTGCACCAGACCTCGCTACAGGAGGGCTGCTGCTCGTACCTTTGGCAAGCCACCAACTGCGGACGCCTTTATCAGAGCCTCCCGCATGCGCCGCGAGATGCTGAGTTGCTCGTCCGGACTCGGAGGTGCGTCTCTCTCATCAGAACCACTATCTATGGCATATTTATACACTTTGGGTATCTCGTCAGGGCGGTTCAGCATGGACAATGTAGTCGCCGCTATGAAGTACCATGTGTGACGGGGTAAGTTGGGATGCCTGCGTATCGACGCCAGTAATGCAGGTGTCACGACAGTAGGAGTCGAAGCAGTCATCATGGGCTCCTGCTCGGCATCCAAGCCCGCCGGCTCGGAAGCTTGAAACGCCCCTGACTCTCCGAGAGCGCTACCAGACAACGTAGACAGGACTGACAGTCTTGTTGTCCACTTGCAAAGGTAATCGAGTGGCCAATCGAGTCCCACCACTAGACATGCTTGCTACACCAGAGTGGTTCAAAAACTGGGTATCATCGTGTATATCGTTCGGTTCTTCATGATGTGATCAATGCTGGCAATGGCAATCCCGAGGCTCTTCGTCGCGGGGCTTAGTTCTGCCCGCCGTCCCGACAGTTTGCTGACGGTCTGCACCGGCAGGCGGAGCAGCGGAAACGGGCCCTCCGAGAAAGTTCCAACGGCGAAGCTCTGATTGGCTGAGCGGCCCTGATTTCCGCCGAGTAGGTCACGTGGCGGCCACTTAAACGGTGCCCCAACTGGGAAGCTGAACCCTGCGTCATCGGGAGCCGGCCGACGAAGCTCTAAAACGTGTCAACAAGGAGCAAACGACATCCTGTCAAACCTCCGCAATACCATCGACAAACCCTCGGGAATATGGGCACATAGCAGGCCCCCCGGCTCATCCGTCACTCGGCTTTTGGCTTTCCGAACTTTTTAGTCAAGATGCGGCTGGCTTGGTACGCCGGGGTAAGTTCGCGGGACGTGCCAGAGCTTCAGAGAGCTACAGACAGAGCTGACAAACAATCTCTCACAGGCCTCCACGGCCCTCGCGGTCGGCGTCATCACCTCGGCCTTCTACCAACGTGCGAACTTCTTCTCGGCGATGGTATACCTGTCACAGAGCAATCTCTGTCTAATGGTAAGCCCCGCGACAGTTTCACCAGCACCTGCTGGTCGTGCTTGACGGCCGCTGATAGTGCGCCACCGCAACAGATCCTCGTGAACCTCGTCTTCCTCATCTACGCATCCTTCGTCTACGGCCTACAGAGACTATGCTTCGGCCAGCTTCGCCCCGTCGAGATCGAGCAGCTCTACGAGAAGGCCTGGTTCGCCGTCACCGAGACATGCCTGGCCATGACCGTCTTCCGGGAGGAAGTTGGCGCCTTCTTCCTTGTCATGTTCACTGCCCTCATAACGGGCAAAGTGTGGGGGTGGATAGGGGAGGGCCGTGTCGAGATACTAGAGCAGCAGCCGCCGGCGAACCCGCGCCTATTCCATACCCGGCTGACCGTCTCGCTCGTAACGAGCATCATCTACAATTGCTGGCTCCTGCACTTCTCCGTCCGCACCGTTGTCCAACAAGCGCGGCCTAACATGATGGTTATGTTCTTATTCGAGTTCGCGATATTATCAATATCTTCGGTGCACACAGCGCTCCGATACATCCTATCATTGGTCGAGGCGAGAGTGGTGAAGTCGCAGACCCATCAACGGCTGGAGCAGCGGCGTAGTGAAATCAGGGCTCAGAGGGCCGAGATACTACGACGCAGAGAAGCTGGAGAGGAGGTTGAGGACGAGCTACCCAACGAGGAGGACGTCGATGAGATGGATATCGAAGTATCTGGGTGGGAATCTAAGGGCCAATGGGTCCTCAGCCTAGATCTACTGAGTGGTAAGATCGCAACACCGTCAGAAGCTGGAGAACACTTGAACTGACATTGACCGCAGACTTCTTGAAACTCGGCATCTACGCTGCTTTCTTCTTCGTCCTCCTGATGTTCTACGGTCTTCCAATCCATATCATGCGCGACCTGTTCATGACGACTAGGAGCTTCGTCAAGCGCTTGGGGGCTTTGCTCCGATATCGTCAGGCGCTCCGGGATATGAACAACTACCCCGACGCCACGGAAGAAGAGCTCTCACGAGAGGACACCTGCATCATCTGCAGAGAAGAAATGCGCCCTTGGGATCCTAACGGCGGACAAGTTGAGCGTTCACGCCCGAAGAAGCTCCCGTGTGGGCACATATTACACTTTGGCTGTCTGAAGAGCTGGCTTGAGAGGCAGCAAGTCTGCCCAACGTGCCGGAGATCGGTGGTGGTGGATAACTCGCCGGCTGCTAGGAATAGAGACGCGATGGTGTTCCGACTTGGCCTCAACTTCCCTAACGCACAAAACCAACAAGCCCAACCGAATGGTGCTGTCCCTGGTGGCCAGCCTCCACAGAACGGTCAAAACGGCCAGGGTGGCCAACAGCCTGCGAACAATCATGGCGGGGTGCGGATGTTCAACATTGGACCACTCCGACTAGGGTTTGCTCAAGGCGGCGTACAAGAAATCCAGGAGATGGCTCAGCGAATGGGTGTCGGAGGTGATGTCGGCAACGCACAGCAGCCCTTACCAGGGACCCCGCAGCCTCTACAAGCGCAGAACAACGATCTTTCTACCATGGATGCTGTTAGAGCGAGGCTCCTCGAGATCGATCAGCGCATTCAGCAGGAGGTTCGGAACGTCCAGAACGCACAGCACGAGCTTCAGATACTACATCTTCTGATCCAAGAACTTGCCCGTATTCGCCAGTTCAACCAGCAGCCAGTTCAAGTCCAGGGATTGCCGCCAATGCCAGCACCGGCACAGACGATACCCATGGCGCCACCTGTGGCTCCAGCTGGTGCCGCAGCTCCTCAGCCCCCTACAGCAAATACCCAACAACCACCTTTCCAGATGCCTGCCGCCGCTCCATTGCCGCCTGGCCAGTTACCTCTCCCTCCCTTTCCTCAGATAGCGCCCTTTTCCTTCCCGCAACGATTCAACTCGCCTGGCGTCAGTCGCCACGGCGTACCGCCATATGCGACTGCGATACCTGCCGGCAGCCCTGAGCTTCCAGAAGGCGTCGTCATACCGCCGGGTTGGTCACTCCTGCCGCTACAACGCCTGGATGGCGCCGGCGGAGCTGCCCAAGCTGCCGCTCCGGCGGCCTCGGGCTCTGACCACGCCCAAGCGCCAGATACCGCCCAAGCTGTCGGCCAGCAAGCACCGAGCGCAACGCAGTCTTCATCCAACGGGACTGTATCCAACGGGACGTCGAGTGCCGCACACGGCCAGGGTGCTAACGAGAGCGAGGCCAACGGCTCGAGCTCCTCCAGCCAGGCTCCCCTCGCCGGCCAGAGTCAGCCAGCCGCCACTGCCGGTGGATATGACGCCCAGACAGAGGCACGTCGCGAGCCGCCGGCTGTTGTCGCGCCGGTCCCTATCCCGCCGAACTGGGGCGGGCCGGCGCAGCTCTTCGGCACGGGCAACGGCGGCATGCCTTTCGGCCTCCGGCCCACGCCCACGAGCCGTCCGTCATCGGGGCAGAACGGCGCCGCGACCGCAAACGGAGGCGCTCATCAGTCCGCAGACGGAGCGGGTGATGCTCCTGCTGCCGCCGCTGAGGGGAGCAGGCCGTTTGGGTCTAGCAGTGGAAATGGCGAGGCGGCTGGCGGTGGCGGCGATGCGGGTGCTTCAGCGAAGGGCAAGGCGCCGGCTGTCACGGTAGAGGATGCTGAGGAGGATAGCGAATAGCGAGTAGCGAGGTTGCGAAAAGGGGGGGGAGGAAGCTGACTTGTATGTATGTACGCAATAAAATATTCTGGGGCGTCTTCCGGTTGAGCGCTGTTTTACCTTTCCCAAAGACCACACCACGGCAACGTCGTTGTCTCTTTCGGTCCCTGCATGGCGAGGCGGCTCTAAGGGATCTTTTACGCGCGTAGAAGGATAGGAAGAGGCTGAGCTGCTTTAACACCGGTCTCTCGAGGTTGGATAGTAGTCTACCAGAACAAGGACATGGAAGAGTGAATTGGTAGATCCCAGCCTCATCGAGGCCATGCAGATACTGTGAGGTGCTGCTGTTGGTATCAAACGATCGGGGTACGCCCATCACGGTGAATGGAGGAGTTAGTTATTACCGACGAACCACTTATCATCCCGTTAGACAGCAGCTGTGGTTGAACCTGGACCAGAATGCAGACATTCCTCGTGATGGCCAGCGTAGCCTCCACGGCTGCTAGCCTCTCCGTGACGAGATTTGCGTCTACACGTACCCGCAGGCGGAGGGCTCACCTCGAAACTACGCCTGAGCTGTAACGGGTAGCAATCTAGCCGGAGGAAATATCCTCCTCCCACAATATCGCAACTGCTACTATTCGCACTATACAGTGTCACTAGGTACTCCCACTTTTCTTCATATCGCCACTAAGCCGAGCTGATGCAGACGGAGAACGACGACCGTACTCATCTTGGCATCATCGCTCGGAAGGAGATCCAGACTACATAATTCCCGGCTTGCTAAGGAGTACCTCCATTTGATATATGCCGAAGCAAGACGAGGCTGCTACGGCCCTCGAACTCGCTATCGAGACCGCCTAGCGCCTACACACTCACGCCGCGCTCGCTAAGAGAACCATCTTTCGAAATTGACATGCATTGTGTGATGGGGAGGTTTGGTTAGACATCTGGGGTGAGGCTCGCTTCATCCACCGCGATGCCGATTCGCTATGAGGTTGTTGGTCTCACAATCGAGACAGTTGAGAGCAGTTTGCTAGCTGAACACGACGGGGCGTGCCTTCGTGGGCCATGCCACCGTCGATGCTTGAGAGATGATCGAGCTTAGTGGTCAGGGAGTGGTCCGTTGATGAAGAGTTGTTCAAATTATTGCCATGTCGATGTGGCTGTCGTTTTGAACATTGTATCATGCTTGTGTGTGTGGTAGCTCTTGCGAATGGGGTAGGAGGCAGGTAGGTTGGGAGAGTACCTGGTTTAGAAGACTACGTACCTAGATTGGGAGAATAGGCAAACTCTGAAAGGGTGTAAAAGGGGGAGTAGGTGAGTTAGAAGAGTAGGTCAGTTAGCAGACTGGGTCGGTGAGCAGAGCAAGTCAGTCGAGGAAGCAGGTCAGTCGAGAGAGTAGGTCGGTTGGGAGAGCATGATAGTCAGGAGAACATGACCCTTTTCCAGACTACGGTGCCAGTAGCAAAACAGACAAGAATCGAAGGGCAACACTTGACATCATAAATATTTCAGACCCAACGGCCACTCCTAAGGAACCCTACTTAGTATCACCACTGAATATGTCCAAGGAGGCAGGATTTTGGTGGCATATGCCTTTCTTATTTTCTGTTCCTATCATACAAGCCCCCAAGAGCCACTAAAGCCAAGCTTTTCCAAGCCAAAACGCCGTGCTGTAAAAGCGAATATTCATACAGGTAGTTCTACAACAAGGATTGTTCATCCTTGACAGCGCAGCAAAGAAGGAGGGCCTTCTTGTGGGACCCTCCTAGCCGGAACGAAGAGCGCCGGCCGCTCTCCACGACCACCTCAGTGGTCCTCCTCCCCTCCCTCGGCCTCCTCCGCCGGCCCGCCGGCCCCGGTCTCTGCCTCGGTCTCGATCTTCACGTTGAAGCGGCCGTCGCCCGGGGCGAGGTTGCCGTCCGCCACAGCCATGTCCGTGACGATCTGCTCGTAGACGCCCTCCCAGCCGAACGACGTGCCGGGGATGGTGCCGAGGACCTGCCGCTCCTCGCTGGGGATGTAGTTGAGGATCTTGCCCAGCATCATGTCGTTGCAGCTCATCGACCGCGTGTCGCTCACCGTGAGCTCGCGCCGCATCGTGTCGCGGTGCAGCACCGGGACGAAGTGCTGGGGGATCAGGGCCCAGTTGTTGACGCGGACGTGGTCCACGATGGCGTAGCCGCAGGACTTGAGGGTGATGGACCGCAGCTCGCCGCTGGACGGGGGCCGGTGCCAGGTGTCCTTGATGACTGCGCTGTGGGCGTGCTGCTCCTCCGGGCTGGCCTGGGCGAGGTACGGCTCAAGGGCCGACGGCTTCAGGATCGAAAGGACATGGGGCCACGAGAACGGGCGCCAGCCGGCGTTCGGCGGCGGCGGCCGTGGGATATTCGGGGGCTGCGGCAAGTTGCAGGAAAGGGGGATGCCGACCCGTGCGTTCTGGAGCGGGTTCGTCGTCCACTGGTTGCCCAGCATGTTGTGGTTCTGCAGAAACGAAACAGCGTTGAACGAGGCTACCAGGTTGTTGTAGCCCTGCAGATTGTTACCTTGTAGTCTCATCGGGCGCCGCAGCAGGAAGTACGATCCAGGCCTAGCACCGGCCGCGAGAAGCCAGGGCCAATGCTGGGTCATTGACATGCCTGCTGAGACCGACGGCTCGGGCTGGGCAGAGATAGGGCCCGTCAGCGACACCGACTCCAGCTCCAGGTGCGTCAGAGACTTGTCGGTCATGCCGCAGAAGACGTTCATGAACATGCTCGGAGATATCCAGCAGTTCTTCAGAGAGAGGCGCTTGACGTGAGGCAGGATGACAGCCGTGGGGTAGTTGAGGTTGATCACCATCGTGTAAACCCCGAAGACAAGCGGCGCCGGCAGGATGTAGCGGTCTCGCTGGCCGATGCCCAGGGCAAACTCGCCACCACAAATCCACTCGAAGTGCAGCGACTTGATGTTCTCTACATGGCCGACGAAGTCCAGAAGGTCATGCACAATGTTGTAGGTCCTCCCAGGGCTGACTCTAGTCTCGACGATCTTGCCGCGTTCGTTGTCATCGATGGCACGCCAGTCCGGGATCACGCCAAGTGAGAAGCGTTCGAGAGACTTGAGAGCACTCCAGAATGCGCTATTCATGAAGATCGGGAGGTGACAGCCGGGAATGCGGGCGATGGTAAGTGTCTTGAGGTTGACGAAGACATCCTCGTTGGCCGTGACGGCTGTGACAAAGGAATCCAAGAGAGTCCGATGAGCCCAGGCCAGCTCCACTAGCATTTCAATTTGACCGGGCATTAGGACCGGTAGAATACGACACGGGGTGATGTCCAAACCTAGCATGCTGCTGTTGACGCCAGTGGATTCACCTTCAACGAGCTTCTCGATGATACTGTGAATAGCCTTTATTGACATGACCGGAATAATCGTGTATTTCTTCGTCAGGAGAGGTATACCTTCCGGAGTGATTGTGCAGATCTCATTCTTGTTCTCGTTTTCCAACACCTCGATAGCAGCCCAATGCCAGTTGTCGCGGTTGAAGCCAGCGTTGATGGCCATCTGCCGGAGCTTGCGGAACGCTCTTGATCGAGAGCGGAGGTCATGGTCATCCTGCTGGCTTGTAAGGCTATTGCGGCATGTACTGAAGCGGCTGGATCTGAAGACGGCCGGTGCGACCGGACGAGCGAGGGTGTTGAAACTGGGGCCTGGCATGTAGCCCAGACCACCATCGCAGGAGATGCCGATCTCGTTGATGGCCTTCAGATGGCTCAGGGCCTCCTCCATAAATTCAGTCTCACCCGCAATCGTCTCGAGTTGGTTTGGCTGCTGAAGCTGGGTATGGCCATTGACCGGCCAGCGATACAGACCCATGGGCGTCGAGATGATCCGTTGGTCCAACTTGAGCGGCGGCGCAGCCAGAGTCCCGTCGTCCAGCTCGAGGGCCAGGGCAAACTTCTTGATATCTCTCTGACCGAAATCCTTGAGGACACGAATGCCGCCGGACAGGAAAGACTCCTTAACCATGGTCTTGAGAGCTGCGTTGCACGCGCTTTGCTCATGGTTGGTCGGAAGTCCGACCATGTTGCTATAGGCAGCTTCGGTGAGGCAGGCAAGGGACACTGGCCGGAAAGTGACGACCACGTTGCGGAAAAAGTTGGAGCTTAGCTTCTGCTCGAACTCCCGATTCACCAGTCGCATGTTCTCAACGTCGACACGGTCGAGATGGCGGGCGATATTGTCGAAGAGCTCTAAGGGGATTCTGTACGCGGGCCAGCCTGAGCAGACTTCGTCGAGAAGTAAGTCCGCGATTGAGGTCACGACTGCATCCACATCTGGCTCGACACTGACTAAAGCCTGAGTGGCCACGGTGGTGACCCTGTCGTGAGAATGAATGGTGGAGGAGGCAGCGTGTTCCTCACCAGCGACATCGGAAGCAGGATGAGTGTCAGAAGCTTGACCTTCGGGAGGCTGATGTTGATGCTGATTATGTTCATGAGGATTTTCATCGCCGGCGGCCTGATCAGCTGGCGTGCCTCCTTGAATCGGCTCGTTGGGGGATGAGTCTATCTGGCTGTCATGCAGAGCATGGAGTTCGTCGTTCACCCCATCCAGCACTCGGCTTGCCATAGTGAGTGATCGCAGCAGGTTAGCTGACTAGCTGGACTCTGCTGATAACCTATCTCTTATTTTATTTTGCTGGAAACTAAGGCGTTGTTGCCTGAAGTCAAGTGCGTGTTGACGAGTTGAAGTTGCTCCGGTTCAAGAAGAGACAGTGCTCTTGTCGGCGCAAAAGGCTACGCAGCAAGTAGATTGTGTTTGGGATAGTTGGAATCTTTCCAGGTAATACAGGGAACTGATGAGCTTCGAGAGTATCGATAAATTGGGGGCTGTGTGGGAAGCGGCCGAGAGAAGAGGCTGTCATCGGGTTCGCGAGGGCGGAAGGAAAATGGAAGACCAGGTGTGGTGAGGGAAGAGATGAGAGGGAGGAGAGACGGAGAGGAAGAACACGAGAGATAAACAAAGAAGAGGGAAAGAGAAGAGATGGATTCCCGGTAGTCAGCCGCGCGGGTTGAAGAGGCACCCCGGCCTGTCGACCATCCGGGAGGTCGTGATACTGACCGGCGTGGTGTTAAGGTCGGCGAGGTTCGACTTCCAGGGGGAGCACCGACCGAGAGGCGCTGTGCCGGAACTGGCGGGCGACATGTGGCTCTTTGCAATCCCTTTAACTGGTTGACAAGGAGAATCAGCTGGCCGAATGGTCATGAGCGGGACTGTTGTCCGGACTGTTCCAGTGGCTCCCGGGCCTTGTGCAGGCCTTCATCTCTTACCTATACAGATGACTACATCTGGAGTCCAAAAGCTTGTATTCTGGTGGTAGTCAGTTGCCGGTATGGATTGTGAAGGGAGAGAATAGGGAGTCGAAGATGCTCAATGAGCCGACTAGAGTCAATGGCCAATGGGCCGATTCTAATCACGCCCGCCGTCACTACCGTCCAAGAGCTCAATAGTCACTGTCTCCTGCCTTATATGTGAAGCTAGGAAGGTTCTCCAAAGTCCTACGCGTCTCCGAAACTCGTAGGGATACCGAGCTACAAGCTCGGCCTCAAACAGTCAACGTCGAGTTGCAAGTTAAGGGCAATGAACCCGTGGCTCCTCAGAGAACACACACTGGTCAGTAACTCAGCACTGGCCGATTTGTGTTTCAACTTCTCAGTGGATGCAGTTGAATTCAAGTGCTATTTGTTACTCAACGTCATGAATCCTATCATAACCGACGAAGAAATATGCTAAGAAGCTGAAGACAAGATCGATACCATGCATGAATTGACACAGAAAGAGAATTTAAGATGGTAGCTAAAATGCTTCGTGTCATCGTCAGGTCGTCCTGTCCATGGATCTTAGCTTGCCTGTTGCTGCTGAGCCCCTGCTGCAGGTGCTGTCCTTTATATGCCAATTTGCCGGGAGTCCAAGTCAAACCATTGAAATGCCTGGTCGTGAAGATATGCTAACTGTCCAGTGAAAAATGGGGAAAGTATCTGCGTAAATCGTAAAGGCGTATAGTCGTTATCATGGTCGGGTGGATGTTGTGTGCGTTTAGTGTGAAGATAAGGAAAGGCGTGAAGGAGAAGAGGGGGGAAACTCGGATGTTCAATCTGCTTTGGTTTCGGTCTGTGTCTCGAGAGAACAGTGAAGTGGTGGTGCGTTTCGGATCCCATTGATGAGGAACCTGCAAAAACGTATATATAACCAGTGCCATCCTGGACATCAGATGGACGTGTGGCTGTGTGCAAAAACGTGTATGTGTGTCTTCGACAAGCATTGTGTCGATGACAACATGTATCTTCGACCCTCGGGTTTTAAACCGGGTTGGGTCTTGATCATTTCCTGGGGCGACGCGTATGGTGCGACTTATCGTGGACCTTCTCACCCCAGCACTTATCCACCGCGTCCTTGGCAATCTTCAGGTCCTCAGAGACAACCGAGCCGATGAAGAAGACCTTCACGTTGTGCTCGACAGTGACGATCTTGGAGTAGTTCACCCTCGATTCCCTGGAGATCTTTTCGTTGCTCGCTGAGATGCGCACGCGGATTGGCTTGAAACCCAGGGTGGGCTCGTCACGGAGCTGTTTGGGCTTGCCACCGTCCTCGTAGATGATCCCATGCTTGCGAGGCTTGACGCCTCTCTTCTTACACCCCTGCCGGTCGTACGTCAGGATTGGGCTGGGAGACTTGTCAGCAACGGCTTGCACTGCCTGTGTATCGTCCAATGAGGCTTACACGCAGGCGCAATGGCCCTCATCATTAGCAATGACAATGAACCGCCTGAATCCCACGAAAACCTCTCCGTAGTGGTCCTTCAACGTCTTCTTCTCGGACACGACACTTCCTCCGCCCGGTAGGGCGCCGCGAGGCTCGTACCAGAGGACTTTGAAAACCTGTGACGACGGTTAAGAGGCTAGTATAATTCCGGGTGCGCTGTAACTTACTTCGCCCGGGCCAAAGCGATGAGAAGGCTCGACCTTGTATCCTTGATAGTGTTAATGTACCGCCGTTAAGACAAGCTGGGCGCACTTACTAGGGTCCAGCCGCTCGAATTCTCCTGCGGTTCCCTGAATATCAGTCATGCCAAGAGACCCCGAACTGGCGTGCTGCGTCGGAGTTTGTGTGCCCTCGTCGGCAGACGCATATGCTGGATCAGCAGCTGAACAGAAGACGGGTCAGCAACTGGCCGTCTCGTAGGATCGATCAGAGTGGAAGCTACTTACGATGCGATGATTCAGCAAGTCCCTGTCCGTAATAGTACGCCCCCTTGCTTTGGGCAAGAGCCGCCTGAAACTCATCGTCGTATTCATCGTCATCATTTTCATCCTCATCTTCTGCAGTCTGAGGTAGATCCCATTGAACACGCCGCTCACCGTCGTCGCCGACGGAACTACTGCCCTCTGATGCTAAGAAGTTATTAGCCGGGACCCCTGACAGACAAAAAATCATACGGACCATGTGACCGCCGCCCGTGACCTTTTTGGGGTTGCTGCTGCTGCTGCTGCTGCTGCTGTTCGTATTCGTAGGTGTCTGTCTGGTAGGTGCCTGGATTGGCTTCGGATTGATAGGGATACTGTCCTGATCCGGCTCCCGTCGAGTACTCGTATGTCTGCTCCGGAAATTCCTCTGGGGTTGCGTCACTTGCAGTATCGAGCTCCTTGCCTTTCCTACTTTTTCGAGACCTCTCATGTTCCTCATCATCATCGTGTGACTTATGGCGCGAGAGATCCGGCTGCTCATCTACAAGACATGAATAGGCGAGCAGTGCAGTGCAAGGGGCAAGGGATACGTACATTGTGTAGGACGGTCATCTCCGTAGCTGGCTGAATAACCCTGACTACTAGTGGAATATGGCTGAGACACAGCACTCTTTCCACCCGCAGAAGACTTGCTCGGCTTGTCTTTCTTGGAACGCCCGTGGTCGGCGGTGTGAGTTCTGTCTCTGTGTTCCTTATGGCGATGCTGGCGGCTGGTGGTCTCTCGGTCAGCGTAAGGGTCAGGATTGACGGTAGCTTGGGCGATATTTTCCGGGATGGCGCCAGAGGTACCGGGGTAATCGTGATAATTCGGCGCAAAGGAACCCTGCTGGGACTCGAGCGTTGAAGTCTGTTCCTGACCGGCTTGATACAGGGCTGGGTCCGGGACCTGAGGATATGCCGTGGCCGGATCCACCATTGTCGTCTGCCCATATCCTGAGGCGGCATCTTCCCCTTGCCCCTGCCCATATTCTTGGCCCCGGTAGTATGTCTGCTGGCCTACTCTCGAGGTTAACAACCTGTCCTTTTCCCACTGGGTTGTGTTGCCAATCCCTCCTACCTGCACTGCCTCCTGTATTTAGTCCGCTTTGGTAGCTGTACTCGTTGGCGCTGCCATCATAGGAGCCAACTGGGGGTTGGGAGATGCTCAGTCCCTCCATGGCCCCCTGCATCGCGCCCATATCCCGAGGCGTCGTCTCATCTTGAACGGGGGCGGAAGTCTGCGCCGACTCCTCGGGCTGGTAATACTTCCGGATTTTCTTGCCTGTGCAGATAAGATCCAGTCAGCCAATGCGAGGTGCGACAAAAGGAAGTAGGAGACTGCACCATTCTTTCTGCCGTCCCAGTACCACAGCCCAAGCTTCTTATCGAGTTTGGGGTCCGGTTCCCATACTACGTCGGACATTGTGACATTTTGCTGCTTAGGCCGGCCTGGACTGGTTGCGCAACGGTGTAGATGCTCATACGAAATCACAGAAAGCACAAGCACCAGATTGCGGTTTCTGGAGGGGAATGCGATAGGCACTACAGCAAGGTATGGAGGGCTGCTTGAGGGGCTTGAGGGGTTTATCTAAGATAAATGCAGCGGGACCCGTTCCGGCTGTTTCGTATTACAGGAACCCTGGGGTAGGGGTGGGCTAGTTTGAGCCGCAGCGAGCTGCTGGTGCTGCCGGTCGGTCCATCCAGGAGGGGAGAAGCGGGAGTGGAAGACGGGGGGGTCAGAGGAGAAGCGGGAGGATGACGAGGGTGCCAGCGGATGCGCGAGCAGAAGAAAAGCAGCAGACGTAAGAGAAACACCAGCAGCAGCAGCGGCGGCGGCAGCGGCAGCACCAGCACCAGCACCAGCAGCAAGTAGCAGCGGCGGCAACGATGTGTTGTCAGGTTCACATCGTGTGGGAAAACGAGAGGTTCAAGGACGGCCAGCTAGACGGCATCGGGGACCCTCATCGATGCAGTAGCTTGTGATTGCCCGCTCTCGAAAGGGCGCTTCCCCACTCTGGCCGACACGCACAGCTGCTGCTCTGCAGGACGCGTGATCTGCGGCAGGCCAATGAGCGCCCCGGCGACGATGCTGGCAATAAAGGCGAGCCGGGGAAAGGCTGGGCCAAGCTGGGCCTGCGGGAGACAGAAGAGAGAACGGCGCCGAATGGGAGGAGGGGAAGAGGATGCAGCCGACGCCAAATCTCCATCTAAACTGGAGAGAGACTGGGACGACTGGGACAGCTCGGCCCACGATAAGGCCGCCATGCCGGACGCAGATGGAGACAGCGAGAAGGGCAGACATACGTAAGGTAAGGTAAGGACCGAGGGAGGTAGATCAGGAAGGTACAGTACCTTCCTTGTTGGCTACAGTGCACAAGTTACTTCCGTGCAGTCCGGGCAGGGAGTCAGCACTGAAGGCTGCAAGAGGCCGACGGAACTCGTGGAACCGCACAGCAGAGGTACCAGGTAGGTCCTGTGTACCTTCATCCAAAAACAGAACCCGTCTCTGGAGGTACCTACCTAGGGTAGATACCTTCCAGGTTGCCTATTAGAGGTACCTTCAATCAGTCCAGTCCAGTCGTGTTTCCATCCCTTGGTGCAGCTCGGACGTGCAATGTTCGAATTCAACAACCGGCCGTCGCAGCGGATGCTCCCTCCACAATCGAAGGCAGACAAGACAGGCCATCCTCGACTTGTCTAGTCGATCTCTTGTCTGCCCTTATCTACTACGGGGCTTCTGCCAGTGCCAAATTACACTACCTTATCCCAAGCTCCACATCGCAAGCCGAAGCTGAAGACAGAAGCAACAGGACGTTTGCCCTCCACTCTCGCACCGGGGCGATAGATAGGGTGGGCTTGGGAGCCTCGAGCTGATTCCTGGGCAAATACTGGACGGGGAAGTCGCCGGTCAATGCCTGATGAGCGGCTCGAGAGCCACCAGCACGCCGCGCAGGGCTTCTGCGTGCAGCTCGGCAGGCCAGTGGCAGCCAATGGAACGCCAGCCAGGCAGCGCCTCGCGCTGCACCTCCTCACTTGGATGGAAAACGAGGGGAGCCTTCATTTCCAGTCTCGAGGCTCTGTTTCACAAGCTGCTGTTCCCTCCTGCGAATGCCAGAAACTGAGAGGTCGTCTGCATCTGCGTGTCTGACGTTCCGGACGTGCCATCCGACACGTGTTGGCGCTGGCGGAAAGGCGAGGGACTTACCGCTCCCTTACCCTGACATTAGGCACTCCGGATCGGGCCCGCGCCGCTGCTGAGCCGCACAACCCCAGGTTCCCAGCCCGCCCCAAGCACTAAAAGAGTGGAGTTCTGCTCGGTCAGAGTACGGTGACTCTGCCTGTCAAATACGCGACAAGCTGAGTACCTGGACTTGCCGCACTTCGACACTTCTTCCCTTACCCTCCCGCTGCTGTGGCAGCCGCGCAGTCTCGCCCAGAGACGCGACAGACCGACAAAACCACGCCTGCAGCTCCAGCGATCATCACCCCATCGATCCTAGGTAGCTCTCGCATCACATATATTCCGACTCTGCCCATTCTCTGCGACGAATGAGCATGAGAACATTACCTTATGGAGGAAGCAGAGGCGTCCTCCATCCAGCACCACTTCCAACGTCCCCGTCGAGGCCGTGCCGAACACCAGCACCAAAACTTTGATAATCCTTTAGTGCAAGAGAAGGTCTCCAGAAGCAACGCCAATGTTGCCTTGCGCCCCAGTCGAGGGCAGTATGAATTCTCAACAATGGCAAGACGGATAGACAGCGATGACCCGTCGTCCGAGTCCTCGGACTCGGACGCAGGCGTGCTGTTGCCTCGAAGAATATTCCCACCTCCGCTTGGCCCTATAGCACCTCATAGCCACCCCAAGTTCCTCCAAGCGAGGACACCGACGCCGTCCAGATCCAACGGCTTGGGCTTTGCCCCTCCCAAACGTCCCGATGAGCGGAAAGACCGACGCTTGGTGCCAGAACCAGGAGCTGCCCGGAACCCTGGCGCCCCCCCGACAAAACGCCTACACCCAGTCCCCCCTCCCCCAACATACCCTCCCTCCGACGGATCAGAATCCTCCTACGACGAGGTTTCGAGCAATTCCAGCACTACTCCCCTTCGCGATGATGGTGCAGAAATTGGGAAGCTTATCGTCGCTTACCCTACCTTGAAAGCTCAGGCGGGATACTCAGAGGATATGCAGACGATGGCACTGCAGAGCGGTTACGATGAAGACTCTTCAATTGAGCCTTCCGAGACAGACTCGATTGAACTAGAGTACAGGAGACTCGAGGACAAGCGGGATGAAGTCGCCGAGCTGCGGGAAGATATCCGCGAGACTCGCCTCAGGCTGAAGACGCGACGAGTCGCAAAGGACGCCGCCGACAATGCTTTCATGACTCTTGTCAGGCCCGTCATTCTCACAGGTCGCTTGGATCCCCTCGCAATGTCAACGGGCTTGCTTGAGGATCGTCTTCTGAAGCTCCAGGCGACTAGGAACGAATATCAGGACCTCGAGGCGTCGTACGAGAACCTGGAGGAGCAGCTTAACGAAGCGGAGAAAGAGTTGGACAAGCTAGAGAGGCAGTTTATCAGCAGACTCTACTACCCAGTCAGGCACTCTGGCGGGGACGAGGAGGAAGAGGAAGAGGGAGAAGTTGAATCTGATGATGGCGCTGTTCCGCCATCAAGGACGTCTCTCTTGGGAATCCCTGCTGATCGGCCCTATGATGTCCACCCGCTGTATCACAGATTCATGTCGGCGATCGGCACTTATCAGCTCGCGAAAGAGCACCTCGAAGACTTGGCATTGCGAAAGACGGCTATCGAACAGGAACAGAGAAACCTAAGGTTGATTGAGAGACATCATCCGCGAGAGCTTGCCACGCATGTCAAGCATATCAGCGACGCAGATTTGGAGTTTCTGCGCGACTTTCAGGACGAACAGCAGGAGGCCCAGGACGAGGTGGAGAAACAAGGTGGCGAGGTGGACAGGCTCAAGAGGTTATGCCAAGAGAAGGGTGCCATTCCCAAACATGCGCCTTTTCACGAGCTGTATACATTTCAGCCAGAGCTCGCTGGTGACGACATGTCTATTGACGGGAGTCCAGAAATGAATACGGATCCAGCGAACATCTTGACAGGCTCCCGGTTCTCTATTCTCTTGGCCAACCCGAGCCACGTGCTCGAGGATCAACCGATGACCGCTCGAGGTGCCCTAAAAAGGGCCGTTAAACTTCCACCAGACCACCCGAGGAAGAAGGTCCTGGTGGATGCAGCAATGAGGGAGATCAGCATTGAGAACCTCCTTCATGACTCGAACCCGGACGATAAATCGGACATGATCAACAGATGGCTTCTCCATAGGTTACGGACTTCGCCGCTTGAAGCCGAGCTGCTCTACTCGTATTTCGTCTCACGCTTGAAAGTCTTGGATCTGAAGCGGTGGCAATGGGACGTCCTCTACCAATGGCCCAGAGACCATGCAGCGAATATACCGGCGGAGGTATTTGCTGGACCTGTCACCTCCGCCGGCGAAGAGATCCGCTCGAGAAACAGTGATGTTGGCACTCTCCCCAGTCAAATGGTCAACTCTTGGGCGACCCTCTCGCGCAGACGGCCACAATCAGATCCAGGATATGCGTCACCGGGCCCGGGGCCTTAGCTTCGTCCACCTCTGTCTCGCCCCCTGGCTTCTCCGGTCTCCTCCTGGTGCCCCCGGTGGTGCCAGCTGGCAATTCATCTCTAATAGTCGGGCGTTCGCGTCTCTTTTCCAACGCAATTGCGCCCGCCACCGCCTTCGCTGCCTGGTGCTCCACGGGGTGTGTGATTACATGGGCAAGGCGTCGCCAGCGCAGCTCCGGGGAGCCGATTGCCAACCAGGAGAATTGGGAAGCGCGGATACGTTCACGCTACGGGTCGATGTGCCTGCTTTGTCAATGCTTTCAACCTCAAAAGTTCAAAAACACGCGTCTAATGGCTTTCAACACGTTTTCCTGGAGGGACTGTACTCTACTTCCTGTCGATCTTCACGGCTTCACGGCTTCACGGCTTCAACGGCGCACACGCTCCGGCGTGTAAATCACGGCGTTAGGGTTCTAATATTGGGATCAGGGGATTCAGGATGAAATGGCGGAACAACAGTACCACTTGCGGATACCCCTATTACCTGTTCACTAGACAGATGGTGGACTTTCATTTGTTTTGCCTTCTGATGATACCAAATTTGTACATGTACGATTGGCTTCGATAAACTACCCTACCTACCTACCTTGCTGCTGTTGAGGCGAGGACAATACATGCATAGGGCGGGGTTGTCGATGGCGATTTGAACTTCGCACGCGGCGTGAGCCATTAAGCAATATTGCATTGATATGGGCCGTGTTTAGATCACCACGTTTTGGGGCGAGGGCGCAAGTGCGGAAGGGTTTCTTCATTTCATGCCATTCGCTTGCAAGACTCGTTGAGACAGAGAAGCCGCTCCCGTTACGTCGCTGATGGAGCGCTCTACTCCAAACTCCGTCAGCCGTCGCGTCCCAGCCAGTCGATTGGACGTAAAAGGGCCGCCTCAATGCCACCCCAGGTGTTGACTGCCAAGTGTCCAGATGATGAGCAACACCTGGCGGCGGCGGCATGAAGTCATGTACAATCAAGACAGCTCCGCGTTCCCGCGGTTTGCCTCTCCCTGTCCAGCGGTGCCACGCCGCCCGCGCCGTGAGGCCCGAAGCCCACTTGGAGAGCTTACAGGCAGGGCGCCATTCCCGACGTGGATCTTCCTGCAGGAGAGGGTTCCCATACAGCCGCAGCCTTCTCCACGTTTTCTCCACCCGTCATGCACCCACCACGGCGGGGACGAGATGGCTAGACAGATGCCCTGATGCCCTACCACGCACGCATCGCAGCCCGTCTGGCCCTCATGCCGATTGATGACGATGGTGGAGAGCGGCGTCAGGCCCGCAGGTGAGCGTCGACGAAGGCAAGATTGAGAGGCGGAAGAACAGGGAAGAAGCAGAGCAGACAAGAGCCGTACTGCAAAGAGACGCTGTACCTCACTTCGCAAGGATGGCTGAAGTTCCGATGTCCACGGTACCTCGAGGGAACATCCGTCTTGTCTCTTGTCTTGTCTCATCGCCGGCTCGGTCGGTGCTTCCTCTCATCATCTCCTCCTCTCCTTCCCCCCTTGCTCCCACGCGCCACCCCGCGACAGGCCACTCGGCGGCCTGTACCCGTACTTGGTGCATAGGTCCTGTATGCGGGTGGCTCTTTCCGCGGGCCCCTCCTCAGCCCTTTCTTTCCTGTTTCCACGTATCAAAGGACCGACGGACGTACCGGCGAGGTGGGGAGGAGAGACAGCGCCAGAAGCAGAAAGCCGTGTGTAGCCATCGACAATCGACCATCAGCCGTCAAAACCGTCGATGCTCATGCAAGCACCCAATGGCATCACACCACTCTTGCACATGGCACGTGCCTGCGCCTGCAGTGGTGATTCCTCTGTCTCTCTGTCGCTCTCTCTGTCATCTCTCTGTGTCTCTTTCTCTTTCTACCCGAGCCTCCACCATCTCCTCCTCCTTCTGTCACCCCTTCCCCGACTCGGCCTCTGACTCTAACCCCTCCTACCCCTCGGCTTCTCTCTTGCGTACCATCTTTGTGCTTCTGTCTCCAGCCGAGGTCATTTCCTCCTTTGGCTCCTCCAATCAAGGCCTGGCTGTATCAGGAGAGCAAGACGAGTGCCTCTCCCAGTCCGGCTTCCTGGCAAACGTGCGGAATAACTGCCTCCCTGGCATTGCCCGATATCGAATTCTCCGAGCATTTCTCCCGTCTTCTCGCCATCGTCATCAAGTCAGCCCAGCGAATCCCCCCTTCAAGTCCCCGCGCCCTGCCGTCTGCGGCCACCTGCGGCCCGAACATTGCCTGTCTCTGGTCGGCAGAGCTGTCGTGGAACTCTACGGACCCTATGGGCTTGAGAGGAACATGATATCACGTTGACGGTGGTTATGGTGACATTGCTTGTCATCTCGAACATCTAGGATCAACTTTCCGGCGGTCTACTGTGCCGGAGACGAGTGTCTCCTCCTTTTCTTGCATCTTGTCTTTCTGACGCAACCCACCCCGGCGCGTCTCTTGAGAATGCACTCTTCTGCATCGGGGATATGCAGCGCACACTTCAGCTGCACCGTCATAAATACAGATATATGTACCTGCTCGGGTGGTGTGGGATCCGGTGTGGGCAGCGTAGAGGAACACCCCACGTGTGACACACCAAATCAGGCGTCATATAAGCGATGCAGGCGATCGACACCTGACATCCTGTGCGACGTGACAGACCTCTCACTGCACTAGAGTCGGATGTTCCTCGAGTGAGTTGCGCTGCGCTGCAACTGTCTCAGGTCATGCCAGAGGCTCTTCGCGACTCTGGTCCTGTGGGAGCCTGCTGAGCATGCTAGACTTGTAATTATCTTATTGAGCCTACAGGTATGAAACCATGGCTGGCCATTCTCGCCATTATCACCATATCATCACCCCAGAGAGATCGAACCCTTTGCGGTTTCCCAATTCTGGTATAGCTTTCCGGAGAGTTAGCACAACCGGCGCTCGTCCTGGTCTTTCTCAGCTGGGTTCGGTAAGCCTGACCACGTGCCGAGAAGTTCCCGCAGCGGAAGGTGAGGTGGCATCTCCTCCTTGGCATCCCCGGCACACCGTACCGCTCCCGCGGGCGGCCCTAGTCGGAAATCTGCCCTGCCAGTTCGCCCGTCGACATGTCCTAGCAGACAAAGGGGCTAAGCCTCCTACACGTCGATTCGCCTCAACCCAAGCACATGGAAACCTTTGGGGGGGCAGCTTGCTCCTCTTCGGACGTCGTCTCCGCTGCAAGGCTGCTACGGGGAACGAATTTACACTTCCCCAGCTGGGAAAGGCCTGGCCCCATCCCTTAGGCGGCGTCTATTGTTCCTCGCCAACGCTCATGGAGCACACGCCCGGCCAGTAAGCGGGATCGCCGGAGGAAGCTGGCCAAGGTGCCAGCTCCAGCTTGCCTAGGTCCTTCGTTCATGCTTCTTTTTGAAAGGGCGTCTTGCCATCCGGCCATCGAACACCCTTTCTCTGGGACAAGCCCTAGAACCCGCCTGCGAGACAACCTGTGACATCAAGTTCCAGCGTACCATGGGTTGAAGACAACCCCTGAATCGGACCCTCGAAGTCCAGGATGTAACGTCTTCACTGGGCGAACTAGCAAGTTATCATTAAGATCGGGAAGGCGTAGACGTAGTGTTGTAGGTGCTAGACTTCTCTCGAGGAGTTGCTCTCGCCCCTCGAGCTTATGTTACCTTGCCACACAACTCGTGCTCTTTCAGCTAGGCCATCCAGTGGAGACATTTACATAGCGGCGACAGGACCACAAGGGTTGCCATGATTCGAGACATGAGTCTCCCAATGCCGTACGTAAAGCACTCGGGGTGAGTTTCAGTGACTTGGGAGACACGTGAAGTTGGACGGCAAATAAGTCTATCTCCTTGTCTGCTTCCCACATATTTTTTCTATGTCAAGCTTGAGGTCAGCACCTCCCGCCGCGGAAAAAAAGTTAGTTCACGTGGCCCAAGCCCAGTCGACTGCCTTGCACAGATTACTTGCTAGGTTATTCTCTATTTGTCTATCTTCTATATCGAAAAATGTGGGACACATCGTCTTATATACACCCAGATATCGGCACAACACATATATATGTATCGCCAGCCTAGGAGAGCATCTGCTCCGCAATGACCTTGTACTCCTTCCTCTTCTTGGCCGTCTTCGCGGCCGCCTGCCTCGCGTGCCCGATGGCCCGCGCCAGGCGCTGGAAGACGTAGTTCTCGCCCGCCCAGGCGACGACCAGATAGACGAGGCCGAGGGCGACGATGTACAGCCTGAAGTCGAGGCTCATGTCCGTCAGCTGCATCAGCCTGCGCAGCCAGCGGGCCGGGTTGAGGACCATGCAGGCCGTCGCGGCGAGGGTGACGCATATCGTCGCCACGAAGGGCCCTGCAGAGAGTGCTGTCAGCGACGAGGAGAGCTTCTTGGTCATCGCGCGGGATGGGACAAGGGTGGTGATTCTTACAGTTGCGCCATGCGGGCTGTCGGAATGGCGGCCCGCCATTGAGCACGACGCCGGCGAGGATGTACTCGAAGCACGAGGTCAGGAAGAGAGCCGTGTTCTCCGAGTTCTGGATGTTGGACTTGTCGCGGTCCACGTAGGGCGGGATGAACCTGCGGTGAGGAGAGTCAGCCTCTGCAAAACCACTTTCCTGCAGACAGACGTATGCGCTCGGTGGGGGGCACTTACCACGGCTGCCGCCGGACGGCGATGAAGGCCGCGGCTTGGACGGCGATGGAGATGCAGATCTGCCCGAGCAGCGGCGTCAGGACCTTGCGGGAGACGAGGTCCGCCGTCGGCCGCTTCCGAGAGAGCTCTGGGTAGGGTCCGGCCCAGCTCACTAGGGAGATTGTCAGAGATGATAAAAAGAAAAGGGGTACTGAGTAGCGAGGACGTACTAAATACGGCGATGGGCAGGATGAGAGCCAGATCGATGAATAGGAACTGCGTATAACGATCAGCACACGCCTCAAAACGCTGCGTTCTGTGCGGCTCACCTGGAAGTCCCCCAAGTTGGATGCGGACGCATAGAGGAAGCTGACAGATGTGAACTGTATCGCCGAGTAGAGGCTCATGTACTTGAAGCAACTGAAGCTCGTTACGAGAGCCGCTCGTCCCTCTCTGGACCGCGTCAGCATCAAACTCTCTGGCCCGGAGGTTGGAGCGGGAGAGGCATACCTGATGACTTCGGGCACGCAGCTGATGTCGAAGACCCGAGACGTGAAAGGCGCTGCGACCGAGGCTTCAGCCTCGGATAGGGAGATGCCGACGTCGGCCGCCTTGAGCGCGCCACAGTCGTTGGCGCCATCGCCGCAGAACCCACAGCAGTAGTCGATGCTCTGCAGCTTCTCGACGAGCTCGTGCTTCTCGTCGGGAGACATCCGCGCGTATATCTTGCCGCATACAAGCATCTATTTCCGGTGAGCTACTGCCAGGGAGATACAGAGGCACTCTACTTACCCTGCGGAGGACTTCCGGTGGAGCGAAGTCTACCACCCATCGGAAGACGTCGCCACTGACTGCGAGGGAGTAGTTGCGCAAGTTCGAGATATCGTACGGTAAGGAAGCGTCGCCATTAGCGGGCGGGGGTAAAGGCTTTTTGATGTTAGTTGACGGTCATGGATGAGACGGGTGCGGAGAGAACATACCAACAAGGTCTTCTCATCTAGTAGATAGATGCTATTGTCGATGCTTTCCCATTGAAGTTTTGCCTCCGGATCCATGGAGTTGCCTAGTGGTTAAAGTCAGCAAGGAAGACGACTCTCTTGGTGGACTGCCTTTACCTTCGACGAAGCGAGGCACGAAGCAGTGCGCCGACTTGTTGATCAAGTTGCACTCTCGAGCAACGCTAATGGCTGTCAAGATATTGTCGCCCGTCACCATCACGGCGCCGATATTGGATCGCAAGAGCTCGTCCAGCACCGCGGCGGTCGTCGGCTTCAGCTTGTTCTCGAAGATGATGAACCCAACGAAGTCCAGATCGGATTCCACATCGGTCCGCTTCATCTTCTGTGATTTGACCCAGCTGAGCTTCTTCATGTGCTTCGTGGCGCAGCCGATGACTCGGTAACCCTTATGCGTGTAATAGGCGAGGAGCTCGTCGTAGTCGGAGGGGACTGCAACCTGTTAGAAAGGGACTTTGCGGAATAGGGACTGGAAGATCAAGTACTCACAGCTCTCAGGCCGGCAGATCTCTCGCATGCATTCCGGTGCTCCCTTCACGTATATGTCTCCGCTCTGCTGGCCGAATGTCCTGACAATGACACTGGCTCTGCGGAGCTGAGATACAAACTCGAAAGATTTGAGGATGCCCAATTCCAGCTGTACCTAGGCGAATTTCAGGACCAAGTTGTCCAGCATAGAAGAGGAGATTTACTCACGCTGTGGCCGTCATCGTCGGCGACTTCAAGTCCCTTCGTCATCTCAGGAGGTGGACGAGCTATGGAGGGAGACAGGCCGCCTTGTTCCTCGTCATCCCGATCTCCTGCGCTTTGTTGTCCTTCTTCGAACGACCAACCCGTAAACTCAAACATTTTGAGATCCAACGGGTCACCAACTAGCTCGCCGTCGACGGTCCTGAGGGAATGGCATGTGGCCATGGTATATAGCGCCGCCTTCTGCATGTCATGCTCCTCGCTAGATCCGGTGGCGCCGCTGGGCGGCACCAGACGCGAGCGTTCCGTCACGATGTCGGCGAACCTCATCGACGGCTTGGACACGAGCCTGACACCCAGCACGTCGAGTCCGTCTTCAGTAAGCGTCCCGGTCTTGTCGAAGCACATGATATCCAACTTGCCGCCAACGTTAACCCGCTGCGGGCTGATGCAGAAGATCTGCTTCCTCTTGAGGCGGGTCAAGGCAAAGTTCGTGCCAATCGTGAGAGTTGCCGGCAGAGCCGGAGGAACGACAATTGTGATGAGGTCCAGAGCTCGGACGATGATGAGGTGCCAAGCCAGCCGTAAGCGTATAAAGTTGATAAATGAGGCAATGAAGCCAACGAAAGCTATGCAGGCCATCACAGATATGTACCGGAACGAGTCTCGGTAGAACTTGAACCCAGAAGGCTTGGGGAAGAGCATGGAGCGCACCAGTGCCCCCTTGGTAGTGTTGAAGCCTGTCCGAACGACCATCGCAAGTGCCACAGCCTCCTCATCCCGGTCCTCCTGCGGTCGTCGAGCACGGATGATTTTCGTTCCGCAGAACAGAAAGTGGCGTGCGACTTCAGGAGAAGCGTTAGAAGCAGCTAAGTTCATTTCTTTGAGAGTCTCATCAGTCGCAGGGACCTTAGAAACAGGCACAGACTCTCCAGTTAGCATGCTCTCGTTGACAATGCAGTCTCCGGTGAGTAGCAAGCTGTCACTGGGGAATTGAGAAAGGCCGGGGTCGGTGATCTCGTAGATATCTCCAGGGACAAGGTCTCCAGAAGCGATATATTTCCAAAATCCGTTTCTCAGCACTCGCACGTCGCATTCAAATCGCGAGACCTCCCTAAGCCTCTTCATGGTCGCACGGGTTTCGATCAGAGTGGTTGTTATGCTGCCTACCGACATGAGGAAGATGGCAATGGCGTAGTAATAATACTCGTCGACGGACCAGAGAATCAAACTCGCGATCTGGAAAACGTAGAACGGATGGAACACCTCGTCAACCAGGAGGCGAAACACGGACTTCTGCTCTATGTCAATGAGGTTAGACCCAAAGACCAGCTCACGGTGGCTCTTCTCCTCGCTGTCTATCCCTTGCCGGATCGATCGAACGTCGGTCCACCCCGGATCCTTCCACCCATTGCACAGCATGAACTTGTCCTTCAAGGGATTGAAGTAGAATCGGACGTAGCGATAGTTGAGGGTTCGAAGCTGCGTGATGATAGGGTCGTTCTCCTCATCAAAGTTATATACCGACGCCTTGATAGAGGAACCAAAGACAGTAGACAAAGGCCTTCCATAAGGCTTACTGTCAACAGTCAAGATGGACATCTCATTCCACTGATTCTCGATAACTACCCAGTCGCAGTCACGGATAGAGCTGGGCCGGCCGGTAAGCCAGACGTGCCAACGCGGGAGCCACCGGAAGAGCAGCCACCCCAGACCGAATGTCGCAACACATATGAACACGTAGGCGGCAAAACCGGCCTTGCTTGTACGAAAACCCGCAATGACAATCGTGAGGTCTTCGTTGACCATGTGGATCTTCTGGCTGAAACGGCTGACACCGAGCCCGCTGGCGTCCGTGTGCGTGCTGTCACGGCGCAGAAGTCTGGCGCGGACAGAGCTTCTGGACTGAGTGGAGGCTCGTCTGTGGAGGACATAGTCGTTCTCTGACGCTGTCCTCTCGAGATCGGCAGAGTCTTCCTCGTCCTCGATATCAATGGCGAACGGGATCTCGTCAAGGTCACCGAAGACGCCAGGCTCTTCGTCCTCCACGGCCTCCTCATCTTCCGGCTCGTCGGGATAGTACGCAAAGCTGGTGACTGAGTCGGCGCGAGATCGTCGGTGGGAGAACGCGGAGACACTGGTCGGCAAACTCTCGGCCATGGGCCCGGAGTAGAGCTATCGTATTCGTTAGAATGCGCCGCACAGTACGCTCGATCGTGGGCTCGCGTACCTCATCGTGTGCCATTTCAACATCCTCAAAGACGCTTGTTTTGCTCTGGTTCGAGCTCAGGCGGTACAGCGCCGGGGCGCCATTCCCGTGGGAAGAGGCGACCTCGTCCTCCGCGCCATCCATGTTTGCTGAGTTCGTGGCCACTGCTCCTAGCCCCGGTAGAGACAGCGGCTCTCTGCTGCGCTTAGCATGGAATGAGAATGAACGCGAAGCTCAGCGTCAGTCGCATTGAGCCATCGCATCCAAAAACAAAATATGTTCAGGGTTTTGCAAGAAGCTTCTCCCTGCAGGCGACAGGTGATGCATGTGTCTCCGATTGTGGGAGGGTCTTTTCCCACGGTACCTTAGTACCTGCCTATCCTATTCGACGTCATTGGTGGGATGAACCCCTGGCTGACAGTTGCATGTGGCTAAGTCGTAAGCCTCTTGTGGCTGGTGAGACAAATCAAGAGCAACTTGGTACTAACAGGTGATTTAGCCCAATCACCACAACTATAATGGGCTAGACGTCAAACCTGTTAGTGTACTAATACTTTTGGTTCGCATAGTAGACACTGTCGCCCGTTGATCATGCTACAGCTTTGGGGATGCACATTTGCGACCTTTGCTCTCTGTGTTCATGTCTCTTCTATTTCCGCTGCCCTGTCCTCTTTTTATATCATCCATCAATTCAATAAAGGGGCTTCTCAAGCCGTAGAAGCGGCGCTCACCAGCTAGGCTACAACCACCTGGGGAGCCCGAGAAATTCCTTCACTGGAGAGGCAGAAGTGGAGGGAGCCCACATAACCAGAATCAGATCATGGCAGCTTCAAAAGATCGATTTAGAAACCCTCTATTCCTCTATCTGACCCCCGTAGACCTCCCCTGCTTGCGTCTCTGCGTTGTCTGATCGTGCGTCGCGTGCCCGGCTTCCCCATCTGGCCTGTCGAGCCTGTCAGACGACGTCTCGCACGGCCATGTCCGTCTGTTGGTTCGCTTGACGTCACGACGTCGCAGCACCATTGGCTGCTCCTGTGCGCGTCCTGCAGGCAAAAACGCAGCCATGTCGCTCCTCGCGATGGCCGTGAGGTTCCAGAACGCCCTGCAGAGTCTGCCTGCGCTGGGTCGCTACAAGTGTGTGAGAACCCGGTCGAGTCAGACGCGGGGTCGCTTCCCAGGGAAAAGCTCGTCCGATGCCCTCGATAAGAGCGCGCCATGCCCGCCGATTTAGGGCGAAAACGCTGGCCTAGCCTCCTGGAAGACCTCTTGCTATTCTTCAGTTTCTGCACAGGATATGCCCGATCTCATTTGCATCAAGCGATAGAAGAGATATCAGAAAGGGGTCGTTGAGCAACTCACAATGCCATCCAAACTCTCCATACCCTTCTCATTCGGGCGCCGGTCCAACCCCAGCCTTGACCTCTCTTCGGGTCCGGCGCAACAAGGGGCCCAACCCCCGCCGTCATCCCGCCGCTCTTCGGATCCGACCCACGCCCGCGCAGCGGCAACAACGCCAAGCCACGCCGACGACCTGCCACTCACCGTGCAAGACGCCATCGTCGCCGAGCAATGGACGGAGCACCTCCGCCAGCAGCAGCAGCAACAGCACGGGTCTGCCTCCGGCCCCGCCACCGACGCCCCGCTCCCCCTATACGCATCCACCCTCGTCGCGGCCGGCGTGTGCGACTCCGCTCGCGACGCCGAGACCGTGCGGCGCGCGCTGCTGGGCGCGGGCCTCCTCCGCCCCGACGACGGCGGAACGCCGCACACGGGTGCGGTGGAGCCGGCGGGCCTGCCGCGGCTGGTGCGCGTGCTGAGCGTGCCGGCGTGCAAGGTGCTGCTGCGGGTGCTGTTCTTCTGGGAGGACGAGGTGGTGCGGCTGCGGCGGTACGCGGACGAGGAGGCGCAGCTGAGGGAGGCGCTGAGGGGGCTGAGGGGGGAGAGGACGTCGCTGGGAGACGAGGATGAGGGAGAGGAGGAGGGCGAGGAGGCCGGTGGGGACGGTGAAGGAGAAGAGGCGGTGCGGCAGGAGAGGAGGGAGGAGAGGGAGAGGCTGGATAAGATGATCAGGGAGGTGGAGTTCCGGATCAAGGCGGTCGCGCTGAGGAAGAGGGTGCTGCCGAGCCGGAGGGGGGTGGAGGATGAATTGCCCAGGTACGACGCTGAGTGGTGATGGCTAAGAGAGCGGTCCTGCAAATTCGTGCTGCAGTGTGGTAATGAGTTACCTGCGTCGGCGGTGGCGCATGGGATGGGACGAGTCTACGTAACTGTGCGCATGGATGGAGGATATACCCAATAGTTCTTAGTTACCTACGGTTCTGCAATTACCCCTTTCTTACCAAGATCACACTGGCAAGGTCGTTGATGTATGTTTGTGTCAAAAGTGCAACAGGTCTATTAGAGTTTCTATCTCTATCCTAGCGACCCATGAATACGCTCGTCGCAATGCAGCAGGGACCGCGCAAGGTCCCAAAATGTGATGCGACCTGCATGTCACATCCCTCCGCGGTATATACAACTACTCCGTCCTCTCTCCGAAGCGCGGAACCTCCAGCGCTTAAGCGCCGTAGACCTTGAAGCGCTCCTCGATGGGCTGGAACTCCTTGGGGCCGGCCTCGCCGGTGCGGCCACCGAAGTTGAGCTGGGCGTTGAGCTTCCACGAGGAGGGGATCTTCCACTCGGCGGCGACGCGCTCGTCGATCAGCGGGTTGTAGTGCTGCAGGTTGGCGCCCAGGCCCTCGGCCTCAAGGGCGGTCCAGACGGTGTGCTGCAGCATGCCGTCCGACTGGGTGGCCCAGCCGGGGAACTTGTCGGCGTACAGGGGGAACTTGGCCTGCAGGGCGTGGACGGGCTCCTCGTCCTCAAAGAAGAGAACCTGCAGCAGACTGTGTTAGCGTTCCCCTTTTCTTCGAATTTAGGGTCTGTCGTGTGATGGGGAGTGTAGGACTTACCGAGCCGGCGGCACCCTTGAACATGGCCAGCTTCTGGCCGGTGGGCTCCCAGGCGTCGGCGGGGACAACGGCCTTGAGGATCTCGGCGGTGATGTCCCACAGCTTCTCGTGCTCGGCGCCGAACAGGACAAGGACGCGGTTGGACTGGGAGTTGAAGCTGCTGGGGACGTGCAGCAGGGCCTCCTTAACGATCTCCTGGATGCGCTCCTTGCTGATGGGCAGCTCCTTGCTCAGCGGGTAGTACGTGCGCCGGTTCTTGACGTTCTCGAGGATCGTCGCGGCGGACACGGTCTTGCTGGTGGACATCTTGGCGATTTGCTGGGCTGGGGGAGCGGTAGCGGTGATAGGGGATGCGCTGCGGACTGCGGCTAGGGATGTGGCGGCTTTTGCGGATGGCTTCAAGCTCGAGATGGCTCTGGAGAAGGTCTGAGAGAGACGGTTCATACGAAACGTTGTTGGGATGGTTTGCTAGAGAAGAGAGGACTTGTTCACTCGATGATGGGGAGAAACACGCAACTGTGATCGACACCCGGGAGCCCCTGGGTCTTTATACCTTTCGAGATCGTGAAATGGAACCCCTCCCCCTCCACGACTCGCACGGTGCCGAACCACCCCTACCCACTTCGCCCGGCAACGAAAGAAGGTGTGTCTTGCGCGCTTGGCTACATGCCAGCCATGCTAGCCAAACTTTTGGCTCAGGGAGGGCCGTGGCGTGGAGGGACGACCCTCGGTGGGCTCCGCCTGCGATGCCGCGCGGGCTCCGGATTGGCCAGAGGCTCGACGACAATTGTGATTTCGAAGCATTCGATAATCAGGACCCGCTGACTTATTGAGCGGTTTCAGTGCTGCGGTGGAGGATTTCATGTGGGGAGCAGGACAAAATCGGAATGGCGCCATCACTGCGGAGGATCTCTTGGCAGAGCCCTTGCAGCCATGGCCCCTCCGCCGGCAAGCTCTCCGGGCGTCGATTTGCTGATCGAGCTGCTTCTAGGAACTTCTACTCTGCACGTTGAGTACGCCACGAGCCACGGGAAGCTGGGACCCGAGAACCGCCTACATACACTAGTAAAAGAAGGTGTCTACAGCGTATGATATTGCGCGATAGAACAGGACAGGGGTCGTATTCGGAGCCGGAAACAAGTCGTTCTGTATCCCACGGGCTCGTCCTCATCTTTGCCTCCGGCCGATGAGGCCTGTCGTCTTTACCAAACTATCAGTGAAGTTGACAGAAGCTGCTTCGCGAAAGGGCCAAGCGCCGTATTTCCGAACATCCGGGCGCTGTGACAGTAGAAAATCCCCTTCCGGCAGGGGTTTCTGCAAGCCACTCCGGCTTGTATCCTGCTGTCAGAACCTTATATTCTCTAACTAGAAGCGTCGTCTGCGGCAGCACGTCTCTGAGATTCTCTGTACTGTGTAGAGTGTACCCGTCAAGCCCGTTAGCCTGTCCCCCGCATACTTCGCCTCGCCAGGTGAAGAAATCAATTGACTTCGCAAGTGCGCCGGGCCGGGAGTCCCTTAACCTCATCACGCGCGAGGCGTAAAACCGCCCCTCGTACGAGTCGCCGCGCGCCAACAGCCGCAAGGAATTGAACTGCTCCCCCGGATGTGGCAATTGGCAAAGCTTCCCGCGAAGAGTGCCGCAACAATTGAATCTATCAACCTGCACGGTGTAAAGCTCTAGCCGAAATCTCCGGCGATATGCCTAAATGGACCCCCTATCATGCAGATGCTGCCTCATGTAGCTGATTCGAATCTCGACGCTGCTCATGCAATTCTGGGAAGAGAGTGAAGTGAAGCTACGCGGGATTACGAATTGCTTATCAAACCACCGAAGACACCCCTGTCTTCCCGCGCGGCTCGGCAATTTCCAGGGCGCCGCTCCGAACAACTGTGAGGTGGGCGTGCCGCGTGCATGAGCTTCCCGGTCATGGCGTCGTCTTTTGCCATACGAGGGTCAAATGGCATCGTCGGGATCCTTCTTCGTTGAGCCTGATGCAACAGGCGACAACCCCAGTTCCTGATGCCACTGGAATGCGCTTTTCTTACAATGTCAGGCAAGTTGGTAACGAAGGGACAAACTCCGTCGGTATAACCCCGAACTGACCGGAGAAAATCTTAAAGCCCTTATGCCCGTTCACCCTTCCCAGTAGAGCAGAGACACATTGGTGAGGTAGGTCAATATCAATTATGGTACAGGCACTTCTCGGCATTCCGATGCCTCTGCCGACTGTGAGATTGAGCATCGTCCGCAATTGACCGATCTTGAAGGCCGTATGGGGCGCCGTAGCCGATATGTCCGTAACTCCGCGGGCCTCTACCCCCGTACATCCGTAAGACTGGGCTGAATACACCGAGAAGACCGAACTCTACGGAGCTAGGAACACCGCATAAAACGTCGCCGGTCGCCAGGTCTCCCTCGTAACGAGTTTCATCAATCTCATGCGCTTATCATTCAGCTGCTGATCGCTTGCTGCTTGCTATTGGCCCCTATGTACAGGTAGGAAAAGCCGTCTCGTCTCTGCTTATATACCCTCCTCAGCAAAGCGACGACCGAAAGAACTTTGTGAGGACCAGACGCGACAGCGGGAAAGGGAACAAGTCTCCCCTGCCAGGCAGCTTGCTGCCTGGTCTGCTTATGATTTTGGGAAAGCGACAGAGAGAAACACAAAACGCCTAGTCCTCATGAAGAGAGTTGATGGTCTCTCTGTTCTTTCTCTAGCCAGCCAATGCAAGAAAAGCTTCTTTCCATATCTCTCGATTACCGCGAGTCCGATGGATTATACCGACAAGGAAAACAATAGTTCCTCCTGCCTCTCTTTGAGGGCTTCTTTTGGGTTCAGTTTCCGAAATGCTCGCGCAAGCAGTCTAGTTTGTAATGCCGGCACTCCAGTGCCTTTTTGGTGAAGCTCGATCGTGAGCACCTTGTGTTTAGCGGGAAAAAGGAGAGAAACCCAAGACGGAACGCGCCGACCGGGAGACCGTAGGGGGTGGGTGCCGTGAGGCAGATCACCAGGTCTCAGCAGTGTACTGACCGACGTCCTTCTTGAGCTCCCAGAACTTTTTGGCCTCCTCGCGCTCGAGGTTGCCCTTCTCCATCGCGACGTCTACGAGCGCCTCCTCGACGCCCTCGCCCATGCCCCTGCTAGATCCGCAGACGAAGACGCGACCGTCGACCGAGTTGATGATCTCCCACACCAGGTCCGCCTGGCGGCGCACCTCCTCCTGGACGTAGCGGCCCTTGCCACGGCGGCTCTGCACAACGCGCTTGACCTCGTCCTCGTGCACGCCCCACTCGCCGCTGTAGATCTCGTCGACGAGGGCGTCACGGATGCCCTGGAGAACCCAGACTTTGTTGGCGCAGTTGGCGGTCTTGAGACGGCGCTGTACGAAACCGCGGAAGGGGGCGATGCCGACGCCGGCACCAATGAGAAGCATGGGGCCATCGGAGACGAACTGCTTGGCCAGCGGATTGGCCATCAGGCCCTTGAACATGGGAATGTAGATCTCGGGCTCTGTCTCGCCGTTCTTCTGCGCCTCGATGAACTTGAGCGCCTGCCTCTGGAAGAACCCCGAGCCAACGCCCGCGCGTGATCCCTCTCGCCAGTCCGCGGACTCATGAACCGTGACGGCGATTTCGATCAGGCGGTGTTGCTTCCCGTCGAGCGTCTCGTAGGACTCATGGGGATCGTTGGACAGCGAGTAGAAACGGGGCATCAATGGCTGCAGGACGGAGAGCAGGAGTTCCAGAGGAGGCTTCGCGCTGGGGAACGCGTGCAGAAGCTGAATTAGTGAGACGCTGGGGCCAGTACGGAAGTCGCAAAAGACACCCTGGCCCTCGGCGGAGCAGAGAAACATGAGGACCTTCTTCTCAGTATCATCGGTGGCATGCTCAGCAAGAACGCGGAGTATATGCTTTGTAGGTGGGTACGACTGAACGTCAGAGCACCAGGTGAGCAGGTCACGACGGGTGGTTACCAGCTCCCGTGGCTTGTCGTCTCCCCATACGGTAGGCCATCTTCCTTTGGTAGTGCGCAGCAGAACAGGCTTGTCGCGGAGGAAGCGGGGAACGAGCAGCAGGTCGAGGATCTCGTCGACAATTCTCCCGTCGTTTGGTGCAGAGACGCCAATGGCGCCTCCAACCTTGAAATCAATCTCCTCTGCGGTTGGGTAGTTGGTGACATCGAGGTCAAAGTGGAAGGTTCTCTTCTCTGCGCCGGGGCGCGTCAACTCGCGTGCCTTGTGGACGCGGGCAGGGAAGACGTGATACGGAGGGTGAGGCTGCACAAACGACGGAGGCTGGATGGAAGTATCGAGTTCCTCAAGTGTAAGCTGCTCGCGGCTCTTGTCTGCAGTCGCTGCGTGCAGGTCGTCTCCCTTGTCGCTACCGAGGGAGATGGCCGAGTCGGTGGGTGAGGGCTGTCTGAGGGGCTCGAGGAAGGCGGTCTGCTCGGGGAGATCGTGGACATTGGTGAGTTTAGTAGGGATCTCTTGGAACTTGAGGCACAAGGACCGGAATGCGTCGTTGTCGGGCAGCTGGACGTGCTCGTACTCGACGCGGTCCTTGTTTGCACCCTCCTTGCCAAAGCAGCATCCTCCGCCGCAGCAGCGCTGGACCAGCTGAGCAGTTGATTCGCCGGTGATGCGCTGCACATCAGCAGCGCTCTGGGAGATCAGCCGCGTCGAGGCGGGTGTGAGGCGTGGAGGATCGGAAAGGTGGGGCTCTTCCGCATCCTGCTCGTCTGCGGACTCGGAGTAGGTGAGTGAGGGTGCGATAGATGGGGTGCGAGGCTCGTCGTGAATGCTGTCGGCTGTCTGGTGAGCAGCCAGCATCTGGGCGAGCGGCGACAGCATCTTGTCGCTGTGTTCTTCTCCTTGGCCTTTGCTGTCTTTGTTTTTGCCGGTGCCGGGGTTGGTGTTGCTGTCGTGGTGCAGAGGCCTGCACAGTGCGGTGGGTGGCGCGGTGAGGTAATGCGGCGAAAGGAAATGTGAGGTAGTGCGGCGTGTGCTAAAAAGTTGGACGCATGGCCGTGGAGCTGCCGGAATCAGTCTTTGCCAGATATAAGGCGACGGCCGAGCCAGCGTCGGTGCGTTCTTCGATGCGAAGTCTGTCTAGTTCTCTCTTAGTGATAAAAGAGTGCGTAAGAGTCAGATAATCAACAGTCAAGTGTATCTGACAAAGCACCAGAGGAAAGTGACGAGGCTGTGTGCGGGTCGGAGAGGAGGGTGAAGAGAGGAACGACAGAGGGGAGAGAATCAAGAGTCGGGCAGTTTAGAACGAAGAGGTGGTCGCCGATGGATCTTTTAGCTGAGTGGTACCAAGGCGGTCGGAGCTTAGTAGTGGATGAACAAAGAGTAGCCGCTTATTACCTCAACGAAACGGACTGCCGCGGATGCATCTGGGCCCCTCCCTATCTGGCCTCCCTCCGCTCCTATTGTGGCTTCTGCATCACGATTCGACTGAACTGACTGACTGACAGCCGAACCCGATGCCGGTCCCTGCCGAAGACCAGCTCATTCTGCCACTACCTACGGAACGGTGCCGGCCGTTGTCTATCTTTTCTATGCGCGTACACTGTCTACTCCGTACACGTACAGAAGTGCCCCCTGCATGCTCGACATCCCCCATGCACGGATTGCTGTTGGGCTCCAATCGTGCCATCTCCTTGTCCAATTCCATGGAGAAGCCCGCTCTGCCGAGCCCTCAGTTATGGATCCGTGGTCGGTACCCTTCGTACGGTAGGCCTGCCAGGTTTGGCCCCGCGGAAACCTTGACCCGCACCACCCACACTGAACCTGACCTGCGGTTTTACAATTCGTACACGTATACGTACACATCGATATTCCTCGGGAACTCAGACCCCAACGGTCCAAGACAATGTCGGCCTCCTACCTCTTTCCCGTACGACCGTGACATCCTCCTCCGCTCGTCTTCGGGTCCTGAAGCAATCCTTACCCGGTCGCTCGAATGGTCTAAGATTGCATCGCATGACACGGGAATTGGCCGGACTGCTCCAGAGGCGGCGGATTTTCGATGTCGCCACTCGCCATTCCGACCAACCACTCGCTTGCAACGATGGGAGACAATTGTGAGGTGATGGGCCCGGATGCTGCTCCCGGGCATTTTAGGCCCAGGAGGGCCATGTTTACCCCATCCTTGTCTCTCCCCAGCCAAGCCAGTGTCCCAGTGTCGGAGACTTTCTCAGAGCAGAACACGGTCTGGCGGAACCGGCAAGGGCTGGGAATCCACCATCTGATAATTCTGGTTGCCGGACCCACGGACTTGGGCTCCTAGCCCTGGTGCCGAGGTTCACCACTAACCGCATCCAACAGGTAACAGCCCTCTCGCTATCTTGGCTCTCTCCTAGTTTGCTTCCTGCCAGCCGCCGGCTCTTGCTAGTGGGAGACACGGAACATGCATGCTGCGCAGAGGTTGCGTGTAGGTGTGTTTTACGTACGTGTGCGCTGCGAGGAGGGAGGAGAGAAGCGAGACAAGACAGTCATTCATCGGCTGGCCGCCGTTTGCCGGCGGGCGCGGGCTGAGACGTCTAGGCGTCATCAGTGTAATCTTATCTCGTCATGCAGATCTAATCAATCAGCAGCGTCCAGGCCCTTTGTCCTGTTTATCAATCTAACTGTCCGACATCGGCGTCGCGTCTCATCCCCCTTTTCAGCAGGGCGAAACCCAACAAACCACTTGTCTCTGGTCAATCTGATAAAAACTCTTGGCAGAATGGCGAAATGACATTCATCTCCCTGCCTGTTGGTTCCACTGAGGCATCAACTCCAACGAGTCCACAGGAGGAGCTCCTCTCCTGTGAAGCCTGTCTTTTCCTGACATGTGTGGAGGCCTGAGCATGCCTCCTCCCTGCAGCCTGCTGACTCTTCCGATTCCGTACTCGTATCGAGGTTTGAAGATGCGCCCGTACCTCGTCGCGTCGATGAAAAACTCGAAAGTCCGCTCGGCTCCAGCGGACGTACTTCAGGAGAACCTCTTAAAATCTCAAGCCTCCCAACCCTGGAGATGGCAACGCCCGTGCCGAGCGAATAACACCGAAACAAGGGCTGCCATGTCCGCCCGCGTTCAGGCCTCGCATTTGCCCATCAGGGCCAATCCTGGACGAGTACGACGTCTTGCAGGCATCAATAAACAGAACACGTCGGCAAGGTTGGGCTGTCGAGCGATGATTCGGGGAAAGGTTTCCGGCATTCCTAGATGACTCTGTGATTCCACAGCCGTTCCCTGCGTGCTTTTTCTCCCCAACCAGAAAGCCGATTCTCACAGGTCGTCATACATCCCAATGGAAAAATCCCTCAGGTTCCCGTCCCGTGAGTGCGGTGATATTCGGGGGCTTTTTCTTGGCTTCAAGGAAGCGGTGAGATCCGCGTTCGTCGATGAACTATCCTGGTATTCTGTGTCATGTTACGGAAGGACTCGCCTGGCGATGATGGTGCTACACGACGGCTGACCGGTATCAGAAGCATGCCGGATTTGCACAACCGTTGGCCACTACTCTACGAGAAGCGGTGAGTCTTGTGAGTCGCAGGCCTGTGCTGCTGACAGCGGCTGCGAGCACGTGAAGGCAGTAGTGAGGCGTTGTCACAGGCTTCGAACGTCTATCATGTGGACTAGCCGTGTAAAACCTTGAACGCCCCAACATAAAGTTATAGACCCGTCAAGGTCTAGTGGGAGTCTCCTATAACCATGCCGGTTCGCGTCGGTAGAGAGAATGCAAATCTCCGGGGCTCTTCGGGATCCTGCGGGCGAGGTTATCCAGTGGAAGCAAGAAGAGTATCCATTGCCTGGCAGACAGACCCGCGTAACTGTACTGGTAAAAGTGAGGAGTTACAGCGAAGAGTAATTATCGCAGCCTATTAGGAGCCGCCCGTCCTCGTCGCCTTCTTCGGCGGAACGAAGCGAGAAACTAGATGTGAGGGATATGAGAAAATAAAATAGATGGAAGAAGGATAAGAGTCGGACAGCTTGCTTCCTTGCCCAACGTACTACAGTAGGCAAGCAAGGCAAACTAGCATCCAGCGGCCGGAGCCGAAGGTCTGGGGTTCGGATATCCCGCCGCCCAATCAAGCATGCAAAAAGATGCCAAGCCAAGAGACGCGCCGCACACGTTTCAGAAGAGTAAACTCGGTTCCAGCTTGTCCCTGGATTTCACATCAAGCTTCGAGAAGTGCTGTGGCCCGTATATCCGGCGTGTGTCATTGCATTGTTGTATCTTGGAACGGGGACCGGTGGAGAAGGAGCAGAAAGAAGGGGAAGGCCCCAGCTCTTTTAAGCACGGAAACTTGAACCTAAGCATAAAGGATCCATGCGGCTATTGTTGCCCTCGGAGCCAGTCAGTGGGAAAGCATGCTCAAACAAGCACCACAAGCTATTCTTGGTGGAACTCTTGGCAGACAATGCGATGGCAAGCGAGCTGATTCTCTCCGACTTCAGTCGTTTTGGGGGACAAATTCCCTGCTCCGAACGAAGGATAGATGTCCTGCTCGCTCGAATAGTTACGCGGCCGGTTTGATAGCCCAGTCGAGCTTCCGAGGAAGAAGGGCCTCGTCACAGAGAGACGTCTCGGAGCCGTACCGGATTTCGGTTCGGGGTAGGGCAGTAGATTGGATCGATACGGTAAGCCGGCAGATATCAGATTCACGCCTCACACCAAGTCACTGGGCTGCAATGGGCAGAGAAAGAAGAGAAACGCTTGAGAACACGCGAAGAGCCTAGTGGGATATAGATCTGCACCCAGAGAGCACATTCGGTTGCTTGTTTCTTACCCCTAGCGATGTACGGCGCTGGCCATGCTATTGCTCCCAATGCCTGCAGTGAGCTCGAGACTTTTTTGGCGGCTGACAGCACGGATCCGCTTCCTGTCACCACATGGTAGTGTTGCACGCCAAGAGGCATAGAGGTATGTTGCTATAACCGGTTGCTACATGATGGGAAACATAACATTTTACTAACAGAGATCTTGTGAAACGCTAACAACCCCCTTGAAATCGCAGGCCCCAATCTGATACCGCGCATTTCGAAGCGCGGCTGTGGCTGATCCCGACTCCTTAGCTCGACCTCGTTTCAGATGGTCGCAAACCGAGGGTCAAGTCACAGCTCTGCCGCTTGCTTGCGCATCTTGCTGGATGTTGTCGACCAGCCGCTGCTGCTCTCACCGGGTGGACAGGCCCAAACCGGCTGTCGCCCTGTTCCAGCCGCCACGAAGCGGAGAAGCTCCGTCCAGGGTGCTCCTGTCACCCTGACCCCGTGGACGAGGAGACAGGTAATGTTGCAGGTGCCATACGGATGCCGTTGGCTTGGAGCCTCTGCTCCTCGTGGCTGCCGGTATTCCGGCGTCACCTTTCGCCTACGTGATCACCCAGCCAAGTGCCGCTGGATTTGGGTTCTTCAAGCCCGTCTCTCCCTCTCTTACTTGGACCTCTTGTTTCTTTCTTCCCTTTCCCCCGTCCTCGGCCCCTTGCCGAAAATCCACAGGCACGACCCCAGCTACTCTGATCTACACGGCTAGCTCCTTGAAGTTCTGATGCCAGCCTTGAAAGTTGTCCCAGGCCATACTTAGGCCGTACTACTTCGAAAGACCCGAAAGGGCGTCTCTCTTTCTCTTTGATCTTCGGCATCAGCCCGAACGAAGAGTCCATTTCCGTCAGACCCTGCAACCCCCTCTTTCATTTCTCTCTTCAGGCTACCTACCATCGATGGCAGCTGCTTGGAGACGAGCTCTTCGGCCGGTCCTACAAACGCCTGTCCTTCTTTATATCTCATCATCTACTTCACGGCCGACTCCCCCGTCATAGTCGCTACTGTCACTGTATATATCGTATCCTATTTCTCCCTGTCTTTTATATTCGCCATGTCGAACACATCGCTCCTCTTTGGAAGATACTTCGGGATGGACTCGGCCTCGGAATTGGTCACGTCAGCGCCTACAACAGCCAGAACCGGCCATATCAGCTACTATATTGCCATAGGAGCAGTATTACTTGTTGCGTACCTGTTCCGGGCCAGGCAATCCAGCAAATTGAACCGGGTAGATGCTCCGTTCTACAAGGCTTCCACGCTCAAGTGGATGTTCGACGCCGAGAACCTTGTTCGCGACAGCTACAACAAGGTGCGATGGGCCTGAGGGCCAGAAGGTGTGATTCGTCGCAGCTGCTAATATGTGGCAGTTCTATGACAAGGTATACCAGATCAAGGCTACGGAGGGCATGCAGGTCTTGGTTCCGGCGAAATTCATTGGAGAGCTGAAAGGCCTGCCAGAAGAAGTCCTCAGCGCCACCGAGGCTGTGAGCGAGGTCTGTCGGAATTGAGACCAACCACACCTCTCCAATAATACTAACGGCGAGCAGGCATTGATGAGCAAGTACACAAATTTCTGCCCTGGACACAATGCAGAAGTGCTGGCAACCGTCGTCCGGACTCGGTTGACCCAGAACCTAGCACGGCTGGTGCCCCAGTTGAAGTCCGAGATTGAGTTCATCGTGGCAACCGAGTTTCCAGAATGCAAGGATTGGACGTGCGTCAAGGTACAGCCGTTTGCATTGAGGACGATCGCCAGGACGAGCGGGCGGGCATTCGTGGGCCCTTCAATCAACCGGAAGGAGGAGTGGATGGATACGAGCATTAACTTCGCCGTGCACATATTCCTTGCCGTGGTGAAGCTGCAGTTCTTCCCCGAGTGGCTACGGCCCATAGGGCAATACTTCATCACCGACCTACGCAAGATTAAACAGGACATTGAAAGAGCGAAGAAGATGCTGCAGCCTGTTATCGAGGAGAGGATACGGGACGTGGATTGTCCCGGCTACCAGAAACCGGACGACCTGATCCAGTGGCTTCTCGACACGATGCCCAAGGAGGAACACACGGACTTCTACGCCCAAGCAGAGCTCCAGCTTATCTTGAGCGCAGCATCGATCCACACGACAAACAACCTCCTTGTCGACTCTATATACGACCTCGCCGCAAACCCAGATGTTCAGGAAGAGTTGCGACTTGAGGCATGCGAGGTGCTCGAGGGCGAGTCAAATGGTTGGGCGCGCAAGGACAGCATGTCCAAGCTGAAGAAGATGGACAGCTTCATGAAGGAGGTGCAGCGGGTCTCGGGCAACGTCACCTCCTTCATCCGCAAGGTCATCCGGCCCATCGAGCTCCCGGACGGAACCTGCCTGCCAGCTGGCACCAAGGTGCTGGCGCCGCAGGCGGGCATCTCCAACGACGAGCGGTACTACCCCGAGCCAGAGAAGTTTGATGCCCTGCGGTTCTTCCGGATGCGCCACGCGTCCGCGGAGGAGATGAACAGGCATCAGTTTACAACCATCAACGACACGAATCTCAACTTCGGCGCGGGCAAGCATGCGTGCCCGGGCCGGTTCTTTGCGGGCAACGAGATCAAGATGGTTCTAGCGTACCTTCTCATAAACTTCGACTTCAAGCTGAAGGACGGCGAGGGGCGCCCGAAGCCGATGATGCTGATGATGTCCAAGACGCCGAACCCGAACGGCGAGGTCCTGTTCAAGCGGCGGAGCATCGAGTCATGACAGAAGAAGTCGCAGGGCCAGACCGGGGAGAAGGGATGCAGAGCGGGTTGCGGCCCGATGACCAGTGAAGAAATGACAGGTGCAAACCTGCTTTGCTGTATGGCGAAGGGGCCTGGAGCTCTCAGGCCGCTGTGATATCATATATACTCACGTATATGAGAAAGGGCGAATGGGGCGAGCGAGCCACCGACCTCAGGTTTCGAGGTGCGGAGATGGGCTGAGATTGCCCTTTCCAACAGGAGGGCGATTGTCTCTCCTATCGGTCTTGGGGGCGGGAAGCCGCATTCTACAAACAAGGACAGAATAAAGCTGGCTCCTATTGATGGATATGATACTCTGACCCCTTTTTGTGTTCGGCGCCAACTCCTACACGTGTAAGACCTGCAGAGTCCCTTCCTCGAACCTGTCCCTCATCTCCCACAACTCGGAGCAGGTATTACCTTGCTATCATGCGGGCCGTGAAGGATGGATAAAAATCGCCGACAGGAGAAGTGGCCACCAAGCGACTGAGATTGGGCCTCAGGAGACACGGAAAGCGCCACGGCTTGGGACAGTGGACGGTGCCACTTGCTGCGCCGAATGTCCATCTCAAAACCAACCTCCGCCTCCCCAATCATCCCGTCTGTTGTTTGCCTACATCGACTCTGATTCCACACTAGACCACCGTCTAGATCATATTTCCGGTCACGAATCAGCACCATTCGTTACCACCAACTCATATCCCCATCCATAACACATCGTTCATTTCAGCATCGTGTCCCAAGTTATACGTTCTCGCTTTAAAAAACCAAGGTGTGCCCAGCCCGGACGCCCAAGGATCCAGATGAGGAGGACCTGAGTACCCCGCGCGCTTGCCTCGCCCACCAGGAACATCCTCTCCAACATGTCCTCATCAGATGGAGACGTTTCAGAAGGCGAGGAGCCTATATCCAGAGCTCAAAGGGACCCTCCGCCAGTCTCTACCAACGCTGGCTCAACCACTCGAAGGGAGCTAGCGTCCACAACGCCGCAGCACACGCATGCTACCCGCTCGAGAGGGCCTGTCCCGGACGTGGAGACGAACAGGCTGCACCGCACCAGAACCACCCACCCTCGTTTGCGGCGGAGCGGACTCGTCCCTCTAGGACAGACCCCTCGGGCCAGTCCCAATCGTGGACGCATGGGCAGTTCGTCGAGCCCGGACTCTGAAGCCCAGTTACATCGTACCTCAGGTGGCCGGACAAACGCAGCCCGTCCCAGAAGCTCTGCCGTTACTGTTGAAAATCTCATGAGAGGGGTGCATGCCATGCAGCAGTCCGAAAATACCCGGCGCGGCGGCGGGCACGGCAGCACGACAGTCTAGGCGAACACGACCACGGAGGGCTACGAAGGCTACAGCCCGCAGCTCGGGAGAGGCGCACATGCGGCCCAGACGACTGGTCACCAGGCCCAGCAGACTGGCCACAACCCTGGCCCGTCATACGGCCGAGCGGCGGGGGCGCAACCTCCTACCAACAACCGCTCTGTGGCACGCGCCCCGGGCCCGACCAGTCTAACAGGGGCGCAAGGTGGCGGGCTCCTTGCGAGGGCGACGGCCCGTGCTGCGGTCATTCAGGAACAACAACGGGTGGCCGCGCAGCTGCTCAGAGATCACCCATGGCTGGGGTACGAGAACCCGTTAGAGATAGAGAGCACTGATGATGATGATCACCCCGTTGTGAACGGATATGGGCCCAGTTCGTGAGGCGTGAGACTCCCGGAGACGCATATCATGACGAGTAAACGCCGGCTGGAAAGTTGATGTGCCCAGTATGACGAGGTCAGTTCGTGTGGTTCTCGCCATATCGTTTCAGTCCTTCTATGAGCCGGATGATGAAGGTCCTCCCAGCGGTCTTAGCTCCCTTGTTGCGTTTCCTGTCTCCAGGAGACGAATGTCAGCACCTACTTGCAAAGAGTTGCCAGCGAGCATATAGAGCGACAGAAACTAAATAGAATTCATATGAACGAAGGGTCCGCTTGGCTAATGAGATCCTTGATCGAAAGTGTGTAGCAATCCCCGTCATAGACATGGAGTATTGGAGAGGATCCAAAGACGTGGTTGTTCTAGCAGTATAGATCTCTTTGGAGGAGATGACATATTACCCTCCGGTCTCGTCCAATTCTCAATGCTTCAGAGATTTGAGTCCAGAGCGGGCTGTTGAGCACGGTCCTACGGGGACCACTGTGTTGCAGCATTGCAGCTTCTGAAACACTGAAGGGATGAGGGTATCGAGCTTCCCGTCTCGAAGCTCCACGGGGCAGTCGATCACCTCGGCTGTACTGAAGCTCCCGGGCCCTGGCCATGGCATTCTGATAATTCCATTTGTATTTATTTTATCCAGCGAGGCTGGTGAGAGTTGCTCCGAAGCCTGTCAAGTCATCAACTACGTCTCTGATCCTTGACAGAACGCCATATCAGTGAAGATGAACTGCAGTATGCATGGAAAGTACCCACGGCATTTTCACTGCACGGGCTGACCCGTTGACAGTTCCGGACCGGGTCCTCGACTCCGTCCTCGACAGAGGCTACATCCCGCACGTCGTCATCCGCCTCGGCATCCGGAGGCAGATCGCGCAGCGGCTCAAGGAGATCCGCACCTCCTCCCTCGCGGCCGCATACGAGCGCAAGATGACGTTCATCGAGCGCGCCCGCTCGCGGCCCATAGCAATAGAGACGGCGGCCGCCAACAAGCAGCACTACGAGGTCGGCACCGGGGTGCTCGTCGCGTGCCTCGGGCCCCGCATGAAGTACTCGTCCTGCCTGTACCCGAAGGGGCGCGAGACGCTGGCGCAGGCGGAGGAGGCGATGCTGAGGACGTACGTCGAGAAGGCGGGGCTGCAGGACGGCATGAGCATCCTCGACCTGGGGTGTGTTAGCTGTCCCATTTCCTTGAGTGATCCCAGGCGGTGGGAGAAGATTTCTGATGTGTGAGTACTCTGTAGGTGCGGATGGGGCTCAGCAGCGCTGTACTTCGCCGAGGTGCTGCCGCGGTCCAGGGTCACGGCGTTCTCCAACTCCAAGACGCAGAAGGAGTACATCGACTCCAAAGCCAGGGCGAAGAATCTCAGCAACTTGACTGTCATTACCGGAAACGTGGTGGACTATGAGTTTGAGGCCGAGAGCTTCGATCGAGTGGTCTCCATCGAGGTGAGTACAAACTTTGGCGAAGAGAAGAAACTCGTAGAAACGACGGGTGGCAGAGGCGGCTGACTGGCAGCAAAAAGCTCTTCGAGCATATGAAGAACTATGAGCTGCTTATGGCCAAAATCGCAAGAGCGCTGAAGCCGAAAGGAAAGCTGTTTGTGCATATCTTCACGCACAGGACGATGCCGTATGACTACGAGGAGGGTTGGATGACCACTTATTTCTTCACCGGAGGGACGATGCCCTCCGCGGATCTGCTGCTGTACTTCCAGCGCGACCTGAAGATCGAGAAGGAGTGGTGGGTATCTGGACGCCACTACTCCAAGACCTGTGAGGTAAGTGATACCGGAATCTGCGAGCCTGATCCCAGCCATTTCTTGAACGGTTGAGTCTGACGCTGGCGTACAGGATTGGTTATCAAAGATGAGAGCGCACAAGAAGGAGATATGGCCGCATCTTCAGGAGACGTATGGTGCGGAGAATGCCAGAAAGTGGTACAATCGATGGAAGATATTCTTCATGGCTTGCTCGGAACTGTTCGCCTATGATGGTGGTGATACATGGGGAGTTGCCCATTATCTGTTCGAGAAGCCCGCCGTAAGCTTGCTAGGAGAGACGAAACAGGCGATCTGAATCCGTAATATCCCGTCTCCATAGGCTGTTGTATAGTACAGAGCCCACGACCTTCCTAGAATAGACCCTGCCTGGATTGGTTCGTAATATATCGCCACAAATCAGGTCGAACCTAACGCCGCGGTCTATGCACAATCGTTTATTCGAGATAAACCTCCTCAATGGTCCCAAGGGTGCCTCCAGCCCATCAATACCGGGCCTACATAGTCAGTTGTCAGTCGCTGCTCGTATCGTCGTTTAGAAGGTCAGGTCATACCGTCTTTCTTCGCGCGGTACATCAACTAGCAAGAAAGTTAGCTACGTGCAACGCATAGTAGCAGCGGTGGAATGCTTACAAAGAACCACATGCTTGCTCCCAGCGCCGTTGCCGTGAATCTGTACAATGGGCGAACGTGAGGGCGAAAGGTCGCCGGGAATTTCGGGGGAGGTTGAGCAGCCATTGTGACGTTTTCTGTTGCCTGTGGTTCAGTAATTGCAGCTCTAGAAGGTGCGATCGAATCTGAGGGCGAAAAGGGGACTCAATTGACTCACTTCACTGTCGTGTCGCAATGTGGTTGCGAGAGGACGCCTTCGACTGAATGAACGGAATAACGAGGTTGAAGCAGTTCCGAGGGTACCAAGGAGCTCCGGGTCCTCATTGATGCCTCAAATAGCAGGCACCGAGGCTTCATTTCTATTGTGGCTGTTGTTCCCCACATAATTACGCCCCAGTGGCTGGTGCAACGGGTATCTATGGCAAAGCACCAATGGGATTTCGTTCGCGACAGCAAGCAGGTTCACCTCGCCTTATTCCTATTGTCTACCTCCGTACGGAGAACAATCAAAGGGAGCCCTAGTTTCTCTCTCGATGCAGGCCCATCCTTCTCCCAGATCATCTCAGACCCCTTCATAGGCATGTCTGACCTGGTCAAATTTTTGTTCTCGTCTACCATCACGTTCTGTACGTGATCCGACCAGATCTTTCGGCTCATCGCAGCGGCTCGAACCGATCCCTCTGCGGCCATGAGTGGCTCCGAAGGTCAGCCTCGCGACTCTGTGTCGCCGCGTTCATTCGCGATCCGGCACCAGCGACCGAAGGATAGCTATACAGGATGCTCGAAAATCGGCGACTACGAGATATTGGGCAAACTGGGCGAGGGAACGTTTGGTGAAGTCCATCGGGCACGGTCTAAGAGAACAGGCGCTCATGTGGCCATGAAGAAGATCATCATGCACAATGAGAAGGACGGGGTAGGTTTCTAGGGGTACATAAGACCTTTATTCCTAAAGCGGCATGCTAACACGGGCGAAGTTTCCTATCACGGCTCTCCGAGAAATCAAGCTCCTCAAGCTTCTGTCACATAAGAACGTCCTTCGCCTCGAGGACATGGCTGTCGAGCATCCACCGAGGAGCAGTGGGTTTAAGTTGCACCCTAGTAGTCAGGGCGGTTCACTGACACGCCATGTGCTAGCCGACAAGCGCAAAAGGCCCATCATGTATATGGTTACTCCCTACATGGATCACGATCTGTCTGGCCTACTCGACAACCCCTCAGTCCACTTCACTGAGCCCCAGATCAAATGCTACATGCTACAGCTCCTAGAGGGCCTCAAGTATCTTCACGAGAACCACATCCTCCATCGAGATATGAAAGCCGCGAACCTGCTCATCAACAACCATGGCATTCTCCAGATCGCGGATTTTGGCCTGGCAAGACACTATGAAGGCTCCGTTCCGAAACCAGGAGGTGGAGGCGGAGATGGGAGGCGAGATTACACTAGCCTCGTCGTAACGCGATGGTACAGACCACCGGAGCTGCTTCTGCACCTGAAGAGATATACGACGGCTATCGATATGTGGGGAGTGGGGTAAGTAGCCACGGAGAGTTTGAGGCTGGTTCAGCCGACTAACTCATGTTGCTGCAGCTGTGTCTTTGGAGAGATGCTTGTCGGAAAGCCCATCCTGGCTGGCGAGAGCGATGGCCATCAACTGGAAATCATCTTTGACTTGTGCGGTACGCCGACTGACGAGACAATGCCGGGTTGGCGAGCTCTCCCAGGTGCGGAAGCTATATCACCGAGACCGAGACCTGGCAACCTCCCCCAAAAATTCAGAGAGTATGGATTCAAGAAGATGTGACTATAGCCTAGGAAATTTGCTGACATAATATCAGATTCGGGCCGCAAGCTGTTTCTCTCCTCAAAGAGCTGCTGAAACTGGACTGGCGGACGCGCATAAACGCAATAGATGCGTTGCAGCACCCCTACTTTCGCACGGCTCCATATCCTGCAGAACCTGGAGACCTGCCTACCTTTGAGGAGAGTCATGAACTCGACAGACGAAAGTTCCACGATCGCAAAGCAGCCCTTCCACCTGCCCCCAAAGGTGGTACGGTTGGGCGCGGGCCTCTGGATGGAGTAAACGGCCCAATTGCAGGATACAACAGCGGGGACGGCTACGGTTCGCGAAATGGTGTTAATGGTCGCTATCCGCACCCCAGCTCTCACGGGCCGCCGCCACATAGGAATGGGGCATTCCCAGGGGACGACCGGAGACAACCAGCATGGCATCGAGAGCGGGGTCTTCCCCCACGGCCGCCGCCGCCAGTAGATAACTATATGAATGGATGGGATGGCGGGATAGATCATCGTGACGCATATCGGGATCGAGACAGACCACCAAGGAGCAGAGGAGGGCCTCCAAGAAATGACGTGGACACCTACATTCCTGCCTACGACCCCCGAAGAGACGACCGGCTACCACCGCGGGAGGACCGAAGACGGCATGATGACTGGGATGATAGGTGGCACGATAGGGATCGTGGTCGGGGTGAATATGAAGCTCGAGCACGTGCTAGTAGGACGCGAAGCCGGAGCAGGTCACCAGGGATGCGGGACAGAGACCGTGACTATGCCAGAGACAGGGATATCTATCGGAGATGAGATGCTGGGGAAGGACCTCTTTACCAAGACATATCACTAAGAGGCTGGCGGGATCCGTTGGATCCTAGTTCAATACCGGCCTACGGCGTTCAGGTGATGTTCGGACAATGGAGTTCGGAAAGGCATGGCTAGCGATCACGAAGGACATGATGCGATACGCCTTGGGCGTGGCGTACAGGCTTGATATTCAGTAGCAGGAAAGGAAGACTTGAGCCGAGCATATCGGAATCTGCGGCGATCTACGGCGACCTCGTTGGTCTAAACTAGGAAAGTGAAATTGACCTTTACTCAGAATCGTCCTCCTCCAAGATGGTTTGCGACAATAACCCTTCAGTGTACCTCTTGCGCCTGAAGTTAGGGGTATGCGGCTGTTCCTCGAGCCATGGCCAGTCTGACTCCTGCGAGCTCTGGTCGTCCAAAATTTGCTGCTTCTCGTCCGCCTCCGACTTGACGTGTCCCATCGCCTCTTGGTTGCTTGAGTCGATACCAAGTACCGAGACAACTGTGCTTGAAGTGAGCTGTAACACCATGCCAGCAACAATTCCCACAAACGCCGCGCTTCCAAACTGATTATGGACTTGTTAGGATCATCATAGATTCCCAGTAACAGAAATGTGTATCAAAAGGGGTAGGCAGGGTCAAACCAACATAGATATAAAACGGCTGCGAGACAAGGTTAGCTGACCAGTCTTCGTACTTCTAATCCGTCTTACCGACTGTATCCCACTTACCTCGATGTTTGGCATCTTATTCATCAGATAAATAAACGGAGCGAGCATGAATCGGATCGTCCAGATGACGGGTGAGATGATAACGAGGACGACTCCAAGCAGCGTATGGAGTGGCCATATTGCGAACCATGAGACGAGCCATACGACGGCCCTCGTCAGCAGGACCACGAGGCCCAGCAGAACGGAGAAAGTCTGCGACAACACGGACCACGTAGTGCCGGCCCACACGGCGGCGTCCGCGGTGGATATTTCGACCTTGTCCATAGAGGAGGAGGAAAAGGAGGAGGATGGCTCTGTCTGCACTAGAGCATCACGTTGTTGTGGGTTATTGTGGACAGCAGGACAGAGAGGTTGCTCCAGAAGACGAAGATCGCTGCAGGTACCTCGAGGAACGATAGGTAGCACAACGCAGCTGTTCCGGCTCGAGATTTGTGTTATGAAGCCATCACAGATCTGGGCGCAGTTGCGGCTCTTCTAAAACGACGTCGAGATGCACATGTCATCATTCCTTCCGTGTCACACGGCGATCATCTCGCCGGGGTCGAGCACGGCCCCGTCTCGGTGCTTCCCCCAGTGCAGTGCCCCAGTGCCGAGACCCGCTGTCTCAAAATGCGTACGCTTTGGGGGGTTGAGGTGGACTATATCAGTTAAATCAATACTTTCTATGCCACGGTTGTACAGCGCCACAGTTATGTACTGATCTATCTTTGGTGGGGGAGGGCTCGGCCAGCGCCAACAGCCCCGGAATATGACATGCATTCGGGTTCATTCCACCACTGTACCTGACTGTACAATTCCTCGACCTCAGCCGCTGCGAACCTTGCCAACGTGCCCCCGTCTTATCTTCACGTCTCGTATTTACCTATCTCCCGAGTTCCCGTCCGCGCCATACACCACTCGATCATTTCGAAGCGCCGCCCAACCTGCCATGTGCCTGGACTGAGTGGCAAGCAGTCCCACCGGTCTGATTGCGTCGCTTATTCAGTAATGATCTGAACTCGTCTGGACTTGCGACCGAACTCGTTACCTGACGCCAGCCTTGATGATACTCGTCGGACAAAGCATCCTTCCCACGGTCTCTCTCCCTCTCTCCCTGGAAAATGGGCAACAGCCCCTCTACGCCCAGATCAGCGACGCCCGCTTCCAGCGGTCATGGAAGCGGTCATGATTCGCCGCGACACCCCTCCAAGAGGGACTCGAGGCATCCTCCCATCCCCATCCACAACCATAAAGCACCAGCGCCTCCCGAGCCGTCCAAGGTTCAGGCTCAAGGCTCGACGGCCATCAACCGATCCGGCAAGGGACCCCAACCTCCTCGTCCGTTCATCGCCTCTTCGCCCTCTGCTACCCCGCCAAAGCAGCAGCAGCAGCAGCAGCAGCCACAGTCAGAGCCCCGGCATGACCAACCCAGCAAGCCAGTCGACGTACCCAACTCTCACCAGCCCGGTGCTCAAGCGGGGTCCGCAACCTCCCCGACGTCACCGTATACCGACATGATGGACCCGGCGACGATACCGCTTAACAGCGTGCAGGATATGTCGTACCTGACGCGGCCGCCGCGGCTGCCCCTCCCCATAGAGGAGGAGGTTCACACCCCGGGCTCACCCATCATCGCCCCTGCCGACATAGGGGAGCCGATCGAGTCTGTGGACGGTCTGGACTCTGATAGCAACCTGCCGCGGAGGTCCTCGACGCTCAGCAACACGACGGTAGACGACGAGGATGCCGAAGAGCTGCGTGTCGACAAGACGAGGCCGACGGTGCCTACAAGACTGGAGTGGCGGGGAGGCGGAGAAAAGGTTTATGTTACTGGCACAATCTTCCAGTGGAATCGCAAGCAGAGATTACATCCGGTGTGAGTAGTACAGCCGTTTCCTCCTCGGCGTATGCATATATTTGCAGATCTAACACCTACTGTGCTACAGCGAGGGGCAGCCAGGCGTCTTCGCTACCACCATCAACATCCTGCCAGGAACGCACCACATACGATTCCTGGTGGATAATAACATGCAGACGTCACCAGATTTACCAACCACAGTTGACTTTGGCAACAACTTGGTCAATTACATCGAGGTCAATCCCGACGACGTAGCTGCCGCAGCACGAAAGAAGGCGGCTGCTGCGCCTGAGGGCGGCAAAGCTGCAGAAGCCTCGCTGGAGCCAGCCCGCTCCGAGCTAGATCAAAAGGCAAAGGAGCCAAAGGGCAGGCCCGTCCCTCCAACGGACCAGTTTATCTATGAGATTCCCAAGTACCTTGTCGACTTCGATCAGCCGGAGGAGTCCCTGCAATATCAGAACGCCGTAGCGGCCATCGAGAAGCTTCCCACGCCGCCAAGTCTGCCAGGATTTCTCGGAAAGCCGATATTGAACGCATCCGTCCTGATCAAGGACGACAACAGCGTCCTGAACATGCCCAACCACACCGTGCTGAACCACCTAGCCACAAGCAGCATCAAGAATAATGTCCTGGCTGTATCCGCAACAACACGGTATAAGAGCAAGGTGAGTCCCTACCCCTTATCGTCTCGTAGCAGATGAACTCGGCTTACAATGCGTGACAGTACGTCACGACCATCGTATATAAGCCTACATCGCCAGATGAGTAGCTAGGTTTTGACATTGGTGTATGTCAATAATTTTTGGGAGTTTTTGGAGATATAATATGGCTGGCTGGTCTATACGGAGCGCCAGCGTTGACGGATAACGGGGCGTGCGTGGATGTGGGTTAAAATCTCCGTGATGATCTTGTTCGCGGAGTCCATAAAAGACGGGGAGGGATCGAAATAGGCCCTGTGCCGCGACCGGGAGCGATCGGTCAGGGAGTTAGACTGCAGTTGAACGGGACATCAATCCCTCCATTTGACGTGTACCTCGTCTGTCCTGAACCGCTGCGTGCATGTGGCCTCCTCCAACGGGGTTCGGAACCCAGTCTCGTACGCAAGCAGGCCCGCATGGGCAATCATGATGCCGTTGTCTATGCAGAACCGCTCGTCCGTTGCGTAGACGCTGCCTCCTCTCTCCGCGGCCATCGCGCCCATCATCTCCTGCAGCCGCTCGTTGCAGCCCACGCCGCCGACGACCAGCACCTGGTTGCTCCCGACGTGCGCCATCGCCCGCTCCGTGATCTCCACCAGCATCGCGAACACCGTCTCCTGCAGGCTGAAGCACAGGTCCTCCGGGGTGATGGGCCGCCCGTCCGCCCCCGGCTTCCCGGCGCGCATCTGCGCCGCCAGGTCGTCGGCCCGCGCCAGGATGCCGGAGAAGGAGCAGTCCATGCCCTTGACCGTGTAGGGCAGGTCGTGCAGCACGCCGCCGCCCTCCCTCGCGGCGGCGGCCTTGGCCATCTGCTCGATGTTGTACCCGGGCGCCGGGTCGTTGGGGATCTCGAGGGTGCGCGCGAACCGGTCGAGGCAGTTGCCCACGGCGATGTCGAGCGCCTCGCCGAAGATGCGGTACCGCTGCTCCGCGTAGGCGATGACCTGCGTGTTGCCCCCGCTGACGTACAGCACCACGGGGTCCCACGCGCCCGTGATCTCCCGGCCCATCTCGATGTGGCCCACGCAGTGGTTCACGCCCACGAGGGGCCGGCCCCACAGCAGGGAGAGGGTGCGGGCCGCGATGGCGACGGAGGTGAGGGGGGCGCCCATGCCGGGCCCCTTGGTGTAGCAGATGCAGTCGACGTCGGCCGGGGTGATGCCCGCGTCGGCGAGGGCGCGGCGCGCCACGGAGACGAAGAAGGCGCGGTGGTGGTGCGCCGTGTCCTTGGGGAGGAAGCCGGTGCCCGGCGGGGAGTTGTAGGTGTGCCGGACGTTGGCGAGGACGGTGGCGGGGCCGGATCCGTCGGCCGGGTGGGCGATGATGCCGATTCCCAGCTTGTTGGCTGAGCCCTCGCAGCCTACGGCGATGCGAGGTTTTCTTTTCTCCATCTTTTGTGGTATATGTGGGATTCTAAATGGGAAGCTCCTGAGAATATAAAGTCACAGGACTGTTCTGTTGAGAAAGTTTCCTGTCCTGCAGGCTCCTTAGTGCTGTTAGGTTCGTGACAGCTTGTAATCGATCAGAGACTCAAATCCAGGATAGACAACCAGTTTGATAGACCGGATATGCCGACGAGAGAAGTGCTATATCAAGTCCTGACTGAGGATCGTACCGTACTCTATACAAGCATGCGAGCGATACCTTCAAAATGTCGTCTCGACCTTGTCGATGGTGGGGCAATGGAGGGGCAGGCGAGTGTCCGTTTATTGCATATAGATAAGGGAGCCCACAAGTGACGTTGACGTTTGTCCCGTTTAACTGCCTAGCGCCGGCGGCAGGGCACAGAAGCGCGAAATCATTTTCGGAAGTGCCCACAAAGGCTCCGGACCCAATGGATCCTGGTCATCCGGCGGTCCTTAGACCGAATTATGACCTTGCCTCACCTTTCCAGCCCTCGACTCCTCCTCCGTATTAGTCTGCCAACCGCACAACTGTGTCGCCGCCCTCTTGCCCAAGTTCCCCTGATCACCCACAGGAACTTCTTTGAAGCCGGCTGCTGCTTGTTTCTTATTCTGCACCGGGGAGACAACACATGGCCTAGCAACCTGCATTAAAGGGCAGGCGCAGAGCTCCCCTCTCACATTCTGTAACGCGGCATCTCTCTTCACCGTCACAGACTTCTCAACAGACTGCGAACAAGATTCGACACGGCACGGCATTTTCCTCTCTTCTCGACACTTCTGAAGTTATATTGCAGCAGTCTTACGGCATGCCAGCCACTAGACAAGGCTCCTCCAGACTCCTTGGAGGTGAGTGACCCGAGTTTCTAGGTTGCTGTCTACAGAATTGTGCTGACGACGATTCTAGGCTCGCGCAATATGCCGACTGCTGAATCAGTGTCACAGGCTCAGTGATCACGAACTTCGAAGAACAGGCATGCGCATGGGGGTACAATCCCATTGTTCGACATTTCTATTCCTCCCTCGATTTGGGATTCGACTTCAGTATACCGCCAACTCCGGCCATCATACACGCGATGCAAGACCACTATATTTACACACGCGGAACCGCCGCCATGAAACGCCATCCAAAACCCAAGGAACCCTTTCCCTGGTCAACGCCAATGCTTGCTCATCTGAAGAACAGGGGGTATACCAAGCCGACAACATTGAGAAGAGGGGGGAAACGTCCAGGAGACTATGTAACAGGAAGGCTTGATCTCAAGATGTGCTCTGCGGCTGCGGCTGCGCCGGACGCTGCGCAGGAGGCAGAGCTGGTCTGCCGCCGGGACCGCCGACGTGGACGCCATTCTCGACCGGGGGTCTGGGCGTACGATACTGGTACGTCTGCATTGTCGACAGAGGAATGGTGGCCCGAAATTTCAAGGCCGGGAGGTCATAAGGATCCACCTCATACACCGGCTGCTCGTCGTCGCTGTCATCCTGGTCGTACTTCCATCGATCCGAATAAGTTGCGTCAGTCTCCGCTGGCGGACTTGCCGGTCTTGGCACATTACGGCGATCGATCCAGAGCCTGTTCAACCGGCCTATGCGACGTCGGAATGCAGGTGGATTTGCCGGGGACATGTCCTCTTGCGCTATCCCTCTGAATGGGAACACTGGTAGGGCTTGTTCTTTGTCCAGCTCCATCGCCGTCGGCTCATCCATTGACGCAGACGATGCACTCGCCGGTGGAGTCATCAAATACTGAGTCTTTGCAGGACGGAAGGCCATCTCGGCACTTCTGTCCTTCACTGGCGGGAGAGGATCGCGAGTGAGATCTACGTGATTTTTGTTCCAGTTGCGATGGTTCTGTATCTTCATCTCGATGTCATGTCGCAACTCGTTCTCCTTCTCCGCGAGCTTATCGGCTAGCAGGGTCAAGTCATGGTCAACGACACGGCCATCCGGACGCATTTGGGCGCGCCCCTGCGCTCCAGACGGCCGAGGCGCCGCCGGCAATTCTGGAGCCTTTCTCTTTTGAGGCTGCGATGATATCGTCAGAGTCGAGCGCTTCGTGGTATGGGACGCTTTGGAGTTACTTACCTTCTGGTTGATTAGGTCTTCGTCGTCGGTCTTGATGCCTAGCCGTATTTTGGCCTCCTTCAGCTTCGCCCGTTGCTCAAACACCAGACGGTCCGTGGTAAGGAGATCGCGCTTGAGCAGTTCCCGTTCATGGGATAATATGATCAGCTGGCGGCCGTCCTCCAGTTCTCGGCGCAACCGCTTGAGCTTGTCTGCGCTTTGCACGTCCCTGGCTCTGGTCTTCCTGGTTTGCCGGACTTCTCGCCTTCTAAAGCAGACAAACGGATCCATGTCATCGGTCTCTTGATGAGTCTCGAACTTGAGGGATGGGTGCAGGGATCCGCCGACAGCCTGTCTCCGGGATCTCCAGTACTCGTATATCTCCTTGGCATGTGGCATTACCTTGGCTGTGTCCAACTGGTTCAAGCCTGGTATCATCATGTCATAGGCGAGTACGGTTTTGTCAACCGAAGCAAACGGAGCCTGGATCGAGGCGGTGTCCTCAAACACCTCCATGATCATCTCGAACTCATCCTCGGAAAGCTGGGAACCCGCAGGCCGCTTCTGATTGTATGAGTTCAGGAAGGCATCGTCCTCCTCTGTCATGTCATACATGCATCCTATACACTCCTCGACGGTTTGTGAGAAGCGGATGTACGAGACGGGTTGGGAGAAAGTTGCAGGATAGAGTTCATCATAGTTGATGTCGCTCTCCTGCGGAGGTGGTACGGGAATCTCCTTATCAGTGCTCCCGACCTGGCCGTGCAACACGGCCTGCAGATGGTATTCCTGGGAGGCGCAGAGTCAGTATCAAGAACGCATCGCAGGTCGACTGTGGAGGTGGTCACGTGGGAAAGCACGTGACATGTAGATACGTGGTCCCAAGCAGGTGAGTTTGCTTACATTTTCCTCAGCCTGTTCGACTCCGGTCGCGATCTGGGTCTCATTTGTGAGGGACTCATATTCGCTCGCGTTGATTTGGTCCTCCCGCAGGACAGGTAGGAGTGTCTTGATATTGAGCTTCTTGAAGCGGACCTTTCGAGTCGCCATGGCTGCGGGAGGGGTGAGGTAGAGGGGGGGGTCAAATGGTCAAAAGACCGCGGAAAAACCGCCAGAAAAAAAGCCTATGTCATTAACTGGGCCATGCAAGATTGCTCAGTGATTTTTCTCGATAGAAAACCACCGTGGTTGGAGTTATTTTGATGGCCGAAATCTGGGCTGCTGATGAGCTGAGGTTGGCAATGTTTGGGCGCAGAATTTTTCCCGGGACGCGGGCGACGATTCTCCACGCTTTGCTGGCGGTTATGGTTGGGGTGAGATGTAGCGGGTACGTCGCTCACCCCGCAGATAAAGAGGGCGTCATCAAATTTCCAGCAAGAAAAGGGGAACCACCACCGGAAAACTCTGGATTATGGCAGCATTCACTTCAAACGTAATTCACCAGTAGCCTGTAAACTGTATTCAAGTTTGAGCCTGCCCCATTTCGCTGCAGCACATCGTATATCTTTTATTATCATCATAGGAGAATGGGATATTCGAACCAGTTGCTATTGGAATGTGACTGCCAAAGCGGCGTACCTTATGATAGAGCGAAGTACCTGGTACCTAGCGCCTAACATCGGACACGGCCAACCTCCAATCCCGCTCAAGGCTTCCCTCTTTGTCCATGCCAGGGGGAACCTTAGCTGGCACGTGCCTTGAAGTCATGTGATGCAGTCAATCGAGGCCTCCCCATTAACTACGTCTTAAGTAATCTGCTATGCACGGGCCAAGCTCTCTCAGCTATCAGAAAGGCCGATAGGGGACTATCCAGACTTCATTCAGCCTTACCTGATCCCATCAAACGGTCTGCGCTGCGTCTTGAATCTCCTACTCGACTGCACGATTACCTATACGAACGGATTCCGACGAGAAGGGACTACATTGATCGAATAGGTTCCCAGTTTGCTCGGCAGTGAGTCGTCGGCCGCCAGCAGCAATGGGCAATACTACCAGCGCTGTCCTGGACAACATTGTCCAGGGGTCCAACTGTATGTCCTTCCGCCTGTCCCCCTCCTGGCTGCACTGCGAGGCCGGCCACTGGACACCCCGGTCAGACGCTCAAGACGTCCACTAACATGCCTCCACAGTCGATCGCGATGAGGTCGACCGGCTGCGCAAGCGGTTTATGAAGTTGGATAAGGTGCGTCCCCGGAGCCCCACCGCCGTGAAGCTCCTGCTCAGAAGGGGGGGGGGGGGGGAAACACCGGCTGACTGTCTCCGCGCAGGATAACTCGGGCACGATCGAGCGCGATGAGTTCCTCAGCCTACCACAAATATCGTCAAATCCCCTCGCAACACGGTATGACCACCCGCGACCGTCTCCCCGCCCCGCTCCTCGCCCTGTGCCTGTGCCTTTCGGGCTTGGATGGAAGAAAGTGATTCCGCGGACGCCAGGACCACTTTGTGTGAGGTCGAAAGAATCACTAGGATCGTGAGGGCTGACGGTGCAAGCGGACAGGATGATCGCCATCTTCGACGAGGACGGCGGCGGCGACGTCGACTTCCAGGAGTTCGTGTCGGGGCTGAGCGCCTTCTCGAGCAAGGGCAACAAGGAGCAGAAGCTGCGGTTCGCGTTCAAGGTGTACGACATCGACCGGGACGGCTACATCAGCAACGGCGAGCTCTTCATCGTGCTCAAGATGATGGTCGGCAGCAACCTCAAGGACCAGCAGCTGCAGCAGATCGTCGACAAGACCATCATGGAGGCCGACCTCGACAAGGACGGCAAGATCAGCTTCGAGGAGTTCACCAAGATGGTGGAGAACACGGACGTGAGCATGAGCATGACGCTAGGTGAGTTGGCTCTTCCCGGCCGGGGTCGCCTTGATGTTCACGGCCGACTCCCTCCTCTGAACCTCGCTCGCGGTGGTCCTGGGGTGGTGCCTACCCCTTCGTGAGGAAAGCGATACTGATTTCTTGCGCAGACCAGTTTTAAGGGTTTCTTCGTTTTCCAGATACCACGGGTACATGTATGAATGGGACATGACAAAAATGGATGACTTTATTGACTCGACTTGGTTCTGCTTGACATGCGCGCGCTCGTGATGGTCTACGTCTTGGTTTCCCCGTGCATCGTTCGCTCCGTTTGCCGTGTGCGTTGCTCCGTCTACTGACATACACCTGAAAGTCGGGCTTTGCCAACGAGTGTGTATGCTTGGGATGTGGATAACGTGCGGCTACAACTACATCAAGGTGACAGCTGAAGGAGAGCGTAGAACAGGCCTCGATTGCTGGAATCACTTTCTTCTAAAAAGGAGGTAAAGACAGGTTGACCTCTCGCAGCTCGATACTGGATCCCAACGGGCAGATAACACACTGCGACATAATTGCTCTCTTCACGGCATCCAAGATTGTCTGTGATGGCGGGTGTCGAACACACTTCAGGTCAAACCCGGACGCGTGGAGGAGCTGGTGTGTGGTTGTGAACATGATTGATCGGAGGAGAAACACCAATCCGACAAGACGCGAGTTGGACTCCCGCCGGAGAGAAACTACCTAGCGCAGACAAGTTTCTTCGATGCCGCCCTCCCCTCGGATAGGTGAGGCGTGCGAACTGTCTGCTCCCTTTCCCTCCCTTCCTTTTCCTCCATTGATGCTTTCCAATCCCCTCTCGTGTCTCCTGGGCGTGACGTACCCAGACCAATCCATGGGTCATCGGACAGGACCTTGGGTCGACGGCCCATCGAATCTGCCTATGAAGGCTAAGGATGATGACGTTTCCGCGCCATGCCAGTTCTGAAACCCATCGTGAGCAGATCTGTCCCCTGCTGCTGCTGAGCCTCCGTTGCCGGACGTCCTTGATACCGCATCCCGAATGGAGGATCGGGGCGGATCTATCGGTGTTAGACTCGGAAGGCGATCAGCCTCACATGCGCGGGATATCAGAGCACGGGCTGCTACATCCACCCCTCCCTACCTCGACCTGCGGTGAGATCCTCCCGTACGACGCGACGCACAGGACGCTGTCACGGTGGGAGTCACGGACTGGGAACTGTGTGGACGAGCCAGAGATCACGATCTACCCGTCCACAAAGGCGCAGGCATAGGTCGGTGTTAAGATATCTATCAGGAAGAGGGCTGCGGGGGCCCGCTATTCGTCTCGCCAGGCACGACCGGTGAGCAGACGTGCACGACGCCACGCCAGATCTCACCGAGACATCTAATCAGATCATGCCCTTGTAGACGTGGCTTGCCTGCGGGTTGCACCTGCTGAAGGGGGTCAGGCTGGTCGAGTCAGCTGGGTCCTGCCCTCCTATTGCCAATGTCAGTGCACAGGTGGCTTGATCGGACTCGGACCGGCGCGTATCTGACACCCTTGTGGTTCTCTGCATATGCCGGCGCCTGCCGCCCACAGCCGTACTGTGCTGGATGGGATGGACCCTTGTGGTCATTCCGGATCATGAGGTCCGGTCACCGTACATAGCATTGCGCGGCGTTGCCTGGTCGTGGCGTGGGGGATTGGGGGGTCGCACAAGGCTGGTCAGGGATCGATTGGGTAGCATCCATCTTGACTCGATCGTAGGACCGAGATCTCGTATACACGGCTTGACGGCAACGCGCGGGCGCCCGTACCAGCTGGCCGCTGCGGGCAGTTCCGGATCATCCAGCATTGTAGTCTGGGAAGAGAGGCGTTCATTGGCCTAGGGGGGACTCTCGGTGTGACTTGGCGTGGTAGCCGGTGAGGAAGAGAATGCAGCCATATTGCAGCAGGAGCGGAGGCGGCGCAGCGGGCGGAAGGAAGAGATACCCGAATACCGTGCCGTATGGGCATCACATGCAGAAAGCAAGCAGCCTCACCCTTCAGCTCCTCGGCCTGACGATTGGCGGGCCGGTTGTGCAACCTCATCGTAGGAGGTTGCGCGATCTGGAGGCTCTGACACCCCTGGCGTAGCACAGCGTTTCCTGCGCATCCCCCGCCTCATCACTGATGTTCTGCCTGCATACTAGAGTTAACCCAGGTGAGTAAGGTGAGGTGACGCAGAGATCTATCAATAATCGATATTCAAGTCGGAAATGACAGGTCACATGAAGCAGCCAGGCCGGGGTGGCTGGGCTCAGACACTGGCCGGGCTCCAAGGCTACAGTGGGAAAAGTCGCAAAAGAGACAATGGCTTTTTTTGGCAGGCTGTACCGCTCCGGACCCATCCGTGGTTCTGGGAACTCGGTAAAAAGGAGGCCACATCGCTCCCGTTTGTTGGGGACGCCACCCCTTGTGATGTGTCAGATTACCGGCGCCTTGCTGTTGTGCCACCGCTCTCTCCTTCTCTCACCGAGAGCGGTCGGCGCTCCGACGGGTGAAGACCACCACAACGTCGACGGGATGGCCAGTCTTGCAGCGTCGCTTTTGTTTCTTGCGAGACAGGGAATGAGCTGGCTGCATAGCGCGCAAGGTAGCGGATGTAGTACCCGATCTAGGGGTAACCTGGATCACTTCTTGCAAGGTCATCCAGGCCGCACACCAGCGGCATACGAGAGCCGCAAAAGAAGGACCCCGATCCCAGCTAGCAGGTAATCCTCCGAGATCGAAGTCTCATCGCCGATGCCAGCGGGAGGAGAGGAAAAAAGGAAAGAGGAGGCTGTCCACTCCTGCGGCTGCCCGCGCCGTCATCGCACTTGCGGAGGCGAGCGGGAGAGGACTACTCGCAACCTGTCGGCTCCTGCTTGAAGCGGTATGCCGGCCGGCACTGGGGTTGCACAGCGCCGTGAGAAGAGAATTTGGTGTGTATCATCAGACCGCAACGCGAAACGCAGGTTTGGGTGTGGAGGAAAAGAGACGCGTGTGTGTTGTGTTACCGAGCTGGACAGAGGGAGGAAGAGAGACACACAGTAAGAGTAAGAGGAGACGTTTTATGAAGAGGCTCAATAAGACAGACAGGGCGGGATGGTCGCAGCTCAGCTGGCCCCTAGCTCCCGCAGGTGACAGGCAGCGCCAACCCGGCATTGTTTCTTCAGCGCCAGCTGTGCAGCGCAGCAATCATGGATCAACCCAGGTCGCAACAGCCGACGCCAGCTGCCGTACCTTTTCGGGGGGGAGGGGGTTGACGGTGACCGGGATGTGGCTGCGGGCGTTCCTTCGCGTCTTGTCTGTGACCTGCCACTGCCTGCCGCTGACATCTACCGCCCGTTACCTCACATCTACCTCAGGTAGCCTGCATGGTATCAAATGTCCCTCCTTCGTCCACGGTACATGGGCGATACATGCCGCCCGCCAAGAGGGCGCCAGGCAGGAGGAAAAAGCAAGTTACGAGGGCAGCAGGCCTCGACGGGCCGCGAATTGCTGACTCAAGTGGGAAATCCGCAGGATGCGCGGCGCGGACCCGGTAGCATGGAACACCCCCGACCTTGTCTGATCCCCGGTGCAGCAGGCAGGTCTCTGATTTGGCCGCGCTCGGCAATCTTGCATCCAGCAAAAGCCCGACCAGCCCAAGCTCAAGCCCGCTCACCCGCCCGCCGCCAGCCGCCCATTCATCATCAATCAGCCTGTCCAGCCTGTCCAGCTTGTCCAGCCTACCAGCCTGCCAGCCTGCCTTTTCCTAGCAGTTACCGCGTATTGCCAGCCCAGGCAACGTATTAGTGGCTCAGCTAGATGTCGCTAGATGTCACATCCCCTCCCTCACATCCCCTCAACAAGTCCAAGCCAAAAAACGAAGGAGCAAAAAGGAAAAAAAGCCCGACCGCCGCACGCACTATCACCAACCAACAATCCCCGAGTCAATCACCCCCCATGTCACCTGTCATTCCTGATCTTCCTCTCCTCTCCCCTGTCTATCTACCTCTTGCTTTTTCCCTTGACAGGCGCCTCCAGATAGTGTAAGACTCCGTATGGCCGTCACCCACCCACCGTCCCCCGTCTCCTGTCCCCCGTCCCACTACACCTCGCCTCTCTCTCCCGTCCAAGTATAGCGCGATAATAGAGAGCTAAAGGCAGGAAAATGCCCCCAGCATATCTTGGGGGCCCCAACTACCCGAGCCAAAGAAAAAAAAACCGTGTGATGCGATTGGTGCCGCTGATACATCCGGGCATTCCCTGATCGACAGCAAGTCCGCTGCACGGGGTAAGACACGCATATCCGTCATGCACCCAGTGTCTTTTGCGCGGGCGCCTATTAGGGCGACGCGCTATGCATGCAGCCAGCGCTGCAGCAGCAACAAGCAGCAAGCAGCAAGCAGCATATGCTTGTCTCTCCCTCTTTTTGTCTCTCTCCGCTCCTGTTGCGCTTACAGAAAAAAAGAAAAGAGAAGAAGAGACCGGCGCAATCGCGGAGCTTGCTTGCCGGCTGCGGATCCACACTGGCAGGCAGGGAGGAGACAGATGTCTCGTCACGCTGATGCGTCCGTCACGTAGTAGTTCGCGGCCCAGCTTGAACATGACCTCGCTCAAGAGGGAAGGAGAATGAGCACATAGTTAGGTTGTCGCAAGGACCACGCCAGAGACACCACTTGCCGAGAGACGCCGCCCAAACCCCCCCCCCCCCACATTGGGAAGACATGCGGGTTCGCAGATCGTTCACTCCCAGCTTGACAGGGATCATGGGCTGATATGGAGGCGATCCTCAAGCCCTCGGGGTCCCCCATCTCCTTCGGGTCCTCCATTCCATTGGGGCGCGAGTCGCGCCGGATGCCGGGAGGCCTGGCCCGGGTCCTCTTGCTCCCGTGGAGGCGCGCGACCATCGTCACCAAGTGCCGCGACCTGTCACTTTTTTCGGGGGGCTGCATTGCAGGTGCAGCTGGGGCGTCTACGCCCGCGGCTTTGTCTCTCTCTCTCCGTCTCTCCACTGGAGACGGTAGTTGATGCGCCAGTCTTCTCTGCCCGACTAGGTAAAAGATAGGACAATAACAGCATAGCACCAGCAGCACCAGCAGCCATGGCGCGGTGAGGGAGGGGCGTGAAGCTCCCTTCGTTGATTGTCTGAATATGTTGCTACATGCAGACAGCGTCTTGCTCGAGCAGTGCCTAGCTAGGTAGGTAGTTATGTACATGAGCAGCAGCCGCGGCAGGCGTCTGCCAAGGGCTTCCCCCCCTGCCAGCTCGACAGCCCTGCGGGTCGTAATTGTGAACGACGGCAGCCTCGCCTGAACCATCGCCCGAGCCAGAAAGGGTAATGTATGTACCAAGAAGAGTGAGTTCGTAACACCAGCACAGGAAAAACAGCCCCGTGAGGGGATTCTCAGGAAAAACAACTCTATGCAACTTTTTTTGCCTTTCTCCCCCCCCCCCCCCCTGCGATGCAAAAAAGGTCCCTTCTTTCCCTTCCCGTCTCCTGATGAGTTTTTTTGTCGTTCCGCGTCCCACCGTTTCCCAAAACCAGGTACTCCTCCCTGCATCCAGGCGAAAAGAAGAGAAAAGACGGAAGGGGGGGGGAGGGGGGGGAGGAAGAGGAAGAATGAGCTCTGCCTGCCAAACGCCTCGTGACAGATTTCGGCGTCCCCAGTGTGCCATCCGGGAATAACTGCCAAAATGATTTCCCCCCTGGAGGAGCTATGAGTGAAATGTCTACCAGTGAAGTACCCATGCACCAATCCCGCGGATGCTCCTGTAAAGCCAGTCAAGCCCATTCGCTTGGGAGCCGAGTGCGTCCCGATACCTCCCAAAGGGGCCTCCATAAAGCCAAGGATATGCTTAGAAAAGGTGACATAGAGAGAAGTGCTTTGAGCATGCCAAGTCTGTGCTCGGACATCGAGAGCACATAGTATCTTGTTTCGGTATAGTGGCATCAAGGCCTACCGACCAGAGCCAGATCCGGGTCCAGCCACGGCGCCAGCTTGTTCCTCGGGGTACAAGTCACAGCACTCCTCGAGAACTGGGGGCGGCACTGGTTAGTCTAATGCATGGCCAGAGGAGAAGCGGGAAATAGGAAAAGAGGAGCTCACTATCGATAATTTGTTCTTCCCACACGCCATACTGGTAGTCAACAAGCCCGTGGCGCTCGACCGCGTCGCACAGCCTTACGAGCTCGTCGCCCATCTTTCTGAGCCGATCAAGGGAGATCAGGCTCTGCGATGGGGAAAGTTGCTGCCGCGACGTCATCAAGTCTTTTTGTGCCTGTAACATCGCAAGCCATGCGTGGTTGAAGTCGTTCCACAGCTTTATCCGATCGTTGTATAGGTTCTGGTCATCCGAGGTCAAGCCTGTGGTTGGATGATCTAGTTAGCCAATGCATCTGCCCCGAAGCAGAAGTCCCTTTTCCTAGGTCTAGTAGTCAGGGACGTACCGAGCTCAGAAACGTGAGATAAGAGCCAATCCGAAACCCTCAGGAGCGACTCGCTTGCTGTTCCTAGGATTCCACTTCGGATATTCTGGAAGATTTCTCTTAGTGCAGACTGGTACGAAGCATATGCCTCGTCTAGCCCTGTAGAAGGCTGATATGCCTGCCCTTCCATACTGGCGTCAGTCGGACTTTGAGTCTGAGTCGTGAGGGTGCCGATCGGAGTCATGGCAGTCGAGTAAGTTGTGACGAGAGTGGCGCTCCTATCTGCCGGGCTCTGATGATATACAGCGGGAGACTGCGACGGGGGGGCTTGCTGTTGCAGAGCCGACGCGCCCGCTGTATTGGACGGCTCGTAATAGGAAGCTGCAACATCCGCCATCATCCCCATGGCTGCAGGCTGCCGAGAAGGAAAGGTTTGATTCGTGTCGTAGACGGGACCTTGCGCCCCTGCCTGTTGTACACCATACATCATAGACGCAGGGTTGTGGGCACTCTGAGGGAAGGTCTGCGTTTGTCGGGCGTCTTGGCCGTAATCTGCAGCCGTCTGGTAGTATCCCATCGTACCGGGGTTCATTGCCGTTGTGCTCGAGTAGGCGCTCGCGCTCGACTCTGGGTAGTAGCTGTAGCCACCCGTCCCACCCATGGCTCGAGATTGCGCTGGCGGGATCCCCGTGTTGATCGGTGCAGGCCTGTAGGACCGAGAATCCGTATATGAGCGCCGTTGTTGCGGAGGGGCCTGAACCGCTTGGTATCTGGCTGGCTCATTGTGCCTCCTACGGCGATTAGGGTCGTCCATCCCTCTGTCAGCCTGGCGGTCAGACGCCTCAACGGACGGGCTGTCCCGGTACGACGCCGGCGAGGGAGTCGGTGGATAGAGAACGGCCAGGTTGCGCGGCGGAACGGTCGCGCGACCGAGCGCCCTGTCTTAGGCAGCGTTCGCGGTGTGACGACGGAAAACGTAGTGCCACGACCGGGGGTCGCACAGGACAGGTGTGTCGCGACGCGCAGAGAGAACTCGAACGTTACGACGCTGGGGCGCACAGCAACAACGCGAGGGCCTTTGATCGCTCGGCTATCTGCCGGCTGCCGCGAAGCGGTAGGTGATCTGGGAACGCGCAACGAGGACGTGCAGGCAAGATCACCACGTCGGTGTAAGGTGTCGTGTCTCCCACGGTCCTTGTTCCCGGCGGCGGCGGCGCACAGGGATGAGAAGTCCGGTAGGTGGCGCGAGCGAGTCGCCAGCGGCTGGCGTTCCCGTCCCGGGAGTATCCCAGCGACACAAGCACCAAAGGCCCAGTAGGACAGTCCGGGACCGGAACAGACCTTTGACAGCAGTGATCAAGCTGAGCTAGGGACTCTTGAAGGGGGGACACAGCACCGAGGTGGTGGTGATCGAGGATGCAGTTCGTTTGCGCGCAACTCCGTTGCTCCTCGAGGCCCCGGGCTACGTCTTCGTTGCTTCAAACACCGGTCCAAGTTGAACAAAGTTGAAAATTCAGTGCTTAAAGAGCGTTGAGGGCGATACTCGAGCCAGGCGAGTCCTGATCCCTTGGGCGGCTGCCAGTGTCCTTCTTATACAAGAGCGTCGGGCGAAACTGCTCGGAGTAGCAGGTGATATGTCTCAGCGGGCAGCTCGTGTCGGCACACGCAGCTGGAGAACACGTCGATACCGGTAGAGGTCGACCACTGCAAAGCACACTGGGTAGCCGGACGGTCGTCCAGGTCTAGCAGCAGATGGTATCAATGAGGCGCTGAGTGGAGAGGTGTATGGCTGGAGGATGCGTATGCCGAGGGGGAGCAGCCACACAGCAGGGCAAAAAAGAAAGGGTAGGTAAGGATCAAGATATTGCGGCAGGTGTCGTAGTGGTACAGGGTCCGAGAGGTAGGGTAGAATTAAGGTAGCGTAGGTCTTCGTCGACGGGGGAGGGCGTGCATGGGGGAAAGAGATCCACCGGGTCGACCGTCCGGCGGTTTCGTGAGAACCGGCGAGGTACCTTTCAGGTCTTGGCTACGTGAAGTACCCAGCTAGGGACCTTAGGGCCAGGAATGGCGTCCGCCGCGTCGTCCTCCGGGGCCACCAGACTCAGCAGCAGCAGCAGCAAGACAGGGCGTGAGGAACGGAAAAGGGGAGTGTGGGAGACAGAGTGGGCGGGCGGGTTCGATGCCACAGCCCACAGCAGCCCACAGACGGCCAACGACGAGCCACCACCCCTCCCAGGGCCAGAGCCGTGGGAATGGCTGACAGGGGGGGGATGGATCTCGGGGCTAGAGATGCGCCCACCTGTTGCTACCTTGTTAGGGGCCCCTGGGGTGGGCGACTTTGGCGTCGCAATGACAAATGACCGAGAACCGTGTGAGGATTTGCAGACGACGCCCAGCTACAACGGCTCAGAAGCGTTTGTTCGGATGCAATGGGCACCAAGACGCCGACAACGGTCTCTCTTCGGGCGAAACTTCAACAACAAGTGACGCACGGAGCGACAAGTACAAGGTCTGGTATGGTATGGTATGGGCGGATGAATTCCACACCTGGGATGCGCATTTGGCGGAGCGAATGGTTGCACGAATCGTAAAACCAACCGCACTCGAAATAGCAAGGAAGGGCCGGCTTATGCGCGTAGCAGACGAGCCGACGACGACGCCGTTGGGGGAGGAGCGATGATGAAAAAGAAAAAAAGGGGGCGTTAAACTCGAGCCGATCGGAGAGGATTGGGCGACAATAGGCGAAAACCAGGGACAAGCTTCTGTTGTGCTCGTGCCTGTTGCGTTGCGTCGGTAAGGTTGGTTTGTCTGTTGGGCGGCGCCTTTCTTACAAGATCCGATCTGTTTCCAAGACGAGCCAGAGCCGTCTATCATTAGCTCAGCCCAAGCCAACGACCGAACATGTTTTTTTTTTTTTTTTTGTTTGACTCGGGCTCGGAAAGACTCGCTGAAATGCTTCCCTCGTCACACGACCCGACGACTTGACCGACTACTTACCAGTCTATTGCCAATCTTCCCGTGACAGGTCTCAGGCCGTGGACCACTGCCATGCCGCGTCACCAGCAACGGCCCTGGTCTTGCATCCGGTTCGTCTGTCGCCGAGACGATCCACAGGAACAACTATCGCCAGGACACCGGGCACAACAGTGAAGCAGGGCGGAGTAGAGTAGAGAGCAGAGCAGACCACAGCAGAGCATGAGGACGAGGGTCTGAACGAGACTGTGATAGGGCTAAAAGACTCAACTTACATAGAGAGCTGATGATCCAGGATGCAGCAAGCTAGTCAGTCAGCCTTAACTCCGTATTGCCATGGTCGTCAGAGCAGATTACCTGTTTCAGTCAAGGCCAACCGTGGAGTCCAGTCCAGTCGTCTTAGATCTCACCAGACTACTCGTTACCTGAATCTTCTATTTTGAATCCTGCATCGTTGGTAGGCAGAGGAGGGGCCGGGGCTCCGTCATGACCGTCATTGATCTAGGCCCTCCTCATCCGCGGAGCTGTGCCTGGCAATGAGATCATACCGCGTGGAGTGCATGTGCCAGGTCTCCAGTTGGTCGTTGTGCTTGCCGGTTTAGAGCAAGTCAGTCCAGGGAGCAGGGAGCAGGTAGTAAGCGTGTGCACGCGGAGAACGCCGTCACAGGTACATGCTGGTATGGTTTAGGCCGGCGTACTGCAGACTGCAGACTGACACAATTTTTTCGGCTTAAGATAACGACCCGCGGGATATCTCTCCCGACCACGAACAGGAACAGGCTGCCCCGGCCAGGTAGCAGCGGAACGCTTTACCGCCAGCAGCCGCCTGCAGTGTAATGCCGAGAAAGAGAAGGGAAAAGCCGGACACGGGAAATAGTGTGACATTGGGCGGCCAGAGCGACAGACAGACCCCTGGACAAGCTGTCGGCGGTCGCGAACCCTCCTGCAGGCTCGTGGAGGACACAGCAGCTGACTTTGGGGAGAACATCGGCGGAATGCTCTGCCCCAAGATACGAGCAATGCTTGCGAAACCCAGCGGAAGCCCTCCGATCATCGATGCCCAACCAACAGCCCAAGCCTGGAACCAGTCGCCAGTCTGAGCGTTAGAGAAAATTTTTGAGCCGAAGTCTCTTTGTTCTCCTCATTGAGGAACAAAGGTGACGCTCCACCGCGGGAGGAGGGACTTTGCGAGTGCACGGCATCTGGCGGCGGGCAGATGTACTGCACGAGCCGGGAGTTAGTACCTCTGTTAGGGCGAGAAGGGATCAGGAGGAGCGGCGCAAGAACCTTGAACCTTGTCGTCGAGGGGAACAGACGCTGTTGGGGGGGAATTCGAGGCATGTCGTCAAAAAAGCTCTCTCAGGGCTGTGAGGGACCCCTGCCCGAAATTTACCAGGGGGGCGTGTAGCGTCTGCCGGGTGGGCGAGCTAATCGCACTGGCTCTGCCACGATTGCCGGCGAGCGAAAAGAACCTGCTGAGGACGCCGGAGCGACATGGATGCGCGCCTCGGGGGGCGTACCGAGTACCTCAGAGATGGCGCTCACGTCGCAGAGCGGGGTGGTATTTGTTGATCTTCCCCGTTTCACTGATCTGACTCGCATAAGGTACTGCTCTAGTACGCCCCTAGCGTGCAGCCCGAGGCCAGACGAGCTGCGAGCTGCATCTCACGGGTCACAGTGCATACCTACCTACCTACCTGAGGTGGGAGTTAGGAGCCCGTTCCTGGTGTCACATACGACACCACAGCTCCTCGGTCTCCCTCTCCCTTTTCGCGCGGAGAGAAGAGCCTGGCCGTCTGGAGGCTTCACGCCATCCTCTGCTCCTCCTCCCAGGGCCCACGAATCCTGCCGTGACAGCTCCGGGGTGTTGCGTTTCTAAGAACAGCAACCCGCTGGATCCTAACAGCATGGACGCTGACATGCCTGCAGGCCAGCTCCAACTCCGGTACAGTTCCCCGGGAGCCGTGCGCGTGCTGCATGAAGCCAGATGCTGGCTAGTGCCGGACCAGAGCATGTGAAGGAGCTGCATGTTGCTGGAGAAGATTTCCACGATTGTCTGGGAGGTGCAACGCATCATCATGACAACCTGGGCTCCGGCTTGCGCCCAGTCGGAGCTGTCTCCAACGTCTCCATACCACCCCCGGTATCTGCAGGCAGTGTGCAGGATTTACGAAGAATTGACTGCACCCTTATTCCTGATGCCCCAACCGGGTTATAGCTCGGTCTCATCACTTTCCTTTCTCGGTGCCTCCGGGTGAGGCTTGGAATCAATCTGACGGGCCAACAACAGGCTACAGGCCGTCTTCGATGCAGCCCTCAACGTCCATACATCGGTGAAAATAAATGCAATCTATACCCAAAGGCTTCGCAGGCGCCTGGCAGTCGTATAGGATTCACACAACGAAGATCATATGGGTGAACGAGCCACCAATGAGCCACCACGGCCACCAATGTATGTGTTCTCGCATGCAGCATCCGCTGCAGATGCACGCAGGGACCCGGCAGCCGCCAGCTGTAAGCCGTCGTGACTGGGCCAAAATTCCTAGCAGAAAAGTGATCGATCCAGCGTGCTATCGAATCGTAAAAAATGGCCGAAGACGAATCAAAAGCCGGATGCGTGTCCGGCGATCTTCAGCCTCGGCGAGGCGGCCACTCGTCGATCATCCGGGCGAGGCGACCGTTTCCCCACAACAGATGCTATTCCGAGCGAGGTGCATTGGTGCGGTGCGCCCGGCCTGGTGCGTTCCTCTCGAAATGGGCTCCAGTATTTCCCAAACGTCCTTGCGAAGGGGAGAACAAAGAAACCGGCGTCTATTGGCCCCTTGACAAGCCCCTTTATTTGGCCCCAGGCCCAAGTCTACCATAGTACTACTGCGGCAGACGTGATCCATTCAAGTGCCTGAGGAGTTCCTTCCACATCCCGTCTGCTTTGTGCCGTCGGATATGACCTATTGGTACCGTGCCGTTGCGGCCTCGTCCCGCGGAGACACCAGAAGGGCTGTTTGCCTCATTGGAGACGAATGGCCGTCTGCCGACCCGGCTCCCCGCGCTCGCTGCCGTGTCTTGCTGCCCAATACCAGGCTCTAACGGGACGGGTCACCGGCTTGCATCGCATCCGGCTTTCGTTACCAAACGGGGCACTCCTTTTCAAACAAGCGAAGCCCATCTCCCGCCTTTGCTGAGAAACGCAACCCTCGTCGTCGGGTGCCGTTTCCTGCCGACTCCTCCTGAAAACGCCCTAATTAGAAGAGATGTTGGTACGGGCAGAAGGAAATACCCCAGCATCGCAATTAACCCACTAACTACTGCAGGGGCCTCCGCAGAGAAGCAAGGGACTGACGCACTATCTGTCAGCTCACTAATAATCACAGCCGTCTGCCCCTACAGACGTCAAGTTCAATGAGTCTGAGCGCATGGGTACTGCAAGTTGCGAGCTGAAGGCACCAGATGGCGGAGTGCGCCATTTGCCATAACCAGCATCTGAAACGAACTGTCAGTTCTTCTAGAACGCTTCTCGCCATGGACCCTTATCAGCCACTGCCCACGGCCGTCCCTGCTTCCCTGCTGTCTGTCGTCAGCTCTCGCAGTCAATTTAAGTTGAAACGCGGCTTGCAGGAGACCCGTCCGTTTCCTCCCGCATCCTGACCGACTGCGCATCCCTTGGCTTCCCTCCCCCGGTTCATCCTTGGAAGCGTAAGCCGCGCTCTGCAACTGCGGCGCCCTGGGCGCCCAGACGTGGTGCGATCATGCAAGGCATCCTGGGGACGAGGCCGGTGTTTCTGCAGCATGTCAGGCCAAGGATGGGCTAAGGTAGGGCAGGAGCAGGCGACATGCAGCCTTATCCGGGCGCCCGGCTAACGTGCTGCGCAGAGGGACGGGGAATGTCGCAAAGCATGCCTGTATGCTAGGTGAAGCTGCAGGCATCGCTGGTTTGTTTCAAGAGCGACTCGCAGTCTCCAGATGCTAGCGTGACCCCCTTGTCTCTTTCGAAATATGCCGACCCCCTATTGCTGCAACTTGATCTGCCGCTATGGAGTCGGGCAAAGCAGAGCTTGCCAAGGAACTAAATCGATGTGCGTCGCTACAAGGAGACTTGAAGTAATAGCGGAAAGATTGACGACAACGTCGTAGTTAGCCAGGGACTCGGCACTGCTCGCAGCACAGTCTCGAAAATTAAGCAGGGTATGCCAGCGATACAGTTTGCATATAGTACAAAAGGCTCCGTGCTTTTTCATTATCCGCTCATAACGGTTAGCAACACAAGCCCGATTTGGATGTTTAGTACATGGTAGATATTGGCCTCGCGCGCATGAACCGCCGCCGTCTGCGCGTCGACCGGTCTGCAGACTTCATCATGCAGCGAACACTTCTGGAACGTCTCCACCACCCATCATCTCTTGACCCACGCGGGCTTCTTCCTCGCCTTGAGGTGTCCGTGCTTCTTCCTCTCGACTCTCCTGGGATCGCGCGTAATGCATCCGGCTACGGGTGAACACGGTTAGCAACATCAAGTAAAGAAGACCCTCAGGGGTATCGGCCTCGGTCTCGGTCTCACCTCGCCGCAATGTAGTCTTCAGCGCGGGTTCATGCGCCAGGAGAGCCTTGGCCACAGCCAGGGTGAGGGCTTCGGCCTGCCCGGTGGTGCCACCACCGTCGACCAGGGCCCAGACATTGTACTTGTCCATCCGCTCCGTGCACCGCAGGGCCCAAACGGCGCTCTCTCTGTCGTGCACCCTTCCGAAAGCATCAGCAAGGGACTTGCCGTTGATGAGCACCTCGCCGGTGCCTTCGACGACCCACGCCCTCGCCGTCGAGGTCTTCCTCCGCCCGACGCCGAGGGCGCGGCCAAAGGTGTCGATGGGTGTCGGCTTGGGGACGTTGGAGTACGGGTTCAGGGTGCGCATGAAGCCCTGGACGGCGGTCTTGACGGCGGGCGGCACCAGCCGGGGGTGGATCCGGTGTAGCCGCTTGACGATGTTCATGCACCGCCGGTAGTCGGTGGCCTTGACCTTCTCGCCGAGGTCCTGCTGGTAGTCCCGCAGCGTCTTCCACGCCACGCGCTGGATCTGGTCCGCCGGCGCGGTCGGCAGGTGTCCGTACTTGCGGTCGAGGGCCCGGAGCTCGATGTAGCTGTCCATGAAGTTCGCCTGGCGGGTGAAATACGACGGAGAGACGGGGAGCGGGCGCGCGTGCGGCGCGAGCACGACGGCGGGATCAAAGAAGCTCGAGGGTCCGGCGGCGGGGATGAGGACTCCCTCAGGCGCATTCGGCGTCGTGGTCTCTGTCGATGCCTTCCTCCTGCTGGCCGGGCCAGCTCCTAGCTGCAGGGCCTGCAAGCGTTGCCGGAGCTGCTGCCATTGCGGCCTTGGGACCTGGGAGAGTGTCCGTAATTGGCCAAGTGCTGGTCGTAGAGAAGTCATATTGTCCGTCCCTACCCCCTCACGGCCGCTCTGTCGGTGTACTGCGGTTCCGCCGGTCCTAGAAGGTCGTCGTTATGGCTGAAGATTTTGGTCGAATTGAGGTCCGCGGAATATCAGAGGAGCGTTGTTCCGGCACGCTCAGACCACCTCATTGTAGCTACGAGACTACCATCTTGTGCGCGCATGCTTTCCAGTTTAAGAAGTACCACCCTAACAAGTTGGAAAAGGAGCTACCAGCCACGAGCGCCACACTTCCAGCCCCTCCCCCACTTTCTCCCATTGAGGTTGCTCAGAAAAAAATATTTCAGGCTGGGTGAAATAACTCCCAACCTCAACCCTCCCCGAACACCTCACTCTAATCCAAAACATCATCACTGTAACCCTTTCTCGAAAGAATCAGTGAAGATGGCTTTCGGAAAGCTCTACACCTACCCGGTATGCATTTCTCCTATTGAATATCAGCATATTTTCTGTGATGGACGACGATGCTAACTCTTTGGACAATAGGCCAACCCCCGCTCGACGGGCATCCTCGCTGCGGCGAAGGCCAACGACCTGACCGTCGAGGTCGTCGAGACCGACACCGCCAAGCCCAGCGCTGAGTACCTCAAGTACAACAAGCTCGGCAAGGTCCCGACTTTCGTTGGCGAGGACGGCTTCGTCATTCACGAGGCTATTGCTATTGCCATCTACAGTACGTTGCAAGCTTTCGGGTTCATCTACCCCGCCCTTCACGCCACCGCACTATGATGATCTAGGCATTTTCAATAACAGTTATCCCTATCTTAATCCTCTATGTAGATACGGTTCTAACATCTGAGCTCTTGTTCCCACTCATGTTGCTTTGCTCACCGCTGCCTGATTGCAATGCTAACGAGTGACAGTCACCTCCCAGAACGAGAAGACCACCCTCCTGGGTAAGACCAAGCAGGAGTAAGTTTTACCTCTTTATCTCTGATAAGGGGTTTTAGATGCTGATACGATCATAGCTATGCTTCCATTCTGAAGTGGCTCTCCTACTTCAACAGTGAGGTTCTGCCCAGCCTGGCCGCCTGGTACCGCCCTCTGCTTGGCAAGGACCCGTACAACAAGAAGCATGTCGAGGAGGCTTCCAAGACCGCCCTGAAGGTTATCTCCGTGGTCGAGGAGCACCTTCTCCACAACACCTACCTCGTTGGTGAGCGCATCACCCTCGCCGACCTGTTCGCCGTTGGTATCATCGCCCGTGGCTTCGAGTTCTTCTTCGATGCCAAGTTCCGCCAGGAGAACCCCAACGTCTCCCGGTGGTATGAGACCGTCTACAACCAGGCTATCTACTCCGCCGTGGCGCCCAAGTTTGAGCTCCTCGACAAGCCCAAGCTGACGAACGTCGCCCCCAAGAAGGAGCAGCCCAAGAAGGAGGCCGCTCCCAAGGCTGCCCCCAAGCCTAAGGCAAAGGAGGAGGACGAGGAGGCTGCTCCGGCTGAGCCCAAGCCTAAGCACCCTCTGGAGCTGCTGCCCAGGGCCACCTTCGCTCTTGACGAGTGGAAGCGCTACTACTCCAACCACGACACCCCGGAGGCTCTGAAGTGGTTCTGGGAGAACATCAAGTGGGACGAGTACTCCATCTGGAAGGTCGTCTACAAGTACAACGATGAGCTTACCATGACTTTCATGTCCAACAACCTCATCGGTGGCTTCAACAACCGCCTCGAGGCCTCCCGCAAGTACCTCTTCGGGTGCGCCTCTGTCTTCGGCCAGAACAACGACTCCGTTATCGAGGGTGCCTTCGTCATCCGCGGCGACGACTACCTCCCGGTCTTTAACGTCGCCCCCGACTACGAGAGCTACGAGTTCGTGAAGCTCGACCCCTCCAAGCCCGAGGACAAGCAGTTCGTTGAGGACATGTGGTCTTGGGACAAGCCCGTTGCCTACAACGGCAAAGAGTACCCCCACTCCGACGGCAAGGTCTTCAAATAAATAATTCGCTAGGCTGGGGAAAGTGTGGGATGGGTACGGATTGGGTGGTCTTTTATGGGAAATGCAAGCACGGCTGATGAACTTGATGATCGACGAGCTTCAGTTTTCTTCTCTTCTTCGGACATCGATCCGAGGCATGTAGGGTAGCTGTCTAGCTCCTCGACGAATTAAGAGTATAGGCTCATAGACCAACTCCTGATGACGCATATTTGTGCTCTACATAGCCATGCAGACAGTACTGCTGCACAGTAGCCTGCTAACAGTAATATCGACAGCAGTACTCGGTTCATTGGGTATCATATTCTTCCTTCTTCCTGTATCCTAACTGTATCCTCTTATCGCAGGGGTCCTGCATCTATCCGTGGTTGACGTCTGACTCCTGCCCCTCATGGAATGGGTGCGCGCGGATATAGGTGCTGACATCCGACTGGGAGCATAGCTCGTTCAAGTAGTCGTGCACGCGCGGCAGCACGCTGGTGTCGTCGTCCGGGTCGCCGGCGAACTCTGGGATCCGGACGAGGTTGTGCGGCTCACTCCGGGCCTTCTCGACGCTGTCGTCCACCAGCGCGGTGTTGCCCTGGCCCCAGCGCCCGCCGGCGGCGTGCTCCGGGTGCGACGCGGCGACGACGGGGTCGTCCCACAGCCGTGTCAGCCGCTTGTAGCACCACACGCGCTTGGCGTAGTCGGCGCGCGTGAGGCCGAAGCGGTGGCGGCCCCAGACGGCGACGACGCGCGCCAGCTGCTCGGGCGAGAGCAGCTGCGCGCACATGCGCCGGACGTTGTCGTCGCGGGCGCTGCTCCAGATGACGACCCAGAAGGTGTCGACGCAGTAGGCGAGGAAGCGGCGCGCGTGGGGCCGCTCGACGAAGCGGGAGGGGTTCTTGCGGCTGGGCCGGTAGAGCAGCGTGCCGTTCAGGTCGATGACCACGAGGATGGGCCGCGGAGACGGGAGCCGGATGGGCGCGAAGGAGGCACGGAGGGTGTATGCGGCCGTGGGTTCTGCGCGGCCGCCCGACTCGGGGCTAGGCTCTACGATGTCGTCGCGGACTTCGACGGTCTTTCTGCGGGAAGGGCGAGGGGTGTTCGGCGGTATGGGCGCATTTGCTTTTGTGATGGTGCCTGTTGTCGCTGCTGTCGGAAAAGGGGAAGGAGAATGCAGGTTCGGTATCACAGAGGCTGCGAGACCAGCGGCTATGGGTGAGTTGTGCATGCTCGGGTCTGGTGGTATTGATCCCGTCGCAGCCATGGGATTCCAGAGAGCAGGGCTACTCATTGCCATCGCCGCCGCCCAGTCCGGTAACGATGCCCCATTTGTGCTCCAACCTGCCAGGGGCGGAGAAGCTTGGAAGAAGTCGACGGGAATGGGGCGTCCCTGGCCCTGGGCCGGCACCGAGGCGTATTCGACTTCACTGCCATTCTTATGCCTCCGTCCTTGCGCTGTCCGAGGATTCATCTTCGCACTTCTCTTGAGTGCTCCGTCTTCAGCGGCCTTTGGGTCGCCTTCTGCCCGCGATCTCTGCTCCGTCACGGAGGCCTGCCGCACGCTCTTGCGCTCGGTGTGGGTTGCGGTTGCAAAAGGAGACGTTGATAAGTGAAGATGAGCTGGAGGCGCACAACACCGGTTCCAGCTATATGCTCTTCTTAACAAGGGGGAGAGACTGCCGGACGACGGCATCAGCATAAGGCAGGAATCCAAGCCTGATATCCCAGCCTGACGCGGAATATTCTCACGGAACCTTGCTGAGAGTTTCAGCCTGGGTAATCTTGCGAATCGCCGAGGCCCTTTGAAGAGTGTATCGTGTATACTGCGATGCCTAAGTCTAAGAGACCGAGGTAGTGAGCGTCAATAGCGCTTCTGTATTCTCCGGCCCAGAAAGACAGAACAGCCTATTGTAAGTGTTATATGAGGAGGATGAAGGCTGATAGTTCTGTCTGAAGTTGACGGCGAATGCGACTCGAACTGGTCCTCCGGATTGCGCTTATCGCTTATCGATAGAGATTTTTGTTGCCGCGAAGAAACCAATAGAATACAAGCAGTAGTGATGCAAAGCTAACTGTAGGCGAGGTACCCCAGAGGTACAGGCAGCGCCACATGTGGCCCCGATAAAGAAAAAAGTCCACTGAGCACAGACAGCATCAAGTGTGTTGAACGGTAAGGCGTCTTTCACCGGATCCTCTCACAACCACACAAATCTGTGCCAATGGAGTCAAGGAAGAGAAAGTTTCCGCAATTTGGCCTTGAACGGCGGGTGCGTGCCAGGGCAGACCCAGAGTCCGACGTCGAAGACGAGGCGTCAGACATCTCGAGCCATGAGGATGAAAACCATCAGAGCGAGCCTGAGACCGGCTCTGACCAGAGCGACTCAGAGGGCTTTGAGGTACGACCGCAAGAACCTGACCCAAGTGACTCCAATACTAACAATATGACAGGAAGACGAGTCAGAAAATGAGGAAGCCGCCCCATCAGTAGATGCTTCAAAGATCTCGTTCGGTGCCTTGGCACGGGCACAAGCCTCGCTGCCTTCAGTCAAGGGCCAGAAGCAGGACGAGCAGTCTACCGGGAGGGGTACTGACGCTCGAGAGGATCGAGATTCCCGGGGTTCAAAGAGCAAGAAGCTCGAAGAGAGACAGCACCGCGCACACAAGCACGCGCCCACCGAAATGTCCGCCAAGCGGCCGGTGTCGCGGAAGCGGGAGATCGTGCCAGTGAAGAAAGTACAGGCACGGGACCCACGGTTTGACCCGTTGTCAGGCCGGCTCGATGAGGCGCGAGCAACCAAAGCGTACGCCTTCCTGGACGAGTACCGCGATGATGAGATGCGGCAGCTGCGCGGGGAGATCAAGAAGGCTAAGGACCCACGGGCCAAGGAGGAGCTGCAGCGGCGGCTCATGTCGATGGAGTCGAGGAAGAAAGCGCGGGAGCAGAAGGAGCGGGAGCGGGAGCTCGTTGAAGAGCACCGCCGGCGCGAGAAGGAGCTCGTCAAGGAGGGCAAGAAACCGTTCTACTTGAAGAAGTCCGAGCAGAAGAAGCGGCTGCTGATGGACAAGTTCTCAAGCATGAGCGGAAAACAGGTCGAGAAGGCGATTGAGAAGAAGCGCAAGAAGGTTGCCGGCAAAGAGAAGAAGGCCATGCCTTTCGGTCGGAGAGGAGCGGAGTGAATATAAGAGCCACGGCTTCTTCCAGATACCCCGAATTGACCGGAATAGTGGTGTTGTTACAGACTTATCTATTTACATATATGCAATCCCCCCAAAGTGGTGATTAGTCGTCTCTATCGTCTATGCACCGCCCAATTTTACAGTTCCAAACCTTCTCTTGTAGTATTGTACAGTGCTGCTACTATTAAACCGCTTGCTGCAGGATGCCACTGTCCTTAACGCTCTGCTCGAAGAGCTCGCGGCACCTGACTTTGCTGCCGAGGCGAGCACACAATAGGAACGCTCCACTGAGCTTCCTGTGAAGGCTGTATGTCTCTTCCGGCGGAGGAGCGAGACGTTCCTTAATCATCACGGGGATCTGGGCCTTGACTCGCTCCGTGATGGTTTGGTCCTCGAAATCATAGACCTCGGGTGCTGAAGCCAGGAATGGTTCCGCCAGCGTCAGGATAGATGCTATGTGGGCGTCCAGCATCGCCTTGCTCTCATGGCCAGTCAAATATCCTAGCTCTTGCGATAGGAGACGGATAGCGTCGCGGTCCGTCCGTGAGGCGGCCTCGAGCAACCGTATGTATCGTGAGATAAATTCCTCAGGGTACTCCCTTGAGGCACCGAAATCTAGGAGCTCTAGCTTCTGGGTTTCCGAATTGTAGAGGAAATTCGTCCAGTTGGGGTCTGTCTGCATGAACTTGAATTCGGTGATTTCCTTCAGGCACAGTCGCAGAATCTGTGTCCCTATCCAATCCCTTTGCTCCTGGCTGAAGGACTTGATTCTGGTCACCCCTACGCCCTCCATAAACTCCATGGTCAGGACATGCTTTCCAGACGCCTCAGGATATATTCGTGGAACAATGAAGACCTCGTCGTCTGCGAGCAGCTCTCGGAATCTCTGCCCGCAAACAGCCTCTCTCTCATAGTCACACTCCCACGCAAGTTCAGTCCGAGCGTTGTCGATGGTCTTGTTCAGATAGAGACCCTTGGGCAACAGCTTGGTGGCTGATAACAAAATTCCAAGGTTATCCAGATCCGAGTTTATGGAGTCTGCCACCCCTGGGAACTGGATCTTTACCGCCACTGGGGCCCCTGTTGACTTCAGTGTCGCGCGATGGACCTGGCCGATCGAGGCGGCAGCAATGGGCTTATCCTCAAAGGTGTCAAATAGGTCTCGCCAGTCAGCTCCAAGATTGCTGGCCAGAACCCTGTCACGCTGCCACGCAGGCATGTAATCTGCTCGATCCTGGACTCTCTGAAGAACCTCCTGGATCGGAGCCGGAAGCATCTTCGCGTCCTGGAAGCTCATCATCTGGCCCATCTTCAGTGCCGCGCCTCGCATTTTTGACAGTTTGGAAACAAGTCTTTCCATGTTTGCCGCGCTCAGCATCACTGAGCCCTGGCCGCCGCCACCGAATCCTCTGCTAAGGCTCTCACTCAGTGCGCCAGTTAGCATGCCTGCAGCCAACCCCCCGTAATTCCACATCCTGCCTATCCGGCTGGACGGAACCTTGGACTCCCTCAGCTCATAGCGACGTGTCTGTGCAGCACCGGCAAGCCCCCCCAAGGTTGACACATCTTTCGATAGCGGCTTCTCCGCCTCTTCAACAGCAGCAACCTTGGCAGGGGACGGGGTTTCTGACTGTGCGGCTGCCTCGAGATTTGGGACCTCAACACCTGAACTTGACGTCTCCACAGCTGCAGAGCTTACAGGTTGGTGTGCGTCAGTAGGAGCATCTACGGCACTATTTGATGCCGTAGGTTCATCGCGGACTTTGAGAATTCGGTCGCGATCTAAAGGAATTTTCTCTGGGTCGGGCGGCGCCTGCTCCTTGGGCACACCAAGACTCTTTGATACGCGGCTCGTCCGGAAGATGTTCAAGTTCACACCTGGCGGAACAGAATCATCGTCCTCCCTCACGGTATCCTTGGATGGAGGCGCCCTCCAGGCCATGCGTTGTGTTCGAAATACATTGAGATCTACACCGTCAGGGACGGGGTCATCTTCTGATAGCTGTGTTTTCAGAGAGTCCGAGACGACCGCGCTCGGCCGCTTGTCCTGCGAAGCTGTCCCAACTGTCGAGCTTGCCCCCTCTTGACGATGCTTCAGCTCTTGTATGATGGCACCGGGAGGAGGCACAGGTTGCGCCGTCGGTGCAGCTCCGGAACCGGATCCCACCGGCTGCACGCCCTTCCACCCTAATCCACCCCGAGTGTTCGGCGAGAAACCGGTCGTTGCGCGGGCGGCGCTGCTTTCCGGTGCGACTGGTTCGTGCCTAGGTGATTCTGGTGCCGGGGTAGAAGCGGCCTTCACTTCTGGACCGTCATCGCTGCCTGGATGCTCTGCCGCGGGCGCCGCGGGGGATTGCCGCTCGGCAGACTTGTCCTGTCGGAATGCCCCAGTAACAGTCGACGTCCTGTTGTACCGCTCCAGTTGGCGAGCTCTCAGGGCGACATGCTTCGACGCGACCGAGCGGGAGGCATTGAGCACAGCCGCCAAATCGATGACAAAGTCCACAAGCCCCATTGGATTACTGTGGTATCATATGTCGGACTGTCCCATGGCCAGCGTGTCGGAGTGGGCGTGCGTGCGCGTTCGTTGTCGCTGGGTAGACAAGCTTTTGGAAGCTTCAGAGGAAAATGTTTGGCCCATATGACGATGCTGGGCCCCTGCAGCCCTACGACTTTATCGCCAGGCAATATAGCTGTGGCTGAACCGATTGTGGCTCCACCCCCCAACTAACTGTACCTAACTATTCGTAGGTCGCCTTGAACAAGAGCTAGAAAGCGTAATGCATGGAACTCGCATAGTCTCTTGAATCGTAATTTTGTCTAGGGTATCTCTTGTAATTCTAATCTGACAAAGGGTCTATGAAACTCGCTTCGTCACTGTCCTAAGCCCGGAACTCTTGCCCCGGAGCGGCGTCGCCCTGCCGTCGAATGGAGTGGCCGACCCGGTACCCCCTCCGCTCCCTATCTTACTCCAAAGCCTCTGTGCAGCTGGAGTTAGCCCGCCAGTGACGCGAGGGCTGCTGGGAAATTTCGGCACGGGGGTCATGTCTGGCTTGCCAGTCAACCCAAGCTTTGCGGATGTCCGCTTAGACTGGGCTATCCGCTCGACCATCCGCCGATGAAGCTCCTCGCGCTTGCTAGACTCTTGTAGCTTGAACGGATTTGGTGTCGCATCTCCACGGCCGAGTTCAATCAGCGGGGCGGCGGGGGAAGGCTCTTCCGGCTCCTCATCGTCAACAAAAGCATAGCCGTTAACTCTGGGGGTCTCGTTTCCACCGCCTGTGGTTGAGTCTTGGTACCCAGGGCGTGACCGTCCAGCTATTGCATCCCTCACTGCGGATAGAGATGGTGAGGGTGGCACTGACGCTTCTGGCTTCTTGTCCGGCACCGGCATCCTGGTATTTTCGTACACGATGGACTTTGGCGCGGCGCGAGACTCGGCTTGAGCTCTCTGTGCAATAGTTTCCAGCGCATCCTCAACACCGTCGGGGCTGAACATGAGCGCGTTCTTCGGGTCCGCCACCCACGTCTCAGGGGCGGCTGGCCGGTTATCGGCGTTCAATATAGCCAGCTGATTTGGTTCGGCAATATCGTTCGGCAAGGTCCTCGCATGTGCGCGCCTTTCCTCAATCTCCTTCTGCTTCAGTTCCTGTTTTGAAGGTAACTTGTTTCCCCGCCATAGCCAACCGTACTTGTCTGCCCTCTTCTGGTTCTGTTTGTCCAGCAGCTTGTAGAAACTCTCATTATCCTCACTCGTGTACTTCGCTTGGAACGCTGCCAGGCTCATACTCGTATCGATTTCAACTCTCTCCTCCACCACAGACACTGTTGATATCGTGGTTGCCGGTGTATCACCCCCATAACCGACCGGGGTTTGTCCGCCGGGCTGTACGGATGGAGTTCTCCGCGGCCTCTGGCGACCTGGTGTCATTACCTGCTGCAGGCGCCGCCCTGCACTCGAGATCCATGCTGAGTCTTTGGAATCTAGAGCATCCAGATATTCTTGTTGTGTCTCGCTCTCGAGAAGTCCTGGGAAGAAGTCTCTCGCAATGATCTTAGATAGCGCTTCTGTGTAGGCATCTTCATCGATTACTTTCTTAGGTCGTTTTATCTTCTTTGTCAGGGGTGGCGGTGGCATCAAGTCTGTATCGGTCCTCTTCCGTACAAGAGACATGGACGTTTCGCCCTGTGACGCCATGGTAGAAGTCGCCGTCGTCGGCCGCAATCTTCGTTGGTGAGGAGTCGAACGATGGGTTACCTAAATCACGGAGCGGTTGTAGATGGATTTATGTTCGGAGTTAGTTACTCAGATTCGCGCCACTGTGGCTCAACCCGGAAGCCTGTTAAGTATGTGGGTTTGATGCATATATGCGATCCCTACATGCGGGGAAAGCCATGATCTAATCGGTGCAACTAGACCCTAGCGTCGGACCGAGGCGCCTCTGGAAGCCTGTCGAAGTCCAATATTCTTTTGTCTTTGGCCGCTCTCGAGAGCTTCTCGCAAGGTTCCGTTCCTGTGAGGTTGCATATATCATCTCCAATTCTTACCATTTGGCTTAGAAAGGCTATAAATACCATTGCTCCAGGAATCCGACACATCTTCCCTACCTAAAACTGAAGCCGACCCGATATGACAGTAACTCCAGAGGACAAGGAACGGGCGGTAGCTCTCAAAAACGAGGGCAACAAGGCTTTCGCAAAGCATGACTGGCCAACGGCGATCGACTTCTATACGAAAGCCATAGAACTGGATGACACCCAGCCAACCTACTATGCGAACAGGGCACAGGTTGGTTTCGTTCCGTATTCAAGCGCATCCTCGGCTCGGCTCTACTTTTTGCTCGCGTGACTGATATATGTTTTGTGTCGGATAGGCAAATCTGAAGTCGGAAGCGTACGGCTATGCGATAGCGGATGCTACGAAGGCGATCGAGTTGGAACCCGGCTTCGTCAAGGCCTACTACCGCCGCGCTCTTGCGTACTCGGCTATATTGCGACCGAAGGATGCTGTCAAGGACTTCAAGACATGCGTTAAGATAGATCCGGGAAACAAGGATGCAAAGCTTAAGCTGGTAGAGTGTCAGAAGCTGGTGCGGCAGCTCGATTTCTTCGCCGCAATCGAGGTTGGAGACGAGCCATCAGCAGCCGAGGGCCTCGATGTCGACTCCATCGCGGTAGAGCCCGACTATGACGGCGTGCACCTCAAGGGCGAGATGACGCAGGAGTTCATCGACGACATGATCGAGCGGTTCAAGAACGGCAAGAAGCTCCACCGCAAATTTGTCTACCAGATAATACTGGCGGTGAGGAAGATCGTCTATGACGAGCCCACAATGGTTGAGATGGAAATTCCGGAGGACGTGCAGTTGACGGTCTGTGGAGACACTCATGGTACGTTAAGTCGTAAGTTCTTGGCGTACTGCGGACCAAAGCTCATACTGCGCACAGGCCAATACTTTGATCTCCTGGAACTCTTCCGATTGAATGGCACCCCGAGCGACAAGCACTGGTACCTCTTCAATGGAGACTTCGTTGACCGAGGGTCATGGTCTACGGAGATTGCGTTGCTTCTCTATGCCTACAAGTGGTTGCGGCCCAATGGCTTCTTCATCAACCGAGGCAACCATGAGACAGACGATATGAACCGAGTATATGGCTTCGAGGGTGAGTGTAAGGCTAAGTATAACGAGCGGTAAGTTGAAAAAGACCGATTTGTGATTGCGCTTAGTTACTAAATAAGTTACAGGATATTCAAACTATTCTCCGAAAGCTTCTCAGCGTTACCTTTGGCAACACTGATTGGCAAGAAGTACTTCGTACTTCACGGTGGTCTGTTCTCGGATGATAATGTTACGCTTGACGACATCCGGAAACTGGACAGGCATAAGCAACGGCAACCGGGACAGGCCGGCTTGATGATGGAGATGCTTTGGGCCGATCCCCAGACCGAGCCCGGACGTGGTCCCAGCAAGCGCGGTGTTGGTCAGCAGTTCGGCCCCGATGTCACCAAGAGGTTCTGCGAGAGGAACGGCTTGGACGCCATCATTCGAAGCCACGAGGTCCGCATGGCTGGATACGAGGAAGAGCACGATGGGAAGTGCATCACAGGTCAGTCGATTCAGCCTTTCCGAATGCATCAGGTGACTAACTATCGAGTAGTCTTCTCTGCGCCGAAGTATTGCGACATGACGGAGAATAGGGGCGCATATATCAATATCGGCCCTGACTACAAGCTCCACTTCGTGCAGTTCGATGCCGTCCCACATCCACCAATTCGGCCCATGGTCAGTTCCCCCTTTCAAACGTTGTCGATGTCCGCCTTACTAACATCTCGTAGGCATACGCCAACAGCTCTATCATGTCGTCGTTGATGTAAGCGGGCTCGGAGAGCTCGGCCCGCGTGGCGTTGCATGTACCAAATCCTGCTTCAGCATACCAGGGGCGCTTCTAGCCTGGCGTTCGGCGGGCCATAGCCACGGCGTCGTGGATTCATTCCCCGGGGAACATTGTCCGAGACCATATAAAAATGTGATCCATACCCGTGAGCTAGAACTGAATCTTCAACTCAATGCCGGTGCCTTACGGTGATCCCCAGAGCTTGCGCTGCGTTGCGTGGCCCAGCAGGCTTCCAAGCCAGTTACCGCAAGCCAGGATGCGGAGCGTCGATGTGTGGCCTTCGAGGGTCGCCCCAGTCCAAGCAGTGATGGCTGCTGCAAAAGCTCCGAGGTCCTCGCGGGGGATGCGGAGCCAGCACTCCTTCCCCTCAACCTTGAGGATGTCGATAGGCATACCCATGCCGGTCAATCCCAGGAACTGCTTTAGTGCAGCCGTGCAGTACGACCGGACTAGGATTGGGTCTAGCTCGGCAGCCTCGTCGCTGTCGGTCACGAGTTCCAGGTATGCGTATGCATGAGGGGGGTTCTTGATTGTGGACGTGTAAAGCTCTAGGGATTTGGCGCCTTTCGCTTGGCTGGCGGGGATAGGCGCGGAAGAGCTGTCGGCTGGCGGGTCTACCTCCATCATAACATAGATGAAAAGACTCTGGGTGGAAAGACGCTTTGATGAAACATCGAGATATTGTCCTGTCAGAACCTCGTAGTGACTTGGCGCCGGAGAGTTCCATCAGTCAGATTTCTGCCTCGAAGCTCTAGTCAACCTAACATACCACACAATGCAATAATGATAGCCATTAGCGCCCCGGAAAGTGCATAGACTTTCGGCATTCTGCGGGCGCTAACGGTTTGGCCCCCACATGCTCCCTACTCGCTGCAACCCTATCCCAGCTGCAGATTTCAGCCTCACCACAAGCCTCGCCGCGACATCTCAAAGGAGACTCTCAAAGGAGACCGGAGCCATTTGTCATTAAGGCATAACGCTCGCCGCGCGACGGGGCCAGCAACCCGCCTCATTCCTTTCCTCGGTTTTGGAAACGAAGTCCTTAAATTCACCATGTCTGTGTCTGAGAACTTCGTGGCTCCGGGCCAGCAGCGCCATCTCCGCGCCTGCATGGTGTGCTCCATCGTTATGACTGTCCAGGTACGGTCGCCCTCGTGCCCTTCCCATCCTGACTCCGGTCCTACTGCTTCCTTATTCTAACCACAAGAGCCACTCACAGCGCTTCCGCACCGAAGGCTGCCCCAACTGCGACGCATTTCTGGCGATGAAGGGCCAGCCCGAGCAGGTCGACATCTGCACCTCACAGGTCTTCGAGGGCCTGATCTCGCTGGCCGACCCTAAGAAGTCGTGGGTCGCCAAGTGGCAGCGGATCGATGGCTACAAGAGGGGCGTCTACGCTATCAAGGTCTCGGGCCAGCTGCCGGACGATGTGCGCGTTGCTATCGAGGATGATCATGGTGTGCAGTACATCCCGTAAGTGTGGCTCGTTCCCTCCCTTTCCGCAAGGCGCCGCGGGTTTTTTCATAGCCATGAAGCTGGTTGCTGACGATCTTCCCTTGTAAGGCGCGATGGCAGCGCGACCGAGGCGGATTAAGGTCTGAGTGTGCTTTGCTTAGTCCGATTCGGCACGGCATCAGCGATGAAAGAATGGTTCGCATTCATCTACGAAATACTGCGTCTACAGTATAAATATCGCTCCCTCAATGTCAGCGGGCATACATGATGGCTTTTAGATACGGAAAAGAAGCATAGGCGTTCTGCGGCGTCACTGGAAGAGATCATCAGTTTAGATGAATAGAATTGAAGCGCATTGCACGTATCATTATGCAGGGTGCTTAGGATCGCCGATTTGCTGTGGTATCTTCCCCAAAAAACGTAAACCTAGATCCAACCCCTTATGGTGATATGCCGTCTATACCCCTAACGCCGCGCAAAAAGGACAAGTCCTCTGACCCGACGCCAAATCTAGAGCCTCTGCTTCTTGTTCGGGCCCTGGAACCCCGAAGTCTCACGAGCCCTCTTTCTCTCCAGCTCCTCCCGCATGATCCTCTCTGCCTCGCTCATCTTCTTCGGCTGCTCGATCTTGACGGGCTTCTTGCCGCCGCCCAGCGCGTTCTTCTTTGCTTGGGCAAACACATTCTTGGGTTGCGGCTTGACGCCGAACTTCAGCGCGACCGGCTTCGGCTGTGATTCGGCATCAGCAGGCTTGCTCTCCAATCCAGTTGCCTCCCCGGCTGGCGCTTCATCCGCCTTCTCCAACAGCGCCTTCGCCGGCGAAGCACTCTTCGCCTTCGGACTCTGTTGTGATGGCGACGCAGAACCCTGCTCCTCGTTCGGCTTGGGCTTCCCGCCAAACGACAGCTTTATCTTCTCCCCCTCCTGCCTGTGCAGGACCTTCGCCTCGTCTTCCTCCTCCGCGTCCTCGCCCTCAACCCCCCGCTCCCTCTGCGCCCGCCGTATCTGCTCCCTGATGATGCGCTGCTCGCGCTCCTCATCGCCCTTCTCCTGCATCTCCTTCCTCCGCAGGGCGTCCGCGCGCTTCAGCGCCTCGGGCGAGTTGTCGACCCACGCCACGTGCAGGCCCTTGTCCGTCTCCTCCACGCGGCAGATGCCCTCCCGGCCCAGGTACTTGGCGAACTCTGTCAGCGAGCTCCACCGCGTGGCGTTCATGTGGACGTGCTCCTTGTTGGCGATGAGCTCCTGGTAGAAGTGGTTGATGTGCACGCTCTTGGTGCCGTGCGCCGTACGCAGCTGCCGCACGAAGTCGTCGAGGAACTGCTTGCTGTAGTCGTCCACCGCCGACTTCACGTTGCCCACCGCCAGCATCTGCCGCACGTGGCCCTCCGACTGCGTATGCATCTTGAAGGCGTTCTCGTCCCGCAGCTGCCGCTCGCAGACCTGGCAGTACCATCGCAGCCGGCCCAGGCCCTTGGACTTGAGCTTGTTCGACAGGTACTTCGTCGAACCGACCTCGGCCTTCGGCATCTTGACGGCGGTTGTACTGCGTCCTCTGAGTGGTGTTGATGTTCTGGTGTCTCAGGTGTATCGTCGTTCGTCGTGCGCGGAGCAGGCGCTTGTTCGTGGCGATCGATCGTGGTTGATGGTGATCAAGCACTCCACAGAAGCGATAGAACAGCGGTAGTAGAAGGCCGCCCCGCCACCCTTGTGCGAAGTCTACAACGTCCAGGAATGGTTAGCGTTGTTTTCCAGCGATAATCGATAAGTGATTAGTCAAAAATTCGATCGTTAAATCACATGCGAGATTCAGGATGCGGGAGAGAGAACTGAATAGAATACATGCAGGACGGGGATAGACTTTGCGAATTGGGCTCCTGAGCATTTCAGGCGCAAGTGAAACATAGTGTCTGTATACCTATGTATCACTTTAGAAAGCACAGTTTACAGAAAGTTGTGTCGTACCCTTTCTACATCTCAAATATCCTTGGCTCGTTCTACCTAACAATTCATCTCTCGTACCGTAAGACAAGATCTCGCAACATCTAAGGTACAATTGCATAGACGCCGTCGCAAGGAAAGTTTGTGACTCGCAATTAAGACTTCGCGGGGCTGGAATTGAAAAGAAATGTGTGATAATATCCGCTCTATACCCTTTTCTCTCTTATATATCTAGATGATATCAAAATGAAAACCGAACACCTTTAAGACTGACTCCTCCTAGGCTGCCCCCATCCAAGGCAACACAATTTTTTTTGAAGGCCGCCGAATTTTGAATAAAAAGCCATGGAAAATTTCCGGCGAAGGAGACCGATGGCTTACGGCGCGTAGTCAATATCGCCGCCTCGGAAACCTCCCGTCTCCTAAGCCAGCCCTGTCCCGGGAGCAGTAAAGCAGGCATGTCGGGTAGGACACCCCGTAGATCTGACGTAAACTTATACGAGGAAGGTGAAGAGATTCGTGTGAAGGACATTCATCGCCCGCGTAGCATCCCGGGCGTCGATGACACAGGAAATATTTATTTCGCTAGCACCTACAAAAGGGATCAGACATGAATGCATACAGACGTGTAAGGAGAAGGACTCACCCTGCGATATCATTTCGATATTGACATTGTGCTCTCCGAGCGTAGAGAACATCTTGCCGGCAATACCGATCATATTCTTCATGTCCGCGCCAACTAAGCTGAGGATTGCCATGTCGTGCAGAATGCTGACGTCGCCGTAGTCCTCGAGCTCTTCCCGGGCTCGGTCGAAATTGCTCGCGTCTGCGTCGCCGAGATGGATAGCCATTGACACATGCACCTCGCTCGTGGAGATGAGGTCTACCGAGATCTGATACTTGTCGAGAATGGAGAAGACGCGCGCAAAGAAGCCGTGCGCTATCGACCGCTTGTTGGAGTGCACGTTTATCACCGATATCTTGTCCTTTATCGTCACGGCTGTGGGCCGCTTGGGCGTCTTGCGGTGGGGTGACTCCGTGCCCGGCGCCGCGCCGGGAGGCCGCGTCGACCGCTTGAGCTGCTGGCCTGGTGCTAGGACCGGGTCCGGGATCACGATGGTACCCTCGCCCCGGGGGTTCTTGACGTTCTTAATGCGTACCGGGATCGGCGGCGTCGCCTTGATCACCTGGTCCATCGTCAGGTGGTGGATGACCTCGGAGCCGTAAAAGGTCAGTTCGGCGGCTTCTGACGGCGTGATGGATGAAAGTAGTCGCGCGGTGGGGACCTTGGTCGGGTCCGCGGTGAAGATGCCGTCCACCTCCTTCCAGATTTGCAGCTCGTCCGCCTTCATCCCGACCGCGACCAGTGCCGCGCACAGATCGGTGTAACCGCGGCCGATGTCCCCGTCGATGAGACTCCCCGGAACATTGCCGAAGAAACCGGTAACAACAGGTACGCGATCGCCACAGGCTACAATCTTCTTTCGGATGGAGGCCACGGCAAGATGATAGAAGTGTGTGTCCAAGCGGTGTCCGTTGTCGTGATGGATGGCATCTGCGAGGTCGACATATTCTGCCTCAACATGCTGCTCGGTGGTTAGTTGACCCGCATCAATTGAAAAGATAGGGGGTAAGAGACGAGGGCACGAACCCTGTCCCGAAGAATGTAGGTCATGAACCGGCAGCTCAGCTTTTCACCGAAGCTTACCACGCGGTCCTTCGACCGGGCGTTGACCTCGAGGTTGAATCGCCGCGCCGCTGCGATGTACTCGACCAGCTCCTGGCACTCATCTTGTATCTCGCGCGTCAGCGCATTCTGCAAATCTGGATGCTTTATAGATGTCTGCACCGCGAACAAGTGCTCGTTGCAAATATCCTGGATGATGCTCTTGGCCTCCTCCACCAGCTCATTCTGCGTGGTCTCTACGCCGATGGCGGCATCGATGTTGCGGAGCTTCTTGAAGACTTCGAGTAGCCTGGCAGCGGGGAATTAATATCAATAGATGGTCGCAGAGAAGGGCGCAGCTAGCCAGCTACTCCTGGCGCATGTCGCCAGGGTGTGGACGTGACTCACCGACTCGTAGTGCCAGAAACCTTCTTGCCAGAGCTTCTCGCGGAGCAGACGACGGCTACTTTATTTGAGGACAAGTATGCCCTGTAAACTGGTCAATTGAGTGTTTAGGAAAGCCTAGATCTTCGGCGAGTGCATACCGGACAATGTCTTCTGCGATCTGTAGGACGGCGCATCACTGTTAGCTAGGAGGGCGCAGGGGAGGGACGAAGAGGGGCGACGAGGGGTTGTGCGCGCGCTGGTTTGTCGAACCTTTTCCGGGAACTTGCCCACACTTGTGCCTCCAAACTTCTGGACAACCCATCCGCCGTCGCTCGAGTTCTTGAGCACCGGCCGGGTCATGGTGGCGGGACGGGGTCTCGGGGACGGGCAGCGTACGGCGGCTGCGGGCTGTTTGCTTTCTTCCCTCATGCAAAACTTGGTGAAAAGGAATGCCCTGGGATGGTCGTGGAAGGAGGGAGGAGGGAGCTGTCTGCGACTTCGCACTCTCGCTTCGGCAGCAGGGGGGGTTTGCTACGCCCTCCGAGCAGACGAGGCTGGCAAGGAGTCAAGTCAGACAGACGCTTCGGGTAGCTTCGAGCTGGTTGGCCGGTTGAGTGCAAGATTAGACTTTAGCCAGGGGAGAGAGACAAGGAGAGATAACAAGCAAAGATAACCGTCAACGCTACCACCCTTTGCTCCGAAGGAACGCAGGCTTGGATATGTATATGTCTTGCTCGCTGGCGTCTTAGCAGCTCGGGCAACGGGTGACTCAATAGCAGTGAGAAACAACCTGACCGGGAAGCGTAGTGTAGTGCAGAGTAGTCTGGGGTTCCGCTCATCAGGGTTAGTGGCGCCGGTAGACAGTAGACACACACACTCTGGAGTGTTCGTTTTGCATCTCCCTCCGTTGGCTTTCCGATCTGGGATCCGTCTCTGCCACCACCTGCGACGGATCCCTAACCTCCTACAGCTTAGGCCGAGGTCTGCAAGGTACCTCGCCTTACTGGTTTGTGCGGATAAGGTACCGAGACAAAGTGTCAGCCATTGCCTCTCCCTCCTGAATCGGACACGGAGGGGTTCACAAATTTTCTTTTACTCCCCGCGATGCATTGCGCTAACAGAGGTGGGGCGACTTGGGTAGGAAAAAAGTTACCCGTTGACGGCGTGGCTTCACTGACGACATGCCTTCCGCAGCCAATGGCCTCGACAGCAATTGGCGCACGTAGGGGGGGTTGCCGCGCTGCTGTGCTGACCCTTTGTTGGCGATCAGAAGACCGTCTCCCATTGTGTTGATATGGCGAGCTTCTGGCGCTCCTTCGTCCTTATAATCTCTCCCCCCAAAACGCGGTCTGGAGCGATCCGCGATGTCGTCATCCTGAATGTGGTGAGATGACGTGGGGGACGTGGGACGACGAACCGCTCCAATATCAGAAAGGTCTGAGTAGGAGATCCAGTGGCCTGAGACGAGGGCGCTTAGCTCTGTTGAGCGCTGGAAATCCTGCTGAAAAAACCATCGTGTAGAATATAATACAGTCAAGGTTGTTATTATGTTGCTATGCTCCCAAGTCTACCCATCCCCACAACTAGATAGATGCCATGATTCTCCCGGCGTCGTGTCCCACCACGACGACTTCATACGCCACCGAGCGGAGTTGATGCCTCTTACTGATACACACATACCACAGGCGAAAGACGGCCTGTGTAGCCCTGCGCGGAGACATATATGTCATTTGCGAGGCTTAAGGAAGCCGGTCGGATAGGTCCTGGATGCCATAGGAAGACATGCTGAGGACGTGCTCCCGTCCTGAGATGCGGGAGCCATCCAAACGGAGGCGTCGAGGCGTCGCTGTATTCAGAGTGACACCCTGCCTCTAATCCTCCTTCTTTCCAGGGGCACCTGCATTCTCCTTTTCTCTCTCCTGCTCCTCCTCTTCCTCCTCCTCCTGCTCCGCCTCCTCCAGGTCCTCCTCGATTTCCTCCGCCTCGGTGATTTCTCCCATTCCCCTGTGCTCGGAGGGCAGCTCCCCGCCGCTCATCTGCCACTCCATGAGCTTGCTGAAGTGGCTGTTATTGTCGGCGCTGAGCTGCGCGTAGCTACCGATCTCCGCCACCTTGCCCTCATTGGACAGCACGATGATCTGGTCCGACCGCTTGATCGTGCTCAGTCGGTGAGCAATCGAGATGGTAGTGTTGCGGCCCTTGAGCAGCTCCGCCAGCGCCGAGTTGACCAGCGTTTCGGACTCCGCGTCGAGCGCCGACGTCGCCTCGTCGAGGATCAGGATGTCCGGGTCCTTGAGCAGCGCCCGCGCGATGGCGATCCGCTGCTTCTGCCCGCCCGAGAGCTGCGCGCCACGAGCACCCACCTGAGTCTCGAGCCCCTCGGGGAAGTCGCTGATGAACATGCAGTTGGCTTTCTGCGCGGCCGCGATGATCTCGGCGCGGCTGGCATCGGGACGACCATAAGCAATGTTCTCCGCAACAGAGCCGGAGAAAAGGACTGGCTCTTGCGCTACTAGACCGATTCTCCTTCTTAGCGACTTCACGTTCATGTCCTTGATGTCTATTCCGTTAATGGTGATGGTCCCAGCAGTCGGATTGTAGAACCTGAGCAAAAGCCCTGCGACAGTGGATTTGCCTCCGCCAGACGGTCCAACGATGCAGACGTTGCTGCCAGATGGGATCTCGAAGTCAAGCCCATCGAAAATCTTCACCGCCGGACGCGTAGGGTATGCAAATGTGATGTCGGAGAACTTGATCGGACCCTGTGCAGAGGTGACCTTCAGACCGACTGTCGCAGGGATGGTCGGCTTCCTATCCTGAAGCTCAAACAGACGGCTGGCAGCGCCCACGCCCTTCATTAGCTCTGAGTAGAACCCCGAGACACCGAACAAGCTTGACCCCGCGAAGGCCGTGTACATCATGAAAGAGGTCAAGTCGCCTAACGACATTGTCCCTGAGCGGACCAGGTTTCCACCGACGATCAGGAGAGCAAGAACAGTCATGTTCCCTGCCCAGCCAGTAGAGCCAAAGAATGTAGCAGCAACGATGGACTCTCTGCGCCCCAGCGCGAAGATCTTCCTGATTTGTTGATTGTATCTGTGAATCTCCTGGATCTCACCGGCAAATGCCTGGCTCGTCTTGATATTCCCCAGCCGCTCCTCGGCGATCTTCGTCAAGGTACCCAAGTTCTTCTGGATCTGCCGGCTGATGTTCCTGATTATCCTGCCGTAGAAGAATGCGCCGACAGCGATGGGAGGGAACATCAGGAGAATGATGCCAGTGAGCTTGGGGCTAAGCCATGCCATGGCACCAAAGCCAGCGGCTCCGCTGACGAGCGAACGCAATCCGTCGGAAACGTTCTGAGTAATGCTCTTGCCGACGATGACAGTGTCCGAGCTGAGGCGCGATATCAGGTCGCCCACCCTGTTGGCGTCAAAGAACTCCGCATCCTGCACATACGTCCGCCTGTAGAGCTGGGATCTCAGGCGCGAGACGACCCGCTCACCGACGATTCGCAGCAGCACGACGCGGCCGAAGTTCGCCATGGCGCCCAGCGTTATAAAAGCCGCAAAGGCCGAGAAAAACTGCGTCGTCGTCAGGCCAAAGATCAGCGTCTCGTCCGCAGATCCCTTTGTCGCTAGGTCTAGTATCCGGCCGACAGAGAAGGGAATGGACATGGTGACGCTCGAGGAGATGAGGAGGAAGACGAAGGCGATGCTCAGCCATCTGACTTCCGGCTTCGCGATCTTGATGAGGCGCCAAATCTCCGCCCATCCACCTTTACCCTGGCTCTTGCCCTCCTTCGACAGGCGTGCGCTCATGTTGATGTGCGCGGCCTTCTCTGCCTTCTCGCTCCGCTGGAAACCATGTTGGTTGAGATGATCTAGATCCTTCCCAGGCGCTTGCGCCTTCGCGGGTTCAGCCACCGCTTTGCTTTCTGCAGATGCGACAGCCTTGTCATCCCGGGTGGGCTCCTGAAGAAGACTCCTACTTGTAGAGAACTGGCGAAAGAGCGCAATTGGCGACGTCGGCCCGGTCGTTCGCCAGTCGAATGCCCGGCTGTGGAGTTGGGAACTCAGGCCGGGACGCGCGAGGCATCGCTGAGACAGGAGGGCCTTCGGAGAGGAGGATATGGATCGGAATGGTGATATAATGGCCGGATACGGCGTCTTGAATGTCGAAGAGACCGACAATGTGTCGCGAAGCAGCTCCGGTAGCCGAGGAGCCGTCAGCCCGATGCCGAAGCCGCGTCGCGGGAGCAGCGCAGCCCGTCGGGCTGCCCCCGGAACCATGGCGCAGGATATTGTGCGGGCGGTTGCTATCTCGTTAGAGCCGTTTCTGGTGTGCGATCCATGACCGAAGGCATGGAGTTGTCAGGCCTTTGCGCGCGGCGTCGTCTGGTAAAGGTATCGTTTAGTAAGATGTGAGGGTCTAAGTCCCCTTCTGCTCGTCGGGAATTTTTAATGGGGCTCCTTCGGAGCTGCAGTTGCGATTTCGTCATCAGAACCGAACGCTTAGACCGAGCCGAACCTCGCCCGCGCCGTGTCCGACGTGCTCTTCCAGTACGATGGCCTCGGCTTCAGCCGGCAGTCGCTGTCATTGACGAATTTATCAGCTTCAGCAGCTGCGAACCGGCTCTACAAAAGCAACCGCGAGGGAGCTTGCTGGTATTCAATGGCCATAAATGCTGGTTCTGGCGTCGGTTACTTTCGCTAACGGGCAAGTGGGAAGCAATTCATGGTTGGAGGCATGAGCCCTCTACGAAGATACAACAAGACTGGTTGCCCCGATTTAGCCCTCATACAAAGTTGAATAATACATCAAGAATAAGACAAGCCAGTTGATAACTTCCAGGCGCTACCAAAAGTCACCTTCTGCGGCTCATCAGGGAGCGAGCAGAGCGCTCGCCTGCACCGAGACTGAAACGTGAGATGAGCTGATCTAAGCTCTAACCAAGAATAATCGCCAACCCTATGAGGCTTGGCTATCCTTCCGAAGCATCTCAGCAACATCCGCGTCGATGCCATCATCATTTCCAAGGTCTGGGAACTCCTCATTGGAGTCAACTCTGCGTCTCTTGTTCGCGCCGTTGGCCGAGACCGGGACTGACTGATACTGGGAAGCAAGGGTCGACAGTAAATCGATACCTGGCGCCGCTGTATGGTGAAAGGTCGCCTGCGGTGGCGCGACTGGTGACCGCGTCGTTTGCGGCTCGGCCTGCGAAGGCATGGCAGGTCCAGGCTCATCATAGAAATCGTCATGGCCAGACGGAGGTGTCAATGCCTCGACCTCTGGTCTCTCCGGCTCGGGACTTGCCGAATGCCCATTCTGGGGGCTCTGATCCCGCTCGTTCAAGCCACGCATGATAGCAAACTCGACATCCTTCTTTTTCTGATCAATCGTCGCCTTGCGTGAGGAGAAGGTATGCAATTGAGCTTCCTCTTCGGCTAATGCAGCCTTGTTGGTGTCCAAGATCTTCTCGAGGGCACCAATGAGCTCCGTTCTGGCCTTGACACACTCTGCCACGGCGTCCTCCGCAACGGCAAGATTCTTCAGCAAGCCGTTCAGGCGGGCGGCATACACCGGGGCTGACGGAACAGGCTGGCTAGGATCCGAGACCTTGTCGAACTCTTGGTTTGCTGTATTGATGGCGGCCTTGGTTGAAAGAAGCAGCTTGGAGACATTCTGCTGTGGCGCTACAAGAGGGGCAAGCTCTGAAGGAACGGAGGATGATGTGAAGATCGATCCTCCAAAGCCCGACCTAGGAGCTCCTCGGGCTTTGTCCAATTCTGCACAGCCGTTAGCAAGAGGTGGGTCACGAGTAGATGATAAAGGAACTGCGCCTGCCTTGTATGCGAGACTCAATGGCTTCTTGAATAGGAACTTCAAATATGTTTCGGTCTTTCCACACGTCGATGACTCTGCGAAGCTTGCCCTGGACTTCAGAAGGAGCTCCCTTATATGCAGTCGCTGCAGCTTCAGCAATGACTGGGGAGAAAGCTAGCACAAAGTCGTCCTTGTGGCGTGCCTTGGATTGTTGGGTAACCTCTTCAATAGAGTTAGCTTAAGAGAACATGATAGAATCTGCAGATCGAAGCGGTTCCGAGAAGCCCGCGCCGCAGTGACAGTGAGATGATAGCTTACCATTCGCAAGATATATCAAATTTAGTCGCTTGGGGCTCGGCGAGTCCTTAAGGCGCTGGAGCCAGAGTTGGACTGTGCGGTCCGCATGTCGTCTGAGCAAGTATGTGAGGTCAGCGTCTGCGTACGTCAAGGATTTGACATTTGCGCCTGTATGGTCTACATACCGATGGAACATGATCCACTGAGCAGCAGTGGCGATGCTGTCATGGCTCTCATTTAAAGCTGACAGCTTGGCCAGTACCGCATCATCCGTATAAGCCATCCTGCCGTGACCTTAAACCGGTATGAAAGGGATAAAGAAGGCCGGGATGAATCTCGAGGCTAGATTGATGATGGAATTGTGAAGCTTTGGGCAGCTTGCTAAGCGTTTGCTGAAGTTGCCTGTCTGTTGCGCTCAACTGGATCTGGAGCTCATTCACAGACAAGAGAGGCGCACAACAAGCTGTGATGGCCGGAGTGGCAGTCGGCCTTGCTAACCCAGGCCAGTAAATTTAATCCAGGCCAAGATCGCAAAGGATGGAGACTATCAGCTACGAAGAAGACGACCTCCTCCAGTCTAAATGAAAGAGAGCGATGCTGTATTTGTGTTGAATTGATGGGGGAAAGATGAGTCCGGGTCGAATTAAGTAACGCGGTACCGTGGTTATAGGTAAGGTAATTAGAAGCTATTTGTTTGCGGCGCACGCGTAGTTGCGTAGCGCCGCGCCGCTAAGCAGCAACAAGGTACTCTATTCTGCATAAATGCATTTTGGACCTCCATAAACAATTGCAGTGGCCAAGTGAAATCAAGGTGAATGGTCCAAGCGCAACGACACCTGTGACTTTCGGTCGCTACTGGAAACAGGCGGCTTCATCAAGCTGCACGTACCTGCGAAGTTGCACATCGGACCTACAAGCACGAATCTCCCCAGAAAACGGTGCTCCATCATCCCACCTTCAATCTGAGCCTACAGTCTCTCCGACTGCGAGTCCTCGCCTTTACTCATCAAAATGGCGGATCGATTCCCTTCTCTGGAGGACTTCGACTCCGGCGGTAAGCTCGCACTCTCCCGTAGATACCTTCTTTCGCTCTCACTGACAAGACAACCGCAGCACAAACCGAGATCCAGGATGCCAATGGCGAGCCTTCCGCAGATGATTTCCTAGCCCGTGAGAAGGCGATTCTCGGCGACGATGCAAACCAGTTTGCGACTAGTGAGGATGCCGCTGCCTTTGGAGGTGACGACGACTTGTTGGGAGGGCCAGGCGGCGATAGTGCGCAGTTTGAGAGCCAGTTCCCTGACCTTGCTGCCAGCCCAGTAAGAAAATGCACCCCTCCAATCGCTCACTACGTCGATCTGACTTTCTTCTTCGCAGGCTGTTACTGCCAGCGGACCCATCACCGGACCCTCAGTCAGCTACAACTCAGGCTTCGCTGCTCACGCCGAGGAGGAAGAAGAACCTGAGGTGATCAAGGCTTGGCGCGAGAAGCGAGACGAGCAGATTGCCAAGCGCGCTGAGCAGTTCGCGGCGCAGCGGCAGGAGACGATCGAGGAGGCACAGCGCAACATCGACGCCTTCTACGAGAACTACAACAACAAGAAGGAGAAGACGATCAACCAGACCCGGAAGGAGGCCGACGACTTCCTGGCCAGCCGCGAGGACACTACCTCCGGCGGCACAAGCTGGGAGCGCATCGCCAAGCTCGTTGACGTTAGTGGCAAGGGCCAGAAGGGCGGCGGTGCCGGCTCGGGCAAGGAACGGTTCCGCGAGCTGCTGGTGAGCCTGCGGAAGGATGAGAAGGCTCCTGGTGCTGAGGGTTACTAGACGAACTCTCGGCCTCGGGACGAATCTCTCATTTGAAGGGTCCACACCCTTGTAGAACAATGGCCCGCTACACTGAGCTCAAGAATCCCTCTGTATTTGACGTTACGCGGGAGAGCAATTGAAGTGTACAATAGATGGCCACTTGCTGGCGGCTGGGCAATTGGCATTTTGGTATGGTAGTAAGGCGTCAAATGATGATGGATTTTCTTCCTCAGATGCACTCGTAATGTATGGCACTTTCGGGACTATCACACGTTCATGACAGTGTGTTCGCAGCGCAGCATGAAGCGTATGATCACACCAGGAGGTAGCTCCTCGGCATTGTGTTTGTCCTCTCCTAGTTATAGACATACAACCGCATCTCTATTGACTCCTTCCAGTTCCTCTCCGGTTAAGCCATCCGGACATCTACTCCTTGCTGAACCAGGTGTTGTAGCCCGCGACCTTCCGGCCCATCGCGTAGAGAGAGACTGAGAGAGGATGTCAGCGCCGGATTAACAGAAGGGTAAGACGTTGACGTACGGCCGCAGGTTCCCCAGAGGGTGATGACGAAGGGCACGTAAAGGATGCTGCTCCGCGGGTTCTACAGACATTGGTTAGCCAGAGGGCTGAACGCGGCTTCGGAGAGAGGAATAGTGAGGCTCACGATGCGCCAGATGCGAGTGTGGGCGCGGTAAGCATGCTGGTAGGTGCGCTGGTGCTCAGGGACCCGGTTCGGGGCGTTGACGAGGCCTCTGCGAGAAGGTCAGCAACTCTCTCCGACTATGACATGATCCGACGGAGGCCCGGTAAGTGCCATTGACCACCATGGAAGTGCATCGTCGGCCGCTACTAGCGGCACAAATGAAGGAGGGCTGTTGGAGGCTGGACCTACGCCATTTTGAAGAGATGCGGTGCGGATTGAGCTGAGATTCTGCTGTCGAGGAACTGTGATTTCGTTGTATGGAGAAGCTCGGAATGAATGCCGTCGCTCCTCACTAAAGTCTGGCGTGACTTCTCGTAGATGCAGCATCTCTGATTGGTCCAGATGACTAAGCCCGGCTGAGCGGTGGAAATTCTCGGCAAGCTCAGAGCTGACATTTTGGCTAGCGTGCCTGGGTACCTACGGAGCGCTCTGTACACTACTGAAGCTCCTATCAAGATATCGCGAAAGCTGCCTCGTCCATTGCAGTCTATCCTTCGCTTCGTTCATGATCCTGCAGGCCGTTACATGAGATGTTAAGGTTATTACGGATACACTCTCGGCCATTGGCCCGTTCACAAGTATGCGAGTAGGGCTGCCGAGGATCCGACAAGTGAACCGAGACACCCGATTATTCTGTCGATCCTATCGCCGTATTTCGTCGCGGTTAGCGGTTGCCTTTTCTTACGACACGGAAACATGCCGGCAGTTTCGATGGCGGCCGCCCGATGCTCGCCGTTGCAGTTCCTCAGTGGGCACCGCAGCGCACTCGTCGTTCGTCCCTAACGATCTCAACCGTGATGGAGAGTCAGATCTTCGCTGGTCAACGGCGCGAGCGAAAGTCTCGGCGGACACCGAGCTAATACCCAGGGCGCACCTGAAGCTTGACTTTCGAGACGGTCGCGAAACTCTTCGGGAGAACTCGAGTAGTGAGATCTCGGTACCGCCTCCCTACGGGAAATGGCAGTCGCTGGCATTGGACATCAAGCGACTAGAATTCGAGTCCGACGTCACGACGCCCTCTGAGGTCAAACGCTTGGTGGATCTCCCCGAGAACACGAACGATATTGAATTATGGACTTGTCTCCTTGACTTCTGTCATCGTAGGATGGGACAAGACGGAGTCAAGAAGATATGGCAAGCTGTGAGCGAGAGACGGAACCTGTCAAAAGTCGAAGGTCTACTAGCGGAAGCCTTTTGGAACACAGTCCTCGAGGTTGCGGTACAGGATGAGCAGCTCCTGCAGAGTGTGTGGATCTATGCGGAATGGCTATGCCAGACTCATGGTGTGCGATGGCCGCGCTTGTATGCCACTGTGATTCCATTCTACCTGCTGGGACGTCCTCTGCACGAGGCCCTACACTGGCATTTTCGGCTCAGTCCCAATTTCGACCCCGGCCACGAAGGCTTCGCGACGTTGTTAAGAATCATGATCACGACCAAGGATTCAGAGGTGCAAGCGAAGCTGCAGTCCCTGTATGCTGCGAGCATTCATCGAAACATGTACGACGAGTTGATTCCTCACCTCTATGCGATTGGGGAGTCATCTCTTGCTCAAAGTTGGCGAAAACTCCTGCAAAACTTCGATGACAAGCCAACGTCACTCGCCTCTAGGCCCTTTTTACGGTATCTTGCCACCTATTGGCCTATGGAGCCTCTGAGTGAAGAAGAACTTGCCATAATAGGGTCGACAGAGGAGATTCCAGAGGACGAAGAATATGCGTTCCTTGATGGTGAGGAGAGTCTAAGACAGCTCATGAACCGCGTTCACGGCATGACATTTGGGATTCATGAAAAGTCGTATAACGACAAATTGGGAGCTAAGTGGTTCGCGACTACATGGGTGCCGCTAGATTTTGCAATCTCTGCAGTGCGCGCATTAGGGGTTGACGGAATTGGCCCCCTTTCACTGCAGTCGATTGCATTAAGGGAAAATGACCTTGAAGGCATTCGTCGCCGGCTTGACCAGTTGGAGGCTATGCAGATCAGTTTGGGGACCTCGAAGTATGTCAAGGCAGTCCGTCATCTGGTTGCTATCAACGACTTCGAGACACTTCAGGCACTATTACACTCTGATCTTCATCCGGACGTCTTCGATGACCAAGAGATGCAGGCACAGCTGCTCGCGAGCTGTAGTGCCGCGGGTGACTGGGATAAGTACCGTCTTGTCCTGGTAGTGCGGTCTGCTGTGTCAATGGAGTCTCTGATGGTGGCTTCGAATCGGCTACTCCTGGCCTGCCTCCGTGACGAGGGTAGGAGGATGGCTCTGACGGTGCTCGAAGAGATGGACAGTCGCGGTATCCAGATCTTTCCTTCATCAAGCCAGGAAATGTCCAAATGCATTGTCAGAAACGTCCCGTTCAAGATCACCGACAATGGTATGGACGTTGACTTCTACCTGGCCCTCTGTCATCGTCTTGCAGTCACACGCTTCCCGCCGCCTGTTCTTGCCTGGCAGAAATTGCTTGTCCACCTGGACAAGCTCGACAGGCTGGACGATCTGGAGAAGCTGTGCTTGGAAGCTGTGCGCGTCTATGTCCAACAGGGCACCTCTGAGCACTCTGCTATTAACGTCTACAAGCTAGATGTACCGGACGTCATGAGAAAGCAATCTCCCTACGCCGATTTTGTGCCGCTGCCCAGCGACCTTTCTCTAGGGCATCCGGACCATCCACTGAGGCAAATATTTGACAGCAGAATGGTGGCAGCGATCGCTGGGTCAGGCTTTAGAGGGGAAATCCACAAGTTCCGATCAACACTTCGGCGCAAAGCACATCTCGATGACCCAGTATCGTTTCACTTCGCCAGAGGAGTCCGTCTCCTGGCCATCTGCAGAGATAAGGGATTACACTTCGACATACGGGCTATCCAAGCAGCAGTTATTGAGTGTATCGTGAAGCTGTACGGGCCTCTCAGCCGGAATGCGCCCCAGTGGCTGCGGCACAGCAGGTCGGCAAACGTCTACACTGTGGCAGAGATCAAGAAGCTCTGTGATCTAGCTTGGGGATCGGACCTGCTCCCGTCCGTCGCAGATCTTGAAGCTGCAATCGAGAAGGCGGAAAGAGATGCCTTGTTGAAGGCCAAGTCCGGCCCGTTGCTTATACGTCGAGTTCGTGCTCATTGAAAAGGATAGAACAGGTAGTTTCATGCTTAGATACCCCCTTCCCTATGCTCACAATACGTCAAACACTGTTAACACAGAGTTGACAAATCGTACTTGATAAAATGTGGTATTACATGATAACGATTGCGCGCAAGGATAGATCGTCCTTTCGGCTTCTGGTCTGCCGCCTGACGCCGGCGACTCGTACAAAATGCCCATTCCCACCCAGATTCGTCAAGTGTAGCGAAGGCCTCGACCTCGACATATAAACTAGACCCAAACACTACCCATCGCTGTGCCTTTTCTTTGGCTTGATCAGCAGCAGAATGAACACGGCAGCTATTATTAATATCAGCAAGAGGATGATCTTCCTCTTGGTCGTCCTCCTCTGGTAACCCGAAGCGACCTTCAGCTCCTTCTCCGCCCCCTTGACGTCGGTAGCCATGCGCTCGACGTTGTAGTCGATGCGGTCCAGCATCGTGCCTTGGTCGATCACCATCGTCTGCAGGTCGCGGAACAGGTCCGCGAGGTCAATGATGCCCTGTGCGATGTCCTCGATCTCGCGCTCACGCTGCAGGATCGCAGCATCGTTGGAGTGCAGCTGCTTCTGCTGCGACGTGACCTGCAGCGCCGACTGCGAGAACGACTTATCGGCGTCGGACTCGAGGAGCGACGGGTCGGCGCCGTAGCTGCTGCTGCCCGGAAGAGGTGAGGAGACCCGGTCCGCGGGAGCCAGCACCCCGGCGGGAGCATTAAGGCCCCTAAGCTCTATTGGAAAGCCGTCAGCACCGTTACGGGAGGAAGGCAGCACGATGAAGCAAAAACAGGCAGAGCTTACTCTTCAGGTAGGCGCTCTGCTTTTTCCTGAACCCAGCGCTCGCCTCCTGCACCCTCGACGCCAAAGATGTCTGTATGTTTCTCGCCATAGTCTCCTCCGCCTTCGTCATAGTCCCCTGCGCCTTGGACTCCTTCACCATCTGCTCGACCTTCTGTATGCATTGATGGCACTCATGGAACCCGCGCGTGATGTCCTGCGTCAGCCGCTCGATCTCGCCCTCCTCGCGCCGCTTGGCCTCGTCGTCGTCGAAGCCAGGAAGCACGTGCTTCTGGTGCAACCGCTCGAGCGCCTGCGACTTGCGCGCGATGTCCGCCAGCAGGTCCGTCACCTCGTCCGTGACGTCCGCCCAGCGCGGGGGCAGCAGGTCCATCTCGATCACGGCGTCGCCGCCGTCCGGTTCGGTGTCGTAGGCGCCCGCGGAGAGCAGGCCCCGCCGGTCCGAGGACTCGTCCGCCGAGAAGAGCAGGCCGCCGACGCCGGTGCTGCTGCCGACACCGCCGCTGCCGACGCCGAAGCGGTCGCTGCTGCCGCTGCCGGCGCCGGCGCCGCTGAGGCTACCGCCATAGCGGCTCCGGTGTGTGGGGTGATGCGCGTAAGACTGCCGGTAGGAGATGTATCTGCAAGTGAGGAATGTCAGTGCGACAAGCTTCCGTGGCCGGTTGGCTTATCAGCCTGCACATACAGATTGGTCCGGTCTCGCCACATGGCGGCCGCCGGGAAGGGAAGGTGACGCCTTCACCTTGGCTAGAAGTGCGTTTGCTTGTGCAGTTGGGAGTGAGAAATCTCGGTGCGGGTGTGGAGGGATCACATGGCAATGCAGAAAGGCTGCGTGTCGAGTATGCTGCTCGGACTTTTGCTGGGTTGGCTTGTTAGAGGGCAGAATAATGCGTGGCTATTGGGGAATTGAGGCTGAGGCAGGCTGAGCATGGTTGCGGTTGATTGGAGCTCCAAAGTCGAAGGTTCCCTCCCGTCCCCGTCTGCCGTCCCTGTCATCATAGGTACGAAGGTACAATCGGCGTCTTCGAGCAGCGGAGCCCCGACCTCCATTCATCTGCTACCTAGAGTTACTATGTAAGTCCCACAGCAGGTTGCCCGCTTACGTTAGCAAGGGCCACTCACTCATTGTTAGGTAAGGTAAGGTAAGGTAGGGTACCTTAACTTCCAGGCTGCTGCTCAAACAGTGAACAAGCATGAACCGCCTCGTAACCGGGGAATTTCCGTGACGTACCAGGTATCCCTAGCAAGGCACCTTGCGTACCCCTAATTATCATGTGCCTTCCAGGCTTGCGAGCTCCCGTCACTGTGAGGCAACCAGGCGAAGTATCGTGCCGGGTAAGGTACTGCATGATTGATTGACCAGGTACCGTATGTCTGTACCTTGCCTTTGAGGTTGCCTTGCTTTGCCAGCCAACAATACCAACCTGTCTACAACCGTGTGGATGGATGTAGGGCATCAAAGACACCAAGTCCTAGATCAGAAAAGCAGGGAAGCGTACATGGTACATAGTCCTACCTTTGACCAGGAATAAAACGTACAAGCAGAATCGTCGTGGCCAGGTACCTTGCCTATTCTCAGCCAGCCCAGCCCAGCCTGATTGATGTGCCCAAGAAGAGCCCAGTGCCAGCCCAGCGCGGGAGGACAACCTGAAGACAAGTAGCAGCCACACCGTCTTGTCTCATTGCTTGGTGGCTCTCAGCCGCCTGTTAGTGCATCGGCCCTCCCATTAGCTCCCTCATTATTTTCCCACCCCCGAATTCCGCCTTCACCTCCCCCACATCCTCATCCATAAAGGCGACGTACGACGGACACACACACACCTCTCCCCTTCTGTGTCTTTGCCCCTTATCTCGCACGACCCTTCGTCCACCCGCGCGCGACCTCTCGTTACTCTCCAGATCGCCCAGAAGAGCCAGAATATCGCTACCGCCTATTTCGACCGACTTTATCCCTCGCTCTCCCGCACCCCCTAACCTACAGCCATGGTTGGTCCACTGCTACCCGCTGCCCTTTTTTCCTGCGCAACCAGAACCCCGCGGTTGAGAGGGGCAGCAGCTCCAACAGGCGGCAAGACTTGGCTAACCAACGTCGCCAACAGGCCGACTCCCTGACCGAGGAGCAGGTGTCCGAGTTCAAGGAAGCCTTCTCCCTCTTTGTAAGTGTCATAGTACCTCAATAGTTGTCGCTGCCAACTCCTCCGCGTCAGCGCGCATTGGATGTTTCGAGCTGCTAACAAAATCTCGGTAAACAGGACAAGGATGGCGATGGTTCGTATTGTCTTCCACCACATACCCAGTCTACGCGTCGCCTCGCCACTACGTGCCCATCCACGCATCAGTCGACCCGAACTCCTCCCTCATCATCTACGAGACAGAGAGACATATATATGCTAAGAATGGCGCAGGCCAAATCACCACGAAGGAGCTCGGCACTGTCATGCGCTCGCTGGGCCAGAACCCGTCCGAGTCTGAGCTGCAGGACATGATCAACGAGGTCGACGCTGACAACAACGGTACCATTGACTTCCCTGGTACGTGCTGCTGCCGCCCAGCCTGCTGGCCTCTATCGAAGGAAATTTGTGTTTGAGTGCTGACCTTGGCCCAGAGTTCTTGACCATGATGGCTCGCAAGATGAAGGACACCGACTCGGAGGAGGAGATCCGCGAGGCGTTCAAGGTTCGATTCTTTCCGCTTCAGCCAGTCGATGAATATGCTACTTACGCGTTGCCAGGTGTTTGACCGCGACAACAACGGCTTCATCTCTGCGGCCGAGCTGCGCCACGTCATGACCTCCATTGGCGAGAAGCTCACTGACGACGAGGTGGATGAGATGATCCGCGAAGCTGACCAGGATGGCGACGGACGGATTGACTGTATGACCTCGTGCTCGTGCTGGGTTATAGGACGCCGCTGACACCATCAACAGACAACGAGTTTGTGCAGCTCATGATGCAGAAATAAGAGGAACGCCCTCTCTGACTCCCGGAACACCGCTACCACTCATGATGACGACGTAAAATGGACCCCTTTTCCCTTATCTCTTTCATCTCGGCTCGACATTGAAGTGGACAACGACTGCCTCGGCAAGGGGGTGTTCTCACCAGGAAGACTGTCTGATGTTCAGTTCTGTCGAATCTGCTTGGCGAGGATGCTCTGATGGATGAACGACAACCGGATGCAATGCGGAAGGGCATACACGTCGCGTTATTCAATCATGCTTCTCGTCCTTGAATTTCTCGTTCTGCGTTCATGGAGACATGCTGTAGCCTAGTCTGCCTTCTCCCATCGAGAATAGGAGTTCTGCCTAGATCGGTACAGCCTTTCTGGCGAGGAATTGCAAAGCTTGCCGTTTCCGTTTCTCTTGATGTCAACACAACCCGAAACCAGCCTTGATTCCCGAATGTCGCCTAGCCGTCGCTAGCCACGAATCCGCCCGTGACTCCACCTTATCTCAGGTTCGAGGTGATCACGAGCCAACACCGTCAATTTGGATCTATGTCGCGTGTCTACGACACTCCCAGAGATGTAGGATAATAAGTGAAGTAGAGCTTTTCGTATCTTAAGGCCACTGTCTGTACGTCCCACCGCAACCATCGTCATAGATTCAGCAATGCACTCTCCGTCAGCCCTACGCCGTCGTCCTCTCCCGACAGCATCTGCACCAAACGACCCAGCATTCAGGGTCGTCAGGGACGAGATGCAGTCCGAGGGTGGCAGTGCTCTCTAGCGTCACCTTGCGCGTCATATAAAGTTCAATATCATGCTTGCTGTCCTGCAGCTATCAGCCCTACGCGGAAGGGTCCGTTTTACCAAGCAAACCAAGAAACGTGTGATCGGTACGCCAACACGCACGGGAAATGGGAATTGTCGCGCCGGCAGCCTGTGCTGAGCCGCTCGCGAGCATCGGGGTCCGCTGAGAGGCCCGTCATCATCACCAGTCCCGCTCGTTTCGGCATCGCGCGGTGAGGCTGTGCTCCTCCTCCATCCCCGCACTCGCGCCGCACTCGCGACGGTTGCCAAGACTTCACTCCCACCCTTTATTTCCTTGATTTTTCTTAGTGCAAGCGGGCGAGTGCCCAGAGGAATTAGAACAACTGTCGACCGGTAAAGATCGACCAGACAGCTTGTCCCATTCCGCTCTTTTGGTGGAGTCTGGCTGGCTGACACTGACAGCCCTTGCAGCACCGGGGTTATCGGAGGGAGCTTCAACTTCACTGCTCCCTGATTCCTTCTCAAACAGACTCTCTGTTCGACGATTGTAGCCCTTTACCCCGAGTAATACCTCCTAAATATTCCCGTCGCTCTTTCTGTCAGCGTATGGCGCACCTGTCTTTCCATGAAGGACATTGTACTCTGAGCCATTGACAATCAGGCGCGGCTCCATCCTGAGCAATGTGAACCTGGGCTTGACGCCTCGTTCCCAGTGTCTACAGGCTACCGCGCTTCTTTCCTACAAGCTGTTCAAAGGATACTGTCGAACCATTTGCCGGAAATGCCCTCCGCTCGCCGGTGGCGGCCGCTTGTTCTCGCGGCGGCTGTGTGGCTCCTCTGTTTCTGGTACTTGATGGGGGACGGCGCTCCTCCGCCCCCGGGTGAACCGCCCTTCCCCCCAGAGGGGCCTCCGAAGCGGCCTCCCCCCGGGCACCACGTTCCCGACGACAGAGAGCCCGTGCACTGGAGTAAACTGCCGGAGCGATATCCCGTCAAGACGTACATAACTCTGCCTACAGGCACCCCGGCCGTTGCGATCCCAGCTATACAGAAGAGCCCCCCGCCAGAGGAGAGCCAAGAGGCGAGGCAGGTACGGCTCCAGCGGCTCGCCGCCGTCAAGGACAGCTTCCTGCACAGCTGGGACGGCTACAAGAAGTACGCATGGATGCACGACGAGGTCGCGCCGCTGACGCGCCGGGCCAAGGACCCCTTCGGCGGGTGGGCGGCGACGCTGGTGGACGCGCTGGACAGCCTGTGGATCATGGGCCTGGAGGACGAGTTCCGGCTGGCGGTGCAGGCCGTCGAGCGGATCGACTTCACGACGACGCGCGCGCAGTCGGTGAACGTGTTCGAGACGACGATCCGCTACCTCGGCGGGCTGCTGGCGGCGTACGAGCTGAGCGGGCGGCAGCACCCGTCGCTGCTGGCCAAGGCGACCGAGGTGGCCGAGCTGCTGATGTGCGCGTTCGACACGCCGAACCGCATGCCCATCACGCGCTGGGACTGGCGCAGCTACGTGGGCGGCGTGGCGCAAACGCCGCCGAGGTCGGTGCTGGTCGCGGAGCTGGGGTCGCTCAGCCTCGAATTCACCAAGCTGGCGCAGCTGACGGGCGAGGCGAGGTACTACGACGCCGTGCAGAGGATCGCCGACGAGTTCGAGAAGAGCCAGGACAAGACGAAGCTTCCCGGAATGTGGCCCATTGTCGTCGACGGAGCGAAGCCTTCGTTTAGTGGGGACAATGCCTTTACGCTGGGGGGCATGTCGGACTCTCTTTACGAGTGAGTTTGTTCTATTCTGCTCTGCGTTTGCATCTATCATCGCTGTCATCGCTAGGCTATGACTAATGCTCTAGCAGATATCTCCCGAAACAGTATCTGATTCTAGGTGGGCTGCTATCCCAGCCGCGGAGGCTATACGAGGGCTTCATAGAGGTCGCCAAGAAGCACCTCTTCCGCAGGGCACTCAACCCTGACAACATCCCGCTCATCATCTCGGGCGATGCCCGTGTCACCACGCGCGACGGAGATGCCACCGTCGTGATGACGCCCCGCGGCCAGCATCTCACTTGCTTCGCCGGCGGTATGGTGGGCCTCGCCAGCCGCGCGTTTGACAGGCCTGACGACATGGAAGTTGCCGCTCAGCTGACGGACGCGTGCGTCTGGGCGTACAACAGTACGGCGACAGGTATCGCCCCGGAGATCTTCGGCTTCGTCGCGTGCGGCGGCGTCGAGGAGGAGCAGTTGGGAGACAAGTGCGCGTACAGCAAGGAGAAGTGGCGCGGCGGCATCAGCAACTTCTGGCGGCTGAGCGGCTCGCCCCCGCCCGAGGAGCGCATCGACAGCATCATCAGCGCGAGGCGGCTGACGCCGGGCTTCGTCGACGTCTCGGACAAGAAGTACATCCTGCGGCCCGAGGCGATCGAGTCGGTATTCATCATGTACCGGCTGACGGGCGACCCGGCCTGGATGGAGAAGGCGTGGGCCATGTTCACAAGCATCGAGAAGTATACGCGGTCCGCGGTCGCGGCGGCGAGCCTGGACGACGTGACGGTCGCGACGCCGAAGCAGGTGGACAGCATGGAGAGCTTCTGGCTGGCCGAGACGCTCAAGTATTTTTACCTCATATACGCGGACTTTGACCTGGTGGACCTGGACAAGTGGGTGCTCAACACGGAGGCGCATCCGCTGCGCAGGCCGGATGTGTGATTAAAGGGTCTAATTCATGAAAATTGGCTTGGAGTGCTCTTTATATGTAATATACGGATACCCTAGAATGGATTTGCAGTGTCTCTTCTGTAATGTTTGGTATCCATTCAGGAGGGAAGACTGCCGCTGTTTCGACACGACGAAGAAGAATGTCAACGCCCAGAGTTTGTGAGCCCCGTAAATCCGCAATACAGTTTGAATCTGTCTCACGTAGCCATTTCTAGCAGGGCATAATACTGAATATTTTTATTCCTCTTTTCTTGCATCATGATGAGTTGTCATACATAGGTGTGTCCTAGGGGTATTCAGGGGCTGTCGGAAAATATTGTGGCCTTAAAATTAAGGCACCACTAACCAAGGTGTCCCACCATTGGGACCACAGGGTGGTCACCAATCTCGCCAGCACAACCTCCAAAAGTCGGCCTCGTACCAAGATCGCGCAGCTTCCTTTAAGACACGCAACCCCCACGCTGCGGTATCGGCACGCCTCCAACGTCGAGCTGGTCAGCAAACTCTAGACGGCCCTTCGCGGGCCCCAGCGCAATCTCAAAATGAGTTCCTGTAAGCTGTCACCCTCACCCAAAGGGACGTCACCGCCCGCAACGACACATGTAGCTTACGCCTGGGCGCCCCGCAGTGAAGCAGTTCATCCGCAATGTGCGCGCCGCCAAGACGATTGCCGACGAGCGCGCCGTGATCCAGAAGGAGAGTGCTTCGATTCGAGCCAGCTTCCGGGAGGAGAGCACAGATCACAGCGTTAGGTGCGTTGACGGAGCGATGGGCTGCCGTAGCCCCTGCCTGTCCAGCTTGCTAACAGGTGCCTCCGGCATCACAGGCGAAACAACGTGGCCAAACTCCTGTACCTCTTCACCCTCGGTGAGCGCACGCACTTCGGACAGATAGAATGCCTGAAGCTGCTTGCATCTCCGCGATTCGCTGACAAGCGGCTCGGCCACCTGGCCACGAGCCTGCTCCTCGACGAGAACCAGGAGGTCCTCACCTTGGTCACAAACTCCCTGAAAAAGTGTGTTTCGTCCTCCTTGACAATACTACTTATCTTAGCTGACAATGGTGCTCCAGTGACCTCTCCCACTCGAATCAATATGTCGTCGGTCTGGCGCTGTGCACTTTAGGCAACATCGCATCAGTTGAGATGTCTCGTGACCTCTTCGCGGAGATCGAGCAATTAATATCCACATCCAACCCATACATCCGACGGAAAGCGGCGCTCTGTGCGATGCGCATATGCCGGAAGGTTCCCGACCTGCAGGAGCATTTTGTCGAGAAGGCCACACATCTCCTCGCGGACAGAAACCATGGCGTCCTGCTCTGCGGCTTGACGCTTGTGACGAGCCTGTGCGAAGCGAATGATGAGGAGGGTGGCGAAGAGGGCATCGTCGAGAAGTTCAGACAGTTCGTTCCTGTGCTGGTGAGGACACTGAAGGGTCTCGCCTCCTCCGGGTATGCTCCTGAACACGATGTCACTGGTATAACGGATCCCTTCCTCCAGGTCAAGATACTCCATCTCCTGCGTGTGCTCGCCCGCGGTGATGCACAAGTAAGCGAGCAGATCAACGACATTTTGGCGCAGGTCGCAACGAACACCGATTCGTCTAAGAACGTCGGAAATTCGATCCTCTACGAAGCCGTGCGGACGATCCTGGACATCGAAGCGGACTCTGGTTTGAGGGTGCTTGGTGTCAACATCCTGGGGAAGTTCTTGACCAACAGGGACAACAACATCCGTTACGTTGCCTTGAACACGTTGATCAAGGTGGTCGCTATCGAGCCCAACGCGGTACAAAGACACCGAAATACCATCCTTGAATGTCTCAGGGACCCCGATATCAGCATCCGGAGACGAGCACTTGACCTGAGCTTTACGCTGATCAACGAGAGCAATGTCCGCGTTCTTATCAGGGAACTGCTGGCATTCTTGGAGGTAGCAGACAATGAGTTCAAGCCGACGATGACAACCCAGATCGGGCTTGCAGCAGACAAATATGCCCCGAATAAGCGGTGGCACTTTGACACCATGCTGAGAGTCTTGTCCTTGGCTGGAAACTACGTCAAAGAGCCTATCCTATCTTCTTTCGTTCGACTCATCGCGACGACACCGGAGCTCCAGACCTACGCAGTGCAGAAGTTGTACGCGAATCTCAAGAAGGACATCACACAGGAGAGTTTGACTCAGGCTGCCGCGTGGTGTATAGGCGAGTATGGCGACTCCCTCATGAGGGGTGGTCAGTATGAGGAGGAGGAACTCGTGCAGGAGGTCAAAGAGCACGAGATTATCGATCTGTTCTCGAGCATCCTGAATAGCAGCTATGGGACTCAGGTGACAACAGAGTACATCATCACAGCGCTGATGAAGCTTACGACAAGATTGTCCGACGCAGCCCAGATCGAGAGGGTGCGTAGGATACTCCAGGCTCACCAGACAAACCTGGATGTCGAGATCCAGCAGCGAGCAGTGGAGTATGGCAATCTCTTTACGTACGACCAGATTCGACGCGGCGTTCTTGAGAAGATGCCCCCGCCGCAAATTAAAGAGGAGTCTCGCGTCCTGGGCGAAGCCGCCAAGACGTCGAAGAAGGCGAACCGGAAATCCAAGGTGATCAAGCCCTCGGAGCAGGATCTCCTCATGGACCTCATGGGAGACAGTGCTGCTCCTGTGACGGCGCCGACCAACGGCGCTCCCAACAACGCAGACCTACTTGCCGACATTTTGGGGGGTACCACCTCACCTACGGCAGCGTCGCCACCACCTCACCAATCCAATGTTGCCTCTATCATGGACCTCTTCTCCGCGGGCCCGGCCCAGTCTACACCTTCGCCCGGCCCGCCTGCAGCGGCTCCGCCGGCCTCGTCGGGCCTCGACCTCCTCTCACCCGTTTCCTCTCCGCCGCCGCAGGCCCAGCAGGCCCCCCAGCCACCACAGGCGGCGCATGCGTGCTACAACGCAAACGGCCTCAACGTCACCATCGCGACGCAGCGGAACGCCGAGGGTATGATCCAGGCGCTGGCCCGGTTCCGCAACGTCTCCGGCGGGCCGCTGTCCAACGTCGGGCTCCAAGCCGCGGTGCCCAAGTCCCAGAAGCTGCAGCTCATGAGCATCTCGCACTCGGAGCTGGCGCCAGGGACGGAGGCGACGCAGGCGATGAGGGTGGTGGGATGCAAGGGGGTGAGTTTACTTTCGCATTTTTACTCATCTCCAGTTACAAAAGCTAACTTTGTTTCCTAGCCTCTGCGCCTGAGACTACGGATCGGGTACACCTCCCCGTCGGCGGGCCAGGTGATGGACCAGGTCAACTGGTCGGAACCATCTTAGAGGGGGTTTGCTGTCTGAGCGGACGGGAAGGAGAACAGGCCGTGAGGGAGGAAATGTGTCTTATAAAGCTGTGCGCTGGGGAGGAGAACAAAAAAGACGGCATGATAGTTTCCGCGTGGTCACTAAAAGGAAACGCCCTGTCGACGAGCCAAATACACTGCCATTTTGAGAGACCTGGACTGCCGGTCACTGTAAATGTCCAGCTCGTATTCTTGACTTGGAGCAACTGCCTTATCTCACCTGCTTAGCACAGGGGCCGAAGCCATCCACCCACTTCATACCAAGTCGTCTGACTAGGAAAGGGACGACAGCAACGTCAAAGACTGGAATCCATCCTGTCATGGGTGCTGCGTCTCTGCATCGCGCCTGTTTCATCTACTGCTATACTCCGCGCACAACAGTTATGAAGCTTGTTTCCCGTAGATCATTAGCAGTGTGCTCTGTAGTTACTCCCTACGGGTTAGTTACTGACGGTCTAAGCCGAGCAGGGGGCTTTTGGTGGGCACGGGCCGTGCTGCCTGGCCCCCCTGCAGCGTCGGAGACAATCACACTGCATTGGCTCAAAAGATCGTTTTGTTTCGACGTTTCATGTTTCTTTTCCCACCAGCCTACAGAAGCCGGGTGGGCAGTCCGTGCCTGTCTTTCTCTGAGGGTTCATCTGTTCAAGGGGGATCAGGATGCTGGCTTTGCTAGACCATCAGCGTAGCAAAAAGTCCGTGTAGTGTAGGATGAAGCGAGAGAAGTCGATACCACCCGAGGGGGTTTTGGTCACCAAGAAACAAATTCTCAGGAGCCAAGGCCCGTCGCGATCAGCCCTAGCAAGGTTGCCATTCCTCCCCACGATGACCACCACCACCCTCCACGTTTCAGACCCGGATCTTCGTCTGGGGTCTGTGCACCTGTGCGGTACTCTTCCCTGCCACGAAGGAACGTCTCCAGTTGGTCTGTCTGGGAGCCCTCTCCTCCCTTGCTGCTTCTTTCATCCGAAGGTTGGGAGGCTTGGATCAGCCCGCCACACGGGCTCGGCTGGATCCGAGTCCTTCTTTGGCCTCTGGTGGTGGTGGTGGGTGGTGTTGAAAAAGAAAGAAGGGGGCGGGCGGGAGTCCTGCCAACCTCTACCATAGGACCACGGCACGGCACGAGCAGTCTTTATCCGAAACCTGCTGGACAATGTACTTGAAAGCTGGTCGAAAGGACGTGGCCCGTAAAGATGGACAACGACATGAGCGATCCCCCGGTGCAAAGAAATACTGCCCTGACGGCTAGTCGTTACATACTCCGTACCTCTCTCGAAGGTGACTTCCAAATCGAGAGAGATATGTAAGCGGAGCAAGCGTCCAGATATCCTCCGGAGATCATAACAAGCCCAGGGCCGTGGGTATCCCAGGAGGATTCCCGTAGTTAAATCCTCCTTGTCGCAAGTGGTCCAAGCCCTCCCGGTTGCTGTTTCAGCCTTGATGACGTGAACAGACCTTCCTCTGGAGGGTGAGAGAGAGCCTCCCGCTCCGGCGAACGGCTCCAAAGGTGAGGGCGGCGCAGCCAGGGGTGTCATCAAACAATTGCGCCCCCCCTGCCTATATCGTATTCCGGGCCCAGTGAGCCGGGAGGCTCGGTTCCTCTTCTTGGCAGGCGTGGTCGACGATCTGCGGAGCACCCTGGCTTAACCTCATGTACATACCTCTGTACCCTACGTTACAAGCAAACGCCAGCCCAGACTAGCGCATAACTGCCTAGGCTACAGAGAATGAACTCGACTCGTGTGTATCAGGGTTGTCCACGTCCAGCACCGGCAGATACATTTTGGGGGGGGGGGTAGCATGTACTGGACAACTACGACAGAGCGGAGAGTAACTAAAGCATGAGCCAAGCACTGGATGGAATAGCATTATGATTGTTTTTTATCTAGATCTCGCAGCCTATCTATCAGCCTAGGAAGGGAGACATCTCCCGCGAAGGCCGGGTGGTGACAGCAACGCGGACCAATTGCCGAAGCAGGCGAAGCGAAGAAGAAAGCAGGAAGCGCCCAACGCCGGGAAGTAAAGTATCATACGCCGACAATCTGGCTGGCGGCAGGCGAACAGGGAGCATATCTCCTCCCCCTATTATACAGTCGTAACACAGGCGGTCCAGTGGCGTCTTATGACGTCTTGTTCTTGGCCGTCCCTTCGTAGAACCAGTACCTGTGGAAAAGGTTGTCAGTCATTCTGTCTTGTCTCGTTGGCCTGGGGGAGAAAGAGGCAAAACATACTGCGCAGCATACTGCACCTCAAAGGACGCCGGCTGGCCATTGCACGTGGCCGGGGCGCTCCCGCCGGCGGTTTCCAGTCGGTAAACCTCCTGGAGGTTCCCCGTCGCGCCGTCCTTGGTCAGCAGCTTGAGCCACGGCACGGCGGCCTCGCCCTGCTGGCCCTTTGGCGCGTCGGCTGGCGCCGCCACGCTGGCGTTCTTGGAGCAGGGCGCCTCGCCGAGCTTCAGGGAGTCGGTGTCGAGGTTGAAGAACGGCGTCGTAGTCGTCTCGAAGAAGTGCTTGCCGCTGATGACCAGGTTGCTGGGCGCCAGGAGCGTGTGCGGACTCTCGGGCTGGGTCAGGTTGAAGCGCAGCGCCACGCCGGGGAGGAGGTTGAGCAGGTCCGGGTAGGCGGCGGCGACGCAGCTGGCGTTGAAGAGCGTGGCGACGGCGCCGATGGCCACGGGAGCCGCGGTGGCGTTCGTCGTGTCACAGGTGTAGTTCTGCGTGCCGCGGCCGATGGCGACATGCTTGAGGGTGAGGCCTGTTGTCACCGCAGGCAGGGACGGGGAGCCTGTTTCCCGGCTTGTCAGTACTAGGCGGGAGAGAAAGGAATGGGAGTGGCTGAGGCTCACTAGTTGGCTGCACAGCCTTGGAGAGATCACACACAGGGGCCAAAGACATTGACCGGCCTTCCTGCACCTTGTGGGCGAGCATGTTGAAGTAGTCCGAGATGACTTTCACATCCCCGGGCAGGGCCGAGTTCACGTTGAAGCTCGGATATGTGGGAGCGGCGAAGGCAGAGGCAGCCAGTGCCGAGACGAGTAATATCGAGGACCGCATGGCTGTGACTGATATTCTTCCCTTCTCTCGGGTCTCGTGGGTGGATATCGAGGGGCTGTGGGTTGTTATGCTTCGTATGTCCTCGTCGACAGATTACCTGTGCCAGCCAGGGCGGAAGAGTCTCTTGTCTTTTCCTTGTTTATGAAGAAGAAATAAGATGGAAAGAAACCCGACAACCGAGAGAGAGCAAGATCCAGGAAAGCCCGAAAGAAGGAAAACGAGATGAACAGAGACGAGAAAGATATAAATGAGACGAACTCAAGGAAAACGTGTGTGGCTTCACAACAGTATCGTCATATCCGCCTCGGGGCGGTGGTATCCTATTATACAAACATCGAGGGATACCCAGGGCCGGCCACACTGGTCAGCGGCTCGCACACAGCGGCATGGCCTGCCCGCAGCCGACAAGATCCTGGAGGGGGTCTGGACGAACGCCAGCCACCCACGTCTACCCTGCCTTGCAGGGGCCGACCTGATTAGCCATGTACTGCGGTGGAGCAGGTGTACTATGGCCAAAGGTATTTTTGGTCGGGCGGCCAATATTGGAAAACGGGAGGAAATGGGAGGCGCAGAGCGTAGAGGAGGGGAGCGTGCAGCCGCTCGGATACAAGACGGGAGCCATCGAGTCGACGGCTAAGGTACAAATGAGGGTACATTTGCATCCTGGTCAGAGTCGGAATCCTGGGCTGCGAGTGGACCGCTCAAGCGATCTCCGACAAGGGCTCCCTGTCGCTCCAGAAACAGGCCAGTCATCCTCCTGGCCAGCCAACCCCTGTCTGGTCATCTGCAAGCGCCTGGGCCGCCCGGAGGGTCTGGCTCGTCATTTAGCTCTTCGGAGCGACACCCCACGACGAGGGGTCGAGGGGCGTGCAGCGACAAAACACTTGTGGTCTCAGACGCTCTATCGCCACCTGACAGAGGTGAAAGGAGTGAAGGGCCATACGCGGCGAGGAGCAAGAGGCTCTCCTCAGTGTCCCATGGGGTCAGCACCAACTGTTTCGGAGCAGATTACAGTTCTGTTGCCGGCAGTTAAGAACGAAGCTAGAGAGAGGAGTGCTTGATCCTGAAGCAGACGGGAGGATGCTTTGATACGGTTTGGCAAATTGTGCAAGCAAGATAATCTTTGGCTATGTGTGCAGACGCCGAATGCGACAGTCCGAGTTTGTTAGTTGCACGTACCGGCTATGCACAGGACTCGCGGCAGCCAGTTCCGCGAAAAAGCGTTGTTGCGAGGTTGGCTCGTAGCCCGGGTACTGATATCCTCTTAGCCAGTCAATCGTCCAATGCACAACCGACGGTCTCGAACATCCAGAGATCCGACACAGCTCTCCCGTCTGGACGGCTCTCAGAAGGCGGTTGCGCAGTGATCGACAGAGCTCGTGGTCCCAAGATCTGCTATCGCAACGACGGTAGCTGCATCCTGCGATCCGATGCAGAACAAGCTTCGATGGATTGGCAGCTTGCGTAGCATTGCAATTGAGGAGGGAAGAGGCTGGGTGTGGTGTTAATCTGGGTGGGCCAATTCTGGCCAGACTCCCGCATCGTTAGCTCTGGCGGTTACAGCGTCCAGGAATAGTAACTCGCCGGTTAAGCGCGTCAAAAGCGGGGCTCTATCGTTAAACTTATCCTGACGGTACCTTGCCTTCCGCAGCCCTCGTAACCATAAAGCTTGTACCCGACCGTCCAACCCCGCGCGGCAAGGAGCCAATATCCTCTCGCGGGGCCGATGCCCTTCAATCATTGGCCGGCGCTTCCGCACCCTTTTTGGGAATGTCCATCCTGGCGACGCCATTGGCCGACGTGGACAGGAAGCTAATAAACCGACCTTGGTTTCCATCGTTCGTGGCCCTCACGATACCGACGACTAGCGGGTGGCCGCCTGTCTGGCCAGCGTTTAAATATATTGGGTCCAGCAGGTAGAAGCGTCTGATCCTTTGTTCTTGGCCTCCTCAGAGTCGGCGGACGGCTGGCTCTGCGTACGCGTCAGGAGGAGCACTGTCCAGATTTCAATGTCTTGACGGCTCTCGGCAGCGCGTCGGGGCATCACGAGCGCTAAAACAATGGCGAAGTAGAAGAGAGACAGCGAAGGAGCAGTCGCCTAGAGGGTAGATTGTATCTCATGGGGAGACGATGCTGCGAGAAAGTCTCCGGGGGTATGTTAGGATCTATTCAAGTCTGCATCCGGATGCCGATATGCCGAGCAGGTGGGGAGCCATTAATAGGGCAATGTCAACACAAGAATAGCAAAAGTACGAAACCCGGTACATGTATTGGCAGAACCACGATGCTCCCTTGATATCTTTGATATATTGGCACGCTGCCTACCCAGTCAAAAGATAATCTACTTGCGAAAGAAGCCGCCTTCTTGACCCAGGTAGCTGCGGACAAGCTTCCTGCCGCTGTCAGCGGCCGCCTGACCAAGCCGGCCGTCCACCAGTAAGACATTTGCACCTGTCAACTCCAAAACTCTTGCCTATTTATACACACAGCACCAGTTATCCCAGCCCACCAAGAAGGAGACCCCTGCCGGGGCGTTTATTTAGCGGACCAGTAGAGCGTAACGCTTCCTGATCATTTCTAGATAAGATGCCAAAGATAGTGGGCTTATCTCATGAGTCTTCTTTCCCGTCACTATCCAGTAAACCCTTCCTCCTTCCAGTCACTGCCACGTGGGCTGTCACCAGCTCCCCCGCCGGCGACAGCTGCTGCAGCGGCGGCGGCGCCATGACTAAGATTCGCGGCGTGCTTCTCGACGTCGGTGGTGCCGAGCCAGTACAGCGAGAAGAAGACGAGCACGTGCAGCGCGACGCAGTACGCGGCGAACAGGTTCCTGCTTGTGCGCGAGGCGAGCACCATGCGCGTGACTGAGTATACGACCCGCTCGGGGAAACTCATCCGGCGGTACGCGCGCGCCGACTCCCGGCCGCGGAACGCCGCGAACGGCGAGATGTTGGACTCGTAGGCCTTGCGGTAGCGGTCAAGCGCGATGCCCGGGTTGCCGGTGCCGCCGAGGGAGACCGTCGAGGGGTTGGGGTTCGACGCGTACGCTGAGGCGGACGAAGACGACGTGGCGCCGGCACCCGCCCGGTTGTAGCTCGACACGTAGCGCGTCTTCTCGTAGAGGTTCAGGTTGTCCTTCTGCAGCGCCGCGACCTCGTGGCGCAGCTGGGACAGGGACCGGTGGCTGTCCGAGAGCTCCTTCTCCAGCTCGGCGATTCTTTTCTTGAAGCGGTCGCGCTGAGCTGTGACCATCGGGAGGATGCCGGATCCGCCACCCATAGGCTCTCTATCAGACCCGCGCGGGTCCAGGCCGCTTATTATGGAGGAGGTTGGCGACGTCCGGCCCCTGCGGCCCGGGGCCATGGACGGCGCGTAGCGGCTCACGTAGGTGCCGGCAACCGATGCTCCTGACGGGAATGCCTGCGAGCTCTCCGACTGCAGCGTAGCCAGGTCATTCTCGAGCTTCTCATTCAGGTTTTGGGACCTCTCCAATTCGGCGTTCGTCCGGGAGAGGTCCTCCTGCAGGTTCTGCAGTCTGTTCTGGAGGTCTTGATGAGACACCCGCAGGATGGTCAGCTCCTCACTCAGCTTCTTGTTTCTCGCCAGAAGAAGCTGCTCCAGAGTGTCGCCCTTGCCCTTGCCAGCAGCCCCGTTCTGCTCCCCCGTAGCCTCCCGCACGTCATCATCGTCACCCGTAGAGAACTCAATGCTCTTTAGGACCTCCAGTTCCTGCTTAACGTCGTCGTAGTCGCTCCACTTCTGGACCTTGCCCCTGAGCGTGTCCCGCTCCTCCTTAAGCAGCCCTACTTCCCTCTCCAGACCACGCAGCTTCGTGTCGAAGTCTCGCTTCAAGGCTTCCTTCTCGACACGGGCAGAGTCGAGCTTTCGCATAAGAGAAGAGTTCTCGGACCGCATGCGCATGTAGCCTGGGTCGTCCTCGATGGAGGCGGCCTGCTGGGCGGGGACTTGGGACTTCACCTGGGCGAGTTCGAGGCGCAACTGCTCGTTCCGAGCCTCCACTTCTGCCAGCCTCACGGACGTCCGCTCGAGATCCAGATTGACCATCTCCAGCTCGGCGCTTGTGACGTAGCCTCGCTGGCCCTCATCGGCATCCTCTGACTTCCCTAGCCGCTGATTGACTTCGTAGGTTGCCTTGATCTCGCTCAGCAGGCGCTCCTGATTCTCAAGCTTGTCCTCCAGCGCCTTTTCCTTCGAGTCCCAGTTATCCTTCTTTTCGTCCAGCACCGCTATCCACGAGGACTCGACCTCCTTGACCTTACTCTCCAGGTTATCTTCCAGCTCCTTCTTCGCGGCGAGCTCGGTGTGTAGTCTTGTCTCCGTATCCTCGAGCTGCGAGGTCAGCTTGGAGACCGTGGTTTGCAGGTGCTGGTTTTCCTCCGTGAGTTTCGGGAGGGTGTCCTCGGAGACAAGCATCGAGTCGACAGCTGCTTCGAGCAAGGGGTACGGATCAGGAGCATCGGACAAGGCAGTGTATGTCTGCAAAAAGGCGGAGTTGACGGCCTTCGAGTGGTTGGTTAGGAGGTCGATAAATCCCTGGTACGCTGCGCAGCTTGTTAGACTCTACTATCGAGACTGCAGTGATGAAACATCGTACCTTTCAACAACCCTTTGATCTCGACGAGTTTGGTAGCGTCGTCGAGCTTTCGGAAGTCCTTCGTCTTCTGAGCGAGATCCTTGCGCTGCACGGTTGAGTCTCGCTGGTATGCGACGATCTCGGAAGCTGTGTTGTCGAGGTTCGAGACCAAAGTGGTCATGTCGATGTCTGAAGCACGTCGCTTAGCTGAGCTCACACCACCTGAAAATGCTCTGAGACACAGCTGGAAGGGGAGGAGGCCATACTTCGCCATGCCGAGATCGCGTCCTGGAACTTGTTGGTGGCCTCTGGAGCTGCAGATGATCCGTCCGCGCCTGCGGCGGCAGCTCCATTCTCAGCTGAATCGGCCATTGCGAAGAGTTGGATGTGGAGGTTGCAAGATCAGCCTGTGCTCAATGGCCGTCTGCGAAGCTCATGACAGAGATGCGGCGGCAGAAACATTAATCGGTGAGAAGGTTACGAGGCGGGAAGTTTGAACGTGTTCTGTTGGCCCGTGAGCGCCGAAAGGAGCTTCGTCACCCGACTGCGGCTGGTCGCCGCCAGGGGTCTTTAGAGCCACTTTTAGCGGCCCCTGGGCGGGCGGCAATGCGGCTGCAGGGGAGCTTGCGCGGTCCTCAGCCTCGCCAGCCACCATACATCACCAAACCCTCAAGGCTGCATTTACCGTCGCATCCAAAACATTCTGCCGGGGGGAGACGAGGTTCCGGGTCCCGAAATGACGGCTACGGCTCTACGATGACATTGCGAAAATTACGATTGACAGTCAGGAATGGCGTCAGACCCAGAGAAGAAAGCCCTCATGGCGCAGGGCCCTCCTCCCGAAGCTGGCCCGTTTGTATTGCGCACACTGCTTGACGATGTTCCCTTATCCGCCGATGGCGCAAGCGACGATGTCAAGATCAACTGCGTTGATTATCTAGGTAAAGCCACATTCCCATCTTCAAACCTCGAGGCCAAGAGCTGACTGACGATGATATACGACAGACCACAACTTATACGTTGGCACCTCTGCCTCCGAACTGCTCCATTTCGTCCAGATCCCTCCAGATCCCTCCGACAAGTCCAGCGGTCCGGTCTTCATATTAGCCTCGAGGCTGCGACCTGCCTTTACGGAAGGCGCTGGTTCTGGAAGCCCTCGGCCTGGCGTGCAGCAGATCCTCCTGCTGCCTCGAGTCGGCAAGGCCTGTGTGTTGTGCAACTGGACTGTCACCTTCTACTCCCTGCCGGAGCTAAGTCCCGTATTCGACAATGTCAAGGTCAAGAATTGTAATTGGATAGGCGGAGTTGATCTGAATGATGTCGGCCCTGAACACACGGGAATGGAAGGCCAGGCACCCTCAGGCGTCACTATTCTCCTCTCTCTGAACCGGAAGATACAGGTAGTGCGCGTGGGAGAGAGTGCTCGCGCTATCAAGGTACGTCTCCGGCCCCGATGAACACCACGAACCCGACAGTATCTCACAGCCCGCAAAAGCAAATCGACTTCGCCGGCAGCACCATCTCTTTACGGAGAGACTCTATCGCGTGCGTCGCCGACTCCCGAAGCTATGCGCTCTTGGACATAGATCGGCAGCTGAAGATTCCTCTGATGAGCATATCTTCCCTCGACGACTCGCAGCCTGGTGGTGCTGTGGGACAGGTGCAGAACATCGCAGGGAGCTCCGACGGCGGGCTCCTCCGGAGTACGTCCTCGGCCCAGACGCGACCGGCATCATTAGCTGCGAGTGAGGCGCAAGGCCACGCCCGGAGTACGAGCTTAGGGGGTCTTCTTGCGGCCGGCGCTCAGGCAGCCGAGAAGAAACTGGGGGATGGCGAAGGGGAGTCCGACTCTCTACAGGCTACTCCAAACTCCGCTGCTCGGCGCGACAGATCTACCAGCCCACATCCTGTGGCTGCCGACAAACCCCTCCCACCGCCTCCTGATGCCTCGGCGGGGCAGTCATCGACTGCAGTACCACCAGCGAAACCTGGCCCTGTCTTTCTGAAGCCGCATATTGCTTCTCCCACCCCGGAGGAGTTTCTGCTAGTGACCGGCACCGGGCCACTGGACCCCGGAATTGGCATGTTCGTAAACCTGGATGGAGATCCGACGCGGCCTACCCTCGAGTTCGAGAGGTATCCTAAGGAGATAGTTGTGGATGGAGGCGCCGCTGATCTCTCGTCGTCACGGCCGGCACTCGCAGAGGAGGAGGAAGGCTACGTCCTCGCGTCTATGTCGAAGGAATTCGAGGACGGGATACTCCATCACGGACTGGAGGTTCAGAGGTGGGATGTAAACAGCGGCGAGGACGAGGCTCCCAAGTTTTGGCTCGAAACCCCAGCCATTGCCTCGGATGAATCTACCGACTCGAAGAACCGCCCGTCACTGGGCATCCGCTCTCTCGTCGGTTCTGAGGAAGGCCTGATGCTGGAAGTCATCGAGAGGCTGTGCCAGAAGAAGTTTTCTCCATCTCCATCTGGTACACCGGACGCATCAGGCACGCCTGTCGGGAGCAAGGACTCGCGAACAGCGCAGTCAATAGAGAGACTCTCGAAAGAGCGAGAGCTGTTCGAACGTGACTCAGATTCTCAGGACGAGGACAGCCCACCAGAGGGCTGGGAGGCTACGAGAAACACGGAAGAGGAAGAATTTGCGAGTAGGCTGGCGAAGACAACAGACCGCCTCGCTGTCTGGAGTGGCAGTCATATCTGGTGGGTGAGGAGGAACCCGCTTCTTTTGCAACTTGAAGCGCGTATCGAGTCGACTCCCTTGGCCGACCCAACAAGAGCTTACACGAGCGATGAGCGCCGCCAGCTGTTTGCCATCCTCAACTCAATCCGAGGACGGGACGCTAAAACAGAGCTGGAATTCTTAACTTTCAGCTACATAAGACAAAGGGCCAGTGTGCTTCTCTTCACAAGCTTTTTGCATTCAGCGGATTCGCCATTCAGTGACCCCGAGCTGAAAGCGCTAGAGGAGGTGCTCCTCGATGGAGGGCTCGATCCCCGAGTTGTGCTGTGTCTTGTGCCGGAGCTTCGCAACGAGATAGTCGTGGGGCGACGCGGCATTTGGATATACGGAGGCGTCAAGGGTAGTGTCGAGAAATACATCGCTTCTGAGCCCTCGAACAGCGCTGGACAGACTATCAGCGCCCTAGAGCCAAGGATATTACAGTTCATCAAGCGATTCCTCACTGCATGGAGGCGCAAGAAAGGATTCGGCAGCATTGCAGACGAGAAGCAAGTCTTCCGAACAGTCGATGCCGCCTTGTTGGCCGTGCTGCTAGAGCTTGATAAGGGGTCTCCTAGGGGTCTTGCTAGAAGTGGCTCCATCCGGTCTGAACTATACGACCTAGTCGACCGTGGCGTTGACTGCTTTGATCGCGCTGTCAACCTCCTCGAATCATATCATCGATTGTTTGTCTTAAGTCGGCTGTATCAGAGCCGCAAGATGGCCGCGGATGTCCTCGGCACCTGGAAGCGGATCATTGAGGGAGAGCAAGATGACGGAGACGAATTCCGCGACGGAGAGCAGCGAGTTCGGGACTACCTCAATAAGATCAGCAACCAGGCTCTGGTGCGAGAATACGGCATCTGGCTGGCTACTCGTAACCCTAAACTTGGCGTTCAAGTCTTCGCAGACGACAAAGGCCGCGCACCTAGATTTGAGCCGACCCAGGTCGTTGCGATGCTCCGGCAGGAAGCACCAGACGCTGTGAAGTACTACCTGGAACATCTGGTCTTCGGCAAGGGCCAGACAATCTACGTCAAGGAGTTAATCAACTACTATCTCGACGTCGTCATCGACGACCTGCAGTCGTCCCCAGCGTCGCGGGAAGCCATCACTGCCGGCTACGAGACGTACCGCGCCCTCCGCGCGCCGAAGCCGACGTACCGTCAGTTCCTCACCGACAACGCGCCCCCGGACAACGAAGTCTGGCAGAGCCGCCTCCGCCTCCTCCAGCTCCTGGGCGGGGCGTACGAGTACGACTCCAAGGCCATCCGGGAGCGCATCGCCTCCGTCACGGCGGGGGGCGCTGCCGACGGCGGCGCGGACGAGCAGCAGCTCCTGGTGCCCGAGGCCATCATCCTCGATGGGCGTGAGAGGCGACACGAGGAGGCCCTCCGGCTGCTGGTGCACCGGCTGGGCGACTACGACACGGCGGTGTCGTACTGCCTGCGCGGCGGGGCCAGCATCTACACGCCGACGCCGGGCCGGCGCGAGAGCATGCCGGGCCGGGAGGCGCAGGCGCGGCTGTTCGGGGCGCTGCTGCGGGAGTTCCTGGCGCTCGCGGACGTCAGCGCGCGCGTGGAGCAGACGGGCGCGCTGCTGGAGCGGTTCGGCGGGTGGCTCGACGTGCAGGAGGTGCTGGGGCTGATCCCGGACGGGTGGTCGGTGGACGTGGCGGCGGGGTTCCTGCTGGGGGCGCTGCGGCGGCTGGTCGAGGAGAGGAGGGAGACCGCGGTGGCGAGGGCGCTGAGCTCGGCGGAGAACCTGCGGGTCAACTACGAGCTGGTGGTGATGGTGGAGGAGAAGGGGCCTACGGTCGAGGCGCAGCACTGAGCTGGGCCGGTCAGAACATGTGAGATGATAGTCGAGAGACGCCGACTTCGAATATATGTTTCCTCTTTGATGCTCCGATTATCTACCTCGTCGAAGTTTAATGACATCCCGTGCTGGTCTCCTCGTCGAGATGCTAATACACGCGCATGTAAAGCTAGTGACAGAGACCCATGGACTTCGTTGTGGAGGCTACTGCTACGACGTTCTCCTCTACTCCGACGGTATCGTATAGGATACTGAGATTTCCTCCCAGGTACCAGACATCGCAATTCTTCGAACCTGGTACGTGCAGAGAGTGCGCCGGGATCCTTTCCTCGCCCCTCCCCTCCATTTCTCGTTCGATCTGGCATCAAAACTCCGGGCCTTCATGCTGATCTTGTATCGAGGGCAGGTCTTACGTTTCATTCTATTCCCTCCACCACCTCCGACTGCCTGGTATCGCTGTCAGTAAAATCAATGTTCCCGCTGTAGCTAGCGGCCAGGTTTCTAACACATACCTGTACGTGTTAAACATGGGATTTCCATTCGCCTGCTGCTGTTGGATCTGCTGAGCCAGTTGAGCAGGAGGGAGCTGTGTCTCCTGGCCCGAGACTTGAGAGTACTGCTGCACGGGGGGTAGATGTCCAGGCGCTGCTGCGCGCTGGCAACTCGGATCTGCCACCCCGTTCCAACCTGCTGCTGCCATCTGAGACATGTCCTGCCCTCCCTGAGCACCGTATCCTCCTCCCATCGCCGGCCCCCCAGGCGCTGCCGCCGCCGGCGGTGCCGCCACGACCCGCCCCAGGACGTAGGCCCCGCCGGCGAGCACCCCGTCGTCGAAGACCGACCGGCACACCTCGTCGTACACCTCGCGGCGGACCGCGCTGCCGCGGCGCATGCCCTCGGGGACGACGCGCTCCGCCTCGCGCTGCCACTCCATGCGCTCGGTCGCCAGGCCCACGCTGTCGGCCCAGGCGCGCAGCGCCGCGCCCTGCTGCTCCGCCAGCCGCGCCAGGGTGTCGTGCAGGAGGAGGTCGGCGCGGCGGGCGGCGGCGTAGTCGGAGTAGGAGAGGGAGGCCCGGCCGGGCGAGGGCGGCGGGTGGTGGGGAGGGGACGACGGGGAGGGGAGGGAGGGGGCGTGTGTGGGGAGGAGGTGGCGGGATCGGCCTCGCTTGCTGTGGGAGGAGGGCGGTGGCGTGGCGGCGGCGATGGTGTTGTGTCTCGCGCTCCTGGGTCCGTTGGCGGCGGAGGCGGTGCTGGTCGCCGGCCCACGCAGACTGGACGTGTTGCGATGCTTGCCGGCGCGGGCGGCTTGGTGGCTCCTGGAGGTGCCGGTGGTGCTGCCGTCTCTTGATTGCTGCTTCTTGGCGGCCCGAGTGGATGTTCTCAGGTGTGACGGCAAGGCTCCAAGTGCATCAGTCATGGCGCTGTCGCCGTCGCGGTCCTCCCTGCTAGCTCGAGGCACCCGGTGGCCACGGTTCTTACTTCTGCCCATCTTCTAGCACGGATCGATTTGCGCCTGTGACTCTGGCCTGGGCTCGTGGAAGCCGAACATGCGGCATAGCTGGACTATACATGGTTGCTGATGGAACCGGGACCTCGTACCTATATATGTTCCCTGCGGGCGCACCCATGTTGACGTGGACTGAGTCGAACTGGGGAATCTATGCGATAGTTCGTTCCATCGCTGGCTGGAAATGGAGGCGCGAGTCAAAGGAGTTGGCGGCTTCAGGGGATGATAAACATCCCAGCGCTGGGCAGTCAGGGTGGGACGTGCGACGGCAAACAAAGGCAGCGAAAGCTGATAGCACTTGTGTGTCTTTGTGCAGCAACACTTGGAATTGGACAAGTCAAAAGATGGAAGCTTCTCGGATCTCGATAGAAGCAGACTTCGATAATAACAAGTGGCACTTGGTCCGGTAAGCCTCTCCCCAAGAAGTCTGGGTGCCGTGACACTGGTGATTTACAGAAACAAGTAGGAAAAAGACGAACATATAGAGCAGCTGCCTTGACAGATACTTTCACCGAGGGACTTGGTCATTGATATTTGTCTTGGTTTGGACTTGTCGAAGACTCCAGACTGCAGAGATTCCAAAAGTCGTCGTGCCTTGAACGCTTCTCCAGATAGGAGTCGTGCTGTATGTTTCTCGATGTTATTTCGCCAACAGCGCGGCTTTCATTTGGGAGATGTAAAACCTAGCACGACAGAGAGAAATATGCTCAACACAAACTGTACGTTATGGGATGCCCATCGTCACTGAAAAGATCGGATGCTACACTAACATTAAAGCCAATATCGAAGTCGAGGCTTTGGGGCCCGATGACGGTGATGAGTCTCATCCCAAGGACAATCTCTCCATGTTGTAGCAACTTAATGAACTACAATGGCCATACCCGATTCACGCTATTATGCAGAATCCTCACTTCAAGGGGTGCAGAGCGCACCATCGTGTGAAGAAACTCAAAGCTAGGGATCGTTCTGGAAGTCGACGAGCACTCGGCGGTATCAAACCAGAAGCAGCCGATGCGTCTGTCGTTCGTCAGACGGTCCAAGCCAACAACACTGGTTTGATGACTGGTCATGAGGCAACAGGACTCGCAATAGTCATAGCCTGACGGCCGCGGCCCAACTCACCGGGAGACGACGTTGACTGTTTTCTCTTGCTTTCAGGACCAGGAGAAGGCACCTCTACACACCTTCATCAGAGGCGGATGGTCACAGCGACCGTAGAGCTCGGGGGCCCAGGCGTGATGTCATACCGGTTTGTCGACGACGGCTGCCTTGTGTTGAATCACTGTGTCCAGCCTGACTTCTGTCCTCCGCAAGCTTCGAGTTGTATGAACAGGTGGCCGACCATTGCAACGGGGGGCAACGGAATGTAACCCATCAGCACAGGAGCTTGGTCCCTAACCACATCCTGAGAGGCCGCTTATTCTCAACTGCGGTACGCTATGATGCGCGGGCTGATCTTCACTCGGCGATCCAGGCTTGATGCTAACTGCTCATCCTCGACCAGTCGAGAGAGGAGCTGCCCTCGGTACCGTATTCCCCAGAGGAGGGGCGGTGTTTGGATGCAACTTCGACTTCTCAATAGACTTGAGCAGACTTGCGGGGTATGCATCCACGTTTGGGTTGCTGTTTTCGCCAACAGCGTCACGAAGGCGAATGCCATCTGGAGACCAGGCCCCTTTCAGAACTGTTGACCGCAAAGGACTGGTCGACATTGTGCCCGCAGTTGCTTATCAGCCCATTACTATGCGGGGGAGCAGAAGGATTGGTGCGCACGGACAGGACGAACACGAGGGTGGCATCCCCTTCTTCGGCGACTGCTCCGACCGAATGAACAGAGGAATAGCAGAGCCCGTTTCGCGGCAAGACATCATCACCTGGGCTCACTGACAGAAAGAGCTGCTGTGCGTTCGCACCTGTTTCAGTGAGTTCGACGCCGTGTCATGGCGCTCGAGACGTCTATCGCAGCCATATGTCTCGGCAATGGTGCGTAGCGATCCTGCAGGTACGAGCATGAGGCAGACGCAGACGCACACCGCCCGTGGGCACACCACAGGTGCCCGGACTGTCGACGCAAAACCAGGTCGAGGCAGACGCCGTGCCTCGTCCGTGCCTGGACGGACGCATGGCCTGGCCAAGGGCCTCTATTATCTATGAGGGGGGTCCGTGACAAGGGACGGCTCGTCCCCGTTCGACGTTAGTGATAGAGTCGCTCCTCGTTAGACTGGTGAGGCGTCGTGCCGGACTCCTCTGGCCGAAGATGGTGCGCTTGGTGGCGAGGTCCTTCATTGTACATAGTAAGTACGCGTTCCTGATAGGAGAAGAGGCATAATTAGAAGCCGAATCGTTTATCAGTCAGCCTCCTTTCCGCAGTAGCAAGGGTCTTCTTCTCTAGAGGTAGATGGACGGTGGGTGAGGAGCAGCTTTGCCGGGGTTCTGGACCGACCTCCAGAATCGAATGAGGGGCCGTTGGATGCTCGAGGTGAAGAAACGGTCTGCCGTCGGGCACAGACACCCACCGAGACAATCTCGGCGAACAGGTCCCCTCAAGGATTCCACGTCAGGCGCCAATAGGGAGGCGGTCGAAGCTAAAGGTGGTGATCGCGTGCGGGCGGGCGGAGGGTTGTTTTCTGAAACCAGGTCCCCGGGCGACAGGGTCCCGGCGGGGGCCAGAAGACCAGGGGCCGCCCGCTTGGCCGTTTCTGGTCGAACCTCATCTTGTTCTCGAATTGCCTTCCCAACACCGTAATTGTGTGGCGTCCGGGGGGGTTTGTTAAGACGAGAGACAAGGGGGCAGCTCGTGCAGAGACAGGTTCACAAGCCTTCGCTAAGTGGGCTCTGACAGCATGAAATGGATCGAAATGACGGCGATTCCCCGCTGCAGCCTGCGAGGACAAGGGGGAAACGGCCCTTTCTCTCTCTCTTCCCTACCGATTCTCGTCGCCGAATCGAAGATCAAAAGGTGTCGAGATGGGCGAGATGCGCAAGATGCGCAGGAGGAGCAACAGCAATCGATGGATCGGCTCCATGGGTTTCTGCTAACAGTCCAGGGGAAATCTTATTATCGCCGACGCCGCTACGTAATAGAGTAGATTCATGTTGGTCTCTATCAGCGGATTGACCCATGGAGCCCGTACTATTACGTATCTCTTGTCAGGTGCATGTCACTTGTCGGTCGATATGCCGGGCAGTTCGTGTATGATCGCCATAATCGGACCGGGTGTGAGTTCTGATCAAGAGTCGAAACCAGACTTGGCGAGATTGAGCCAAAGATAGCACCAGCACAACAGGGCCGCAGCTTACAAACAGACTCGCTCGCTCGCTCGCAGTCACAAATCGCATAACGATGTCGCACATGGGACCGGGCAACCCACGCTCGGTACATGGATGATGATGCCATGTGGCGGCGTGCTGTACAACTACGGTGATGATCGTGAGCCAGGCTGGACGAGGCAGAGGAGGGAACAGCGACAGTGACAGCAGCAACAACAGCAACAACACCCAGTCGATCCTGATAACTTCAATATCAGAAAAACAATAGCACTACTCTACTGCGCAGGTGAAGGCAATCCGGGGCAACCTCCGTGCATAGTGTCTTGATGGTGCAGGTTTAGCAGCCTGGCTAGTCAGACTTGGCCTGCCGCGAACCGTGGGGAATCCCAGCTCGTCCTCGCCTTTCTCAATCTCGACCCATCACCAGACAAAGCAACCAGTAGCTCCTCTTGTCTCCATCTCCCATTGGGCTGGACTTTTGGGAGATCACTAAGTCATCTCGCACAGACGGTATTTTGAAGCTTCATGTCAGTCTTAGGTCCTTGGCATGTCTACGAAGCGCCTCGAGCCAAACGCTATCCGGCAAACGGAGAAGAGTCTCCAGCACCAAAGCGAAACGGCTCTGATGCTTGTCACGACAACGCCTCCGCGGGTGAATGCTCTTCCTCCCAGGGACCAGAACAGCATATTCCTCCGACTGCAGGGTGCCGCGGCGCAGTTGCCAATTGCACTCGAGATTGCGCAAGTCGAGCTCGGCTATGCTCGTTCCCAGAGGCACGCCGCGCAAGTCTGCCCGCACCCGAGCGAGGTCGAGCGAGCGCATGCCATCCACGCCCGCCCCCTTGCCGTTCGATCTTTCAGGTTTCCGCGTCTGAGGTTTTGCTATGTAAAGAAAATGTTCAGGGACGGCCTCTCTTCATCCCAGCCGTGCTCGGTGAATTACCCGCACTTCAGCCGTCGTCAGGGCCTCGTTCATCCTAGATGCTGGACAGCCTAGAGCCTCCACCGTTGAGGTGCTGGCTGTCTCAAGCCACTGCAGATTGTCCGTTTCCTTGCTTCACATGGCAGGACAAGGGTTTCATGTGTCCCTGACTCAGGGCCCGCTCGCAGCGAGTCGAGTCGGCCCCCAATGAGCAATGAGGAGCGGCCGAGCGGCAGCTTCGAGGATTCGTCCTACCCCTGTCGGTGGTCAAGTAGCGATACATCCGGTCTAGCTCTCCCCGGGTTTCTGCTCTCCAACCCCCGCTGCCAAGCTGCCACTCTGCTGCCTCTCTCTTGGCTCTTGGTCGCTCCATCACGCTGGCCTCGAAGTACTGTACAAGCCACTTGCCGGGCCATGTGGCCGCCCTCCTGGGATATGGCTCTGCGAGGACAACCAACGGCAGAAGACACGGCCAATCTGCGTGCGAGCACCCCCGGCTCGGTGGCAGCGGTGGACATGGCATCCCGGCCAAGCCGTGCAGGAGGCACCTCTCCTCGACCTGCCGTGCATTTTGCCGTTTTGATGGCATTTTGCGGTTCAAGTGTCCTACGGCGTCGCCCTCCCGCCTCTCCTACTGTACTTACGTCTTCTCTCAACCCCTTCTGGCATTCCCTCGCCGTCCCCTCCTCGGTCAAAACACCGTTCAGGAAACAAGTGTTCCTGATCTGTCCTGTGGCAGGTTCTGCCTGCAGCTGCTCGCTCATCCCCGCCAGAAGCTGCAGGGGATCTGCCCCTTACGGGTGGCTGCGGACTCTTCGTTTGGATCTCTTTCAACACGCCTGCGCTTACTTACATACAAGCCAACCGCTTTTCCTCCTTGGGCCGGGCCTCCCTGTGTCCCTCCTTGGCCAAGCTCTCCCTACCCCAGGACACAAAAGGCCCCCAGGTCCCTGGCCACCGATGGACCTTGAGTACGGTCAAGCATTGCCGTGCATTTGTTGCGATCATCACTGCTAAATTCTGACACCCAAAGCTGGCAGGGTCCCACACGGTGCCTCTGCAGGACCGTCCCCTTGCTCTCGACTTACGCTGATCCTTTCGCTACCGGTATCTAAGATCCACTGCTCAAGCATTATCCCTACCCATATCGGATTTCTCTGCAACGCTTCGCAACTCCCGGGCCCTCCTGGCCAGTGGCCAAAACCATATATCTAAGTCGGAGTCGGCGTAGGCTTCCAGCCCGCTTGACGTTTGCTCGTCGATTCATCTCTGGGGTTTGGCAACCTACTCCCGGCCTATCATTCTCGTGTCGTACTCTCCGGGACACGGCCACAACCCAGACAGATGCCACTTCTATTCGACTACACTGTCTAGACCACGCTACTAGCATTATCAGCCAATATGACCTCCACCGACCTGTCACCGTCGACGCTGCAGGGCTTCAGCATCGTCGAGCGAGTATGCTCAGTCCTTTCGCTTCTGGGATGCATCTTCATCATTGCGACCTTCTGCCTCTCCAAGGCCTTCCACAAGCCTATCAACCGGCTGGTCTTCTACGCCTCCTTCGGAAACATGATGACCAATGTTGCGACACTGATGGCGAGGACGTATCTGGGGGACTTGAACTCGGCTGGTTGCCAGTTCCAGGGCTTTCTCATCCAGATGTAAGAGAGCCCTCTTAACCACTGTGTGATTGTAATGCTAATCTTTCTTCAGGTTCATGCCGGCTGACGCGTTTTGGACGTTGGCAATGGCGGTCAATGTCTACCTGACGTTCTACTACAAGTTCGATGCTGAGAAGCTCCGCAAGATGGAGATCCCGTATCTCCTCATCTGTTACGGCATCCCGTTTATCGTTGCTCTCACTTACATCTTCATCAAGGACCCGGTCAAGGGCCGCATGTATGGCAATGCGACCCTCTGGTGCTGGGTTAGCAACTCCTGGGATATCTGGCGCATCGCGACATTCTACGGTCCAGTCTGGTGAGTTGCAATCCGGGAGCTGATCTGCGACTTATCTTGCTAATACCCGGAAGGGTCGTGATTCTGGTCACCTTCTTCATCTACATTCGTGCCGGACGTGAGATCTACAACAAGCACAAGCAGCTGCGCAACTTCAGCAGCCACCACGAGCCCGAAACCCTGACCACTGTGAGCGACCCTTACGCCTCCATCAAGACGACCGAGGTGTCCGTGACCACCGAGGTTGTGTCAGACCAGGACATCGACCTGTCACCGCTCGGCGGGCGTGGCTCCGAGCCCAACACGTCACAGCCGTCAAACGCAGCCTACTCTGTGAGTATCTCGGCAAACAACAACGGCAGCAGCGCCCGGCATCCAGGCCAGCGCGAGTCCTACGGCGACGTCGTCCTCCCTATCCAGACCAACTCAACCGTCTCCGGGCCCTCTCCACCTACCGCCAGCAACACCGCCACCACCACAACCGCCGGCGGGGGCGGCGGCACGACGAGCGGGGCCAACCCGATCCGCCGGCGGGCCGCGTACGAGGCCAACAACGCGGCGTGGTCGTACACCAAGTGCGCGATCCTCTTCTTCACGGCGATGCTGGTGACCTGGATCCCCTCGAGCGCCAACCGCGTCTTCAGCGTCGTGCACGTCGACGAGATCAGCGTGCCCCTCGAGTACATGAGCGCCTTCGTGCTGCCGCTCCAGGGCTTCTGGAACGCCATCATCTACGTCGTCACCAGCTGGAAGGCGTGCCGCGGCCTGGCGGACGACGTGTCCGCGCGGTTCGGCCCCTCGTCGCGGCACCGCCGCGGCCGCGACGTGCGCGAGCTGGTCGGGTACCGGCCCGAGCACAACTTCCAGATGATGGCGGGCAGCAGGAGCAGCGGCAGCGGGCGCAGCCCCAGGGGGACCGACAAGAGCTACGAGAGCGAGAGCATGACGGAGCTGGCGAACAGCCGGCCCAGCTCGCACGAGGCCGGGGGCCCGAAGGGTCGCAGGTGAGCGGCTCGCGCTGCAGACACAGTCGACGATCCTGCTCCGGCTGTGCGGTTTCCTTACTCCTTCTCGACTTCCTCCTGATTGGGACATTGGCGTCGGCTGCTAAAAACCACCAGAAACGCGTCTTCCATATGCCGTCTTGTTTTCGCTGCTTCCGATGTACATAATATACCCCCCTTTTTCGTTCCATATTTTTTCCCTGCCGACCGTTTTCTTTACTCATCCGCTTGCCTGTGGGGTTGCTTCGATGGGTGCCGCAGATCTTGTGTTTTCTGTACCATAACGCGACGGATGACGGGATCGGGGGCCAGGGATGGGTGGAAGGGAGTGAGGGGTGTTGATGCGAGACAGGGGGGCATTGATGGGATGAACGGCTGGAGGCGAAAAGCGTGTGTGTACGATCGATGGCCTCCCTACAGGCCGAAAAGCATGGTTCTTACCTCAGATGACCCTTTCGGGGCCAATAAATTGATTGAATCATTTCGACAACCAAGTCAGACTCGTTGATGGACAACCGCGTCTCCATCTGGTCACATCTCGCTTGCTTGTTCAATAGGCAGACCAAATGAAATAACAATATCGCAAGCCTCTGAACCCCTCGAGACGATGATCCAGACACGACGGCTTCCTTCTTCTCTTCTCGACTTTCTGGAACCGGCAACGCAGCAACACAGACAGCCGTGCCGTGTGCAGCTGTACCTTACATGCGGGACCTCCCTCTCTCTGGCCGTGTCTCTCGCCACTCGCCTATGTAGGTACGCGCACCTCGCGTGCTCACCCACCACCATCACGGTCGGCCCGGACGGGACGAGGGAGCGCGGCACAGCAGAATGTGTTTTTTTCGGGGGGGAGAGGTACCTGTACATTCTAGACTGCATCCTTCTCCCACAGAGACCTACTCTGCCTCCTCTCCTCCTGACAAGAACGCGATTTCTACCGGTGTCTTGGCTGGCAACCGTCGAGCCCTCGTTGGTTCAACGTTTAACGTCGGCTGTTCGCGAGACACTTTTCTTCAACGGCTTCTTGGCTAAGTCTCTTATCCCAGCCAATAACGGTCCGTATCCTTCCAGACTGGTTCCATCGCACGTGAAGATGTTTAGGCTTTAGCCGAGTGGGATCGGCAGCCGGCTCGGGCCCTGCAGGCGGGGGACGAGATTCTGCATCGTCCAGAAGTGATAGCGCACATGTGTGACGAACTCTCGATAGGGAGACGAATGCGGAAGACCAACAGCCTAGGGTCCGGGCTTCCAAGACAGAGCTGGAGTCTCGCGATAGTGCAAGTGCTACATTGGAGCGCATGGTAACCAACCCTCCTATATTGCGGGGAATGCTATTGAGGACGACTTCGTTTTGACAGCTTGGCAGGCTGATTAGCCGCGTTTCTTTCTTCCTGTTTTCTTCGAACGAGTAGTACATACTGTACGAAGAATGGGAGGTTAGTCCAGCATCTACCGAGGGCTCCCCAATACTCAATGGTCCGCAGCCGCCTCTCCTCCTTTCTTCCCCTTCACCGTCCTCGGTCTCTCGCATCTTGCGTACCTGCGTGCCCTGGTGTCGTCTCCAATATTGGATATGAGGCCGATCGGATTCGGCGACCGGTCAGACCCCCTAGTGGCGGAGGGTGACATCGCCTCACCGGCCCTGCTGTCCCGCTTGCAACCTCCTCCGCCGCTTGGCGGATATTCTACGGAGTAGTTCGTAGTAGAAACCGCTGTTTCGAAGCTTACCACACTATCTTTTTACTCGCCCTCCAGAGATGAGGGGAATTTCTTGCTCCCCTCTTCGAATGGCTGCGGTCAGACATTGTGACGAGTCCGTGGGCACTGCACGCGGGATGCGGGGAAGACCTCCGAATAGAGAGAAGGGGGGTTTCTTCGCTACCCCTATTCTCGCGTCAGCCCGTGAAGCCCCCTTACGTGTCGCCAAAAAGGGGGCCGACGATGCGGCTGGTACCCGTCTTACCGCCTTAGCGCTGTAGCATCCACTTCACGAAGCTACCGGCAGTGAAGCTGTGTTGTCCAATGCTCTGCGCCGGCGCGCCGGTCTGCTAAACACCGCCGTTGCCCGTTAATGCAAGGTCTGCAGCGGAGGGTTGCAGTCTCATTTCTGACTTCTCGCTCCTCCCCTGGGATTCCGCAGGATCATCTGTGCGACCCGGACCCGGACGTGCTGCTCCAACGGCTCGCGCCTTGCAGCTCCAATATTTGAAGAATACGGAGCGCAGGTGATGCGTCTTCCTGCGTCCCAGCCACCCCGGGCCCCCTCCCGCTGTGGCCAAGTCGAGGGGAAAGAAGGTCCGTGATCTGGAGGCCGCGTGTGACGATGCGATGCCTCGCAAGTCCCACCCGCATTCCGTCACCCGCCTGGCCTGGTTGGCTGGTCACGACTGCTTTCTAGTACTTTCTAGCACGGACCATTGGAGAGGATAGATGGCGAAGCTTTGTCATTCTGATACTGCCGAGAACGAGATTGCGATTCGCGTCACGATCGGCCCGTAAGCTTACGGGGCTGTGGGGGCGCAGAAAGCCCCGATCTCACCGCTGCACTGCGACCCCTGGAGCCCCGCCAAGGGGTCCGGGCGGGCCTCGACGGGCAACTGCCGGGAATCCCGGGGCCCGGCCTCCTCCTCCGGTGTTTCTGGTCCTCCTCCTAGACCGCTGCGGGATGCTGGGATGGCACAAGTGGTTCACACACAACTTGCAGCAGGGGCCTTGGGCGGACCTGGAGTCCATGGTCGAAACATACATCTCCTTCCAGGAAAGCGTCAACGGTGATCTTCCCTAGCCTGGGTAGACCGTATTCTACGAATGCTACCCTTGCAAAACAGTCCCTTGTCTAGCTTCGTGTTTCTTCGATGACGAATAGAGTGAGAGACGTGAAAACTCCCGATGTCGATAACCGATCTTTCTTTACTTGTGATAACTCGATCCTGTAAGACTCCCCCCCTCTCCCGGAACCATCAATGTAAGTATATCTTTATCTTTCTTCGAGGAGACAGCCCCCTTGTTGTTGTTGGCCGCTGCAGACACCAAAATCAAACTCAACCTGGGGGAGTGGTTGCCCACATAACCTTAATTTGTAGGTAGTATGGGTATCTGATGAGATGGTGCCGCGGTAACAACGGGTGGTGCGAGGCACCTGTTATCCAGCTTGGTTCCTGCACTATCCCACACTGTAAGAGCCACCGCCGGTGAAGGCACATTGTGCGGCGATACCCCGTCGGGTCAATCCCCACAGATGTCAACCAGAGCAAGGTTTTAGAGTAGCCCGTACCCTCCGCGGGCGAAATTTTTGCTGGTCCCTCTGTCTCCCTAATTACGTTTCCCCTTCCTTGCTCTCCTATCCGGGCAATGGAGGCCGCTTTGCTATATGGAAAAGGAGGATCTTCGGCAGCTCGAGCCAGAACGTTTCCACCCCAAACCGGCCCTGTGATGGTCGACCTGCGGTGACAGTGTACCTGCATCCCTAGACGTGAAGTGATAAGAGGCCGTCGTCGGCAGCAGTAGAATAATAAGATACTGACGCGGAAGGTCATCACAAAGCAATGTTTCCAAAGCGACCGTCTTGTGCGTTTATTACTGGTATCGGGGAATGAGGCATAGAAGCTTCCTATATCCAGATCCTTCTCCAAAAGAAGCAGTGGGTGAGCGAGCCACGTGTATACGCATTGTACGGATTACGGCATGCAGTCGACTTGTAAACTAGTGGTGTCCCTGGAGAAGAGGGACCCAAAGGACAGCGGAAGCCAGAAATTGTGGTCGCGATAGGGACGGCAAGATACGTTTGGATACCTAACCAACTTGGAGAGGGTATCACTTGTAGCAAAGGCCAAGATATCGTCTTTATGCCATTTTGTGGTATCTATGAAGGATATCTCTTCTTCCTCTGCATTGCGAAATATTGTATTGTGCATGGACGCGGAAACCCAAAAGCAAGCCGTCATGGCGGTTATGGCTCATCTAATCCAGATCTCTATCTCCCTCCATCTCGAAAGAAAGATGCATCATATCTCTTCTGTCGTTCCCTGGCAAAACTATGACGCAGAGCCAAGGCCTCTCTCATCTATTACCGCCAAAATGCAGAAGGGGGCAACCATCTTGTGGCCATGCACGTATCGAGAAATGCCTCGCCACTGCACCTTAGTGAGGACCGCAATGCCATCTAGATTCCTGCATAGCAGGAGAAATGCATGCCCTTGAGAGATGCCGACGCAAAAGAAGAAGCAGAGTCTCTCGAATTGGGTATCCGCGAAGTAAAGGCAGAAGACAAAAAGCATCCTGAAAGGAGGCATCTTCCAACGCCACTGCAAGGGGTATCTCGGCCGAAAATGCATTCCGAACGCCTCACTTTCCCTTGTCTTCGCTCTGGACTCCTATCCATAGAGCTGAGGAGGCTGTGCCACACACTTGTGGCATGATAGGAAAGCGCTCGACGAGCGTATCAAGCTGCCCGGACAGCATCGATGATGGTATATTCGAAGGTCGTCTTCCTCTCGACACATTCCTGGACGCACAATGGGTCCTCCCACCAGAACTTTCCGCCAGTGAGATGCCTTCCCCAGACGTCTCTCCAAAGCATGCGTCCCACCGTGTCTTGAAGTGCAGTCAAGACACGGTCCTCTTTCCGTTCTCCGTTTTGGTCGAGACCGGGTCTCTCATCGGCAGGGAGCTCCTGCTCGTCCGTGACGGCCATAAATCTAGCCTTTCTGACGACACTCCCATCGGCCAGCAGGCCAGCATTCCGCAACCATCTCGTGATTTGCGTGTTGGGAGTCTTGCAGAGCCATTTCTCATCCGTGTTCATGACTAGGTACTCTTCAAGCCAGTCCCTGGTGTAGTCTCCTATGGTGCTGCTAAGGGGCAGGGGGTCGATGATAATTAGATGCAACAATCCTCCGGGGACTAGACCTTCGGCGATCTTTTCAATGACTTTGAAGATGTTGAACCAGGGAATCAGCGCTGGCAGTGACAGACAGTAAACGGAAGAGAAAGACTGTGCCGCCAGTGACACTGCCATGCTCGAGACGCTGGGCACGGAGACGGGCTCGACATTGGGATATGCATCCATCGTTAAAGGGTTTGGGGACATGTGATGTACCAAAAGGTCGTGATGCACTGTGGCGATGAATGAAGTAGTCCCTAGGGAAATTAATTGGTTAGTTAGCTAGACCAAGCGCCAAGAAGCCTGGCAGCGATTCCTTACCATGAGTCTCGAACAGAGCTAAGATCTTGTCAATTTTCGAGTTCTTTTTTGGCGAAGAACTGCCACTGGTTACGACTTCAACTTCGAATGTCGGGATGACGTTGTAAATCGCCCACAACATCCAACGCCTCTGCTCCATCTGGACGGACTCCTGGAATTCTCCGTCGGTATTCTTGGCATTCCGATCTTGGAGACGGAAGAGGACCATCTCAGGGTCCGATTGAGCCATCTTCTCGATCTCGCGCTGCATGACGAGCATGTCCAAATACGTGGCGTTGTCGTCTTCATTGTCCATGGGGCCAAACATGTCATCGACCTCTGCAAGAGTCTCTTCGTCATCCTCTTCCTCCTCGTTTTCCTCATGCTCGGCTCCAATGAGCTCGAGCAGAACGTCGGCTTCCGGGGGAGTCGTGTCATCTTCGCCATCCGCTTGTCCCTCCTTGTCCTCCGCCTCCGGGTCCTCGTCCTCCTCAGCGACTTCCGGTAGCTTTCCACGAATTGGTAACAAAGTCTGAGGCGGGTTATAGCCCCAATCATCAAGCGCCTTCCAGGAATTCGGGTCACTCGCGTTCAGTGCCGCCAGCTGTGATTGCGGCCGCGGAGGATTGAGCTTGTACTTCTCGGGGTTGAGGAAGAAAGGAATCGGTGAAGTATTCGCCATTATGGTAGGCTTCGGCACCGGACGAGTCCTGAAGAAGAATGAGCAATTACCATAATATCCCGAGAATGGGCCAATACTTACGCTGATTTTGTTTGGCCTGCGGTTATGGTGGTTTCTGAACCCAAGCGCTCAGCTCCAGCACGAGGTGACGACTCGACTCTGACCTCGACTGTTTTGACAATTTGCAAGGTTGAAGGTGAGGTGCCAGAAAAAGCTGAAGGCGCTACACAGTAGGTATCGCAAGGAGGACCACTAATCGCAGATGTTGATGTTGCTGCCAAGGGGTGGGGAGTTGCGTCCACTAGGGTTGAGGGGCCTGGAAAAGGTAGGTGAGTTGAGGCGCGGTGTGGAGATGGCCTGGTGAGTTCTGGAGGCTCCTCTTACCTCTCAGTGGCGGGCGGCTCGAGGACGTATCCCTAGGCTCGACGGAAGGTCCCAGTAGACAGTGACTGACCGTACCCTCGTTAAGATTCGACGGATCCCCAACAGAAGACAATGAGAGCCGTGCCGGCACAGTCGGATCTGAAGCGCGATTCTGGTTTGGCTGGGAGCTTGAGGTATCGGACGTTGTGTTGTCGCCTGTATTTGCTCTACCCCCCGAGGACGTGTTGCTCCTTCTGTTGAAGAGGCCCCTGGTAGCCGAGGAATCGGAGCCTCCTGTGGAGGTGGACATCCTAATAGTCGGCCCTCCATTCCTGCTTCTTGTGCTTGCCGTTCCTCTTGGGCCATCCTGGCACGTTGTCACGTCCTCTGCGTCCGGGTCGGTCCAGTTGATATCAAACATCGTACCGCTAGGTTTCCCCTGGTGACAAGGTATGCTAATAGGGGTATTCGTTGTGCACCACCAACTGCACGCCAGATCTTCAGGTCAAGGCCCGCACAAGCTCATAGGATGCAATAGAGAGGCCAATACTGGGGATCTTGCAGGGAGTACCGCGAGAAGCGAACGGGAGCTGTGTAACTAATGGACTTGGCCGAGGTGGTGCACAAGCAAGAGGTCCAAAGATGCAGGGACGTAGGTGTGCGGTGGTTGGGGCTGTAGGGTAGGGACGACTGAACCATAGCCGAAGCCCGTGGGGGGCAGCGACGACTGAGGCTGCGACCAGAACGGGTCACCCCGAAGGTGGGCTCAAAGTGAAGGAGCGATCAGATGAACCGAGGTGAAGAGGATGACGTAACTTGACCTCAAAGGATGTCGGCAAGGGGGAAGGCACGTCTAGCAGGAGAAAGACACCCAAAGGCGAAGGAACGAGGTGAAGTGAAGTGAATGGAGAAAGCACATTGATGGTGACTGAGGACTGACAGGGCAGCGACGACCGTGCTGGCAACGCCGCTCTAGATCTCCATCCTTGGCTTCTCTAAAGGTCGAGGAATGTCGCACCAACTGCAGAAACCCGATATGCGAGTACCTACTGCGGTACCTTATGTCGTTGGAGAGAATGGAGCGTATAGACGCCGCTTGCGATCGAAGTCGGTGGTGTCTGGGACGGCGACGTGGTTCCCGTTTGCGCCAACACGGGATGAGAGAAAATCATTCTTGCCGTGCATGCCAATATAGTTGTGTGGGAAAGGCCGAACCGGAAGATTTGATGCCTTATCATCTTGGAGTGCCTGCTCTCGGTGAATCATCGGCTGAAGTCTTGAAAATATCAAGGCGAGACTCCCGTCAGGGGCAAGTGCACACATTCACAACAATGGCAGCGACGTTGGAGTCCGTACCGACCCTTCGTTCCTTCGCAATACAGAACCCAACAATGAGACCATGAAAGCACCACCGAATTAACCCTGAGCCCAGCTTCGCGACTCCTTTTCTGAATATCCCGACCTACCTAAGCTTCGACGTAAAGGGGCAACCTGCGCAACAATGAGGCTTTGGCTTTAGCTGCACAACATCCCTAGCTGAAGGCAGCTTCGCTTCCAGAATGCCGGAGCCGCTGCTGATTGGACCGAAGTAGAAGAAATCGGCAAATCATTCCCCAATCACCTGGACCACGGGGGGGGACATGCCTATAATATGTCCTCATAAGGGGCTTGCAGCGGCCATTGCTTGACGGTAGTACGAACTACTTCCAAGATTATTGTAATAGACACCGTCTAGGCAAATGGTGATCTATAATACGTTCCTGTATGCAGACGGCAACCCCGTTCTTCAGGTAATCAGCCAGAAGTTGGGGAAACTGGATCGTCTATCGTGAGCTCTATTAAAATCTTTTGTAAATCGCTGAATAGGACCCAGTCGTTTGAACGGAGAAGACGCATAGGCAGAGGCTTGTCATCACGCTCTTGTTGGACCTTACTCTAGAAGTGGCAGCCGGTATTCTGTTTCCGAGGCGGTCAGGAAAGAAGTGGTTTGTGTCACAACCGACAGTCGATGTCGACAACCCCAACAGCCTGGCCCTGGAAGTCATTCCCCCACGTGTCGGATCACGTGGGTGAAGCACGGCTTCGCTTGGCCATTTATATCAAGCTTCTTTTCCTTCTTCCTCCTTTTCCTCTTTACTCCTTGCCAGAGAACAACGTCAGCCTTGTAGGAGGGGCCCCTATTTGCACATAGCCATTTGGCTGCAAGCAACCAGTCAGAAAGCGGCACGTACGGATATATTTCCGAATCCCTACGCAACTGGGCCAATTCAGTCGTGCTCAGCACTTGGTCCGCTGACGGGCCATCTACCCCAAAGACATTAGCTGTATCTCTCGTCCTGGATAAAGCAAAGCCTACCCGGAGTCGGGATAGGTGGCGAACTAGAGAAAGATTCAAAAGGAAACGCGGAGCTGCTGGGAATTCAAGCGACGCAAACTCAAATGTATCTTCAGCTCAGCGGACGGAGCAGTTGATCATCAAAGTCGGTGGTGATGTATGAGCCCGCTATTGCGAAATGAGAAGCGTGGACACTGCGAAACCCTATCGGGCGCACTTGTTTCCGTTTAACCTGTCCCTGCACCTCTACCAACGCAAACTTGTCCTGGCCACTACTATGACGCCCTTGAAGCTCAGAGCCTCGATTTTTTTTTAAGAAAAAAACAGGCTGGAAACAGATACAGGTGCTGGGCCAGGCAAATTCTCTGGTCTGTCTTGCCCTTGCGCAGATACAGGCATGATATTCAGCTCACATAAGCCCGAGGTCAAGCGGCCATTCTCCCTTAATAACACTGGCCGTGCCTTGTAATACTCTCCGTTAAGAAGCCCTGCAATCGTTGGGCAGTTTCCTGCACTTACTCGAGCCTCATATACATTCAGGGCTGATTGTTAAGCACATTCTTCGGCAGGCTGTGTTCATCCAACATCTCCATCCTGAGACTCATGAGATAGGAGGTCTTTCAGAATCTCTACGAGCGACCCAGAAGCTGCTGGTGGGCATGGCTGTCAGTCATGTCATGACAAACTACAACGTCCTTGGGACTATTGAGGGCTTGCATATGTCATACTGAAGAGCGTGTGCCTGGACAACGGTGGCAACCTCCTCAAAAGCTGGGTAGTCATGCGGAGGGAGGGCCATAGTCGTTGCGTAGTTGATGAGACTCCTTTCCCCCAACACTCGATGACAGCAATACGAGCAGTTCGACCTTGCGACCAGAGTGTATTCCCATTTCATGTGGTATCGAATCATCTTCCAAGACCGCTGACTGCAGTAAATCTTGTCTTAAAAGTATCATCCTTGAAATCATCCGAGTTTAAGATGAACTGCTAGGAACTCTCGCCTTTTATGATAGCTACAAAGGCTTGAGAGATATTATAGCCGGTGAGTGGGGGTGGCCGGTAAGTAGGTGACTTACCTTCTCAGTTTCCCCATTCCTAGCCAGCCGATCACATTGCCTCGGGGATTCACCTACGTACGCCCTGATTGCTTGGCACTCCTATTAGGATTTTGAGATAAGGTGTTTCGAGCTAGTCATGCGGTGCAATCAACTTCAACTCCATCTGGTTTAACCTTAAAGAACTAAGATAAGCAGGACTTGCTGTTATACGGTAAATACCCGGAAATAAAAATGGCAGTTGTCCCCAACTACTACCAAGTCAGTCACGTAACCTACCGGTTGTGGCCAGGACGCAGCGGACGAAACAGATAGCCCGTATCTGTAGGCACACAGGCGGCGCATCCCCCACCTTCGAAAGAAAGATAAATAATACGATGTCGTCACACTGTGACCCTCTGTGCTTACGGATCGGGGCCCTGATCTCCACGGCAGACGGTTGAAGCTTGGCAGTCGTCCAACTTCACCAAGTCCTTTGTTCTCAAGACCAGCCATACAGTGCCCTATCTGACGTGCTACGTTGCTCGGCTACAATGGCCTTTACGGAGCTGCTCGTGAAATACTCTGCAGGGATCCCGTTGCCGTACATTGCGGGAGCGGTGGCCCTGATCGTGCTTGTGGCAAGTCCCGCTGGGCTAGAAATTCAAAATGTTCCTGGGCACTAACAAGCTACGCAGCTTTTCTATGCCATTCCCTATCTCAGTGACAATCTACGTCTAAACGGATATCCAGGACCTGTGCTTGCTCGGTTTTCGCACTTTTGGTCGCTCTACTGGTCCAGGTACGCCGTCACCCATACGAGGATGCCTCTTAGTGTTAACACTACCGCAAAGGAAGCACCAGCTATCTTATACGATTTATGACCTTCACAAGAAACACGGCGATTTTGTTCGCCTGTCGCCCGACCATGTGAGCGTCGCTCACCCTGATAGTATCAGAGTATATGGCCATGAATCATTTGTCAAGGTAGACAAGCGGAGCTAACGTGGCGTAGGACGTGCTAGGGCATGGAAACGGCTTCCTCAAGTCCGATTTCTACTATGCCTTCGACAACATCGAGCACAACATATTTACCACGCGTGACCGGTCAGCTCACGGTCGCAAGCGCAAGTATGTGGCCCACATGTTCAGTCCGAAGGCCATGGTTCAATTCGAGCCCTATATAACTAATGCGCTCGGCACTTTGGGCCGGCAAATGGAGAGCTTGATTGATACCGGCCGTGCAGGGGATTATGTTGCCCTCAACGTAGTTGACGCTGAAGTACTGGCTCGTACTAAGAAGGGTGAGGCCGGCATTGACGCAGTCATGTGGTCAGCTTTCCTGGCCTTCGACATCATTGGAGATTTGGTAAGTGTGGTATTCTGTCACCTTTGCCTTTAGGTTATAAGGCAGAACAATAGCGAACACGGCTCATCATCACTACCATAGGCGTTCGGCGAACCTTTCGGCTTCACCGCGCGTGGCTGGGATAGCAAAGGCGGCATCAAAAAGCTTCGAGATCGTGGCGAGTGGTCTGCTACAGTGGGCCAGATGCCTTGGATCAAGAGTTCGTCATCCTTAATTGTCTTAATATGATACGACCACCACCGCAGGAGCTGACATGTCCTCCAGCCTGGACTCCTTACTTCTTCTTCGACAGCTTCTTTACCACTGGTCTCCGTGCCGCCCGGGGTCTTGCTACCATTGGGATTGCGGCGGTAGAGAAGCGCAAAGCGGCCGATGTCGACCCGAACCGCAAAGATATTCTGTATTATCTGCTTCGCGCCAAGGATCCTGATACCGGCGGCGAGCTGCCCGACAGCGAGGTCAAAGCAGAGGCGTTGACACAGCTGATTGCCGGGAGCGACACTACCGGAAACACAATCACGCACCTCATCGACATGCTTCTTCGTCATCCGGAGAAGTATAGGAAGCTCCAGGCCGAGTTGGACAACGCTTATCCTGCACCACTCCCTGGCGATCACGTTGCCATGTTCGTCGACTGCAAGGACCTTCCATACACCCAAGCTGTCATATACGAGACTTTACGCCTCCGCACTACGGTGTCCCTCGGTCTCCCAAGTGTTGTTCCTGAAGGGGGTGCCACGGTATGCGGCAGGCACTTCAAAGCTGGCACTGTTCTCTCTACTCCCACTTACACTACGCACCGTGACCCCCGGGTCTGGGGCCCGGATTCTCTAGAGTTCAAGCCCGAGCGATGGTTAGGTGACAAATCTGGAGAGCTTGAAGCGAGTTTTCTGGGGTTTTCCTATGGCCCTCGTGCTTGTATTGGCCGGAACGTAGCCTTCATGGAACTGAAGAAGACCGTCGCCACGATCTTCCGTCGCTTCGAATATCGCCACGTCTATCCTGAGAAGGACAGTTATATTCGCGAAGGATTTCATCTCAAGTGTCAAGAACTGCTCGTTTTTGTCTCGAGGAGAAAATAGTAGGATATGGTGCTAAAGAATATTGTTGAGAACCAGAGGTCAGGCACGTCCTCGGTTCAGCTGTAAGGGGTTGAGCCCATACGGTGGCCAGGCCTGAGCCAGTCACAACGGGCTTGAGCTCGTGGCCCTAAGGTTTACGGGCCACAATTGGGCCTACCGTGACTACCTACACATGGCCGCGCACCGATTGATCAATATTCGATGAGGAAACTGGAGCTTAGCTGTCACCTACTCACCACGCTGCTCGTACCCTTTCCTCGCACTTGGGAGTATATGACTCCTTACACAACAAGCCTACGTCAACCTGACTACAGCTCAAGTTCAAAGCAGAAGCCACTCTGTAACTCAAAAAAAGGGAAATTCTCAAGGTCCTCATTAACGTGTCATGCTTAGCTGCTATTTTCTATTTATCTCCCCTGATTATACATACCTCTTCTCCTGGCCCTGTCCCTTCATCCATGGCCTGGCTTGCCAGTCTTCCTCTCCTTCACATCCACACGACCGATTACCCGCCTCACATACAGATTCATCACCTTATGTGAGCATCGAGCCTCAGTTCTGACCCCTGCTTGCCATTCCGTGACACATCAGCCGTAGTTGTGTGTTTGACATGATTAGCCTACCTACTTCCACACTGGCCGCGTTTGGTGTACAGCACAATGCAGCGGTAGGCTCAGTCCGGAAGGGTACTACTTAGTGCTGCGGGGCCTGGAAAAAAGTTCCCACACTATGAGTCCTATAACTAAGGCCTCATTCATACCTACCTAACCTCACATCTCCACATTGATAAAGGGTACATACCCTTATCGCATTATAAGTAGCCTACCTGCTCTGTAGGTACCTATTTAAGCGTGCCGTCCATTCGTAGACAAGAGACTTAAGGACACCACGCCGATAGAATGGCAACTGGACCAGTCTTCTGAATCATGGTATAACCGCTCACCTCCCAAGGTGTCTATTATTGGCACTATGGTCTTGTCACTCTCGAACCCAACCGACTACCCGGCCCTCTCGGCCCCCAAATATACATGTTCCCTGCCAGAGAGCTACGAATTCGGCACCCTCTTCCACCTGCACGAGGTCGTGAAATGTAACGACGTCCCAGCCATCCAAGAGTTCGCTCGCCTGAACCCCAATCTTCTCACCTGGGAAGACTCGGGATGCATCTTATCGCCACCTATGGTGAAAGCAGCTGAGCTGGGCCACAACGAAGTCCTCAGAGCCCTCCTCGATTATCGAGACACTCTATCCCCAGAGCAGCTCATCGGCCCTGAGTACGAGCTTGGTGAGCGCCGGGGCTGGGGAACACCTCTAACTTCTGCATGCGCCTATGCCCGCTTGAGCACCGTGCAGCTCCTCCTTGACCGGTTGCCCCAAACGGACATAGAAGAGCGAGACAATCGGGGCTTCACGCCGCTTTTGGCCGCTGCATGGGGCTCCGAGGGCGATACAGGCCAACACGAGAAGATTATCCGGCAGCTCCTGGACTGCGGAGCTGATGCAAGGGCCACACGCCAAGTATTCAGGTGGGACGAAGATGAAGATGATCTGGTAGAGTTCCCCAGGGGCAACGGGCACAGCGCTGACCCTCGCCCTGGTAGCCGCGGGGCCCAGCATCATCAAGTTACTCGTCGAAGCAAGTGCCGACGTCCACGCGGGAGAAAGACATTCCCACGCCCGTGGCGAGACATATATGACCCCGCTAGCCATTGGCGCCCTGCACCACAATGTTGCCGGAGTGAAGGCTCTCCTTGGACTTGGCGCTGAATCCGACCTCGCAAAGGCAGATGGTATGGGCATGCTGCCGCTGCACGCTGCGGTTATCGGACGCTCAACGAACATTCGGCAATGGAGGGGATCGGACATCACACGTGGTGCCATTGAGATCATCAAAATTCTCACTGCCGATGAATCAATCCGCGAGACGATCAATAGGACAGACAACGCGGGCAACACACCTCTCCACCTCGCGTCACACTTCGACCGTCTCCCACTTGTGCGGGCTCTCCTCGATCGCGGCGCTGACCCAAGTGTACCTACTCCAGGGGTCGCAGTGTACTTCACGCGCTCTATGCCACTGTGTCCAGCGAGGCCATTCATCCCGGAATAGAGACTGAGTTTGAGAGGCAAGGTGTTAACGTAGAGGCTCTTATTCGTGACCTACTGCGGCCGTCACCTCTCTCAACTACCAGCAAGGTTATCCAAAACGGACTGGACCAGTCCTCGCCGCCAGCTCTCTCCTCGCCCTCTCCACCGCTGCATTGATTGAACTGGGGGCACGAGTAGACGCCTGCAACAATGCCGGCGAGACGCCCTTGCACCTTGCAGCACGAACTCCGCCGCCTGACGACGAGTACACAACCCCAGACATCATTGCTGAGCAAAACTACATAATAGCTCTTCTTATCAACGTGGGAAGATCACTAGACACCCCAAACGCCGCCGGCGAGCCACCACACACCATCCTAGAGCGCAGCCAGGCGCAACGGCTCTGGCAGTGGCAAGGGATCCAAGAGCGAAGCTCAGCGTTACATCCTTACCACTCTAGCCAAGCGCACACGTAGCAGGTAGCTCATTAGATTAAAAAATACTTTAACTGTATCCGTAAGCTTACATTACGGCAACGTCGGTCTCATTAACAATGAGGAAGCGAGGTGTCCGCTCATTGTCCACTTCCCACCTGGCTGTATATTAATTAAGGTGAGCGTACAGGTTGGTTCTATTTGCTTATAAGAAGTGTAGACTTATTAGCTGAACAGGGAGGCGGTGATATCGTGCCTATTGGAAAGGATCGTGAGTCCCTTGCAGGCTCATCGAGACTTCGTTTGGACTGCTGCAAAGTCACATGGACAGTAGTTAGACTGCTATCACACTGAGCCCATACATCCCCGCGGCAAACAGAATTGCGTTGCAGAACTACCCATGAATTCCGTTCGCTGCTCTTAAATCAGGGCTGGTCAACAACCAATTCCTCGAAATGATCTGTACCAGTCTGTTGATGATTTCGCGCAAAAGGTTGAGGTTCACAGATGACTTCTTCCGGTTACTCGAAATTATGGAGCGAGAAGAAATCCTCTAAGTAAGGATGGCACACCATCATCTAGGCACGCAAATTTCCAATCGTTGGATGTACAGAAACACGTTGCCACCAACATCCACCTCGCCATCTCTAGGTCCGTGCAAGAGCGACTAGGAGAATCGTGGCTTTGGAGACATTGCTGTCTAAGTTGAAGTTACAGATTAATGACTCGGTGATTTCGTTGGGACAAGGATCATTTTTCTTTCCTTTTTCCTTTTTCCTTGGCATCTGAGGCTTTGCTCCGGGACTGAGGCACCGGGAAGCAGAGGATTTTCAACGGCAAGGACAGCGTCGGCACGGGCCGTTCTTTCCACTGACTGGCTCCACAAAAGATATTCTAGATTAGGGAGTGGACCGCAGTCAAAGGCTATCCATTAAAGGACTAGCGCAAAAGTTCATCGCTAACCTCGTGACTTTGCGGTCAACGTCAATCGACTTGAAGCCCTAGGTACCTCCTACATACCTACCTACCTACCTACCTCCCTTACCAACTCAACATGCCCGGCTCAAAATTTCAAATGTTTTGATGGCTATTGATTGTTCTTAACGCCATATCGACTAATATGAGGATGTGTGATAGGAGGGAGGTTCCTTTATCTCTGAGGTTATTTCACTTCGCTACGTTCTGTTGGAATTACCCATTCCTATTGGATGCCTGTATTGAAGGCCTCGAGGATTGATTTATTATGCGGGAACCCAACAGGTGGGTAACCCTACCTGGAGTAGCACATACGGCTACTTGCTGCTATCTGCTCTATTACAGGGGGGGATGTATTCCCAGCCGCCTCGCACACTTCAGCACTGCAAGTGAGCATCAGCCTAGCCAAGCCACCTTGACCTTGCTTCACCACCACCTACAGGAAAGATACCCGGGAGACGGACTTTCAACGTCCCAAGACTTGCATTCGTGCCTATAGCTTGATCTCCGCACTTGGCAGGATCTCCCGCTTATTCTACGTCATGCAGCTATCCCGTTGCACAAGTACCAACCAACCTCGGCCTACTGCGGACCGTTGCGCCAACCCGGACGGGTCCCGGCTTCTGAGAGGTCGAACAGCATAAAAATGGCTGCATCTGCCATTGGGTGTCGTCTGCTGTTCGGTGCAGATGACCGGACTACCTGCAGCCAAGCTCGCCGAGGATTGAGGACGTCGCCAGTCATCCAAGGTGCCAGACGTAAGGACAATATGAGCCGACAGTCGTGCACTCCACAACTCTCACTGATTCTGACAAGTCGTTCTTTTATAATGCCGACCATGAAGAGCCCTCTGCAATGCTAGCCTAGCCGACGAAGGCAGCAGGCGTCACAGTGACTGGGTGAAGAGGCGCGAAGACGCCACACGGTAGGTACACTGCAGAACTGAGGCGAGAGACACTTGTCTCAATACTTGACTCAATCTATATATAGTTTTGGTGCCACGAGTCAGTACAGTGTACGAGGTTGTGTCGCTCTCACCTTTCTCCTCCTTCCCCCCATTCCACCAAGTCTTTTAGGTCTCGAAATACTCGGGGCACCAGTTGTGTCGTCGATGTGTCCGCGTACACAAGGAGGACGAGAGATAAATATAACGGAATCAAGCTCCCGGACCAGGCAGTATATGGCCAATGCAAAGATAAGTAGCATTTTCGAGCATAAATGAGCCTCTCCCGCTTTTCCGCCCCGAAGCCAACACCCCTTGAGTTTGCTAGTTGGTCGACGTACTTCGCTGCGTCTGTCCACTGTTTCACGGCTTGGTCGTAGTATGCTTCGCCTCGCCTGCTGGACCGACTATCGCATTCAACGGTAGATGATCTCAGTCATTCCACCTTTTTCGTACGAAGGCTGTTTTGATGCTGGAAATGGAACTTCGCTATATCTCTTCTTTGCCTCATCGGTCTTGCCAGTGGAGTCGCTCGCAAGTAGGAAGTTGCGAAGCTCTGTTATGATGTGGAGACTTTGTTTTCGTCTGATGTTATCCAACACCTCGCGTTGCTGAAGACAGCTGTTTATTTTCTCACAGAACATGCTTGCCGAATCGGCGAGCTTCTTTCTCCAAGAGTTCGAAAAGGAAGCATCGTCCTCCTCCACTCCCTTCTGCTTCTCACCACTCTCGGAGATAGGTTCGCTTTGGAGGCTGTTTTTGCAATCGGCAGACCAGGCTCGTCCCCTCCTCAGTCCAGATTCTAGGATCTTCCTGTTAGATCAAGCATCAGCCCCTGAGAGAGGCTTTCAAGAAGCTTACCTCGACCATCAACGGTCTCCTCACCTCTGGCGCACAGGAAGGCAACCTCCTTGCCATATCTTTGTCCTGTAGTCAACTTGACATCTTTTAATCGTTCCTGATTGAAGGGGGAGAGCATCAGGCCAAGGTGAGAAACTCTTGAACATCGGTTAACTGTCAAGCTGCTGTCAGACTCTTACTTTTCACCTCACCGATCACATCGACGTCGTTCTTTGCCTGAGGCCCTCACCTTCTTGTTTACGTCGCGTCACCTTGTCCTAGCTCGCTCCCCTCCATTCACCCCAAAGACCCGACGCGGCTTTCTTCCCATCTCGACTGCTTTCGTCTGCAACCGTTCCTCCCCCAAACGTCCTTCCTTCAAAACGTCCCTTCTTGTCTCCCATTCCCAATCCTCCAAACCCACAATCCTTCATTCCCAAGTCCTCATCTTCCAGTCGTCGCTTCCCATAATCTCGTCTTGCAATCCTTCACTCTCGAATTCTTGTCGTCCAAAGTGTTCATCCTCTAAGCCTCAACCTCCAGGTTGTGCCTTCCAAGCATCGCCATTGAAACATCGTCCTTCGAGTATCACAAGTCAAGCACCGCGCGTTAACGTCTATCATTAAAGCTTCGTCCTTCAACCGTTGTCGGGCACTCTCTCTTCCTTCAACGTCTATCTCTCACCGTCGCCTTCATTCAATGTCCAGTCACACTCTTTAAAGATACCACGGACTCATCCTTCCAGCAAGATGGAGTCCATGGAGATCGATGACGGAATTCCTAAGCCGTCTAAATTCTCGGCCGCTTGGAATGCCATAGGCTGGTACATTCGCAGCTTCCGGAATGACATTGATAACAAACTAAATCAGTCAACTTTTGGTCGTCTCTTTCGTCTCAGAGGATGTGGCCATGTAAGTACTCGTTCACCTCACTTGGACTTGCACATATCTCACTCTATCTGTGCTGCGTGTCGTCTCAACATCTTCGTATGATTGTCAAGACCGATTCATATTGACATCAATGCTACAGCCCAAGGAAATCGAGAGAGCCAACTTCACCACTGAAGTCAGTGCTGGACTCACAACCTTTGCAACAATGGCCTATATAATCGCCGTCAACGTGAGTTCCTAATATTTAGGACTCCGTTCTTCAATCATTAATGCCTTACAGGCGGACATCCTCCAAGCCACTGGCGGAACCTGTGTCTGTATCAATCCCCAAGGCACTGGTCGAGTCTGTGACAACGAGGCCGAATATGTGCAGTGCCAGAGCGGTATGTGTCAAATGGCTACGTCCTTAGCGATGATCAACACAACTTACACGTGCGACAGAGCTTAAACGCGACTTGGTCACGGCAACTGCAGCAATCTCTGGTCTGGCTACTATCTCGTTCGGTCTTTTCACTAATCTTCCTGTTGCTCTGGCGTAGGTGATGCCTTCCACTTCATAGATTCATGATGTTAACCAACTATAGTCCTGGAATGGGTCTCAACGCTTACTTCACCTACCAGGTGGTCGGATATCGTGGCGGAGGCCCAGTCCCTTACGATATGGCGCTTACTGCGGTCTTCGTCGAGGGTTTCATCTTCGTCTTTCTGGCCTTGACTGGTTTGCGTCAGTGGCTAGTCAAAGCGATCCCCAATACTCTCAAGGTCGCTGGTGGCGTTGGTATTGGTCTCTTCCTCACTCTCATTGGCATGTCTTACGGCGCTGGGATTGGACTTGTCACCGGCAATGTCCAGACCCCCACGGCTCTCGGTGGCTGTCCAGAGGAATCGCTCGATCCCACGACCCAGGCTTGCAAGTATGACCTCTTGAGAAATCCCCGAGTAAGTTGTCCAGGGTTACATCCTCACTCTCTATGGGCATGAAAGACTGATAGCACTTCTTAGATGTGGCTTGGTATCTGCCTTGGTGGTCTGTTCCCAGCTCTCTTGATGTCCTATAGAATCAGGACCGGAATCCTTATTGGCATCCTGACCGTAGCGATTATCTCCTGGCCGTAAGTCAAGGCAGTTCACTCACTCGTCCATTAGTGACGACAACTAATCACTTGGCAGTCGCGACACGGATGTGACCTATTTCCCGCATACAGCCGAAGGAGACGACCGCTTTGCCTTCTTCAAGAAGGTGATCACCTTCCATCCTATCGAGCATGTCCTGGGCGCGCAGGATTGGAACATCACCAACGCAGGATCGCATTTCGCCCTGGCCTTCTTCACGTTCCTATACGTCGACATAGTGGACTGCACGGCGACTTTGTACTCCATGGCCAACTATTGCCGACCGGAGGAGACGGGCGGGGGCGTCTTTCCTCGATCGAAGGTTGCATACTGCATCGATGCGATTGGCATCAGCATTGGCTCCTTGATGGGCACCTCTCCCATCACCGCGTTCGTTGAGAGCGGTGCGGGCATTGCGCAGGGTGGCTGCACTGGACTGACTGCCGTAACCACCGGACTCTGCTTCCTGATCTCTCTATTCTTTGCCCCGATCATTGCATCGATTCCTCCCTGGGCAACTGGTCCAGCACTGATTCTGGTTAGTGTTTCCGCTTGACCGTAGATGCTCATGTCCCCGCTGACTTTGCTATAGGTCGGCTGCTTGATGTGCCGCCAGGTGGTCAAGGTCAACTGGAACTATTGGGGAGACGCGCTTCCGTCCTTCGTTACGATCGCCTTCATCCCGTTCAGCTACAGCGTCGCTTATGGCCTAATCGCGTCAGTATCCCGTACCCAGCTGCCATTCAAACGCTAACCAGCGCACAGAGGCATCTTCGTCTATACTGCCATGAATCTCCCTATTTGGGCCATCATGAAGCTCACCCGAGGACGGATCATGGCCGAGGATTACGGACGGAAACAGGCATGGCGATATGGCATGGGCTGGCGCACCTGGGTCCGCAACCTGCTCCGTCGCGTTCTCTTCTGGAGAAAGCGAGATGATTATAACGACGATTCACACAGTGGAGGGTTCTCCGTTAAGGACGGAGAGGGCCGCTACTCGCCTGATCGGCCTCTGCAGGCCCCTTCGTCTTCGGGAACCGATAGTGGCCAGTCTAGCACGGGCATCTCCACAGTGGACCACGAGCCTCGCGCCCACACATCGACTTTGACTGTGGTTCACGAGGCTCAAGTCATCCGGAGCTTCAAGTAAGCAGCCTGGCCGGAGGGTAATGTTGAGGGATGACTTGCGTATCCCCTTCACAGCACGCAGTGCCTCGCTAGTCTCCTGCTCTGGAGCATCTCGCGAATGACTTCAGGCAAAAGCCTGCACATCTGGACGAGATGGCATACTTCTTTCTTTCAACTTCATCAATGGCTAGACTCGAGGGCCTAAATCTGCTCGTCAGTTTGCAGTAGCATGCATCTGCGATACTGCGCGGCACAAGGAGGCTCCATGACTCCGAGGTCCTATTGCTGAGGTATTGTCCTTGCCCTGCAAAGGCGACACCTGCAATCTCGGTGATAGAAGCCACACCTTGTGTCCGCTTGCAATAATCGACATCTGCAGATCTAGCTATAGAGACGCAATAATCCCCCAGTCCTTCTGCAGTGCCGTTCTTGGCTTCAAGGATAAAGGCTGCAAACCTCGAGACGACATGAGCACACCTTGCGCCGACTTGCTATAATGGCCATTCTTGCGATAATGAACATCTCTGCCTTTCGACGCTATCCACCATAGATACTGCGATTCTAGAATTGCATGCAGAGGATACTCGTTCATCGGATTTCTTAGGCGAACGTAAGGATACGTGCTTTCATAACTGCAAAGACGGCGCAGGCTGCCCATTGAAAGGGTTCAAGATTCGTGATGCTTTCGGTTGGCAACGCTCTAGACTGACGCATGGAGACATAGGATCGGCTAGACAGTTGCACACAGCAGGTACATAGAATCTCTTGGCAGCCTTGTAGATAAAAAAAAGTTCTTTCTTTTCCTCATGGATTGCTGAAGCCTCGATGAAAGAAAGAAGTTGGCACGTAGTACACACCACGAGGCGGTACTCCGGCAAGTGCACGAACGGGTCCATACCCGACGCTATTAGAGGCCACGCCTTCTAAACAACTACAAGCCTCAACTCCTCATGATTGCCATTTGAGAATAGGGGCTCAGGGCGTCTCCGTCCTGTCCGCTAGCCAATCAGAAATTACAGTCTACAACCCGTTTTATGGATCCTGACAAATGAAGTCTACCTGGCTGGCCTTAACCGGCTGGTTCGAACTGACGGGCCTGTTGGCCTGTATCGGCCTTCTGGCCCTGACTGGCCCGTTCTGGTCCGTTGGCCTGTTCGGGCCCGTTTAACCTGACTGGTCCGTTCCGGCCTGTTGGCTTTGACCGGCCTAATTACTAGCTTGACCGGCCTGTTCCGACTTATTGGCCTACAACGGCCCGTGTTGGTCTGTTGGCCTTTACCGGCCTGTTGGGCCTGTACGGCCTGTACGGCTTGTATGACCTGTATTCACCTGTACGGCCTCTGTGTGGCTCGTGTGGCTTGTGTAGCCTATGTTGGGGGAAGGTTTTCAGTTAGAAGAATACTACCTGCCTTTTTTACTTACCTACCTTATTTGCCTGCCTGGGTCTCTTGGAAGATAAAGAGGAGCCTAAATTTCTCAACGACGAAAGAGGAGGAGACACATGCTTTTCGATCAATTGGTTCATTTCTTCACCAAGACAAGGAAGGAAATTCAAAAGCGGCTTGTCCCTACTTATACCTTAATGCCCTCTACGCCATTGATCGCTATGCTTCTGAACCCGTTCCGCCCATGCGAGGGTTCGCCAACCTTCCAAGAAGAGTATCGGGGCAACTACGTGCCAGAAGCTATCGACACAGGACACGGCCTTCAAATTGTGGCGCCAGATACTCCATACGTGGCGGCGGCGGGCCAAAACAAGTTATACTTCATCGATACGCGGTTCGATACCGAGACTGCAAGGCGCGTGAAGGAACAAATAGAGAGGGCATGTGTGCCGAGGCCGGAGGAGTACATCTCCATAGACGAGGTTTCCGGTACGGCGGAAGTGAAAAACTCTGCGACCAACGAAACGACATTCGTATTTGATCCCCCCTATGCCAGGGTGTTCTTTGCGAAAGGAATGAACAAGCGCAACCCGGAGCTTAGACTGTCCGAACATGAACCCGCCGGTGATTGGTTGGTGACCTACGACCTCCGGACTCTTCTGACGAAGAGGCAACTATCCTGCTCCGATTAGGGCTGTCGAAGCAATGGGGATTGCATACAGCAGACAAATGGCAACTGTCGGATCTGCCACCACTATAGGGTTGACGACGAGTGTGATCAACCACTGACCAACGCTGTCGGCATATGCCACCCGCTCTGCAGCAAGGCGTTCGATACACCAAAGGAAGAGGGAGAGACAGATGCGAGCTACTATCAACGGATGGACAAATTACACTGGTCGTAGAAGAACTATGGCGGATGTCGTATCGGAACGCTTGAGAAGAGAAGAAGAGAGAAGAAGAGGGAAGAGTTCGTAGCCTGCGGGAGGAGAAAGAAATATTTACATGCGTACGAATCCACTAGGGGGTCATCTCTATACGTTATCAAATAGCAGAGACGCATATCTTGGGATGAAACGATCGGTTTCGCACAGTTATTTCCACCTGAGTGATGCTATTTTGCTAAGGTTGCTCGTGCGGGAAGCCGAAGAAGGTCGAGCGGCACGGATTAATTAAGCGGCCGGCGTGACCTCATCCTGACCTGAGACCCTATGCCCGGCGGCTCAGAGCTTCCAAAGAGGTAGGTACACCCAATGTAGCTCCCAGGGACCTTGCCTAGCTACCTTGCCTTACCTCAATTCTCACAAGTCAATTCGCATCTCGACTGGAACGGAGTAAAAAGCTTCAATCTTCCTGGCTCATCTTAATATTCACTCTCCGAGAGAGCCTCGCCAGTAACGCCTTTTTGCGGACCAAATTCCTTGGTACTCCAGTCACTCACGTCTGCCGAAGTAGCGGTTCAGCTGGAGAGGCGCCTGAGCTCCAGCTATCCGAACAAGCTCTCGGGGTCGCTATTCTAAGACCAAAGGACCGGACAACAACCACAAAAGCCAAGATGTCTGTCGCCGGATGGAACACAAGTGAGTATTTCTATGCCATCGCCCTCCTGTGCCTAGGGGTTTAGCTTACTGACGTCGACGCATAGTCGAGTCCGATGCGGTATGTGCAAACCTGCCTCGAAGCTCCAAGCTTGCTATTCTTTCCTTCGGGATGCTACCTAGTTTCTTCCCCTCTTCAAGCCAAAAAATAAGAGGAAGGCACAAGCTGACTTACCCTGTTACGGTGTGCAGGGAGTATTTACCTACCTTGTCGAGAACCTCGGTGTCAATGATGTCCAGTTTGAAGAGCTGCTCTCTCTCGATGCAGACGCCCTCGCGCAGCTGCACCCCGTCTACGGCGTAATCTTCCTCTTCAAGTACCCGACCAACGCCCCCTATGCCTCGTCTGACAAGCCCCTCGACGGCACATTTGACCGCGACGCCACCGATCACATATTCTTCGCGAGACAGACGATCCAGAATGCATGTGGGACGCAGGCTCTGCTGAGCGTGCTCCTCAACAAGAAGGACCAGGGCAGCTCCGATGATCCAGAGCACGTGGACATTGGCCTGACGCTGGAATCCTTCCGCGACTTCTCCATGGCGCTCCCGGCCGAGATCCGCGGCGAGGCGCTCAGCAACAGCGAGCTGATCCGGGACGTGCACAACAGCTTCGCGCGGAGCAGCCCCTTCGTCGACGAGACGCAGCGCGCGGAGAGCGACGAGAGCGAGGACGCCTTCCACTTCGTCGCGTACACGCCCATCAACGGCGTGCTCTACGAGCTCGACGGCCTGCAGCCCGCGCCCATCAGCCACGGCCCCTGCTCGCAGGAGGACTTCCCCCGCCGGGTCATGGACGTGCTCCAGCGCCGCATCGCCCGCTACGAGGCCAGCGAGATCCGCTTCAACCTGCTGGCCATGGTGCGCGACCTGCGGATCCGCGCCCGGGAGCTCGGCGACTACGAGCTGCTCGCCCGCGAGGAGACCAAGCGCAGGGACTGGCGCTTCGAGAACGCGCTGCGGCGGCACAACTTTGTGGGGTTCGCGAATGAGGTGCTCAGGGGCGCCGTGGTGGCGAAACTGAAGGAGGGAGGGGAGGCGGGGTACCGGAAGTGGATCGATGACGGGAAGGCGAAGATGCAGAAGAGAGTAGAGGAGCGGAGGAAGGGCGGTGGTGGCGGCGGCGGAGGCGACACCGAGATGGAGGGCTGATGACGATCGTGCCTTTCCCCTTTGCTTGCGATGATTTACCCGTCTTCTCTATCAGGCGTGCATAGACGGCGAATGCGTTGGTTGGCCTGGCGCGAAGGTTTTTTCTCAGGTTATTTGCGACGTTGTACTGGACGGTTGGAATGATACACACAGGTAAGACAGAAAGGCAAAAAGACACACCGTCGGTGCGCGGCCCATTCCATATTGTCTGGGATTTCTACGTCCGCTCTTGTGGGAACTTGTTTCTTGTGATGAGTTCTTACAAGCCTAGAACAAGGCTACCTGGAGCGGATGATTTTTGAGAGCTGAGCGAACCTTGAGGCCAGGGTACGCTGCCCAGGGGCTGAACCACGGTTCCTTAAGTACTGCGAGAGTCCCAGATGTATCACGATGACAAGAAGACCCCAAGGCTCCCTAGCCGCCCACGATCACGCTCTCCGGCGGCCCCAGCGCGCTCGACTTCAGACCGCCGACATCCAGCACGAGCTTCGTGAGCACCATCGTCGGCCCCAGCAGCCACACCCTCAGCTCGTGCTCCCCCGCCGGCAGGGCCCCCACCCGCGCCGTGCTCACCCTCGCGTTGGCGACCACCGCGTCCGCCCACCCCGCCGGCTCGCTCCCCGCGTCTGCCACCGGCACCGGCTGCACCGTCGCGACCGCGGTCCCGTTGATCGAGAAGGCGAACCGGCCCGCCCCGGCCGGGTCCGCGTTCTCTGAGGGCGAGAGGTACACCGCTAGGCTGGCCTGTGCGGCGGTGGAGAAGGTGTAGAACGGGTACACGAGGGCGGGGCCCTTCCCGGGGTCCTGCAGGGGCGTGGACGGGTCGAGGCGCACGCCGGAGAGCGTCCGTCCGTAGTCTGGGAGGGTGCGGTACGCGTCGGAAGAGGAGGCGCTGTGGTGCTCCGCCTCGATGGAAACGACGCCGCCGGCCTCGACGTGCCCACGGAAGCTGGCCGGTGCGGCGGCGTTGCGCAGTGGGACGACAACCACCGCGGTGCGGCCGTTCGTGGTGTCCTTGATAGTCAGGCTTGCGGCGCTGGAACCGGCTGGCGCGGAGGTCCAGTCGATGCTGATCAGCGACCGGACGTCTGTGGCGTTGCCCGGCGCGGCGATGGTGCCTTGGCTGACCGAGGGCTGCACGTGGGACACGTTGGAGGTGATGGTGTAGGAGAAGGTACCGTTGTCCCGCGCGAAGACCTCCAGCCACGGCTGCGCCGCCGGCGGTAGGTACGGGCTCACCGCGCCGAGGGCGAGCGTCTGCGCAGTCGGGAAGAAACTACTGCCCCCTTGCACGGCGACGCCCATGATGGCGGCCCGCGACGCGGCGCTGCTGGCCACGTAGCTCGCGCGCGGCATGGTGTTGGCCCCCGGGTCCTGCCAGCTGGTGTACCCGATGTGCACCTGGTCCATCATGTGGTTCCACTTACCGCCCAGCAGGGCGTGGTAGCGCCTCGTGAGGGCCGCGTCGGCGGCGAACGCCGCCCGCGCGCCGTCGGCCATGGCGTTGGCGCTGACGCGGTGCTGCGCCGCGTACTGGCTCGCGATCGCCGTCTTGGCGTAGACCTCGTGGACGGTCCTGCCGGCCAGCACGGGGTGCAGCACGAGCTCGAAGAAGGCGGGCTGCGTCCCGGCGGGGAGGCCGTCGTGGGCGGCCTGGGCGCGGTCTGCGAGGGCGGCCCACTCGGCGTAGTTGCGCTCGGCCTCGTTGTAGTTGGCGGTGCTTAAGGCGAAGGGCGTCATGCTTAGGTCCTCGTACTTGCGGCGCGCGGTCAGTGTCCCGTAGGTCGTCATGATCCCGGCGGCCTCGGCGGCAGCGCTGGCGCCGAACTGCCGGCTACTCCACGATTGGAGCCAGGCTTGGGTGGTTGTCGGGTCCTGGAAGCGGTTCATGTCCCAAGCCATTGCCAAGAAGTGGGCTGTTGGGAGTTCCTAGCCATCATAGTTAGGCCAGGTTGGTTCAGCGACCGTGAACTCTTTCTCCTCCTTCTGCGTGTCTGAAACTTTTGAGCGGCATTCATACGTACCAGGCCTTTAAGGTCTCCTACATTGGCGATCCAGATGGTTTGGACGCCTCTCTCATATGCCAGGCTCATCTGCTCCCAGGTCTTTTGGAGCTGGATGCTATTGATCCACTTGTAGTTACGCGGGTCTCCCACGTAGTCGAAGTGATAGTACATGCCCGATCCGCCTCGTCTGGTGGTCTCTTTGGCGGTAGGGATCCGGCGGATATTCCCCCGGTTGTCGTCCGACCAGAGGAGAGTAACGTCGTCTGAGACATTCATGCCCTTCTGCCAGTACCCAGGAACTTCCTACCGTACGAGTGCAGCGCTCAGTTTTTCCATTTTCCCTTGTTATTGCCCTGGAAATGGAGTCTCACCTTGTACATGACCCATGCCTGCGGGATTGTCGATAGATCTCGGCCCAAGGTCTTCACCAGAGCCGATTGCTGCCAGTGTATGACCTCCTCCAATGCAGAAGACGTAAGAGTAGCGGATGCGGCATCCCCTGACCCTCGCATGCCCAATGTATAGACCGTGCTCCAGTCCTTGGACCTCGTGACGCCTTCCTGCATGAATGACTGCACGTTCGCCTTGTTGCTCCGCCAGTCCCAGGCTCCTTTCATGAATCGTGACTGTTCCTTATCAGCGCGGGCCATGGGCTCATGATGGCTCGTCCCCATATACACGCCATACATGGTCGCGGTGGGTCCATTGTTGGCGTCGTCGAGATAGAACATCGACGACCACATGGCCGGCCAGACGTAGTTCGCCTTGAGGCGCAGAACGAGCTCGAAGACCCGCTTGTAGAAGTCGGTCACGAAGGGGCTCCCGTACTGAGAAGACTTAAACTTCTCCGCGCCCCAGCTTGTCAAGCATGGCGACTCGTCGTTGAAAAAGATGCCACGGAACTTGACTGACGGCGGGCCCTCCGTGTGCACAGCATTGTTGACGTAGATATGGTCTCTCTTGGTAGGAGGCACATCTGCCCACCAGTACCATGGCGACACCCCGATCCGTTCTGAGACATCGTAGATACCGAATATGGTTCCTCTCATGTCAGAACCGGCGATCACGAAGGCCGCATCCCTGCCGTCCCAGGGAGTGGGAATCACCTCGTAGGAGAAAGTCTCCCATTTGTTAGCGATAGCAGTCGTGTTAAGCGAACCAGAAGATCCAGAATTTCTCAGCAGGTCCGAACGTTCCGCAGTGCCTATAATCATAAGAGGGCTGGAGCTGTTCGCCGCGGTCATCGCCTTCCAGTCAGACTGCACGACCGTCGCGTTGGTCCCGAGGACACGCCCAAAGTCGGCGGCTAGGTCATTCGCCGCGCGAAGAACACCAGGGTACTCGTCGAACGATACTCGTATCTCAGGAATAACATCTGACCCGGCCAGCTGGTACGCGGTTCCTCCATCGGCGGAGAAGGCAAATGGCCATGACTCTGGGTCGTCGGCCAATGCCTTACCTGAAATGCCCACGACCATAGCAGTAAGGAAGATTGGAAGCACAAATAGGGCCATGACGCAGCGATCGGCATTGTCTTCTTTCGCTTTCCCCAATCACTGGGGTAGGAGAAGGCATCGCGAGGGATGTCATTTAAGGACAATGAAGTCCTCTGGTTCGTAGCGGAGGTCCCAGTGCCACTGCCGCTCTGAGGAGATATTAAATGGAATTTGGTTAATTGGCCGGGTTATATCGCTGGTGCCTTCAGTACGGACTACATACATCCGGCTGGGAGGTCGAGGGGCAGACGCACCGGCGCCGTGACAAGAAGAAATGAAGGGTAAGCCGTCAGCACTCATCTGCGAAGCATATAGTGCCTGTGATTGAGCATTGGAAGACAGAGGGACTGGCGATCACTGTCCAGACAGAAAGAGAAGCCTTTGGGCCTGGTGCTATCCCACTACCCACGCTTGTGGTTCGATGGCTTGGCCGAGTAACAGAAAGAAGTTGAAATCATAACCCGCGACCCGGACAGCACAAGCCGGGCCGGCCCCAGGATGCCGATTGTCCCTTTGACAGCTTGGATGACGCGCCAAGATTGTCGCGGCTTCCCGTGAGACTCCATGTGAGGAGAGGGGCAGACATCGATGGTCTAGCGTCTAGTTTAGCTTCGTCCTTGCCGCGGAGGAGGCTCTTAAGGGATGAGCGTTCGAAGCTCCATCTAGAAAAGGCTGAGGTATGCACAACGACTATTGTCGGCGCCAGAGACAGACCGGGCGAGTCGAGGGAGGTTCTAGTCCCTCGCGCACGTCTAGCTTAGTAGTTAGCCTACAAACATACAAGCTGTAGCCCCTGGCCGGTTCCCGTGTTGTTGTTCCGGCGCAGGGGTTTTAATTGGGACGCGAACTGCACGCGCGCCGAACCACAAGCGTGGACTGTCTCGTGCGCTCCCAGCCTATCAAGTGACAGGCGGGGTCGGGTCGACCGCGTGCGTGGCCCCTGAGTGTCGAGACGGCTCTGTTGATGTCAGAGACGCTGGCATGGCTGGCCAGTCGGGCACAGGCCCGGCGCCGTTGGAATGCTGCTGCGGCGCCCGCCTCGCCGTGTTCGGGGCCACAGGTCAAAACAAACAAGCATCGGTCCGCCGCTCTGGCGTCGTCGGGTCTCCCTTCCCTCTGCGCAGCTTCTCGCGCACACGGTGATGGGAAGGCAAGGAGGGCGGAGCGAGATGCACGCGAACACACAACACGGCGGCTCTACGACCGCTAGAGTTTCGGCCACGCTGTCACTTCTTCTTGTTGTCGACGCGCTGATGCTTAGCGATGTCTGGATAGTTGAGCAGAGCCCCAACCCCCTTGACAAAGCCTAGTCACGACCACGACTCCGTTCGGGCTACGTAGCTGTCTCTGGCGCTGTTTGAGGCGGAGAGACAGGCGACGACTCCATCCAAACAGTGTTAACCATAAGCCCCATCATGGATGGCAACGAAGCAATCTGTAGGCTCTGGCTCACGCCCACTCTAGAAATTTGCGGAGCTCCAAATAGGACACCTTAACCAGCAAAAAAGACGTGCTCTAGCGATTACCAGCCACCCATAATAAACAAACAGTGCAGCGATGTTCCGTAACTAGATGCAGCTTACCTAATGTATCTGGGTGGGATGAAACGACACAGATATGCATGGCATTTGCTTGACATAATTTGTATGTACGCTATGTACCGCCTCTATCCATGCATACCACGATGCGGGGAGTGCTTTATGGTAATTGAATGGGTGACTCGATACATTCGAGTGTCGAAGAGCAAGCAGGCATCACGGGGGAGCATGGCTTTGTTATGATAGGCGCCGCGCCCAAGTTTCAACCGCGCTGAAAGGGAGGCCCCAGGGCTCGCGGAGCGACTGGCGGGGATCTTCCCTTTCATTTTTCGGGAGGCAGAAAAGCGGGCTAATCCCAATCGGGCGCCCGCCCGGCAAGCTCCCACCTCTCCTCCTTAGCGCGACGGCTCCCAGGTTCGCTTCGCTTGTTCGCCATCTCCAACCTCACTCAACCCATCATCATCATCATCTACCGCCCTAGGCCGACCTCCTCCTGCTCCTCGCAACACCTCACTCCGCCGCCATATCGTTATTATTCCAGCCGACAAACCCCGAGGACCTGCAAAATTCCCGCATATCTCGAGATATTGCTTTTCCACACGCTTGCACTCGAGACGACGCTTCATCCCGCCCCCATCAGACCCAGAATGCGATAGGCTCCATCTCCCACGACTAGGAGACGGTGGCATTGGAGGAAGGCGCTCACCCTACGCCTGGCCTGTCGACAACACCAGCACAGCAGTCATCACGGCCTCACAGCCTGCGCGCAAAGCTGTCCTCCGCCAGGTGGACTCTCGACGCCTTTCGCCACATCTACGAGCGCTCTCGCCGTCGACCAGCCGCCTTGACCTTCCTTACCTCAATTACAACCCCGCACCACACTGCTGCCTATCAAGATGACCCTGGAAACGGACACAATGCGTGGCCCTGGGTGGTCGGCACCGTCTAAAAGACCTATTGCCGATTCCCACAGCCCGGTGAGGGCCAGCCCCGCAAGACTGGCTACTCCCCCGCCGCCATCGGATCGCGGACACCTCGAGGTGAGGCAGAACGCAGACAGCGGAAATGCCAGGCACTCTCGCCAGAGTATGAGGAGTAGCGATACTGGCCGGAGCGGTCTAGATACCGATGCGGTCGATCAGGCTCTCCGCCGGGAGATAGGCCGGACACAAAGAGCCAGCACGCCTGGCGGTAGTCCGCACAGGAAACGGCAGAGAATCAATGGCGACAGGTGAGTTGGCACATCCATTGATTAAGCCGGGGCTAGCTTCCGCTTGCCAACTTGATGGGATTGGAGACTGACCGACATCGTCTCTAGGTTCATTCCCACGAGGTCGGGGCAAGACTTGCAGGCCAGCTTCAGTCTGTTGCATGAAGACGGTTCGCCTGCGACGCCCTCTAGGCAGAAGAAGCGTACCCCGCATGGTGAACTGCACTTCCAGAGGAGTAAGCAGTTGTCGGTTTTCATACTCATCGCCCTTGCTAATGGTATCTGTAGCGGAAGAGGCGAACCGGACCTTCTCTACGCTCCTCCGTGCCGAGCTTTTTGATAATTCAATACCACAGACCACCCCTCCGACTCTCTCACCAGACCATACAGCGCCCGGATCATCACATGGCACTAATGTCCTTGACGGCACAAGATCTCATACCCCTCCAAATAATACATCGGCGTCATTACCACCATCCATGACTCCATCAACGCCACATAAGAACCTGTTCACTTACATGTCTCCGCGCCACCAAAGCAGTATTGGCGGCCATCTGACGCCCTCCAGGACACCCCAGAGTCGCCACGGCCCCAATCTGGATACCCGCTCCGAGATCTACAGCTTGTCGCCTGTGAGATTCGGTAGCCAGCAGATGCTCCTTAGTCCGAGGAGACAGCCACGGGCCGTCAGTAAAGTACCATACAAGGTCCTGGATGCCCCGGAGCTGGCGGACGATTTCTACCTGAATCTCGTGGATTGGGGCAGCGCCAACGTCCTCGGCGTTGGGCTCGGCTCTAGTGTGTACATGTGGAATGCGCAAACCAGCCGGGTAAACAAGTTGTGCACATTAGAAGACGATACCGTGACCAGTGTATCGTGGATTCAGAAGGGCACGCACATCGCTATCGGGACTGGAAAGGGGCTAGTCCAGATTTGGGATGCGGAGAGAACGCGGAGACTGAGGACCATGACTGGACATACCGGTAGAGTCGGATCTCTCGCTTGGAACACCCATATTCTCACGTCGGGTTCCCGCGATCGTCTGATTTACCACCGGGATGTCCGGGCACCGGATCAGTGGCTCCGGAAGTTGGTGGGCCACAAGCAGGAGGTCTGCGGTCTAAAGTGGAACTGCGATGACGGACAGTTGGCGAGCGGCGGCAACGACAACAAGCTGATGGTCTGGGACAAGCTCTCGGAAACACCTTTGTGGAAGTTTTCAGACCACACCGCAGCCGTAAAAGCGATAGCGTGGTCGCCACACCAGCGAGGGCTCCTGGCCTCCGGAGGCGGTACGGCTGACCGGAGGATAATCTTCCACGACACAGTCAGGGGAACGGTTATCAACGAAGTCGATACCGGCAGCCAGGTCTGCAACATCGCGTGGTCCAAAAACTCGAACGAGATTGTGTCGACGCACGGATACAGCCAGAACCAGATAGTGGTCTGGAAGTACCCGTCCATGACACAGGTGGTCAGCCTCACTGGCCACACGTACAGAGTCCTATATCTGGCGATGAGTCCAGACGGCCGCACCGTGGTCACCGGAGCGGGAGACGAGACCCTGCGGTTCTGGAACGTATTCGGCCGGAGACCAGGCGCAAGGGACGATAACGATGGCGGCGGCCGTCTGGCGGAATGGGGCGTGATCCGATGAGCGAGCGACGACAGGGCTTCGCTGATATCTCAACTCATCAACCTGTGCCAACATAACTCTCGTGCATCAGCTCGAGACTAACCCCCCCGGCTCAACCATCATCTCGATGTGTTCTTAATCTCCCCTTCATCTTGCTGAAGACGAAGCTACTTTGACGATTCGGACGATGAAATACCCCCTCATGTTCGTTTGCTTTGGCGTCTTCACTGTGCTGCATCCGGCGGCGTTTACTCTTTTTGGGATTTTCTTGGTCGGCTCGGTTTTTTGTTTGTTTTTCTTTATGGTCACTCTCCCCTGGGAAAGACTTGCGGGTGCAGCGGTGCCTCCAATGTTCTGGGGGTCGAATGGGTTTGGCCTGCATCAGGACTGGGGATGGAGAACGGGAAGGAAGTGTTTGGGTCGGGAATGACGGAGGCTCGAACAGACGAGCTGTCGGCTGGCTAAGGTGTCTTTCTGCTTCGGGGCGTTGGATGGCGGCCACACGGGGGGGATTCCAGACTCGTTCTAGGGGTGTTTCCTCCGGACGGGCTGGTCAGTGTCCATATGCGGAGGGCCGGGGCTGGGCGGGATACGGAGCGAGCGGGAGAAGGTTACAAGCCATCAGCGTCATGTGCTTGAATGTGGCTTGTCGATGTAGCTCCTCATAGCGACTAAAGCAAGCGGTCAAATTATGTGTATCAACAACACTACATACCGTCTTCTTGGCTCTTCGTCTCGTATACGGAGAGTGACTGTCGCAAATTTACGGGAAATGTGAAAGTACGACTACAATTGTGGCCCATTTATATCCAGGAGTCAGCATCCAGATCTCAAGAGTTCTGTAGGTTCGTTTGCTTGTTACATGGACTTTATCGACGACTCTTTCATCCTGCTTTCCTGACTCTCCCTCCTCTCCTCCAGTCCGCTGTCATTCCTCCTCCCAACGCCTCAAGCATGCATCTAGGCGAGGCACGCCCCACAAACCCGTCTCGACTATCCCACCTCCGCAGTATCCTACAACCATCTGACCAGCCTCCACTAGTGCCACGCCGCGCAGCATCGACGACATGCATTGAAGCCGATGGGAACACCAGTCTCCAAGGGGGGGGATTGGGTATAATATACTGACGACAAGAATGCATGGGAGAAAATGGCAGGGCATCAAACGAAACCAGCAAGCTCATCATCGAGACCGCAACTTTGCCCCACAGAATAGAAACAATGGAGGCCCCGGATCAAAAACACCATGTACACGCAAAACTCCTTGCAAAGGCCCCAGAGACGAAAAAGACAAAGCTCCTGGTCATCCAGGAGCAAAAGAAGAAGACTGTTCTGAAACATTGCTCATAACGACTGCATTCCATGGGTAACATAGTCCAGCCTCGACGTGTATAAAGGCGGGAATGGTCCCATATTACGAGTCCGTCGCCTCGCTCCCCTTCCTCTCCCTCACCACGTCCGCCACGCCCCCGTCGATGCCCGAGGCCGACGCGTCGCTGCTGCTCCTCTCGTCGCTGAGCAGCGGGATGCTGTCGACGCCCACGTCCTGCGTGTCGCCGACGATCTCCGCCATCAGCCCGCCCGACTTGGGCCGCGCCGGCCGGTCGCTCCCGGGGTCGACGACGGACGGCGCCTCGGCGTGCGGCGTCATCAGCGGCGAGGGCGCGCCGTGCGGCTCCGGGCTGGTCTGCCACTTCGACACCTCGGCCTTGAGCGCCTCGAGCTCCTTCTGGAACCGCTTGCCGAAGACGTCGATGTAGAAGGTCGCGCCGTTGTAGATGCTCCACGTGAACACGGCGAGCAGGAACGTTGCCGACGCCCACCGGTAGCGGAACCAGATCGGGCAGGGGAACATGGTCACCACGGCGTAGAGGTACTGGATCAGCATGAAGGCCGACTCCTGCAGGACCTCGGGCAGGGAGAGGACGAGCCGGCCGATCCAGGTCTTGGAGTACGACTTGCGGAGCCAGGTGAAGGACGTGGGGCGGCCGGCAGCGATCTTCTCGCGCCGGCGGACGGTGATGAAAAAGTAGTACGCCAGCTGCCAGACGGCGTAGGGAATTGTGCTCCACGCCAGCATAGAAAACTCGTTGGCGTATGCGGTCGGACTGCCCGGAGGCGAGTTCTTGATCGTCCAGATAGCGGGGAAGCGCTCCTTCTGCTTCTCAGGCGGTAAGAGATGTACGATGCAGTGCAGAGTCACGCAGGGCATGATGTGAATAAAGAGCGAGGTGACCTTATCGAAGCTGTGGAAGACGAGCGAATTCCGCCACATGACGATGGCCACGGCGTTGTTTCCGAAGGCGAGGCAGTAAACCGCCGTGAAAAGCCGCTTTGACCCGGGGAACACCCATAGACTGAGCATGAGGAGGAAGTTAACGAAGTAGCAGAGGTCGGCCAGGAAGTAATGGTAGCCTCTCCGGTGGTAGGTGACAAAGCGGATAGGCATGAAATAGAGGATCTGAACAGTGTACCAGAGATGGAAGTACTCCGGGAATGCCCCTATCAGATATCCGCTGACGAAGATGTTCATAACGCCGAAAATGAAGGAGACCTTCTCCCTCATGGTGATGATTTTCGTGTCGTTCCATTGCCGCCCGAGCTTATCGACGCTCTTCCGCATCCGACTCCGGTACCTTTCCAGTTGCTCCTCCGCCGTGGGAACTCGCTTCCTCCATTCTTCCACCATGCGCTCACGCGCCATCTCACTCCGCGACTTGAACGCGTCTCTTGACTTCCGGATCTTTTCCGTCTGTGCCGAGATGCCTTTCGACAGCTTCTCCAGTTGCTGGGGTAGCGCAAAGTTGTCAAGGATGTCAAGCATAGTCAAGCGATCGAGTGGCGGGAAGGCCTCCCAGTCCTCCTGATAGGAACTGCTCCCCGAGAATGATGGGTTCCTTGATATCCTGGGGCTTTTCGAGCCGGGTGTCGTGGGACCCATAGTTGGCGTATCCGTGACGGCATGCTCGGGAGGTGATGCGCTTAGACCGGGGGTATCGCTCGGATCAGGGGTCAAGGCCGTCTCGCTGTCTGTCGTCGAGGGAGCATCGGACCGGTTGCCCGAGATGGGAATCGGGAGTGTCTCTGATTCCGCCGCTTCTGCCATAATGTGGTCGCTTATTGTGCGCCTGTGATATTTGCGCTGATCGTTGTGGAAGGAGACCTTGCGAAGAGCTTCGGCCCCTCTGAGGAGTAGCACGTCAGCCATGATGTTCAAACCTCAGAGGAAATCCATCAAAGGCATTACAGAGACGAGGACGAGTGGATCTGGTAGGAGAGAGGCGAGGGGGAAAAACACCTAGGTTGAAGGTGTTCGGCATACTTCGGTCTTATAAGGGGCAAGACTAGGGAATGGAGGCAGAGTATAACTCGACGTGGAGGACTTACGGCTAGGCGCCGTGTGACCTAAGATTACCCACAAGAATGGTGTCTAAGGTGACAATGCAGGGTCCTAATATGCTTCTGCTGCAGAGATCGGAAGAGGGTTGGCGGCCATTCGATCGTGCAATCCAGACCGCTTCTGCCGAACCCAGCTGTCGCGTTGGCACTGGTGTCACTCGCGAGCTAAGCTGGCGTCCTCTCTCCAAAGTAGCTGTCCTTTTCGACGCTGATCGTCCGATTTTCTGACAAAGAGACGGTGTAGTGGATGATAAGGACAGAAGACGTGCTGTGGGCGGAGTACACGAGATGGATGCGGGAGGAGGGTGCGTGTGGGAGGTTTGTCTCGCCTGTGACGTCTTTCCCTTGCCTACCCTGCTGGCACGTCTAAGCTCGGCTTGTGAAGCTCGGCCACTGGTTAGGTCATATGCTCACTGTAGCGTGCTGTCATTCCTAGTGGCTGCCGCCTACAGCCGCAAAACCGGGCCCTGTTAGTGGCTGAATCCTTGAGGCGTGTCCAATATCTGGATGATGGTTGGACAGAAGGCGACTCTTCAGATGAAGATCGGGCAGCATCTAGAATGCATGCGGCCTGCATTAGACAAGGTAAGGCAGATAGAGAGCAAGATGAGATCCTCTCTAGCAGTGTGACATCTCCGGCGTAATTGTCGTCGATTTCCCGAGATTGGCGCAGCTTTCGCACTGTGTTTCCTCATGATAGCCAACAGCAGTGCACAGTCCATACACTGTGTTTGAGGTACGTCCGAAACAGCCACACTCATCATGTGCCTCATCACGTGCCTACTCTAATCCGCTCCGCACCCGCTTGTTGTGGCCCGTGCATCATCCCCGCCAAAACGGAGTCGCGTAAAGCAGTCGCGCGCGAGCATCCGAAAGATCACAAATGCGACACGAGGGGCTCGGGAGACAAAGACGCGGCGCAACCCTTCCGACAGACGAACTCATTCGCCATTCGTGTCTGTGAACAGAGATCTTTCTGATTCTTGCGGCATCCTACAATCAGCGACAGTCTCGGTTTCCGACGCCAATACCTAGGCTCGCCGCGACCTATCGCGACAGGCCGTCGCGCCTCTACACCCAACATCTGCCGCGCGGACGAGAGCGATTCGAGGTTTCAAGATGGGGAAACTCATCCGACTCGAGCTTTTCAGTATGTCCTTCCAAGCTCGATATCCTCTGCCTCGGGGCTAGGAACTAATCGCGCTGTGCAGACTTCAAGTCCTACAAGGGCCATCATGTGTTGCTCTTCGGAGACTCGTATTTCACGTCCATTATCGGACCAAATGGCTCTGGAAAGTCTAATTCGTACGTGCTTGCCTAATATTCCATCAATCTGTCCTTAGACGTCTGCGCGCGTGCTTACAATTCACCGCAGAATGGACGCAATCTCCTTCGTCTTAGGCCTACGGTCGGCTCAGCTACGCTCGACCCAACTGAAGGATCTCATCTACCGAGGCCGTGTCATGAAGACTGCGAAGATTAACGACGATGGATCAATAGCAGAGCCCGAAACGAACGGTCATCATCATGCTAATGGCGATGTTGATGTTGAGGATGTCGGATCATACAAGGCGGCACGGAACGATCCCAAATCTGCGTGGGTCATGGCAGTCTACGAAGACGATGCCGGCGACGAGCAGAAGTGGAAGCGTGTCATTACACCACAAGGATCCAGCACCTACCACATCAATGACCGTGCAGTCTCGCAGGAGCAGTACTCACAGGCTCTAGAGGCCGAGAATATTCTTGTCAAGGCGAAGAACTTCCTTGTCTTCCAGGGTGATGTTGAGGCGATTGCTCAGCAGTCCCCACAGGACTTGACACGCATGATCGAACAGATATCGGGAAGCTTGGAGTACAAGGCCGACTATGACCGGTTGCAGGCAGCGCTTGACGATGCTACGACCAAGCAAAACGAGCAGCTGCAAAAGCGTCGCATGACGAACACGGAAATCAGACAGTATCAGGAGCAGAAGAAGGAGGCTGAGAACTTCCAGAAGAAAACCGAAGAGCGCGACGAAGCCGTCGTCACCCACATCTTGTGGAAGCTGTATCATTTCCAGCGCGTCATGGACGAGTCAAGCGCCAAGATCCAGGAGCATCAGGAAAACTTGAAGGAGTTCCGGCGTAACGTGGAAGCCTACGAGAGGAAGCTTGAGGCTGCACGTAAGGAGCAGGCTGCTGTCGGCAGAGAAGTCGGCAAAATCGAGAGGACGATTAATCAGAAGCACAAGCTGATTGAGGAGAAAGAGAACAGCCTTGTGCCTATTGACGAGAAGGTTGAGCAGAGCACTCGGGATATGGAGACCATAAGGAAAAAGCTCGAGACGGTTACCAAGGATCGGGAGGATCAGAAGAAGCTAGTCCAGAAGATCAAGAAGGATCTGGCGACTGTCGAGAAGGCGCAGCAGCAGTTCGAGGTTCAGTGGAAGGAATCTCTTAAGCAAAAGGGCAAGGAACTGAGCGAGGCCGACCGCAAGGAGTATCAGAACCTGCGGAAACAAGCGATGGCTAAGTGCAGCGAAAACCAGGCTAAGCTGGACGCTCTGCTGCGGCAGCTGAAGAGCGACGAAGCAACGGCTAGCAGCCTGAAAGGCAAAGTCGACAGTTTCACGGCAGCCCAGACGAAGATCGAGAGCGAGTTGGAGACGATCACCCAGCGAAAGGAAGTTCTCGAGGAGACGGTCCAGCATATCACCACCGAGATCGACGAAAAGAAAAAGGAGTTCAACCAACTCAAGTCGGAACGTGTCCGCACAAATAACCGTCACACTGAGTTGGAGGAAAAGCTTCAAGACGTCCTCAGGAAGATCAAAGAGGCTGACGATGGCAGACGTGAAAACGACAAACAGAAACTTATGAAGGAAATCGTCCTGAATCTCAAACGGCTCTACCCCGGTGTTCGAGGTAGGGTTGGCGAGCTTTGCAAACCCAAGCAGAAGAAGTATGATGAGGCTGTCATCACGGCCCTAGGCCGCGACTTTGACTCGGTAATCGTCGATACCGAGAAAGTTGGCATTGAATGCGTCCAATATCTCAAGGATAATCGATACCCTCCGATGACATTCATCCCCCTAGACAACATCAAAGTCAATGCCGTCAACTCGGCTGTTAAGGGCACGTCAGGCGCGCGGCTGACCATCGAGACCATTGACTATGACCAGTCGCTTCAGCGGGCCATGGAGTACGCTTGCGGTAGCTCTGTGGTCTGCGACACATTACAGATTGCAAAGGATATCTGCTACCGGAGGAGGCTCCCCGTCAAGGCCGTAACCATCGAGGGGTTTGTGATCCACAAGTCTGGCTTGATGACTGGTGGTCGCTTGCCCGAGCATAAAGGAAACAAGCGGTCGTTCCAGGAGCACGATATCCAGAACCTCCGCAAGATGGAGGAGAAACTCGTCGCCGACCTCCAGAAGCTTCCCCCGGCCGACCGTCGTGGGCACGCCGAGGAGTCCCTTCAGTCAGATCTTGTGAGCCTAGAACAGCGACTAAGGGCTGCGCGGGCCGAGCTGGAAGCGTTTGACAAGAACCTGGCAAGCAAAGAGAAGGAGCTGGACAACGTGGACCGGCAGCTGCAGGAATGGGAGCCGAAATATTCCGAGTCGCAGCAAGCCCTGGAACGCACCAACCAGACCGTTTCCAAGTTCCAGAAAGCTATTGCGCAGGTAGAAGACAAGATATTCGCAGACTTCTGCAAGAGGCTAGGATACAACGATATCCGTGCGTACGAGGCCCAGCAAGGTAGCCTCGAGCAGGAGGCTGCCAAGAAGAGGGCCGAGTTCGAGCTGCAGAAGTCGAAGCTGCGCAGTACCCTGCAGTGGGAGACGAGCAGGCTCGATGGCTTCGAGGCTAGAGTTAGGGATATGAAGGCGAACTTGGAGCGACTCGACGCAGATGTCAAGTCCTACCGAGAGCAAAAGGAGAGTATCGAGGAGGAGCTGGGCGAGGAGCAGGACGAGCTTGCGGCTCTGGTGGACAGTCTTGAGGAACTCAAGACTGAGCACGCCAAGCGGGCTGAGAAGGTCGCAGAAGCCAAACAAGAAGTCCAGAAACGGAGCAGGGATATCGAAGCCAGGCTGAAAGACATCAGCGCCCTCGAAGCGGAGGTCCAGAGGACGAGTGCGAGCAAATTCGCTCTGCTGCGCAGATGCAAGCTAGAACAGATACCAATACCGCTCGCGGCGGGCTCTCTCGATAACTTACCCAGCGAGGACAACCTCCTGCACCAAGACGCAGATGCGATGGACATTGACGAGGGCGACGATGAGATGATGGAGGCTGCTATGGATGACTACGGCGTCGAGGTCGACTTCGATAGCCTCGACGAGGATCTTAAGAACGTAAGTCATATCCGAGCGCGCAGCATGAGGATTATACTGACTGGTACTTCCCATAGCCGGACGACGAGGGCATCGAAGAGAAGCTGGAGGAGAGGATATCGTCTCTAACAGCAGCGCTGGAGAAGATGAACCCGAACTTGAAGGTCTTCGAGAACCTGAAGAAGAGCGAGCTGAAGCTCAAGGCCGAAGAAGCAGAGTTCGAGACGTCGCGGGAGGCGCTCAAGCGCGCCCGCGAGGAATTCAACAAGATCAAGGCCAAGCGGCTGAGCCTGTTCAAGAGCGCCCTCACGCACATCCAGGAGCAGATCCAGACCGTCTACAAGGACCTGACCCGCTCGGAGGCGTACCCCATCGGCGGCACCGCCTACCTCGACTCGGAGGAGGACACCGACACGCCGTACCTCTCGGGCATCAAGTACCACGCCATGCCGCCGCTCAAGCGCTTCCGCGACATGGAGCTGCTCTCGGGCGGCGAGAAGACCATCGCCGCGCTGGCGCTCCTCTTCGCCGTGCACAGCTACCAGCCCAGCCCCTTCTTCGTGCTCGACGAGGTGGACGCCGCGCTCGACAACGCCAACGTCGAGAAGATCAAGAAGTACATCCGGGAGCACGCGGGCCCGGGCATGCAGTTCATCGTCATCAGCCTCAAGACGGCGCTGTTCCAGGACAGCGAGAGCCTGGTCGGCGTGTACAGGGACCAGGACGTGAACAGCTCCAAGACGCTGACGCTCGATGTGAGTTGCCTTCTTTTTCCCCTGTGCCCTCTTTTTTCTCACTCTAGAGGTTATTTGGACTTGCCTGGCTGACGATGTGTCCCCGCTTCAGCTCCGTAAGTACTCATAGGGAAGTGGCGTGTGCTACTCGGTCGGCGTTCGGTGTTAGAGTGGTAATTCGCCATGGCGGACGAGTGATGATTTGTTCTGGTCCGCAAAGTGGAAGACAGGAAGGAGGGTTCTCCACGGTTCTCGTTTATGATGTAAGACTTGTATTGAGTGAGGGTTGTGGGTTGTTGCTGCCCTCTCCACTGCAAGCGGGTAGCTTCATGGATAGATTCAAAACTAGCTGTTGTCAGCCTTTTCCCCCAGCCAGAGACATAGCCATCTTGGCAGCCAGGCTGCCCATTGATAAAAGGTGCAACACGAGGCCGTCCACGACACGAAGATAGGTGATAGTATGTTTGGGAACCAGCACGGTGGGAAGAATGTCGAGCAAAACTCGTTTTGAATCCCTATATGTTACACTCTGGTAAACGAAGCGAAGAACGTCTCATCCATTTCGTTGTGACTCCAGTCCCGTAGAAATGGTATCTACAGTTTTATCTCCCGTTTCGTCTCATGTCTGTTCAAGCCACCGTCGCCTGCCCATCAGAGCGTCTCTTCTAGATACATAAACGCAATCAACAAGCAAAACAGACCCGAGGCTTTTCTCTTATGTTTCCGGTCTAAGCAGAAGCGAACCCCTGAATCGAATAACCTTGTCATCCCAGAACCGTCTTCCATTCCCGCCCTCGGGAATAGAGAAGAGAAAATCACATCCCAAAAAGAACAGCAGCAGAGGTGGTTCGTCAGGTGCGCTATTTGTACAGTACATTAAGGTAGGACACAACAAAACGCTTCAATGAACGTTCCCTAGCAGCAGCCCGGCCCTGGGCTCTTTTTTGGTAAAACTCGACGCTGATTAACAATAGGGGGCCCTCTGGCCTTTCCTTGACCCCCCTGACCGCAACGCTTTGATGACCGCGCTGTACATCCCGAACTCAACATCATCTATCCCTAACGACTCATGGTGGAAGGTCCAATATCATTTCACACAGCAGAGAGGCGGCTTTCCTCAAGCGCCAACAACAGCCTGCAACGGAGGACTAGAGATGTCGTCCTTCCCCTCCCCCGTGCTCTCTCCGTCTCCCTCCCTTGCACTCCCACTAGTAGGTGAAGCAGGAGGCTCAGGAGTGAAAAACTGCGCCTGCCGGCTGGTGAGGGGCGGGCTCGACAGGTCGTCGTCCTCATCGGAGGTCTCACTGTCCCTCAGTGCCCTCCCCGCCACTCCCGCCCCGTCCTCATCTTCCTCGTCCACGTCCTCCGTTTCAATGACCGGCAGTGGCGTCCGCCTGCCATCAGAGAAACTGACCGCGGCGTCGCTGTCCTCATCAGACGGGACAGCGAGGTTACCACCCAGGGCAGCTGCCCGAGCCGCCTGCGCAGAGCTGTACTTCCTATGCAGCTCGTGGAAGCTCTTAGCCGTCATCGTACTAGTGCTAGCAGTAGACTCGCGACGCTCGTCGGGGCCGCGGTGCGATTGCAAGACAGATCGGTAGTCTGGGATCGCGCTTGTGCTGGTGCTGCTTGTCTCGCCGCCAAAAGCGGCAGCCTGGGCCGCCTTGCGCGCTCGGAGACGCTCGTCGGGTGACATGTTCTGCAGCTCCGAGCCGAAGGTGATGACCGAAGCCTTCTTGCCGTGGACCACAAACGAGCCAGAGCCACGAGTGAGCACATCTGGCTCCTGTGCCGCGTCGTCCGCAAGTCCGCCAGAAATGGGCTCTTTGCCCTTCTTACTGCGGGCGTGAGACAAGTGGCCTGCACCCTCCCTAAGTGTGCGCTGAAGGCTACGGCGGATCTTGCTGCGGTCTGGACGGTCGGCCGAAGCTCTATGGGGGTGTCTCTCGCGGCGCTCCCCGTGGGGCTCATCGGGCTCGACCGCAGGAGCTGGCGCCTTAGTGTCCGTACCATGGCTGTCATGGGAGTCGACCAATCCGGTTTGCTGGAGGAGATCACGCTCATCTGCGTCCACTTCAGGGTGCTCATCCACCTTGCCAGGCTCAGGCGCAGAACTAGAACTTGCGATCTTCCTTGGCGGAGTGGCCGTGATCGAAGGGTTTGACGACATGGCACTTGATACAGACGCCTTCCGGAAGGTCTCGTGGTCCAAGACTAGCGGCGGTAGCTCCCAAGAATTCTGCTGCTTGTGGAATGTCGCTGATGTCGCGCTTGTCGGAGGAGTCTGGAAGACATCTGTCACAGGCGAGTCTACGTCCGACTGACCTGCTGCGACTGAATTGCGCTTCAGCGAAAGCTGCATTGGTGATCGCGGAGCCTTTGGCACAGCGCCGCTTCCGTTGGACTCCTCACGTCCCAGACTGGCCTTCTCAGGAGACAGCGATTCGCGGCTGCCGTCTGCTGGGAGACCCATGAGCTCTCGCTCCTCATCAAGATCCATAGCGAGGATATCGCGGTGGCACTTGGTCTTCCAAATCTCTATCCGGATCCATTTCAGCTGTGCGGCCATCCGTGCAGCTGACAACAGCATCTGTTCGCGAGTTTTCGGCTGGATCGGCGCAAGGATCTGGAGGTGCCGCGCATTCCTCAACTCCGAATCAAGCTTCTTCTCCTCGAGCTGTAGTCTCTCGTTGGCCTCGTTCACCTTCTGCCACATGATTTCACGCCGAGCAGCCAAGATATCCTGTGCCATTTTCTGGTCGATCCGTGAACGAGCCACAGTCACCTCCCCGGTCGCGGTCACAATCGACTCCGAGTCTAATCTTCGGATCGCTCTCCGGCCTTGTCCGTCATAAGTGCCGCCCACCACTCCTCTCATTCGTACGCCCGATGTCCGGAAGGCAGCAGCGTAGTTTAACTTGGCGAGCCAGTCGTTCATCTCGTCTTCGTCATCAGCCAAGAGGACCTCTTCGAATCCCCCGTGCCGCACGTACACAAAAGCATGCTTATGCTTCTTGTATGTCGAGTCCAGCAGGGCAACGGCGCCATCGGTCGAAATGAGAGCGTCCGGCTTAAATTGGTCTAGCGGGGGTTTGAAAATGATGGGAATGCCGTCGTGGCCTAGCTTGATGTGGGTTTCGTATTGATGCATCAAGTTCTTCACCCAAGCGACATTTCGGAAGAAATACAGCTGGGCACCAGTAAGGATAGCGCCCCATTCCTGCCAGGGCGATCTCGTCTTCTTCTTTTTTGTGTCTTTGCGCCACAGTAGGCCGACTTTGGTGATCTTGATGTCCACAACTCCCGGCTGTGCTTCCTCGGGATTGCTTGTCGTCTTGTCGGACATGAACGCATCGGGACGAGATCTCGCCGAGACGATCTGAAGAATACCGGTTCTGAAGAAGGTCTTCTGAAGCTCCTTCAGGTTGAGATTATTGGCTGTGCCCAGGTAACTGTAATGATCATCGATCTGCATGACATCCTTCAGGTTCGGACGCAGAATGTCTAGCCGGTTCTCCAAGATCAAAGTGTAAGGGTCAATTGGCTCCTTAGCCGCCTTCTTCAGGGCGGCTTCTGGATTGTTGCCGTTGGGGAATATCGACTTCTTGGTCTTGTGCGCGACGATACGTTCGCCATTGATATCCAAATCATCCTCAACGTGGATGAACGGTGTATAAGTGATGTTGTCATAGAAGACTTCCAGGATCTCATCAAATATTCCCTCCCCTCTGGTGTTTTTGATATAGTCCGTCTTTTGCATCTTGTGCTTGTTGTTCTTGTTGAAGACATCAGTATGTAAGATTAAAAGGGAGAATGCTATGAAATATGCCTGGTCGGGAGAGGAGTAGATGCCGGGGTTGCACTCGTGGTACCGGTTTGCGAAGGCTTGCAAGAACCGGTCGATCTGCTGAGTCTCTTTCGGAAGCTCTGCCTCCATCAACAGCTTGCGCAGGGCCATGTCCATGGGGTCTTCGAAGAAGCTGAACCTGCGCATGTAGCTTCGCATGACGGCGTGAGAAAACGCATCCGTATTCTTGGACAGAGCGCTGGCGATGACACTTCTGCTGACGACCTCTTCAAGACGGTCGAGATACTTGGCAGGATTCTCGTCTTCCCGCCGCTCTGGTAATACAACCGACTCTCTCGGCAGCTGGAGAGAGTTGTTCTTGGACGCGTTCGATCCGGGCGTAGCAGGGGTCAGAGATCCCTGCCTCATTCCGAGAGGCTCAGAGTTGTTTCTTAGCCGGCTCAGCCCGAGCAGATCACCAAAGCTTTTCCGACCGGTAGATGAAGATGTTCGCGTAGTGGGTGGAGCAAGTCGATCCTCCATTGACGTCCGCCCCAGAGAACTCATCGTCGAAGATCGCCCCCGCAGGTGCAAATGTGACCTCGTGGGAGATGAATGGCCCGAGTTCCTCGAATCCGACCGGAATAGTGCCGTGGCAGGCGAAGGGTTGGATTTCTGGAATATGGCTTTTGCAGGAGATACTGCCGTTGGTGTGGCGACGCCGTTTCTAGAACTCGGACGAGACTGGGTCGGCGTGTGCCGGCCTGTATAGCTTCCATTCCCGGATGCAACGGACGATATACTTGGACGCACAGGGTCTGTGCCTTCCTCGGCAAGAGAAGAGCTCGAAGCTGCCCCGTCTCCGTTGGGCAGAGGATTGCCCTTCTGAAGGTGAGATATGGGAAAGAGAGGCTCTGGCTGTTTGTTCCGTCGTCGCGGTAATCGGAAAAATGATGAAGTTGACGCGGAATGGGGAGTTGCGGTCCCTGCCCCTCCATAGACACGGTCGCCGGAGCTTCCATCAGACCTCGAGGATTCAGAAGATCGGTTCATTGGAAGACCAAGTGAAGTCCTCTGGTACTCGCCGTTCTCGCGTGATGAGCCAGAGGCTCTAGGATGTGGAGGCTCCTCAATAGTGATTGACTGCTTGCTCGCTGTAGACGCCGTGTGGCTCGGTGGTTTCGGTCTTCTTCGTTCGGTAGTGTCGTGCTGCTTCGTGCTAAATGGGAATGCACTGAGGTCCGGTCGCGGCTCCTCCCCGGAACGGCGTAGACGGGCTGAAAGCTTCATTCGAGAGGGTTTCTTGGATGGGCCATTGAAATCGACAGTCGGCGCGGTAGTGATGATCTCGGGGGCTGTGGCTTGGGTTAGACATGGATCATAGGGGTAGGATTGGCGCTGGATCGAGGAGAATTCGAGGACATACGGCGTGGCAAAGGAGGAAGAGGCTCTTCGGCCTCTTGGGCATGCTTCTTGGCACGCGTGGAGAGCTGGGAGTCTGAGGCATTGCGAAACCTCAACATGGAGAAGCGGCGGTGCTTGGGAGTCTCTTCCTGGATTGGGGGAGAATCCGGGCGATCGATAGGGTCGTCAATAGAGGGCTTGGGGCCTTGTCTGGAGGAGGAAGGGCTGTCGTCGCTGGGAGGAGTTACGGGCGGAGCGGGAATGCTGGGGTTTGCTCCATTTGAGCAGCTGACGGGGTCGGGAGAAAGAGCGGACGCCGACGACGGGAGCTCGACGGCAGAGCTTGTTCTCGAAGGAGGGCGAGGTGGGTGCTTGCCGGGCAGGGCCAAGGTGTCGGGCAGCAGGGTGTGCCGGCGCATGTCAGACTCGCTAGCCTGGGCGGCGCGTCTGCGAAGGAAGGGCATGATCTCGGGCGGCGGTTGAGATCACCACCATAGCTCCATGGGGATACCGGTCGAAACATTCATGGCCAGCCAGCCTCGACCTCCTAGGGGGAAACGGGGAACGGCGGACTTGCAGGCTTGTTTGCAGTCGAATCTCGGGGTCGTCGCAGGCGGTGGCACAGAGAGGGAGATGAAACAGGGCTGCGATGACAGGAAAAAAACAGGAAGAATGGGCACGCAGGTGGGAATTCAGGGCATCGACACGAGGATTATTACGCAGTCGGCTCCCAAAAGCGTTGTCAGGCAGTTTGGCAGTGGAGGCTCTACCTTTGTTACCCACCGCCAGAAAAGCGGCCGACACGCCGACCTGCCGCCAAAAAAGGGAGGTGGGTGCTCTCCAGGGGTTCCCTCCGTACTGTGCTGTACGTACCTACCTGACCTACGGCAAGTGCCTTTAACGTTAGTCCTACGCTTAGGCTTAGGTGCTCCCAGCGCGAAGGTACCTTTGTGCCTGAGCCAGCCCAGGCACAATGTGATGTACCTTGCCTTAGTTAGCACCCGACTTCCATGCTTTCCGTGCCATCCACCTCGTCTTTCTTCACCTTTCGCGGCTGCGCCTCAGCGCAACGGCCGTCGGGGTGGAAGACCATCCGATCGACATGGTGACCGGATGATGGTAGCGAGTACCTCATACGCAATCGATTACCTTATCAACTGCCGGTGCTCTACACAGGAGTGCTGGTCCAGGACGCTGCAGCTTACAGGTATATCCTTAGCAATTATAGAAGGCGGTGAGAGAACGCATCGCTCTCAAGCTCGTCAGGACCTCTTTATCCTTCCTGTTTGGGAGTTGGTACTGCGTAGAGCGATAGACAAGCGCAGCGGCGCCTGGTATCTGTGCTGGCATGACATCTCTCTCCACGGCCAGCACATGATACGATATGGGCTATGTGTGCACTTCATAGCCAATACAATGCCCCTACTACAGTGTACGTTGTTGCATGGAGCTGCATTGGTTTGCTTGGAAAGTCACTGCTGTTAAGACGTCGACATGCCTGGGTACAGTACGCGTATGGGTATCGGTATGGGACGAGATGAGGATGAGGGAGCAATCGGGACTCGGTTGGACCGGCGGGCCTGTTTAGTGCGGCAGTGCTCGAGGTCTCCGCAGCCTCCACAATCGGCCCCATCGGTGCGTCTCCCACCACGTGAGTGAATGGATGAATGCCCGATCCACGAAGACACCATCACCACCACCTTGAGACCTCACCATCACCACCTGAGGCAGCGACAATCTCAAAGACGGCCTTCCTCTTGCTGCGAGCCGGCCCTGGGTCATTCTGACACCTGGGTACTCTTGGTCATATTCCAGCCCCTCTTCGTTGCTGGACGAGCCCGATTGCCCCGCTCCCAGTCAATCCGCAACCGAAGATGCAGCTGCCTGCTCTGTTCCTGGCATCTGTCCTCTTCGCCCCAACCGCCGTCGTCGGCCACGCCCAGCTCTTCGGTGGCCACCATGGCCACCACAACCACCCGCATCCGGCCCGACCGGCCTCCGGCGGCACCGTCTTCCCCTTCCTGACTTGGCTCCGCGACAGCGCCGTCGAGCTCATCTTCGGCCCGCCCGCAGGCCGGGCAACTGCCGGCGCCGACGCTTCGCCCTACAGCGGTTCTTCCATGTACGCCCAGTATGCCAACGAGATTGTCATCCGGTTTAATGTCACTGCGGAAGAGGAGGAGAGAGCACTTGCCGAAGCGACAGACCGACTGTTCCTGGACGTGTGGGCGTTCACCACCGAATATGTTGACGTCCGGATCCACAAGGACGACATCTCCTCTCTACTTAGCCTCTTGCCGAAGGACCTTGCATCTTCGTACTCGACGCTGATCCCGGAGCTTTCTGCGGCTGTGTACACGACTTATCCGAGCGAGTCCAGCCAGAAACGAGACTTCCAGGCGCTGGAGAGCATCGACAATCTTTTCTTCCGGGATTACCAGCCTCTACCTGTAAGGAGCGCAACTGTCAAGGCCATTGAATACTATGCTAACTCTGTTAGGTTGTGATACGGTGGATGCGCCTCCTGGAATCCATGTTCCCCTCCATAGTTCGAATGGAATCCATCGGCAAGTCGTACGAGGGGCGCGACATTTACGCTCTAAGAGTCGGAGAAGTGGACCACACCAAGACAACCAAACCGAAACATAAGCCCAGAAAGGCGCTCGTCGTGACCGGGGGCCTCCACGGCCGCGAGTGGATCTCGACGAGCACGGTCAATTACCTTGCCTGGTCCTTCATCACCTCCTACGGCAAGGAGCCCATCATCACCCAGCTCCTTGCGCACCTCGACATCGTCTTCATCCCCGCCCTCAACCCCGACGGCATCGAGTACACCTGGCGGTCCGACCGCTTGTGGCGCAAGTCGCGGCAGCACACGAACCTGCGCTTCTGCAAGGGCCTGGACCTGGACCACGCCTTCGGTTACGAGTGGGACACCAACGAGGTCCGCAAGAAGAGCGACCCCTGCTCCGAGAGCTACGGCGGCGATCTGCCCTTCCAGGCCGTCGAGGCCTTCGAGCTGTCCGAGTGGGCGCGTAACCAGACCGAGAACCACAACGCCAACTTCGTCGGCCTTATCGACCTGCACTCATACTCGCAGCAGGTCCTCTTCCCCTACTCTTACTCCTGCGACGTGGACCCGCCCAACCTCGAAAACCTGCAGGAGCTCGCCGTCGGCATCTCCAAGGCCATCAGGTTGTCAAGCGGCGAGATATACAAGGTGGCTTCGGCGTGCGAGGGTGCCGTGGCCCAGAAACAAGACGACGACGACGACTCCACCCCCGGCAGCAGCTCCCGGCTGCGGATCGAGTCCGGCGGCGGCTCCGCCATCGACTGGTTCTACCACGAGATGAAGGCGCGGTATAGCTACCGCATCCAGCTCCGCGACACGGGCAGCTACGGCTTCCTGCTACCGCCCGAGCACATCGTGCCCACCGGCGAGGAGATGTTCCACGCCATGAAGTACCTGGGCGACTACCTCCTCGGCAACAACGGTATCGAGAAGCTGGCCGGCGCGGGCGAGGAGTACTCCAAGGCCGTGCAGCAGGACGCCACGGAGCCGCCGCAGCGGCCCATGCGCACGGCCAGCGCGGGAGGAGACGACGAGGATGACGATGAAGAATGGCTGGAGCTGAGGCGGAGGCGGAGGATGAGGAGGTAAATATAGCTCCCACCATCGGCATTCAGGTGCCGCAGGGGGTAGCAAATTTCTGGTTCTTTGTGTTTATGTTCCCCATGAGCGTGTCTTCCAGGCGTATCTTTACAGGCGTTGGCAGGCAGGACGGAGGTAAATAATAGACATGCTGGCAGCAAGCCGGCATTGCCAGGGGGTTAGCCGTCCTGAGGGATGGGACTGGTCTGGGGAAGGACTGGAACGGGGCTCCGGCGAAAAGTCTCATGGCAGGTTGGAATCATGACGAGATAGAACCAAAATTTGAGATGACATGTTCAGATGCATCCGTGTTCGTCTCTGTTCTCCTCTCCTTTGCTTTATCCATTGGGATGGTGAGATCAAACTGTATAGCAACAACCCCCCTTCCTTCTCAACAGCTCTCACCAACGCCCAGCCATGCATTTCTCCGATGCAGAGTTCCGATGGAAAGAGAAGCTCAGTCTCATTTCTTCCCCTTCTTCTTCTTCTTCCCGCCCGCCGGCGCCTTCTCCACCTTGACCGCCCCCGCCCCGCCCACCAGCTCCAGCGTCTCCCCCTCCTCGCGCGCCACCGGCATCCCGCCCTGCGTCGCCTCCGCCGCCCGCTTCTTGCCCTTCTTGCCCTTGGGCCGGTACGTGCTACGGTCCCGCAGCGGCAGCCACCGCTCCGGGTCCAGCTGCTTGCCCTCCTCGTAGCTCTTGGGCAGGCGCCGCCGCCGCTTCTTCCTTGCCGGCTGCTGCGCCGCCGTCCCCTTGTCGGCGCCGCCGCCGGCGGACTCGTCGAGCGCGCGCTTCTTGGAGGCCGCCTGGCTCGGCGGCGCGGGCAGCGATGCCACGCCCCGCGATATGAGGGCCTGCACGTCGACGCCGGCGGTGAGCTTCTCGGCGGGGGCCAGGCCGGCCAGGTGCGGCTCCACCTTGGCGTAGTCGCTCGTCGCGAAGGAGGCGACCAGTCCCGCCGTGGCGGCCTTGTCGCCAGGCGACGCGGTCACGAGGCGCTCAAAGGCGGCTCCCGCGGCGGCGAGGTCTGAGGGGCGAGATGAGCGGAGCAGCTCGATGCCCGCCTCGCGGAGGAGCGAGGTAGGAGGGGTGCCGGCTGCCTGCTCCCAGTGCGCGGCGGCCTTGGCGAGCTCGTTCCGGACGGCGCTGTGGCGGCCCTGCATGCGGTACAGGGCCACGGCCAGGGCGACGAGGCCCGGTGCGTAGCGCACGTCGGAGTGATCGGGGGCGACGGCGGTCTCGAGACGCTTGAAGAAGGCCTCTAGGAGGGAGAGCGCCGGGACGGGGTTGGCGGTCTGGATGTAGAGCTGGATGATGGTCAGGAGGAGGCCGACGTCGTCGGGCCGCGAATCAAGCAAGGGCAGGATCAGCTGGAGGGCTTCCTTCCCGGACTTGAGGTGGGCGGTTGCTGCGGCGTTGAGCATGCCCAGACCGACCTTGTCGGGGGATGCTGATGGAGCTGCATCCTGAGCGAGGAGGCGTGCGGTTTTGGACTTGACGCCGCTGAACTTCTGGGCCTGGAGCTCGATAATGTACTTGTTCCTGTTCAGGATGGCGGCCTGATACCGGAAGAGGCGGTCACTGCCAGTCGCCTCCGGTATAGACTCTGCGAGGCGCTGGATGAGGTAGGGATTGCCACCCTCCGCCTTGAGTGCCAAGGAGTTGTTCTGGGCGACAGTCTGTGTGGATAGGTCGGGCATACTGCGGGAAATGTATCAGCAAACGCACCTAGGGAACAGATGCAGTCACCCCTGGAAATGCTCACTCCGACACCGTCACTGCCTTCATCAGCTCAGCCGCATCACCGAGCTTCCCCAGCCGAGTGCAAGCATAGGCCTGCTGCACCATAATGGGCAGCAACTCCGCCTTCTTCTCCTCATCGCTGAGGTCCTCTGACGCCTCACACAGGTCCCTCGCCCGCTTAAGCAGCACCGTAGCCTTTGCGAATTCCGCCCTCGCCAGGCACCCGCAAGCAGCGTTGTACGCCGTCTCGAACGCCTCAAGGTCCTCCCGTCCCGGCTGCCGCGTTCCTTCCGGCGCCGCCTCGCCCCGTCCCTGCCACTCCAGCTGCGCTGCCGCTGCGAGACTGTTGATCTTCAAGTCCGTCTCCTCGCCGTAGCTGCCGTCCGGATCCCGCGCCAGCTCGCGATAGTGCGCCGCCGCCTCGTCGAAGCGCTCCGCACGGTATGCCATCTGCGCGGCCACGTGCCGCAGCGCCCGCGTCTCCTCCCCAGCGCTCTCGAGCGCGGCCTCCGCGCCGTCCAGGTCGCCGGTCTTGTACAGGGCGTAGGCCTTCTCGAGGGGGCACTGGCTCTCGAGGCGTGAGCCGGCCTCGGCTATGGCGCGCAGGGCGTCGTCGAAGCGGTCGAGCTTGAGCAGGGCGACAACCTTGGCGTGCTGGGCGGTGAGCAGGTCGGCGCCGCCTTTGGAGGCCTTGGTCGCGGCATTGGCGAGCTTGAGGGCCTCCTCGTGGTCCTCGATGCTTGAGCCCTTGAGGAGGGAGTTGAGGGCGGCGAGAGCGGAGTCGGCCATCTTGACGGAGGTAAGGAGCTCGGTGGAGTGAGTTGCTGTCTAGTCTAGATCTGCGGGGACATGACCGAACGGATCAGGGTGTGTGGCTCGTGCAGTCCGGCTTGTCGACAGGTAAATATAAGACAGAGCCCAACGTCTACTGCGTCTGCCTGGGTTGGATTGTCGTTGAGGAGTGACGTGTGTGGGCTGAGGGGCAGCTCTCGTTGGATGGTGGGGCGGGCAATATTTTGCATTTCGAGGGTTTGGTTTGTGGGGAGCTTAGCCGCCAGATCTCCAATCCGATCTCACCACAACCCAATTCGGTAATCACCGAGGAGGCAACCTAAAACCGCAACAAGTCAGGAAGCGCACGGCTCTGCTTACACCATGAAATCACCGAATAGGAGGTATATCTGTCACAGATTATCTATTCTTCAGTCATGAGTCGTCACAATCGTCCCGCAGGAGACCTGCATCCCTGTGCCTATCTGGGCAGCTCCCGTTCATATCCAAATTAGAGTAAAACACAGGCTCCAACAGGATCCCATTACGGATTCGTATGCCCGCAAACACTATGCTCGCTTTGTCTGCCAATATCGAGGGCGGAAATAACCATTAGTCTTCTCATTACACCTCGCACACCGCTTTCTCTGACCTCGTTTTCTAACCCCTTTTGAACAACCCAAAGAAGCGCCTCTGTTTTACCTCTGGCTTGATCGGCCTTAGAGGGAAAACCGGACGGACGTTATACTCCTCCGCATTGGAGTCGAGGACATAGTGCGCATGCCACCTTCTCTCCGGAACCTCACCCAGCTTGGTACTCTCCGATGATATTGTCATCATGGATACCCGATTCGTCCTCTCCATTCGCGGGGACCGGCTTCCGGTCCGGGCATGGGGCTTTTCAATGGCGGGCAATGTTGCTGACTGGCGTGATGGGGACGTCGGCGCCTTTTTATCAGCCATGGGGGCCGGTTCCTCATGGAACTTAGTCTTGCCTTTGCTGCTTGAAGATCTTGAAGATCGCTTAGACTTGTCTGCCTCCTTTGCCGCCTTTGCCCCCTTACCAGAGGCCTTGCTCTTCCCGCTGCGTGCAGACGTGGAGCTCGAGCTCGAGCTCGATGACTTCCGCCGCCTATGCCTTATCGCCTCGTTAGATGAGGCAGCAGAACTCCGCGAAGAAGATCCCCCAAGTCTCTGTGATAGTTGATCCATCGCCTTGACGGCTTCGATCCGGGAAGAGTTCGATAGAGCCATGAGTGAATCATAGTCAAGTACCGGATTCCGGTCCTTGCTGCTCGCAAGATGGAGAAGATTCACAATCGCTGCCGATAGCTTCTTCAGGGTCCTGCTCAAGGCCGACCTGGCACGAGCTGTGGCAGAACAGGACTGTCAGATCATCCTCATAGACCGAGGCAGAAGCCTGTCCGGGGCGGAAGCTGTCCGTTCTCACCATCGCCTTTCTCGAACCGGCCTCCCGACTGGGAAAGTCGTGAGGAATAGGCCCGCTCGACCGTCGCCCGATCTGCTCTCAGGGACTTCCGGAGGAGCGATTGCTGGTCACTCTTCCTGCTCTCGGCGTCTCCACTACGATGTCTGTATGCCTTCAGAAGCGAGAGGCAATTGGAATAGGTCGCCAATAGCGCCGTGACACTTGCCCCAAATCCCATGATGACTTCCCACTGGCTTTGCGATCAACGTATATTGGAGGAAATGGACGGCGAGATGCAGCACAACAAGTAGAGCAAGGAGAGCAGCACCGGCGGGCAACACCGGAGAGCCAGAAACATCCGCTTGCCAGCCTCGCTAGCTTGACGAGGTCGGAGATGGGTGAAGCGGGGGGCCGGAGGTCGAGTCTCGAAGTTCCCCGCCCTGGCGGCGGCTAGCCGCTCATGCTCGTTGGATGCCGGCCTTTGCCCTCCGCCGGCTCGCCCTGAGGAGCCGTCGACCAATCGTGACTTGACGAGCTGCCACCAGCCGGAGTTCATGAGACGAAAAGGCAGATAATGTGCAGGACAAAGACGCTTGGACAGCGCGAGGCCACACGGAGGTCGAAGCTCCGCCCCGGCAGCAAGTGCTTGCCTGCCAGATCCGGCAGGAACGACCGCGATAGGAAGCGGGCTCGCCGCTTCCTTGCTTGTCGCTCGACCACGGAGCACCCGTGAGGCGGCAGCGGCGCCTCAATTTCTCAGGGAAGGTGCAAAGCACCTACACGAGGTGCAAGTACCTCTCTCTAGGTACCTTAGCGTTGCTGCCTCTTGATTCAGCATCGCCAAATTGATCCAGCCTCGCCTCCTCTCAGTGGTGAAGATCGCACAGCTGCCGACCTTGGAATCCCCGCCATTAAGCTACCTCGGTACCTTCCTACCTTACCATCTAGTGAACTTGGACGTAGATAGTTACGTTTCAGACAGCCCGGATTATTGTCCTACGGAGGCAGGTCGCCATGTTGTTCGTTTTCGAGATGCCATTCGGCCATCGGTTTGGACTCCTCAGACTCAGCTGAGGGAGATCGACACAAACTGGCTTCCTATCTGGGCCTGTCTTATCGGGTCGGGAGGGAGGCCCTTGGTAAATTTCCCTGGACGATTCATCCCGCGGCTGGTCTGCTGCCGTATCATCATCGAGGTCGTGCCCTCTCTCTCATGCCGTGTGTCTCTCATTTACAGCGTAGCAAATGACGTTTCGGAGGTCTCTATCTGCTCCCGCCGCTGCAACGGCGGCTCGCGGTGGTGAGTTCCCCTGCAAGCCAGGTGGTTCTTCTCAAGGAGCCGTTTGTGATATGTCACCTCAACATCACTCGGCATCGGTTCCGGTTCGGCAACAATGCGGGAGAGACGTACAGCCCTAGGCTCAGATGGCTTACTCGCCTCAAACAACAGGTGCTCCAGCCCACGCCGACTCGAGACCTCGTTAGGTGATGAGGCACTGTTGAGAAGAGCCGGCCGAAGACAGTTGAATGCTTTGCTGGATGCCGTTGTGGCAAAGGGACAAAAAGTCCGAATACGATCTGATAAGGCCTCTGTCCTACACTTGAGGATATTTACAGCGCTGCGTTGTCAATTGTGCAGCTTGAAGGACGACATGGAGCATCTGATCCCATGGGGTGAGCAGTTCGATATCGAGCCTCGGGACAGGCGACAGGCTCAGGCTGCAGTTTCATGTGCCGTCCCAGAAGAGATAAGAAAAAGTCGCTATTCGTGTCGCTCAGCCCAGCAGGGCAGAGCTACCAAGCGAGCAAGAAATGAACATGTGGCACATCCGCCCAGCGAGCTTATCGGGAGGAGAGCCCGTGAGGCTATGAAAGGAGATACTGTTCCTGCAAGCCCATCAATGACATGAAGTGGGAGGAGGAGCAACCCCTTTTGAGACGCAAGGCGTTGGTATCTGCTCTGACCGGTGCAGAGACTAGCCACTCGGTCAGACATCTAGACAGATTCCCGTTGCCGCTCATGGGAAGTAAGTGGCATGGTTCGCCTATCGAGCGGTCAACCTTCGTTGTCACCACGATAATTATTCTGACTCTTCCTGCGCCTGGGACCTGCAACACCAGGCGTCGAGATAGGCCATAACAATGACGAATGGCGCCGAAGGAGCTGAGGGTTTCAGCTCTTTCGGGCTTCCTGGCCAACCGTTTCGCTTCCTGGTGACGGGCACCAACGCAGCAGCCATGCGGCGATCCGGATTGCGGTGTGCAGGGTCTGGAAGGCGCAAGATGGCCGATGCGACTCCATGAGACGCGGGAGACAAGCGGGCCAAGCGTCACGGCAGACAATCTCTGCCTACGCCATTCGTCATGATCAGGCTGGTGTCGCCTCCTTGCATGCCAGAGGAAACAACACGACGACGTTGGCTGATCACGGCCCTAAGCTGGGTCTGGAGTACGGATACATGTTGAGCCATATTACTTGTACGCCCTCGTCAATCGGCACGGGTGGGGGCTCACAAAGCTCGAGCAGGTACCCGGTTCCATGCACACAACTCCCGGGCCTCGTCGATAGGGAGGGTCATTCCGTGGGATTCCGAAGAGCTGCAACGCGACGCATGGCGAGCAGAGCTGCAGGTAAGATGTCAGCGGTGTCACGGCTCGGCGGTACCTGTGTTACCGTCGCTTGGTACGTCCCTCATGTCATGCATCAAATATACAACGGAAACACCGCAAAGAACATTGTATTTCTTATCTATAGGTTCCCCCCTTTCGTGCCCCGACTGCAGCCTTCTGGTCGGGCTGCAGAAGCACAAACCGATTTTGCCGTGTCTCTCGTGCAAGACAGGGATTGTGGCGCCAAGGTCCTATGGCTGACAATGGAAGAGTCGAGATGCTCATTGCGGTCTGCGGCTCGAAGACCGCACTAGACCGTCGAGGCGCCGTCTGTGCCTGAGCCTATCAGCCAAGGTACCTACAGAGTTGACAGCTGCCTGCCCACGTAAGGTCGGGCATCATCACGCCTTGAAAACCAGCCAGGAACGGCAGCGAGATAGGGGTATCGAGTCTGACAGGAAACGGCAGTCAGTCGGTAACAGCCGTCTGGGCCGAGCAATAGGAATGCGTCCCTAAATGCCGTGGCCGCCTAAGGGACAGTGGTCGTGTACTCTGGTACTCCTGTCACCTGTCTCCGACGCCGGCGTGGGTGCAGGTCTCCAGCACGACACTGGAGGCCGCAAAGCTCCCAAAATCGCCGCTCACACCAGCGAATCAGCGGTGGACGAGGAATGCCCGGAGGGTCCTTATCTGTGCCCCCCACCACAATGCTTTCTGTCCCACACACAGGCATGCCAGACCCCTGCCCCAGAGGCCCGTTCGGCCGTGTCACTCCTGATAAAGTCGCAGCAGGAGGAGCAGGCCAAGCAGGCCAAGCAGGCCAACAGCAGCTCTGCAGGAGCAGAAGCGATGCCGCCCGGACAGTGGGTCACCCCTCCTGCGGAAATCCCTTATTAGTCCAACGGCCGCCCGAGTCGCTGACGCTTTTGCGCTGAGCTCTGGCGTGCTTGTCTGCTGGGCCGATGGGAAGATACGGCGGTGGTGAAGGCGTGAAAAGTGGCAGGGATACGTGAAGAGAAGGATGACGATGACAGGCGACAGATGAGACAAGCAGAGGAGGCTTGCTGCTTGTGCAGTTGAGAGGCACAGTCCGGCGTGGAAAGTGAAAGTGCTCGACCGCCCACCCACCAGGTGCATCACTTGCAGCCCACGCGGTCCTCTCAGATAGACCCACGGCCGCCGCCCGCGTTGCCGACCACGATCCCTTCTTAATGCGCTCACTTTGTCATGTATTACACACGACGCCCGCTGTCCGTCCGGCTGCAGCGTCTGCAGTGCCCACCCCAATGTAGCCGGAACGCAACGCTGTACATACATGTACAGTGCAGCATGTGGTGTCATGTATCGCTCGGGACGTGCCTCGGATGGACCGCTTTGGACAGTGTCGCCAATCTCGCCAATTGTATCCAAACTGATATCATCGCGTTTCCAGCCTCTTGAATCGTCTCGGCCCTTTTGCCCATCCCTGCAAAGCCCGTGGTTATCGCGTCCTCCACCAGTCCGCTGTGCGAGGATGCTATACCCGCAATATGTCCCTTGGTGAGGACGCAGCGCCGCCTTATGTGTTCAATGCCGGACGTATCGCATCATTTGCGCGACGGTACGTCCTGGTACTGCGCTGAGGCTGTAAATACATCTGGCTCTCCGTCCCTGCCTCTGCGCCGGGAGACGGTTCCCAATGCGATGTCGTTATCGATCGAATCGAGGTACCGCCAATTATGCGGGAACGTCCCGGTGCCGCTGTGGATCTGTTGACTAGCGGGTACCCTGCTAAGAATAACAACCCCAAATTGCCCGCCTATCGACGAACCCACCCCCAAATTTGTCTGTCGAGAACCTTTATCGCCCTCCATTTCGCGCAGGAAAAAGAGGTCCCTCCGCTTCACCACTCCGCGCCCCTCCACATTCATCCTCCTTTAGTCTCTCCTCTCCACCCACCACCGATTTCTCCTCCCTCATCTTCTCTCACATCGCGCAATTCTTGCCGCGATCTCAACAGATTTTATTTTTCGGCGCGCCGTTGCGTACGATCGTTCCGTCTAGGTACGGCACACTATCGACTGCGATCTCGAGGGGCCCTAGTTCAAGCAGCATCTAAATCGGCCGACTCGCCCACCTTATCAACGCCACTGCACGGGAACCAAACGTCTTGCGTCGTCCCTCCCGTATCGACTATCTCGCCTTCTCGCCTATCAGCAACCACCTCACGAGATCCACCTGCGGTCCGGCCAGACACATCCACCAGATCCCACCGAGGACCCCCGTCATCTTGTCCTCTTTATCTTCTCGTCCCTGGGTTCCCAGACGACCAGCCTGTCCCCCTTGCTTGCCCTGTTTTGGTCTTGGGCTGCCGCACAGGGGCGTCTAAAACGGGCGGAGCACTGCCATATCCCAAGAACAGCGGGTCTTAAAACCAAAGCCGCCCGCCCTGCGTACGCCTCTTATCATCGTCACAAAAGCCCGACACTCCCTCCACTTTCTGAGAGATCTCGCATCGACCCACCACCGCTAGCCTCCTCGTAGCCTTTCAGTTTCTGGGGGCAGCACTACCGCTTTACACTACCACAGAGGACCATTCCATGGACGACGGGCAGGACACTGCTGGCCAACTGCTCCGTGGGCGTTGCTTTCGATAGGGCTGTCCTGCTCCTGGTCCTGATACTGCCGTCTTGACCTTGTGAGCGAGACCAATATCCCGCGTCCGTGCCGTAGTCAGGTGCCCTGGGTTGGGCTCTGGCTAAACCTTCAAGCATTTGCAAGTCATAGGGTAGAGGACCCAAGTCGGCATCGCGCCGTCGTCGATATAACCGAGCAGATGTCTACCCGCACTTCTCCGTCCCCTACGCAGGGGCCCACCCCGCAAGCCGATGAGGCAGACCTTCCAAAGGGGAACTGCCGCTACATCCTGCTGCTTCCCGAGGTCAAAGGCCAACGATGTGCCTGCGTCAACTTCACCCACAACCAGGCGATCCCTGGAGCGACCTGTGACTGCGGCCACCTTGCCTGCTTCCACACCAAGACAGCAGAGCCGGCGGCAGCAGTGGACAGGCAGGAAGTCGAAGCACTTCGGCAGCGCCTGCAGTTCTTGGAGGACCACTATGCTAGAGGGCAGGAAGATAGTCTAGGAAAAGTGGTCGCGAGGGTGAGCGATCTTGAGGGCCTGGTGGAGACAAGGACAGACGAGATATCTCAGGAGATCAAAAGGACGTACGGGAATCTGAAGTTGGCGTGGAACAGCATAGGGGAGTTGGAGCGTCGAAGCCATCACGCAGATTACCGATTCCGCTACATTGACGAGAAGCTCGCCAGTATCGGAGCCGAGCTGGACAGACTCCACCACAGGCAGCTTGAACTCAACGATGCCGATATCAACCTCGAAGAGCGGATCGTGGAACTGGCGGACAGCATTGAGGAAGTCGACGAAATTCCGGAGCCACGGGGAAGACCAGCGAGGAGGAAGTCGACGTCGGATTCGACCCCGCCACCTAACCGACCCGCCGCCCGCCAGCGACCGTCGTCCGCCAGCACGCCCCATTCTCAGGGGTCTAGTCTGGCTGTGGCCACCACTGGTGCGCCAGTGACATCGGTACGGCAGACCCTCATGCCCCTTCGGGCCGCTCCGATGTCATCCGCAGAGACTTGGACGGTCCACATCTCTCTGCTCCCGACAAGCTCCCAACCGTTCCCGTTTGAACGCAACACTAATGCGTACAAACGGTGCCTCTCAAGGGGTCTGCATCAGATGGTCGCTATCAATGGCTCATCCAGCGAGGCTTTTGTTTCCGCGGTGTCAAGGGCATTCCAAAGCTTGCTTAGGGGTCGCCCTTGGATGCCGTTACAGGCTAAGCTGTGTGATGCTGAGCAGCTGCAGGGACTGCCAATGTTGCGGCCACTAGACCAGACTCTCGTGGACTGCAAGTACGACGCTGATTTCCTTCGGAGGCACTGTGCCGTTCTCGACATGAGCGGAAAGATTGACTCACTGTACATCGCCATGCGATATGATACGCTGTCGTGGCACGCCCTGAGGCACTCCCCCAGTTTTCTGGACGGCCTGGAAGCGAGCTGGGAATATGATCCCTTGTTGGACCCGAACAGCCCATTTGAAGACGACGACGTAGACGAGTATGATCGTCCGTCAGCAGGGGACTTGCTCCCGCCCATTCCGTCACTGAAGAGGGCAGCGTCCGAGATCTCGCGATCTTCCAGCTTTGGGTCCGCAGTACCGCCGGAGGGGGAGGGGTCACGGGCCAAGGCAGCGCGCACCGTCTGCCCGATGCCCAACATAGCGGAGGTGCGAAGGAGGGTAGAGACTGTGTAGTGGATGACTTTCCATTTGCGGAACAGATCTAATCGCGGCGGCCGGGTGTTAGTATACTGGCGTGGCCGAACAGAATAGACTAAAGACTATGTATGGCGTTCATCGGAGACGGAAGGCGTATTAGAAATAGCGGGCAGTAGAACTGCTGGGTAGCTTTCTTCCTTTGGCGTCCAGAGAAAGCCCCCTAGAGTCTGAATGTTAGGATTTTTTTTCTTCCATATTCCAGAGCCGAGAAGATGCTTGGTGCTAGTAATCTTATTGAGTAACAAGCTGGGCTGTACGGACTGCTCCTTCATTAACATCGCTCTCTCCGCCGGGATGTATTAGGTCTCCTCAGGAGGTGACAGGAGGCTACAGCGATAGATAATCCGCAATTATGGATCTTCGCAGAGCGTGACAACGAATCTCCTGAGATGCCTGTATTCTTGTGGCTGGTGATAGTAGACTTGTTCATGGTCAGTTAATTCGGTTTGACGGACCTCGGATGGCATATCCCGCAAGTGACTGCCGCTGAGTGCCGAACTGGAGAGCATGTTATAAGTCTGCACAGTGCTCATCGTGACAAGTCGCCCTGGCAAACCGAAGAAGATGTGCAGGCGGTAGCAAAAATATCATGGTAGATTAACCCTTGCGTGACACAACACGTGGGAACGATACGGGAGCCTCCATCACAAGCTCACTAGGAAGGCAGCTTCAGGTGACGTCGTCCTCGCCATCATAATGGCTCGTCTGGCCCATACAGCGGGCTCATCAGCAAGGGCCAGAAAGCGTGGTAGAGGCTTGGAGTGATAGGGAACTGTAACTCTGCAGTCTGATAATTGCGGGGTTGAGATGAGGCGCATCTTCTCTGACGGAGGACAAGGACGAAAATAACCCTCGTTCGATCAAGAGACCGAGGAGCACAGGGAGCCAATCGCTGTCCTTTGTTTGCTTCTTTGCCTGGATCGGGTTGCCGGTGAAGCCTTACTGAGTCTCGGATCATCCCGAGCTCCGGCAGTTGAGCTGGGATCCCGTCACAGCCCGTGCCCGTCCTCCCCATCCGATCTGCCTGCCCCTGGTTGGTCGGTTGTTGCTGGATTGGGCAGGTACCCTCAAGGTCCTTTTTCGTGTTATTCAAGAGTCAAAACTACTCACTCTCTACCTGCAGCCTCCATACTCAAAAGATCCCACCGTTTCGCGCATCGCTGTGGCTGCAGCTTCAACACCTCGGGCGCAACCTCCACCTTTGTCGAAAATCCCAGCCTTGCGTATCATCCATACCCACTTTCCACAACAGCTCTAATAGGAGAGATACCTCTTATATATCGCTGCGCGCTCGACCGGGCAGGAGGACTTCTAACTCTCTTCCTCAGTGATTACCTCCAATTGCGCCAACTTCTTCCCTCTTCACACCAGCTCCCCTCGCTTTCAACACAGCTACAAGGCTGCCCGGCGCCACAATGGATGACTTCGATATCGAGATGGGCGACGCTGCCGACGTCCAGCCCATGCACGAGCCCGAGCCCATAGATATCCTCAACGAGGAGGAGCAGGTCTGCGGCCGCCTCTCGCCCCTTCCCCAAACGATCGCCTACTGACCAACGTTCTCACTGCGAAGGAACCCGGCGAAGTCGAAGAGCCCATCACCAGCGGCCCCGCAGAGACAGAGAGCCCCGACGAGCGGAGACCAGTGCCCAACAAGGTCCACATCCGCGGCCTGGAGAGCATCAATGCCGACGAGCTCAAGCAGTACGTCGGCCAGAACGCCGGCGGCAGCGCGCTGGAGCGCATCGAGTGGATCGACGACTCCTCCGCCAACCTCGTCTTCGGCTCCGACTCCGCCGCGCAGGACGCGCTGGTCGCCCTCGCGGCCGTCGAGATCGCCGACGCGTCGCAGCTGCCCCCGCTCGAGGGCCTCCCCGCGAAGCCCTTCGCGGCAAAGCCCGAGACCGCCCTGCAGGTGCGATTCGCGGTGGTGGCGGATAAGAAGCAGTCGGGCGCGGCGGCGCGCAGCAGGTTCTACCTTCTCAATCCGGAGTGGGACCCCGAGGAGCGGCGGAGGCGCGAGGGGAACAGGAGGTACCGAGACCGCGACGGCGACAGGGGTTACGGGCGGGATCGGCGGGGCGGTGGTCGTGGGAGGAGAGATGACCGCTACGATGATGACGACGAGCCGGAGCCGTTCGACGTCAATCTGTACGATGACGACGCGGAAGCCCTGGCGAAGCGCGCCCCGGTGCGGCGCTCAAGGCGCGGCTCGCGCTCGCCGTCGCCTCGTTCCGATTCAGGCAGGTACCGCTCATACGCTAGCCAGAACAAGGAGAAGGAACTGTTTCCAGACAAGCGGGTGCGCGATCGGGATCGGAACCGCTCTGCCTCGCCGCTGCGCGACAACGATGTCGACCAGGCCATGGACGACCTCGCGAAGGATAGGGAAGCGGTGGCGAGGAACAGGGAGAAGGCGCGGTCGTTGAAGGAGCGCATCACCAAGACCGACAGCAATGGCGCGAGGGAGCTGTTCCCATCCAAGGTAGACAACAACGGTCCGAAGGAGTTGTTCCCGTCCAAGGTTGGCGCCGCGGACGCGAAGAAGGCGCAGATGGACCAGGTCGCCAGTGGTATGTCGACTCTCTTGCTCTTCGACGGCAGCAGCGAATATAGTTATTCGGTGTGCGCCAATCCCAGAAACAGCAGTATCAGCACAGCAGCAGCAGCAGCGCCCTCGAGGATGATAGTAATCTCTGGTAACCTAGCAGATTCACCGACGAGCGGTATTAATATCCGCGGCATCGCGGGCCAGCGCGGCGGCGCAAGTCAGGGGTTCGCGATCAAGGGCGCGGCGGCGTCGGCGCGGGAGCTCTTTCCGGATAAGTTCAGCAGCAACGCGGGCAAGGAGCTGTTTGTGGAGAAGCTGGAGGGCAGGGGCAGGAGGCGGCAGAAGGCGGAGGATTCGTTTTACTGATTTGCATCGCGGTGGGCGTTATATTACGACGGTATGCTTAGGAAGCGTGGCTTGCTTATGATGTGCTCTCCACCTTCACTCGCGACGTCCCAACGACTTGGGCCTTGCCTTGGCTACGTGGTGCAGTAAAAGCCACGCCAAAACGGTCATCTTAGACACACGTCTTACCGTGCGGTGGATCTCATCAGATGCAGGATCGAATTTTGACACAGCAACCTATATTGCTCACGACGTCAGCCCCGTGGCTATACCAGATGCAGGGACTTGCGAGCAGAAAACGCCGTCTTGCTAGTGATGCAAGGCGTGGAATATGTGCTTGGAATCCCGTCCTCGATCCACGACCGGGTGAGGAGACGGTGGACCACGGTCGAGGTAAATCAAGCGCCTGGCAAGGGCCTGAAGGTGATGACAGTTAAGTTGACCATAGCTCTCAGCAGTTCAACCTCACCGTGTTCGGCAACATCACTTGCAGGAGCGGGAGGTGAATCCGGGATCCTCGACAAAGACGAGATAGCAGTGCGAAGACCGTTTGAAGGTAGCAGCTTGCCTTAAGCGCTAGACAGGTATAGATTCTTGCTTGGGATAGATACCTAATCATGAAGGCACACGGTGAAAGGAAACGAGCTGCGACGAAAGTACCTGTGAACTGGTCAAGAAGTCCCAGGTGTATGACAGGTGTATGAGTGGACGCCAAGTGAGATACGTGCCGCCAGCCAGAGGTAACTCGGACATGGTTCCTAGGGAATTCCAACCCCCAACAACTCCTCGAATATATCATCGACGTGATACTCGAATTTGTACGGACTCGACAGTGAGGTACAGGTAGAGAGTGTCCTCTGCGGGTATTGTCCAAGTTGGGAAAAGTCGGAGTGAGAGAGGCGTGACGCTCAGGCTGGGCTCAGTCGGCCGTAATGGAAAGGGAGGGAAGAAGTCGCGAGGGTACGAAGCACGACAAGCACGACAAAACCAGTACAGCAGCTGCTCACTCTGGACATCCCATTTTCCGGTTACTTTTTGAGGTCCTTCTTTGTCCCTGGGAAGTTCAGATGTGCACGGATCGCACGATCGATTTGGCTGCCATCTGAAGTGGTTTGAGATCGAGGTGTCTACCTTGGAGGTACCTTGCTTGCCCGAGAGCCTCAACCCCCATCACACAGCACGTCGTCGCCAACAATGCCCCAACACCCTATCCCGTCGGCATCGTTCACCGTGTCCTCAGAATTTACTCACCCTGAAGATAGAGACGAGACCTTTAACCCTCAGAAAAAGCCCTACCTGCCTCCCACAAATTCGCCCACCTGGCCCTCCACCCCTTTTCTCCGGCGCGCCCCTTTCTCCGCCTTAACCTTGGATACTCGATCTCACCACACAACTTCGAATATCCTACCTCAACACTCACCCAAGCCGTACCGTCCACCACTCTCAATTCTTCTTCCCATCCCATCAGTCTGACCCAATTCCACCAGGTCAAATCCATTGCGACCAGAAATTTCGATTGCCCCCTTTTCCCTTAGAATAGGGCACATTAATCGTTTGCCATGGCAGAGAGACCCTGGTGGAATGCCCTGGGCGCGCGGCGCCGCACATCGAGCGACGAGTCCAAGAACAGTGGCCCAGAGCCCCAGCCGCGACGTGCTCAGAAAAATGTCAAGAACAATTGGGACGAGGTATCCCGATTCTCCAACCTGATCAAGAACGACATCCCCGTGCGCAGCCCCAAAGACATTTGGATCGCGCCTACCCCAACCCAGATAATCGAGACCCTCAGCACCACCATCATGGCCAACGGCGTGTTCGAGCCCATCCCGAAGCAGCTCAACTCCTGCGTGCTCGAGCTTATCGCTCAGCACAGAAACCATATCTGGGATATCAAGGGGATGCGCGAGCAGCTAGAGGAGGCGAAGGAATCCCACCAGGCCGACATCCGCCACTTCAAGAAGGCTGCGTGCGAGTGGAAGAAGAGAGAGGCAGCCTACAAGGCAGAGATCAAGCGTCTTGAGCTCATCGTCACCGAAACGACGGAAGGTGTTCGAGCCGTCATCCTCGCCCGCAACAACAGTGTTGTAGACCGCGATAGCTCGAGCAAGTGGGAGGAAAATATTGAGAACAGCTTCGATAAGAACAGTGAGGGAACAGACGGTATGAGTTGCCATCCCCAAACAAACATGAAAGGAAGTTCTCGCTAACACCATCTGTCGTCCCCAGGATGCGAGGACGTCGCCACCCACATTGATGGCTCCAAAGATAACACCAAGGGCAACTCTGCAAAGACGCCTGTATTGGAGAATACCAGTGCCCACTTGACCATCGGTACGTGTCGTCAGAACACAACTTTTTTATTCTCACCAACTGATACCCTGGTGTCCACCAGGTTCTCTGCCTCGCCTGGCTGACCACGACGCTGATGTGCGTTTGAGCAAGGAATTGAGCGGACAACAGTCTGCTCGAGGCCGCGGTGTCAAGGGTATAGTCTATAAACGGGTCCACCTTCGCCCAGGACTGTACGGCAACGAGCAAGACAGCAACGCGCAGCCTTCGCCTTCGTCCAACAGTTCTTTTTCAAGCTCCAAGGACGGACTTCCGAGCACGGGACAGACGGCAGCTTCGGCGAGGAGGCCCCCTTCCAGCAAAACCTCCACGTCTAGCCCAGATTCGTCTGTATCCCTCATAGCAAAAGGCATTTTGGAGGAGAGGGTCAAGAAAACTCTCGACCGTGCCGGCGTCAGCGATCTCATCGATTTTAACGAGTTGAGTGATCTGAGTACTCACTTCGAACGCCTCACGGAGGGCAAGCGTTGCCAGAACCAGGACAACACGAAGGCCAAAGCCAAAGGCAGCAGCAAAGCCGACGCCAAAGCAGCCCTACTCGAGGAGCTCAAACACCGGAAGATGCCAGACAGCGCCATTGAGTCAGATGATGATGACAGCTTTGTCGACACGCCGCCCAAGCAGCAGCGGAGGCATCAGCGACAGTTCTCATTTGTCCCAGGCGACGAGGCCCGCGCGTTCCCTGCTAGTCACAATCAGCTTCCGTCGAACCACGGTACCACGGCAGCCAAAAAGACGTTGACCCCAACTAAGGACGTCACCACCTTGCGCCGCTCAAACGTCACAGCTACCCATAATGGCAAGGAACCCCGCCGCCCCAGAACCCCGGAGAAGGGAGCGCGCGCAGAGCCGGTCGTCACAACTACTACTGCTACCTCATATAAGGTTCCGGCAGTTATAGGCGAGGACCTCCGCGCCCAGTCACCGGCCTCGAAAGTTGCTCGCCAAGCCCTCGCTGCGCATACGCCCCTGAAGAAGCTCGCCAACGACAGAGACTCGGCCACTCCAGTCGGCAAGGAGGGTTCCGCGCCCAAGGCCGCGCGGGTTAGCGACGGCACCGGTCCTAACCAGCAGCGCACCGGTACTAGAGCCCCCGCATCTTCGTCCTCCACGGAGGTTTCCGTCACGGCTGCCAGTGCTAGGGGCTCCACGGCTACCGCGAACAATATCAAGGGCATGACGGCGCCGAGCGTCACCGACTCGAGCTCGTCCACTACAGCGCAACCTACCAGAACTCCCTCTGGCAATGCCCAGATCGCAGCTGCTCGAGCCCTGGCCAGCGGCGGAGCCCACTAGACCCGTGTGTCTGCCTAAAGCCAGGACTGGTACAAACGGATACGCTATCCAAACAGACCGAAACTTTTGCGAAGTGCGGAACAGAACCGCGATAATACGTCTCCGAGGAGGATCTTCCCTCCACCGGAGCAACATTTACGACGATATGACCGAGCGAATGACACATGATGGCGCGACTTCTGATCGAGATCCATTTGCTATTGCTAAGCGAGATACCCTTTTGCCAAGATCTGAAAGGGCGAACCCATGAACGAACGCCGGATACTTTCCGACAATGGCATCGAATAATGAGATGCTCCTTGAGGTGCGGAAACAGAACGCAGTGATTATGCTCATGCGACCTCACCTCCACCCGCAAAATAGGGTTTGCGGAGGAGATATGAACGATCGGCTCACGCCAGACGGGCGGCGATGATAATTTGGAATGACTTTTATAAACGGACTGAGATACCCACTGCGGAGATACCCCCTTTAGCTTTCTATTCTCGTTTATGGGCTTTTGTGGTTTTTGTCAGCACGCCTGGTCGCCATGTCACTAAGGAGAGACATGGACTAATCGGGGAGAGAAGCAGCCCCAGCTGGCTGTGCTGGGATGTCCAGCTGCGCGCTACTATTGACGGAGCGCTTTGATCGGTGGACTTGGCCAGATAAGAAGGGAGGATCTTGGACCTTCTACGGGGAGGATAACCATAATGAGAGGAGGTACGCGAGAGTATCACATAGGAAGACACCCAGTACATATGATGGCTTTGCTTCAGGTAGCTTTGCTTGCACAATAGGGCATAAACACCCTTCCTTCCTAGATGTGGTCATGTTCAGATCACTGGCTTACGTCTGTGACTGTATCAGATAGTATAATCTCTGAATAAAGTTGAGTCGAGTCTCTATAATCGCCTTCTCTCCAGATAGTCCTTTCTGTTCCCAGATGGCCCCTTCTTTTCCCCACGAGTCGACTCAATTCATTCCCGCGATTCCGGGCTCGATATAAGAGAGACAATCTGACGGTCAAATAACTCTCTCGAAGTGGTGGCCTCGCTTCCTGGGAATTCAGCGTAGGGCTCACCGATGAGTCTAGAGAGGTGGCTTTCGCCCTTTGCGTCCTTCTCCCCTCCTCGGAGGCGGCGACTCGCAATAAGCGGCTGGAGTCGCGCCCGTCTACGACGCACTGAATCCACAAGGGAAGGTATCTAGGTACTCATCAAGTTGGGAGCCTCTATTTCCTCTCATCAGAAGGCAATATACGAACGAGCCTGCCTGCACACCAAGATCCTGCTGCTGGGGACCGGTGTGCTTCTTTTCGTCCGCCCCCGTCAGCCTGCAGGCGCCAAGCAGCCCAAAAAAAAGCCTCGTAAGAGCCCAATTGTTCAGTAATCAGGCTGCGTCAAGTGGCTTCTCGCTGCTTTGTTTGTCTCAACCCCTGTCAGGAACAAGGGGGGTGGTCTTCTTCCTCGATAAGCGAGCCTGGCGGACCAGATCGCCGGGTCAACTCCCCCGGCTGCGACACTCTTCTTGTTCTACCCGGGCCAGAGATGAGACGGAGCGGGAGTTTCCGGGGACGTAGATGTAGGTACCTCGTATGAAAAAGGCAGTGGCTTGTCTGAACGAGGTTTGTCTTGCTACGACGTTTGGGGCGGTCACCGTTTTGCGTACACGGTATTAAGGTACATACAGTACATGCCGCCTCACCGAGTACTAAAGGGCTTGTCTTGCTCTACGTAGCACAAGAAGATGTTGTCTTGCGGTTGTCTGCTGATACAATGAGCACCGGCGGGACGCTCTCGAGGGTCCGGGAACCTGCCGTGGAACGTCCTATTTGCATGCAGACGGGCGATACGAGACGACAGACACCCAGCGCCTCGCCGTCAGTAGACGGAGAAAGGGGGAGATGCACTCACCGAATGCACTCCATGGTGCGCCCTGCACCACGCAGCAGGGGATCCCGGATGTGGGTTCCAATACCGGCTAGGCAAGCAACCGTCGCTGGGCCGTTGCGGTTGCAGAAACGGTCTTCGTCGCTGTTGCTGCTCCTGCTACTTCCCGGCACCCAATATTCTCCAACCCCGGCTCTTGAACGACTCGCTAAGGTACATCAAGGGGTGTAAGCAGGCAGGCAAGAGGAGCAGATTGAATATTGTGCAACGGAGGACAAACACACGGAGGACGCACCGCGAAAACGAGCTGCTGGGACTTCTGGCAACAACCCCCGACGGTTTTCGGGGAAAGGAGAGAGGGGGGCTTGTCGTTGATTTGGAATTCATCGCGACCTGTTCTAATCGCTCTTTCACGCCGGTCCCCGATGGCCTGGGAGCCTAGGGAAGTGCCGCCAGGCTAGAGAGATCTAGACCCCCCAGCTGCACGGTGACCGGGTTGCGATTGGCTATGTGGCCCTGGGGGTGGTCTAGCGGCGAGGGGCACGAGAGGACTGGGCCTGGAGTGTGAAGCTATCGCCGGAGGACTCGCGATCCGGAGAGCTATTCGTGGTCATCTGCTAGCTTTGGCCATCGAGAGCACCTAGACGAGAACGGGGGCGCTCAATACCCCTCAGGGGCAGGTTGCGCCGTTGCTTTGGGGGCGTTTAAGTTTGATCGATGATGGGTGGCCAACGGCTCGCCCGGGGGGAGGGAAACAGATTCTGTGCGATCGTGACACGATCTGGCGAGGTGATGGGGATCTCGCATCGCGGGCCCGATCTATTGTTGGACTGGGTCTGAGGATCCGGGACCGTCCGTGCCCATTTCTCGTGTCCGTGTCTCGTTTCCTTGGCAGTAGAGGAGGCGGTCAAGGCTCGCCTGGAGAGACGTCATGTCCTCACCCAGTGCCGCTACGAGCGGGTAAGATAAACCTTCCTCTCGGGACGCGCACCGTTCTGTCGTGATCCCCGAGGCGGACGGTTTTTCTCCACCGTATCTGCATCGCACAACCAACAGCGCCGTTCCAATGGACCGGGGGATCGAACTCCGCGGTCCGCTGCTGTGCAACACCACGCAGCTACCCGACTGGGCGAGGGCGAGACGTCGTCCGGAAGATGCCGTTGTCTCGAGGAGCACGGGGGGGAAGTTTCCTGTCTCGATTGATTGTGCCGGCGCCACCGATGGATGTGGGCTAGCACACCCCGGAGGGAATCTCAAATAACGGGCGGTCGGGGCCAGTAGCCCCCACGGCGGCGCACCGGGTCTCGGGATTCCGTGCGACGGCGTTCCTACTAGATGTGGAGCGTCGCTGCAAGGAAGGACAGGTTCCGGATGGAGCTGGTAGCTGTTGGGGAGATCTCGACTGGGGCCTTACCGAGATCGAGAGTGTTGGCCGCCGTGGCGGGGACAGTCTCAGGCGTTCAGTTTCCTTCTCTAATCCCAGTGGGTGACGACTCGACGAGCTCTACGCCAGCGCGTCCGGCCCTGCAGTTAAGGCGAGTCAAGAGGGACGAAGCTATTCGCAATGGCATGCACAAGTCCATTGTTCTGCGTCCGGATCGGGACATCGCGGCCTGCGCAGATCGTCACCTCCCGTGTCTGCTGACTTCACAACCCCCCAATTCCAATATTCTGCCTTTCTCATTACCCAGAAGGGAGATATCGCTATCGACGGCAGAGTTCTCGTCTCGCACCAGGCACTGACGGCCGGCCGGCCGTCGACGTCAAGGCTCCACTGTATTGACGAGAGGGCGTTGGGGCCGATCGGTGGCCTATTCCGTCGTCAGGCGACGATCCCTGGGCCGGCTTGAGACACCTGACGTCTGAGACCCTTGGAGAGAAAGAAAAATAACGGAGAAAACTCAAAATCCACTGCGGTGCGGTGATGTGAGCTTCTTTTCGCTCAGAGTAAAAGTACCGCATGTACCGGTACGGGAGGTACAATGTAACCAACTACACGCCAGCGATCAAGCTTTGGCGATTTGGTGCTTGTTGAGAGGGTGTCACCGTCTCCCGAACGGTTTCCCGGGGGGTTCGATGCTTGGCTTTTGCGTCAAAGTTTTAAGTAAGGAAAGAGGACTGGCTGCCCTGGCTAGATGGATCGTGATCGGCTGCAAGCGATCACGAAGCGAGATCTGGTGGGCCTGAGGCTCAGAGCACGGATGAACGCAACCAGAACAGGCAATTGGCTCCGTCTGCTTCAAAAGCATCTGTTTGCTTAGGGCCATCCATTGCTGTGCTTCATATCAAGCCACCTCAGTATCTTGGGGATGAGCTGACAGTCGTAACACCATCGAGGCGGCCACTTGACCTTAAAAAAAACTCTAAACCACGACGTGGTGATATCTGCTCGTCTCTCTAGGCCGGGTCATACCCGCCCGCAGCAAAACAAGCTCTTTGGGGGGACGGCGGGGGTGGCGGCCGTTGAAAGTCTCAAGGTTTTGGAGTCAAACAAGATGAGGGAGGTGGCTGCTTTTCTTGCTTTGTCTTTGGTCTCGATAGGGCGGCGCTCAACAACCCGTTCCAACAACGAGCTCAACCGCATCGGCCGCGAAGGTTAAAGACGATAGACTTTTCTGAAGGCGCCGTAGATAGGATATCATCGGATATCATCGTCCCCGGCGCCCTTCCGCGATCTGTGAGTCGTTATGAGGTCGTTCAGTCGTAGCGACGATGTGCGATCTGCAACTCTGTCAAGAACTCTAGATCTCTTAGGGTGAAGGGCGAAAAAGCTCATGGTATGCGTGACAGCTCCGGGACAGGCAGCGCCAAACTCTATCGCCGGTGTGTCCAGCCAGAGATTTTTGGGCTCTTGGCTCAACACCATCTCGGCACCGTCTGCCTTACTCATCCTGCTCGCTGCCTGTGGTCCTCAACAGGTAGAATTGGAACTCCGTATTGCATCGTGGTGGCTCTCCGGCGATGCTACCCAGCCTCCCGTGCATCCTGTTTCCCAGCTGCAGTCCAGCCTGCATGCCGCGGTAGTTGCTGACCGCAACCCCCCCCCGCGCCGTTCGGGTTCCTCTGCTCGCCAGGTCGGCGAACACATCGCAGACGACGTGACGAAGAGGGCGCCGCCGGCATGAGGTGCGCTGGCGTGCAGCCAATAGAGCCCTCCGCTAGCCCAGCCTCCCCTGGCGTTCAGCACTGCAGGGGTGCGGGAAGCTATTGCAGACAGTATTTGCTGGCTCGAAAATACGTGGATAGACGGACGCACAGAGAGAGAGAGAGACGGAGAGAGACTTAGTTAGGTATCTCCGTACCTATATGATGCTGGTGCTTGTCAATAGCAGAACTCCAGCCGCTTCGCTTCATCCCGCTATTTGTTCCCACCAGCTGGCTGCCGGGTCTCTGACACCCCCCGGTCTGTTCCCGCAGATGTATCTTATCAGGTAAACGTGGTGGGAAGGTACCTCTACAATTAATACTAAGTGCCAGAGTACGGTTGCCGCAGCTGGCGTCGATCGCTGCCGGGATCCCGCCAGGCCGGCACTGGGGGAGCACCAGCACCAGCACCAGCAAGCCTGTGGCACAACGACTGGCGCTGGGACAGGGGGGCGTCTCGTTGCTTAGTGGAGGATCGCTCTTTCACGTCGTTTCTTCAGCTAGACGACAGCTGCACATAGCAAAATGAGAGCAGGACGAAAAAAAAGCAATGAAGGCACTAATAACCCAGAGGCATGTCAATCATGCCATGACATAAACCCCCGTTCCCGCCCTGCTGCACGTCTGCGAATCCGCAAATCCGGGCGCTTGGCGAGCGGGTTGAGGTGGAAATATGCAGAGACCCAACGTCACGTCATCTTCCCAAGATTGGACCTCCCCCCAGGCTCCTGCCAGCCTCGTCTACGCGAGGGGGAGAGCTGGACGATAGGCAGGGACGCGATTCCAATATTTGGGAGGTTGCTCGTGGCGCAGGGTGATCATCATTCGCTGCAGTAGCGCTGTCAACGAGTCTCTGAAGGGGAAGTCCCGCGAGCAACCCCCTGCTCCCCAGAAGGGCTCTCTGCCACCTATGCTCGCGCCGGCGTCCCTCGGTGTTCCCAGTGTGCTCGGGTCGTACGGATCGTGCTTACGGGGCTCTGAATCCTGCTGCTCCGCTGCGGACGGTGTGGAGAGGCTGTCCGGCTGCCATCGCTTGCCCGGGAAAAGCGCCAACGGACACAGCCCGGAGCAGGATGGTGAGAGATAACAGGGAGGAAAAGGACTCAAAAGGTGGACTGTCCCACCGGCAACGTCAACGGCACCAGGCGATCTTCATCCACACTCCTGCCGCGAACGGCGGTGGGAGTGAGAGGGAGCGGCAGCGGGTGTTACACAACGCCGATCAATTCCTCTTCTCGAGCCGCCTTCGCTGCTCGCTCGAGATCTGGCCGCACCGTTGGATTTGCTAGACGATGCAGGCCGGACACACCTGACACAGGGCAGCGAGACGGGGGAGAAAATATGGGCGGTCCGGCAACGGGATAGTGTCCCCAGGCTAGCGGGAGGCTATAGATAGTGGGAAGTGGTGATAGGCGGCGCCAGCTTCCCACCATATTAACCGTTAGGTATGGTGGAGTCGAAAGTCTCGATCCCTCGAGCAAGGAAAGTGAAGTCACCGTCCCATACCAGATCGGCTTCTCTCCCAAAATTCGATCTTCCCGTGTGAAGACGACACTCGGTGGGTCTGGAGGCTCGAACTATCCTGCTTCTGCCCCCTCCTTTGATCTGTCTGTTTCGAGTGACTTTCATGTGAAATGCCCACGTCAAACCTGGAAGCTTGGGGGTTCAGGTACGGGGCCCGGGCGGCCGAGCTGCTGGCGAATGCGCTGAGCCGGGATACGTGCCACAGGCCTTCCAAGGCACGGTGGATGATGAAGCCCTGGAGAGCACAATACCTCGTCTATACTGTACGGAGGATGCCGCAGCCTTCCCTGTCTCTCCCCAACGCCCGCGGAGATGGAGGCCCGCTGCAGACGGAGAAATCTAGTCACAGCAGCCCCTTCACCGCCGCCGCCGCCGCCAGCTGCACTGTCGCGCGTCTCGTCACAGTCAGTGCCGACAGCAGCAGCAGCCCGGGTCCAGAGAGATGCATCCCCAACAACAATGTCGATTACCAGTTCCAGTAGGCACGTAGTCATTTCCCCCTGCAAAGTTCCTGATTCAGTAAAACCAACCGTCCCTCCCACACACCCCCTGCGACGATCACTCATGACGTGGCCGTTGGGGGACGAGCAAGAATAGAGCCCGGAAAAAGGAAAGATGGCACAAGGGCGATGCGGCATACCTTACCCTCCCTACACCGTTTTCCCCTTTCCCGGTTGCGATCAATCACTTCCCCAGCAAGGAGTAGTAGAGAGAGACAGAGAGCACTGCAATCCAATTGGGCGAGTCCCTCTGCCCTCTCCCCCCTTCATCCAACTCTCGTGAGCCACACGCGCCCCCCCCTCCCCAATCCCGTTGACACCCGCGAGACAAAACAACGAGCTCCTCACCCGTTTTGCCCGCCCCTCCTGCGCCCTCCCATTCGGCCCCGAGTCTGAGACATGCCCGGGGCGAGGGCTGGCCCAACCGGGGAGGGCGTTCCTCGGGGGTGTCTGCTTGGTCTGTTCTCGACTCATCCTCCCGCGAGGAGGAGGGGGGGAACCAATTGCTCTCCTCTCTACAAGTCATTAAAGCAGTGAGATGATGAAAAAGACGTTATGCACGATGATCATGACGCCGAGAGGTGGAACTGATCAATAGGGGGGGCAGGTGGGCAAGCCAGCAGCTGGTGGAGGGAGGTACCCGCACCTGCGATCTCACTCAACTTACCCGCCTGTCCAGCCCACTTTCTGCTGAAGAAAAAGGGGGAGTCGAGGGAACGGTAGAGGAGACCACTCACAGCGCCAATGGCTGGAGGGTTGGAATGCTGGCTGTAAAGACTGGACTTTCACCAGGCACTGAGTAAGGGTTTGATAGCATTACTGTATAATTGTAGCGAGTAGTAGTAGTATTTCGCCTTTTTGGCGGTGTTCGTTATATTTGTACAAAAGCATGGCTTCGTAGTCTAGATTCGACAGTTAGACCCAGGAGGGAGAGTGAGTGTCCGAATTTCCCTCCTGACCCATCAGACATCATTAGGATTCCTTTGCCCTTCTCACCCATCCACCCTGCCCAGTCCCCGCGCGTATCCCAAGAATAAAGAAATAAAAAAACGAGAGGGGCCACCACATAGAGAGGTATCAACGGTGTAAATGTGCGCAATAGAGCCGTCCTGTTTCCCAGCCGAACTTGCAAGAATATAGCGCCGCCCGATTAGATAGTGACAATAATGGACCTCTGCCCAGCCGTCCCAGTCGTTCATAGTACACTCGAGAGAGAGTAGGATTAAAAAGACGTTCGCACATGGTCAGACTGCCACCGAATGCGTGTCGACACCACTTGTTTTTAGAAGAGAAAGGGGTATCCTAGTTCCTGCCCAAACGGCAAAGCATAGCGCTCTCGTTTCCTCACCCTTGCGAGCATACCCTGCCCTTGGTGTGATATCCAATTTCCAGTGCCCTCCGAGATGATCCTTCCAGTCCCAAAAACTCCTTGAAAAAATCACTCTGGTACAGGATCGCTCAAGCAAGCAATGCCGCAACATCCATGCGTCTGCCCTGCCGGTCGCCTCCAGCACCGACCTGAATCAGAGACTCAGGTGGAGAAGTACGCAAAGAAGGGAGCCCGTACCCTCCTACTGGTGAGTTTGGCGCCGTGGGAAGGTGAGACTTGGGGGATAGATGCTCCTGCGGAGCGATCCTTGGGGGCAGAGACCTCGAGAGGTCTTCCTTGCGGAAGGTCAGAGAGCTCAGACCAGGGAGCCTTGTCTGCGTAGGGGAGGTGACATAGCGCGGCGAGGAGCTCCCTTGATTCTTCAGCGGAGGGAGCTCAATGGGAGAGTACGCCATGGTGAAGCTCCTTGGGGACGTGGTGTAGCAGGATCCGGCGTCGGACAGCAGCGACGGAGCCATTTCTGAGTCAGCCTCGGGAGAGAGCGCTGGAGGAGATAAGAGTGGTGACTCGATGCAGTAAACTTGCTGATTGAAGCGGCTAGGCGAGAGCGGCCGAGGGACAGGCCTGGAGGGGGGAAGGGGTAGCTGGCCGAGAGGCCTAGGAATTGCCAGCGGCGGCGGTACTGGCCTGCTGTAGTGAATCTCGGCCCTGTCGTCGTAGTGGTGCGCAGATGGGATGGAAGCCCTCCTGCGGTCCTGCCTCTTTCGGCGGTTCTGGCTGCCGTTCCACCAGTTCTTCACTGCATTGTCGCTGCGGCCGTGGAGTCTCCTGGCAATCTCTGCCCACCGTTTTCCGATCTCGTGGACTAATTGTTCAATTTGCTGGCCCTCCTCTGGGGTGATGGGGTCGTGGTTCAGAGTTGGCTTGAGGTTCTGATGGTAGCGCTCGCGGCACTGCTTGGGTGTCCGGGTCCCAAGGTGGCTCGCGATGCGCACCCAGTTGAGGGCTCCCTGGTTGGCAACGAGGTTCATGAGGATGGTGTCCTCCGCGTTGGACCACGGGCCCCTTCTCTGGTTAGGCGACATGTCGTCGTGCGCCTCTTCGTGCGCCGTTCGCTTGTAGTCGATATTGCTATCTGGAAAGCGGTGTGGTTGGAGTCGTCCAACGAAGGGCTGACGGCCTGCGTGATAATCCAGCGTGACGGTGTCGTAGATATGCCGCCTATAAAAGGGTACAATATGATGCTGGAAGGAGATCCTTGAGATTTAAGTGTTCGGCAGAGGCCAGTGGGGTGGACAGGCCGGATGGTAGCGGAAGTAAGTAAGAATTCGTGTGATCCAAGGAGGAGAAGTCACTAGTAGCCTTCCAAGCGGGCGGTTGGGTGTGTGAGGTGGTGGTGGAGTGATGGTGATCTGGTGGTAGTGGAGGGGATCGTGACGCTGCCTCGGGAGGAGGGGATGGGATGGATTGATATATATTGCAAGTCTGAGCTGTCTGAGTCGGGTCTGGCCAGGGTCCGGGGGGGTGCCGTGCGGCGCAGGTAGGGGTAGGCTAGACTATATAGCAAGCCAGGACGGGAAGCGGCTTGTAATTGTCATGGATCTGGGATATCTGGGGTATGGAAGGGGGGGGGGGAGGGAAAAAGGTAGCGAAGCAAGCGACTCAAGCAAGACTGATGTAAGTAGTCGAGCCAAGACAAGGACGGCGCGGGAGCTTGGGCCAGAGGTACCTGAAGTACGGAAGTAGATAGAGTGCAGCTCTAGGCGCGCGCCGGGTCTGGGAGGGCGTGTAGCACCGAAGTTCTCTCTCTAGTGGCCCGGTGGAGACCTCGCCCGCCCGCCCAGTCGCCCATCAGTTACTCGCTGACGGTCGTCTGGCGGGAGGGAGGAGTGGGACAGAGTTGATGGTCGATCTGCGTTCGACAACCAAGATAACGGGGATTTGGGGCCTGGTGATGCGCGATCACCGTCTGTCTGATGGCCGGTGAGGTACCTCCTACAGGTACTCTGCCCCCTCGACAGAGGGACAGGGACTCGGGCAGGGTACTGCGACATCCCCTGCCTTCAGGTACCCCGCTGCACTGATCGATAACGTTATGGGAAGGGGGCTTTTCCCTGCCAAGGTAGCCTTGTACCTACCTCACCTGTGTGCATGTAATCGACGGGAGAGCGGTCCATGTCTTCAGGCGAAGTACTGGAGGTACAGTACCTAGGGAAAGTACCTCATCTACCTCATCTACCTGATCCCCGCCGGGCAGGGCAGGGGGTGGCAGGTGCAGGGATACAGGGGATCGAAGAGCACTTTCGGATCGCTCCACTGGCACGCCTTGGCGCTAGGTACCTCCCTTATGTACCTCACGAGGGAGGGTACCGTAAAAGTTACTTTCGAGACTTGCGGAGGCGCCTAGCGGAGTGGGGGCTCTTGTCTGCTCCATCACAACTCGGTTGACACCCTTTCTTTCCGTGTCTTGTCTCTCCTTGCCTCAGCGATTGGATCGTGGCTCGATGCTGGACAATGTCCAGCGGGCAAAGGTCGAGACCCGGGGCAGCTGAAGAAGCTCTAGACCTGTAGTGGGCCCCCCCCGGGCCATCTACTCTGCTCCAGGAGCGGTTTGGACTCGAATTTTGCCCAAACTTAGCTAAAGCCGCGAGCTAACTGGTATGCTTCTGTAAGGTTTTGAGTAGCTCTCGTGCCGTTGCTGCTTTGCTCATTGAGCATATCAAATAACAGAAAAGCCTAAATCTGCGTTTTGACTTTCCACCTGATGGACTTCTGGACCCTGAAATCGGCAGTGAGGTCGGCAGTGAAATAAGAGAAACACTGAGTCGTAGTAGAGTTTCGCGTCCGCTGGTCCTCGTCGCCTCCTTACTCAATAGGAACTCGAACGGCAGCGGCGAGAGTTGCTGTCCGCGGAACCGCTCCGCGATGCTCGCGAGCAGAGCGTAGACGAGATGAGATTGCGTCAGGTGGCAAGAGATTGCAGAATGCAGTCAATGCCTGCCTGCCGCTGTCATTAACACGAGCCCTGCGATTCAGCTGTCGACGAAACCCTCCTGCATCGCCGGGGTCGGTGAGAGATGACAGTTACGAAGTCAGGACGAAGCGTTTCAGGACCGGAAACGGTGCAGGGTCCAGCGTCGACGAGGCTGGTTCCAAGCGAGATACGTTTCCGTTGGTTATGCGCCGGAGATGCTATTACCGCGTTAAGACACAGCATCGTCAGGCTCCCCGGGGTGCTGCTGTTGTATGTTCAGCATGTCGTCGGGGTCTCCGTTTCAAGTTGTGCATAACGTTACGGGCGGGCTCCCATTCGCCTTGCTGCATAGGTACAAACCCTCGTTACTTACGACCCCGAATTGAGAAAACTAGCGCTCAAACGCACCTTCCCAAACGCAATGTTGCTGTGCAGAAAAGGGCAAAATCGAGGAAGCGGCCCCGGCAGCCTGATTGGCTCAAGCGTCTCATTGGATTCCTAATCCGGCACATGGCGATCTCCACTGATTTGCAACGCTCCCGCCCGGAACCTGCCTTTACCGTCCTCGCGATGTACCCCAATGATGACACTGAGGCGAAGATCGCAACCTCACCCCCAAAGTCGCCCGCAATTGATATTACGATTGCTATGGAGTGCACTGTCGCTGTTGCTGGAGCGAAGCAGCTGAACGGCATATTCCGCCTCTCGACAAATTTTCAGCCAGGGCATCACGGCAGGGCGACACGGCCAGACCGACCGATCGTACCTCGTCGTCGTCTCGCTGCAGAAAGAGTACAAGTGCACCCCAATTTACAACACGAAAAAAAAACGCCCTTGGCTGAAAAAGGCTACTGCGCCTTACCGCTTGCGGGCTGCATTCGTCGAGGTACATGAGCAGACCAGGTACAAGGCCTGCGCCGCGCCGCACTGAGGTTGCACTGGGATCCCAGGGCGACGGCCGCAACGGCGAGGGGGCAGTTTCCTGCGACACCGCAATATTCGACGAGATATGCCTTGCATCACCAGGTCACTTGCGACCTATTTGGAGGGACTTCGGTGTACGTCCCTGCAGAAAACGGTGCGCCGGCTTGATGCATCGCCCCGTCTCGCTTGGCTGCCTCTTCTCCTCTACCGAGTGCACTGCTGCAGAAGCAATGTGCCCGGGGAGAGCAGAAGGTGAAGATCGCCCCGGGCTTGGCACGAGGCAACTTCCGGTTGCAGTGCGCTATGAAGTCACGGCCCATTCCAGGGAGTTGACGGGACGGCAGGACGTTGATCTTGGACAGAGTCCAGCCAAACTCTCGCCGTCCCTGACGTCTGCACCTCCCTTTCTCAATCGGAATGCCCTCACAGCCTGGTTTCGGAAACCACTGAGGCACGGTTCAGAGTTCCAGGGGTCTCCTCGTGTGTGCTCAGTAACCGAACCCCTGCCAGCCATGCGAAATTTTCGCACCACCCCGATTCCCGCCCTGTCAGTCAGCGGGGCCCCCGGTCTCATTACGATGAGCCAGATCTGTCACATTGGAATTTTTTCTTGTTGAGAAAGAGGAAGAGATCAGATCCGCACGTAAAGGTACTTTTCGCCATTCTTTGTTCTGCGCCCCAACTGTTCTGCAGCAGCTCTCCACCGCCTCTCCGGCGCTAAAGTCCAGACAGAAAACGATGCAGCGCCAAGACATGATGTGGTCCAGACTTCTCCGCGTTCTCCTACGCACTAGGTGGAAAACGGCCATTGTGAGTTAAGCCTCTGCTGTCGACAGGTTATCCTCTCGAGAGCGACAGGCTCAGAACCATAAACGCTGGGTGTTTTGCAATCATGATGTTCTCTCTGTGCGATTACCGTAACATGCCTTCCTTTGAGGTTGAGAATATCAGGACATCCATTATGTAGAGCCGATGTCCCGAGTTCACTCTCGTAAGGGAACAGCCGGACCGATGTGGAGGGAGGTCCAGCTGGGCAAGGGTAGACCCGGCAGGTCGCCCCTCCGCTCGGCGAGTGCGAAAGGGCCGTTTCGACCACTTGAAACCGAAACCGAGGCTAGTTTGCGCTGCCGGAGACCGGAGAACGGCACTATTGCCTACTGCGGAGCGCTCCTCAGTGCATGTTGCTGCACGAAGTCACCTTCCGGGTCCCATCCTCCCACTCCCACGCAGAGGGAGGCTACCTGGAATGGAAAGGCCCTTCCCTTCCCTTCCGTTTCGAAACCGTCAAGACACCACGAGGCAGCCAGGGATTGTAGGCAGGGAGTTCGTGATTCTCGTACGATGGCCACGAGCGACCCAGCCCGGCGGTGCTTCACGCACCCTGCATGCAATGGCTCACGGCAGCGATGCTGCTTATGTGAGTGCCCATGTCTGGACGACCAAGAGAGTGGAAGAAGGAGAAACCCGACAGCGTGTTGAGGCTGATGACTAACGCTCCACGACATCCGAAGGGTGGCAGGCGGCGGGATATTTGGCAACCACCAGGGATAAGCTGCTGGGCAGATACTCAGCTGCGACATTTTCACGATCTACGCATCGTATTTCCTCTTCTGACGATCCTCGTAAGCAAGGAAGCTCTTCCTTCCTGTAGATGTCCTGTGAACAATTCTACACTGTCGGGGTGTCCTGTCACTTGTGCCCTCTAGAGGGACCTTGACAGGCATGCAATTTGATTCAATAGTACAACCGTACGGCAAGGTTAGATTGAGAGTCGGGGTCACATAATGCAAAGAGCGAAAAAGAAAGGTTCAAAGCAGGGAAGCAACTGCGATGGTCAAGCCACTCGGCTCCCAAGATCTGGGGTTACGTCGCTAAGCTTCTCCCATAACCATGGTCAACCCGGTCGAGGCCAGGCGCTGATCTGAGCGGGTGGCTTTTCACCGACCCATTCACTTGGGATTCCGACCGGCTGAGTGCAGCGTCCAACAGGGGTGACAGGGGTGCGGCAACCGCGCCAGCTGCTCAGCCATTGACAGCACAAAGCGAGCTATATGACGAGGCGTTATCGAAATCTGCAGGCCAATATCTCGTCTCCCCAAACTATTTCTCATCGATATTACGCTTGTACGCGATGGAGTCTTCCTGCGTCGCTGACTCTGAAGCGTTGCAGATCAGAAGTCTAAAAATACCAGTGGGAGCTCGACGGAGCACGACAGGTAATGGTGGAATTGTCAGGGTGGCAATTCGGATAGTATGAACAATAACGAGGTTTGGAAAGGGGGTGGGTAACAGTATCTCATCTATGCACATGCCAACGCGGGAGTGTCTGAGACAGCACCTGCTGTTCCGCGAAACAAGCGAAGAAAAAGGAACATAAACTGGCAAGGCCCTCGGGACAAGGGGTGAACAGGGCTTGTGGGCCACGATCTCGGGGGCGCCGTTGCTGGATCTCGAATCGAAGATATTCTGGCCAGGCGGACAAAGAAGTGCTAAGATTGTGACGGACTGAGACAATCGAGCACGGGGTGCGCAGTCTGGCCAGAACATTCCTTTCCGCGCGTCCGTTGAGGAGAAGGGAGCGAGGCCGTTTCCCGCTAGGAAAGATGACCAGTCCAGCTAGGCGTCCCGGGGCGCCGGTTCAACAGTCGTTCAGCTAACCTTAATCCAGCTCGGTCACGGAGTCATGATATGGCTTTGGTGACACCAGATCACGGATGTCTCTCGAGGTTGTGCGACTGTAGTTGCTAGTAGGAGGTTGGCTTCCTGAAGCGATGTGAGAACAACTGCTGTGCGATAACTTGCAAGGAAAATGAGAGGCGGGTTCCGTATGAGGAGACTGTCCGGGGGTCTCAATCCTACTGCGACTCAGCGTCGGCGATCAAACGGGGCATTCAATGCGTCGTCGTCAGTGGAGGAAAATCATGGATTCTCAACACCACTCTGGCGGGGCATGATCTAACGACACTGACAGGTAAGAGCCTGTTGGTCGTCTGAACTTGGAATATGAGGTTGCATTCGCTACTCTGCACCGTGTCGGTCTAAGCGCCGTTCGCCAAGTTCGGTGTGCAAACCTTACCTGGAGCTGGGGATGATGAAACAACTGGGTATTTCTCTGGGGTGGGAAGCTTAGTGTCGTGACGAAATCACGGAGTCGTGATATCACCAGCCGTCAAAGGCAGTTGGGGACAGAGGAAAATACGGACGTAACTCTGCATCCTGCTATTAGGCCAGGCCACATTAGTGATATTGGGTTGCATCGACGCCTGGGGTCTGTCAAGCGGGAGATCATCCTGGCAATCTTCCTTCAAGACTCGCAAGGCTACCCTAGATACAAGCGGGCCTGCTTCCCTGCTTGCGATCGGAGATTCACAGATGATCCGGACTCAATAGCGAGATTGATTAATATGAGGCTATCGAGGCCAGCCTTGTTGTTTTAGAGGGGCCAAGCATCGTCAATCTTGTCTCTGCCGCCGACTCCGACTGCACAATCCTACCGAGGCCACAGGCGGCATGCAGTCCTCCAGCAACCTGGAGACTTGGAGCGGAGCGCTGATGGGCTCGTGTTCGACACCCTTGGCCAGGCGGATAAAGTTGACCACTGACCGACCGAAGAGGCGGCGTCTTAGTGGCCACCCGGCAAGACACACACTGTTCGACCGCTGAGGATGACAGACAAGCCTGCGCGCGAAGGTGTCGCGCAATGCAGGCGCAGTGAACCTCGCAAAATTTTGTGAGATACGACAGGTTGGTTGTCAGCGAATAGTGGCTCCCCACGTCTCTCGCTATGCTTCCCAAGAGCTGCGTCTCAGTAGATCTGGCAGGTATCAACGTTGGCCAGGCCCAACTCTTTGGTTTTGCCTTCTAGGATTTGTACAGTACATGGGTGGAGAGTGGTCCTCGTGATCGAGCATGACAAGGGCCAAAGCAGGGGCACCAGCTTCTAGGCGGCATGGTGAGTCGTGAGGGGAGAGGCATGTTTCGATGTGGTTAGAAAGGCCCCAGCAACGGGAGCACGGTGCACAACGGAGAAATGAGCATCTCATTTGCTGTAGCCGTTTTGACCTGACGCCATCCGCCGTCCGCACTCAAAACAAGCAAACCTCCTTGGACGGCCTGAAATGAGATGCTGGAAAGGCTCGCCTGGCTCGTCGCTGTCGCCGAGGGCCTGGGGCAAGCCATGGCGCACCTCCTCCAACACGGCAGTTGGGGTTGAGAGTTGAGACGACGAGCGCCACAGCGACATCGTCCCTCCCTCACTCAAGACTTTTGGTCGCCGAGTCGGGGACTAAAACCCACAAATCAGACAGGGGTATCGCTGCGAAAGACTGCAGATCAGCACCACAAGACAGCGAGCCGGGAGCCGGAGCTACGACTATGGACTATCGTGGTTAGAAAAAACCGTTGTCACACACCGTCAGCGGGGGAGGCCCCCGGTTGGCGCGGGCGAGATCTTCGCTGCAATGGGACTACAGATGCTGCCACGTTATTCCAAAGCCGGCGAGGATAAGCGAATCGTGGCGCTCTCAGCGGGGATAGCCTCAGCTGAAGTTCCCGGAAGAAGCCTAGCCCACAGGCGCCTCGACGCGTGTCGCAGGGATCCAGGCCAGCCAAGATGGGCTGCCCCTTGGAGAAGAGCCCGACGCTCAGCCATTTGGAGGTTGAGTAGCGAGACATTGTAGCATGTTATTTGGGGACGTTCATGCCTCTATCTGCAGCTTTTTCGTCCCGTTCTGCCGCCTCGAGTCTTCAGGTTCTGAGACACCAAACCGCTTGAGCCAGGTATCTGCACGAGTATATAGTATGTAGTGGACCGTGTTGCAGTTACCGGGGCGAGCATAGCCTAGAATCCGTCGATGACCTGCATCTGCGCGACGGATTCCATTGCCGCATCCAGGCGGATATCGTGAGTTACCTTGCCCGATTCAGACAGGCCAGCAGAGCAGGGGTGGCAGAGTTCCCGCACTGTCAAAGAACGCCACGAGCCCGCGACACTGGTCGGCTTACGGTCATGGCGCTGTCCGATCTTCACCAGCCTGATCCCGGCGCGCATCCCGCCCCATGTGTGCCGTGCCATCCGATTTCTCTAGACAAAGTCGTCTAATTAGTAAAAGTACCGGCGGCAGTAGCGTTCCTCGGAGCGAATGTGTGATTTAGAGTTGTAGTATAGCTAGACGGTCGGTTGATAGGGGACCTTCTCAGGACGACGAGACTGTCCATGTCGTCGACCAGGTAGGAGGTGCCCGTAGAGGCGGGACGGTGTTGTCGATTGGGACTGTGACAGCGCCAGCCGGGCCGTTGGCCCGTCAGAGATGTTGTCGATGGTGCCTGTGTTGCGTTGCAGTGCAGAGGGGCATCTGTCTAGGTGTCCGTCCTGTATACTGTACGGTGACAGAGCGGAAGAGGCTGATGATGCACTGGCGATCAACCGCCGCGCTGGATTAGGTACTCAAGTACTCTACAAGGTAATGTCGGCCCACGAGGTACATGCTCAAGTAGGAAGTAGGTGAGCTGGTAAGGCAGGTAGGTGCGAGGCAGGGAAGAGGAAGGCGTGATTATGGATAGATACCTTGGGTGGATTTGTTGCGGGAGGCTCGAGTTACCTAGGTACCTTAGGTACCTAGATTAGGTAGGGAAGGTAAGGCAGGTAAGACAAGTACCTAAGGTAAGTACCTACCGCACCTCTGCGAAAGTACTGTACATTAGATACATCACGCCCCGGCAAGTGCAGGATCCTGTTACTTGCACCGGGCATGGGCGTTAAGGTTGCATCGCGTTAGGCGATGGGGTCTTAACGGTGCCTGCTATTGCAGGTGAGCCCGGGCTGCTGCCAGCTCCTTGGGACCTTCCCTGCGTTGCATCATTCCCTTTACGGCAACCCATTCGACAACATCCCGGCAGCCGATTAGCACTCCCGCATTGCAACGCACATCTTGACGATTGAGTGACACTCGGCCTGCGACTCTGATCAAGGAACAGCTTCGCGTCCCTCAAGCGCATGATATCAGGCCTCATCAAACGACAAACCCACCGCGGCCACTCAGCGCCCATAGCGCCAACGGCACAAACCGTGGAGCCACCGAGCCACCGAGCCAGCCCACCAGACCCGCTCGTCGTGCCAATGTTTCCGCCAGTTCCACTCCGCCTAATGCACGGCCGACGGAGGTTGAAGCCATCATCGTGTGCTCCGGCCTTACTATTGGATGCCTTGGGGCTCGCTGGCGGTCGCTCCAGCGCAAGACCGGCTGAGCATCCAAGCTGAGCGCGACCGTTGTGCCGCCGGTTTAGCCATGTCTCGGACGTGATGCCATCTTCGCGAGCCTATTGTGCAGACCGAGGACGCGGCTTGTTGACGATTACCTCGGATATCCTGTCTGCTCAGGACGCACAGTATATTGGAGCCACCTTATGTATTGCTGGGCCGCAGTACGGTGAGTGAATACCTGGATCGCAACTCTTCCTCGGCCAGTTACATCGCCCTGATGAGCTGTTGTACTCCGTATGCATCTTCTCTCTCATCGGCTTCCGTCTCCCCGAGTCTCCACTCCGTTGTTCTTTCCGCTCCACGCACTGCAACTCATACGTTATCCCAGCCTCTTCCTCACATGCTGTCACCCCCACCGCGATGCTGCACTGGGAGTGTTCAATACCCTTAGCCGCACGAGCGTCTTGAACAGAGTAGCAGTACTTCAGTCATTGACCCAACATACCTAGAATCTCCGTTCCTACAACAAGCGGCGACCCAGTCTCCAGTAGCAGTACTACTCAATATTGTCCTCGACCAGCCCCCCCTTGTCTCCCTCAGCTGCCCTAGTCCACCGGCCCGCCCTCCTATTGGCTCACTTACGAGTAGCTTCACGAAACGGGCTCGCAGCTCTCCGAGACATCGACCCGCCGTCTCAGCGCAGTTGAGGGAGCAGGGGTCTGTCCAAGTGTGTTTTAGCACTCCCTCAACGGTTCAGCACGCACACACACAGCGGCACTACGCACGAGGCTGGTGCCAGACTGCCGGGTCCGTGGCGACGCGGGCTACTAGACGAAGACACGCAGACCACCGGAACACACGTGCCGCCGGCCGGGCCGCAACCAGCTCACGCCGACGCTCTAACTCGTTACTCCGTCCGTCTCGATACCACATTAGCGGCTGCATTCTCTCTCTTAACCTAACAGCCTTCTTCCGCATTAGGAGTCCTGGTCCGACTGAGGAGAATCAAGGAAAAATAAACTTTGACAGAAGTCCAAAAAGAACCACTATTCGAGTCAATCAACACAGAGTACAGACGTGAGACAGATCGCAGGGCCGAGGTCCCATCAGCGCCTCCTACTCGTAGTTGACCTCTCCACCTGCATGCAACGATTGCCATCCTGAACCTCGGCTTCTACGGAGGGCACGAGCGGAGCACAGTGGGGAGCCCCACGAACCACGCGAGCTGGCTCGGAAGCACCACCACAATCCAGCACCGTCTGCATCTCTGCATGGCAACCAGGCATGCCGCGTGCCCGTGTGGGTTCCGTGCATGCGATGGTCTCAAAATGGCTTGTCCACCGCCAGCGAGCCTATCCTGCCACGGTCCACAAGCTCCGCGAAGCAAACATTCCTCTCTGCCTCAACGCATTCCATTCCCAAGATTTGGGCATTAGCGGAATCCAGCTAGTGATAGCTCTGTCTCACCGGTGAATGCTAACGTTCGCAGTGCCATTACATACCTGGCACTTCTCCTGCATGCGGACGCTTAGTCCCAAAACCGTCGCAGCCCATTGGCGTGGCGCCGCCGCCATCCAGGGAATGGGCCGAGCGGACGGGGACGCACGTGGGAAAATCGGTCTGGACCGCGATGGCCGCCGGCATTCGAGCCCATCAGCGGAGAGCCCGCGACTCTGGACAGAGGCTACTGAAATGACATGCAGGAGCAAGACAACGCCAGGCAGTAAATAATGAGACAGCAACATGTTCGACCACATGGCTCCCCTGGCGTCTCTCCCCCCTTTTCAGCCCCGGAGTCACCGACACGCCGGGCGTGCGCCGGGAGGCGCATGGCTTGAGGGAGAGACATAGTTACAGATGGTCGCCTTTCCTCTAGGTACGGAATTCTCCGTGAGGGGCAATCAATAGATGCGTGCTAGAGGATTGCCAAAGCGAATTAGCAGGTAAGGCGCTCCCAGCCGGGACAGAACGCCCGGCGGGAAGCGGGGACGAGGCACAAGCTGCAGATGGTAAAGAGAGACTCACTCGTCAGGAATGCTCCGAGAAGATAGCGGCGCATAGCCCGGCTCCGCTTGCCCATGCCCACAGAGAGAAGTAGAACAGACGAGGACTCTGGTATGAGGCACTCAGACAACGCGATCGACGCAGTCCACGCGGCGGCCATGGGTCGTATGCAGGGAGCATGGTGTACGCACGATGGAGCTTAATAGCCTAGACTCACTCATCATTACCGTTTCTTCCCATCACCATCGTGTGTATCGTCTGCTAGCTGCCGCCGCCATCCTGTGCCGCATGGGACATTCAGCCCTCTATCAGCCATCGACTTTTCCCCCTGGCTTCGCTCGCCCGGCCACGCATCTCGCGGGGATATGCAGGCTGTCTCATCCGGGGGGCCGACGCCTTGAACCGCGACGCCGCCCGGCGTAGGGTGAACAGGTAGTCGGAACGCCCCCCGAGTGAATGGGGTGATGGTTATGCCACGTGGGGCCGTGAGACACAGATCATGGCTGCAGATAGGTGCAGAGGGAGCGGGAAACCGGCAAAGAATGGTGTGGATGAGAGACATGCCGGAATCCCTTGCGTGCAGAGGGTGAGTCGCAGGCTGACGAGGGCAGCTGAACGGTCGAGCAGAGGGGCCGCTCCTGCGGCGCGGGCTTCTAGAAGGGCTAAGGAGGCTGGTGCAACGCCTCGTGGGCGATGTGGTTCTGCCTGCGTGCTAGACGGGTTTCTCATTCTCCCCTTCTTGGACTCAGGGGGGGAAGGAGGAAGTAGAGAGGGCGGGCGTGGACGGCAACGGCTGTCCTGGTGTGCGGATAGTAGTAGTAGCGTAGCGTAGCAAGAAGACAGGAACGTTCGTAGTCTGTTCACTTCCCGCCCCTACTTCCAACGTCTGTCATTGTGTCCTTTCCCTTTTCTGGCCACTGTCATTCTTCGCTGCGGGAGGAGTCTAGAGACGACTACCAGAGGCAAGGGACGGGAATGAAAGGAGCCACTCACTCGCTGCCTTGCTCCTGTCTTGTCGAACGACAGGGAGAAGGGGGGCAGACGGCGACGACTGACACTGGCACGGCTGTCAGCCTTGGAGACTGCTGACCGTTACCTGCCTCTCTCTACTCGACATGATCACCGAGGATAATCAAAAGAAGCGAGATCGAGAACTTTTTCCGAAAACAAGACCAGAAAAGCAAAGAGGTCTTTCTTCCTATCAACCCTGTTTCACTCGCACTGCCTGTTCGCCCGGCCTGTTCGCCTGCCTGCCTGCCTGCCTGCCTGTCTTCCTTGCCCTCTGGCTGACCCGACCCGCCAGCTCAGTCACGAAAAAACAACAAAGCAAACCATGGATTTCTTTTGTTGTTCCCACCCTTTGCATAGTCGATAAGGAAACGAAAGAATAATTTCCCCGTCACTGGACAGGCCCAGATAGATACCTAGCTAGAATCATAGCATAGCCACGCCGACACACCAGAGGTGTCTGTTATGCCCGAACCCATCCGTTTTGACTCCCTCGCTCACAGAAGTAACCGGAACCCCCCCTTGGGGACCTTGTGGTCCCTTCCCCAGCCGAGGAGAGGGGGGGAGAGAGAGAAGATAGAAAGCCATTCCAATTCCGTTTCCAACCAGCCCTGAATTTCCCAGTCATGTAGTGTAGTCCCTTTCGTTCCTCGTCACAGGTGCGCTCGCGCGCCCCTGCGGAAAATAGTAAAAAGAAGAAGGCAAGACGCAGCAGGTGCGCTCTATAGGTATATGTCCCCGTCCCTGCCCTCGACCCAGCGTGACCACGCCTCGTCGTAGGCGTCCTCCAAGTCCCTCACCCACCTGCGCGTGTCGAACAGCCCGCACGTCCACTTGCTCTGCCACAGCAGCTTCCTCATCTCGGCCAGCCTGCCCATCCCCTCACCGTACCCGCCTTCGGCGTCGGCAACAATCCGGTAGGAGAGTCCGCCTGCCAGCTGGACGGCGGCTTCCTCGTACCCAGCGTCATCTTCGGCGATCAGCTCCGCGGCGGCCTGCTCACCCGCAGGTGAGCGCGGTAGCGCACCCTTCAGGATGGACGCAGCCATGCGGGAGCACATCTTGTATTTGTATCGAGGCAATGTCAAGAGCGGGGTGCTGGACCAGAGGACGTCGGCGGCAGTGGTGTGCGCGTTGCACTCGGGCGTGTCGAGGAAGAGGTCGCACACGCGGGCCCGCGATATGTGCTGCGCCTTGGGTGCCACGTCCGTGAAGATTATGCGGCTGGCGACGTTCTCGCCCGCCCACGCCTTCGCTGTCCTCCGCAGATTGCTCTCGCCCAGTTCGGGGAACCGGAGCAGCCAGAGGACGGCTTTGGGGACGTTGCTGAGGATTCTCAGCCATGTTCGGAAGGTCGTGGGGTCGATCTGTGCACACAATACGTTAGAGCATGGTTTGCCCGAGCAGAAAAGAGACTGCACATACCTTATAGAGTTGGTTGAAGTTGCCAAGGATGATCGTATCATCCGGGAGCTTGGGGAAGAGCTCTTTCCTCATCTTCCACCGTCGACGTTGCTCAGCCTCCCACGACATAGCACGCTCAGCAGCATCCGCGGACTGGGCATGGTCGCAGCAGAAGAAGGTATCTCTGCAGAAGATGATGTTTTCCGAATAGACCCATTCCTCTGCCTCGGCATCCGCTTCGTCCTTGAAGACGTCCTCGATGGCGAGGTTGTTCCTGCAAGGACGCAGCGTCTCTGGAGGGATAGCAGTAGTGTCCGCGAGCAGGTAGTCGCACCATTCTGCTCCCAATGTGCCGGCGAAGCCCATGAACGACATCTGGATCGGGGCCGGACGAGCGGCGAAGATCTCGTTGCGGGCTCCTCTTGTATAGCCATTGAGGTTGACTAGGATGTGGATTCCGTCTTGTATGATCTGGTCGATGAGCTTATCGGACGACCAATTGCTGACGTCCCTGAACACGGGGGCTTCGCGTTCAATTTGCAGGCGATGAACGGACTTGTCACTGGCAGTCGTGGCATAACAAAATGCCTTAGCCCGCGACGGATTATGGAAGCCGAAGACAGACTGCATTCTGTACAGAGAGTTAGCAGGAGCAGCTGAGAAGAGAGGGTTAAAAAGACTTACAGATGAGCCAGGGGGTGGTTATTGAAGTCAGACGAGATATAGCCAATGTTGAGCTGAGGACTGGGTGGTTTGGGAGGGGGATACACGGAACGTGGCAGCCAAGGAGACCGGAGCGTGGAACACGATATCCTAAGTGCGTTCCGCTGAGAAATCATCCGGATGTCCTTGGCGGTAAGGGGGCAGGTAAATGTGTGGAACGGCAGGACCGTAGGCGCCGACGGTACGCTCAGACTCGCAGGTGGTTTCACTCTGGGGTACCCAGTAGGTGATTCCACACCCTTGACGTATCTATCTTGATACCAGGCGCGCATTGTCGCCCTGGTAGAGCGTTCAATCAGCCTCAGGACCCTGGAGCCTTCCCACGCTTCACCGGCCCATTTTCTCAACTCAGCCTCGACGTCGACATGGCTGCCGGTGATGTCGGCAGCAGCTTTCAGCTGGTAGACCAGGAACGCGAGTGTGCTCCCCTGCAATATGATGCCAGATCCCCACGTCGAAGCATCTTGGAGCTGTCGGCCAACGATGTCGACTACCCTCTTCATGAGACCGCTTCCCTGACCATGCATGTGAGCATCACTAAGCATGCCCTCTTCGTCGACGTGCCAACGGTCATATTTGCCAGCATGCAGCAAGACACCGCCTCGCCCTCGCCAGTCGCATACCGAATTGAGCGCAGTTGACAAGCCACAGACAGCCTCAGCAAACTCGGGGTTTGAAGCGACAGCGCGCTTATAGTATATAATGGCATCACTAATGCGTCCCCTGTCTTTGACCGCGTTGGCGAGGTTCGTCAGTGCTATGTCGAACGTGCCATCACATGCCACGGCCTGTTCGTACATCTGGATAGCGAGATCTAGCTGTCCGATGTCCTTCAACAGGCTCCCCAGATTCGTATGCAGATGGACGTGCTTCGGGTCGAGATTGAGCCCATAGTTGTAGTATGCCAAGGCGAGAGCCAGCCCACTGCCTGGGGCGATGCCAGGAATGATGGGGGACGCAAGACCTTCCGAGACGGGCACACGCTGCGAGGATGTCTGCTGCACACTCGCCAGGAGAATTCCGACGTTGTTTGCGGTGGATGGGCTCTCCTGCAGTGACAGAGACAAATAATAAAGGGCCAGGATATCTCCCACGCCAGATGGTTGTCGGTTAAGTCCAGGACATGAGACGCCGTTGGACATGGCATCCTGGAATATCTTCGCCAGAGACAGCAGCGAATTGCTAGTTGTAGCGATCGCGGTCTTCTTGTGGGCACCCTCAGAGACGTAACGCAGACCCGGCAATTGACCTCTCGTATTAGCGAAGACCAACTCTGCTGTCTGCTTTGCTTTCTCAGGAGGAAGAAGGAGTGGGGCGGATAGTATCCTCTGGCTTGACTCCAAGGGCGAGGCAGCATCATTCGGTGGGGATAGGACAGCCTGGATCCTGTGGATGAGAGGCTGAACGCCGCCAATCTTTCTGCCAGCGCTTATCAGGACGGCCTCTTCAAAAGCCTGAGAGGCTCTGCCAATTTCCTTAAGGGCATAGAGCATGTTCCCCTTGGCATGCACTAGGAGAAGCATCCGCCCGTTTTCGGATCCAGGAATCGCGTAGCCGCTGGAGCCGAAACCCTCTCGATGAGTCGCTCCAACGCCAACTGCTGAAAGACCAGTGATAGCCTGCTCGACTTCCAAGGCCAAATTGTCTGGGCCCTGGATTGCAGTTCTAGCACCGGGTATTGCCAAATTAGAGTCATTGGGTTCCGTCTTGTTCTCACGGCTATCGCTTGGAGTGGGAAGGCGCAGGGATCGTTGGACAAAGTCTATCGTATCGACAGCCTCGCGACTTCGATGGTTGGAGCACAAGAGTCCGACCAGGTGCTCAACGGCCTCCAGATAACTTGGCCGAATCTTGACAGCTTGCAACCAGTGCCGCTCGGCTTCTTCCTGTCTGTTGAGGCAATAGAGTGTTGCTGCTATGTTAGAGATGGCCTCCACATGACTTCCAGTACTGTCAGCGTATGAACATATCGGAGAGGGTGGAAGAACATGGGGAATAAACGTAGTTGAGGGGAAGGGGTATCTTTCATACCTAGAGTCAAGGTTGATGATCCTCTGGAACCACTCTAGGGCGTCTTCATAATGCTCCAAGCCATAGTGCAGGCATCCTCCGAGCAACATACCGTCTATCCACTTCCACCCGCTCTGCTCGCACAGGTTGGTGAGGATCTCCAGGGAGGCCTTGGCGTTAGTAAGAGGAGAGTTCATTCCATGGCCAAATGGGTGCCTGGGATGGCCGTTGCCCAGATACGGATACTTGGGGACTGAGGGGTTGCCAAATATCTCGGCGACTATGGCTGGGTGGCCACCCGTCGGCTGTCCGTCAACATCTAACCTAGCTGGCGAGTGCATAATCTCGGGTCGGGCTGGCCCACCGAAGCCTGATACTGTGCTCAGCGAGCCCTGGGTCGGGTTGTACGAGTGAATCGCCGATGACCCAGCCATTGTTGGTGGCACTCTCTGGAGTCGAGGGCCAAACGCCGCACTCAGCTGCTTGGGAGGTCTCGGGAAGACCACCATCTTTGACGATGCCCTGGAACCGGCGGAAGACTTGTTTTGGCTCTGAACCTTCTTCGTATGACTCAAATACAGTAATAGATCCGCGTAGGCCCTGTGAGCATGTGCTAGCGCTCGTTCTTTAAACCGAGCTGGAGACGGCTGGCCGGTCGGTGTTGAGACCGAATCAAGCGACAATGATTCCAGTCGATGATGTGGAGAAAGCATGAGTGAGTGGCCAGGGCTGTGCTGCGAGAAGCCATCGTCCAGGGAGTAAGCAGAGGCAGGCATCCGGAACGGATGCCCATGGTTGAAAGGATATCCGGCGAAGGCCGCCTGTTGGAGAGGGGCCTGGAGGCCCATAAAGGCACCATCGTACGGCGTGTTGTGAGGAACATAACTCGTTGAACCAAGAAGCGCCGGGGAGCGATAACCAGACAGGCCTACCAGGTTGCCGTCACCCCAGATCCCAGCTCCTGCATTAAAGCCGTTTGGCGAGAAAAGACTGGGGTCACCTGCTGGTGAATAGGCATGGCCGAGGCCAGACCGCATCCCGAGTCCCCCATGGTAAGGATTCTGGGCCATCGACTGAAGCGTCGCGGGGTGGTTCATCAAGCTGGGAGGTTGACCAAATGCGCTCTGGACTGGTGCACCCCAGCCGCCAGCTGATGACTGGTCCGTGGACCCGATATCCTCGCCATTCCCGTCCGTGTCTCCGCTCATGGTTGGTGACGAGTAGAGCCACTGCCCACTCCCATCTTGCGACAGCTGTGCGCTAGGCGAAGACTGCGAGCCACGGTGGACGACGGCGGTGGGGAATATCTCTCTCGAGGCGGGCAAGGCCATGTGTTTCAGGGGAGGCGGCCCAGCAGCAAGCTGGGTGGGCGTGCCGTCATATCCAGCATCAATCGTACCGCTCGGTGTCTTCCTCCGCAACTGGTGCTCTGTATGCTTAGAAGCGTGGTGTGAGAAGGAAGCGGCGATGCGGTGGTGCAGGGACTGGGAGGGTTGAGAGGAATGGATTGGGAACGCGCGTATGGATGCGTCGACGCTCTGATAAGGATTATTCGTCGCCAGTCTCGAGGGTCTCGAATGGTTGTGCGACAGGTAGTCGTGCCTCATGTGGCTCTGGAAAGAAGCCAAAGGATCGAGTTCGTGGGGCGGTGTATGCACCATCGGGTGCATCTGGAGAGGCAACATTGCGGGAACGTGGTCGTGAGGATAAGCAGAAACGGCGCTGCAGAAGAGGCGAAGTCGAGAAGCTCGGAAAGCTGGGAAAGGAGCGACAAGGGCGGGAGGGGCAGGAGGAGATGGGTGATCGTAATCGTCGTTAGGTCAATATCGTCGTCGTTTTCTTCGTTGTCTCCGCCGTCACTGCCTGCTGGTGAGAGCAAGGCAGACGCAGGACGCTGAAGGGCATCTGGGCGGGCGACGAGGGCGGGACGAAGCCAGCGCCACAGATGAGCCCAGGTGCCCGCGATTCAACGCAGCTCTCACTCAAGTCACCTTGATTCGGCCAGAAGAAGCACGCCGCAGCTGCAGCGGCGGGACTCGTCTCGATCGATGGTGCTTCGTCGTCGTTCGTCTTCTCTTTCTTCGCTCTTTGTCCTCTGAACCACTCCAAACCTCCACGGGGAAGGCGGGGGATGTTGGCGGTGGTGGAGGTGGTGTTGGGAAGGCGGGCGGCGGGATGTAAATCAAAGAAAATTAGACGAAGTGGGGTGTTTTTGACGGTTGACAGTGTGGCAGGCGGAGTGGATAGAGCGCTAAGGTAAGGTAAGGTAGTGGGTGGTCGACACTAACGCAAGGCAAGCTGCGGTACGGTAATGCTAGAGGGCTCCTGGGGCCAGCAGCTAAAAGGTGGCCGCCTGGTCAGCCCAGCCCAAGCCAGTCCCAGAAGCGCTTCCAACCTTAAGCTTGGCTGTGTGGATCGGCTTGGTGCCGGTGCCGTTGATGATGCGGTCACTAAGGTGCCGCAAGGGGCCAAAGGTTCTCGTATCGCTCGGTAAGCTGCTCCGAGCCACAGCTGAAGCGAAGCAACCCTTAAGGTGCTGGAATGCTGAGCAGGAGCAGGATAGAACAAGCTTTGCATGCAAGGGAGGTGCCGGCGAGGGTTGGACGCAGCGTGGAAATAGGAGGGAGAGGGAACAAAGTTGTCAGCCCTCTCTACTACCCCAGTCGGCCACCGCATCAGCAGAAGCAGCAGCAGCAGCAGAAACAATCCAGCCAGCCCAGTGCGACAACAACCTGCAGACAAGAAACCCGCAGGGAACCACTTTCGTGGGGGATTTGCTGGCGGTTGCCGCACGAGCCGAGTAGCATCCACGCACATCCACGGAAAACCTTGTATCATATCTCGCTGGCCATCCAATGATGTCGCCCAGATCCAAAGCGGCAGACGCTCCAGCTACACGGCCCGGAAGGCAAGGAAAGGAAAAGGAAGCATTGCGTGTCTCCCTTACCTCACCCACGTCAGGCGAGCCAAGGCAGTGAGTGTGCACTGCGGAACACGGACAAGGTACACTTTCTCACCTTGCCTCCTCTGCATGTTGTTGTTGATGTTGCCCAGCTGCAGGTTGACTGTCAGCCATACAGATGTGCGACACACAGGCGAGCGAGGCAGCAGCATCGAAGAGAAACCGGAAGAGGGAGGGTGGCGGCCTGTCCAGTAAGCGGCCGAGAAAGGCATCTCGACAGCTGTGCCGTGCCGCGTAGGCCCTGCAGGCCCTGACAGGAAGCGGTGTCCCTCGGCGGAGCAGCCAGACACCGCATCCTGCCATCAGCCATCCTCTCGCTCACCTCCCCTAGCTCTGCATCGATCGGCGTCTATGGAGCCACATCAGGGATGACGCACTGGAGATATACACGCGTGGTAAGGAAACCAACGGTCGCCTGCATGTAATATCTGACGATCTCAGATAGCTATCTATCTGCAGCGGAATAATACAGACAGGTAAGGGAAGCCATCGATACCCCGAGCAACAGTATGACGAGAACCGCCAGCCCTTTCACAACCACGAAATGGATGACACAGTGGGGGCTGAAAGTTTCGAGAAACGAGGGGGGAATGAGACGCCCCAATAGAGGAATGGAGGCTGCAGCCCGGGGGGCCGTCACACTGCAGACAACCCTCCAGGGCCAACGCCGGCTCTTTCTAACCGCTCTCCCGCTGCATCCCAGCGACAGTCACCAGATCACCAGTCCTGTCTGGGCAGCTAGCGGTAGACCCTGCAAATGCTGCAGCGGACACCGGTCAATACGCATGCGGCCCGATTTGCATCAGCAAACATCGCCAATTTTCCTGCCCGGACCATGCACTGTATGTACGTCTCACTGCCTATTTTTGGCCCCCTCCCTTGCTCACATTAAGCTTCACGCCTTAGCCCGCCCTTCTTCATGCGACGCGGCCCGCCTTTGGTCTCAGGTGCATTCCTGTCGTATCCTACACGTGCCACGGCGGATCGTCCGTGAGGGACAAGGCATGCGCGCGCTGCACATTGATGGATCAGATCAGATATGCCACAGGCCGCAATCGTGAGGAGCCTTGCTGACAAGCGCCTTTCAGCCTTGCATTCCTCCCAGTCCGCCCAGGTACGCAAGCTACATATCACGGGGATCCCGGCACAGAAATCATCGCGAAAGAAGACACTACCCAGGCGGGCAAGCAGGATGGTATGTCGGCCTCCAAAAGGACCTCAGCTTCCACTGGCCCGAGGGCAAGAAGCCGCGGTGAGTAATGGGTCGTAGGTTTCTTCTCCCTAGGCACTAAAATTGAAATACGCCATGGAGAGCTTGGTGAATTTCAGAGTGTTGGCTAGGGTATGTATCCTTGAAAGTCAGGATCAAGCGAGCAGGCCGCGAGATTCCCTCAGGTGGCATCGGGCAGCTCACTGGTAGCTTCAAAGGAAGCTAGTCGCATCGCATCCGCGAGGTCTTACCTTCGTGTGAGCGGTCAGATCCCATTGGACTCGAGATGCCACTCTCTCTTGCGTCCAAGTCTACCTCGGTGACGGATAGACATTGCGCAAGCTGGAGGCACGCGCGAGATTCACTGATCATGAATCTCGAGCGCGTTTCTCAATAGACAGGTATGCACTCTGCCGGCCCATGCTACGACTAAGCCCGGAGATTCTCTGCTTCCTCGGCTGCGTGGTAGGCTATGGTGGTATTTTGTGATGCAGAAAAATTCAAGGCGCCGGGAGATTTTGTAGTTCATCGGCGCGGAGGTGGAAAAACAATAACGCCTGGTGGTACGCCAGCCACAGCCCCATCTGTTTGTCTTCATGCGTACCCGGGGTATGTTACATGGCATCCTCCGTCTCTTTTGAAGCCAAATCTTGAACGGTTTGAGCTGCCTTGAACTCATTTTGGGACTGGCTCGACTATATCCCCATCAAGTGTATTTAGAGCTGTCAACGTCGAAAAGCAAAATACTGTCGATGAGGGTCTGAAATGCTTGAAACTACCCCTACCTCTACATGGAACAGAGCAAAAGGTACAGTTAATCGGGACATTTGACTATGATCATTGCTTCTCATTTTGGAAATCAAGGTTCTCTGCTCAATCCGATACAAGTGACGCCCCTCCAACATATCCACAACCACGCCGCCGGAAGCGATGCCGTCTCTCTACCATCATGATTAACGCCTCTAGCTCGTACCGCTAACAGCCAGCCTGCAAGAGTAAGAAACGTCAGCACAGATTCCCGTAGTGCGGCGGAGGGGACAGGAGCCGGTTATACTCACTTCATCAAGTGATCCATAAAAGTCTGCAGGGAGACATCATCGGTGAAGATGGTCTGCGCAGTCTGGGCGCCAACGCCGCCATAAGCCCCGGTCGTGTGCGTCGTAGACGGGTTCAACTTGGAGAGCAAGAAGCGAGCCTGAGATCCCCCGGCGTCACAGACGATGAAACGAGGGAGCGGGAAGCGGTCCGTGATCAGATCCTGCGATACATGTCAGTCACGTATACGTTGCGACAGCACGGGCAAAACGTACCCTAGCATCTTCCTTCGGCGACTCCAACAGCGCACGGAAGTTCTCGTAGCCCTCCTGGTCCTGGTATCCCGCCTTCCTCCATTCCGCGATCGTCTCGCCGTGGAAGATAAGGATGTGGAAGAAAGTGTCCAGCAGAAGAATATGCGTCGGCTGGATGGAAGTAGAGTCCAGAAGCACGGGCTGGCCGCCGTCCTGGTCGAACGTGTACGAATCCAAAGTCGGCTGGATCATGATGAGGGAGTTACTGACGTCCTCGTGGTTCAAAACGTGTCGGTAGAAAGCCGTCTCATCGGGAGAGTTGTTGAAGACTTGCAAGAACTGACTTCTCCGCAGGTGGAACATGAACTGTGGGTAGAGCGTGAAGTTCTTCTCCAACCGGAAGGAAGACGGATCGTCCTTCCGATAATCTGCGAACCTAGAGCAGAGTCTGATGAGCATCCGGTCAACCCAGCGCAGGACATCTGGACCGTCGTCCACCTCGGCCTTGAAGACCGCAATCCTTGCCATGAGAACGGCGGCCGCCTCTTGGTCAAAAGATTGAGCAATAGCCGGGTCGCCGGAAGGGCCGCTCATATTCCGAGCAATTGTCGTCACACGCAGATGAAATTGGCCCGATGAGTGCTGGTAGTAGGTCAGGAACTGCATCATGCCCTTCGCCGGGGTCTGCTGATGTTGTGTTGGGCCTCCCTGGCCGGCAATTTCGAAGTAAATGCCGTAGCTCGCCTGTGGGTCGATACCGCACATCTTCCACGAACAGGTGTTTCCGATACCGCACTCAGTCTCTCCCACCGAGGTGGACTTCTTGTTGAGAGAGACGGCATGTCCGATAAGGCCCGTAACCTTAAGTTCCTTGGTCGTCAACACCTCCAGCACAGCATTGAAGCCCATCTGCAGGTTGTCGTCGCCGTCTTTCTCGAACACGCGAACGAAGGACTGCTTAAACATTGATGAAGTGAAACTGTCGGTGAGGATCATATGCCCGCCGGTCGAGTTACATAAGCCCTTCATTTCTAGCAAGCCGACTTGATCGAGACAACCGGCGAATATGTCGATAATATGTCCATTATGGGCAGTCCTCTTCGCGAGGTTATCGTAGAACTAGATTTGACGTTAGCTTGGTTCCCAGACCAGTCTGCAGGGTGACATGAATCACCTTCAAAGCCTTCTTGTAGTACTTGACGTTATCGCGGTCAATGTCATGGTGAGACCGTATAGGTTCCCTCAGCTCTGGTCCGACCACCATGCCAGGGCCTTCGGTGGCTGGGCCGCCAGCGAAGAGCATGATCCGGCCACCCGCGTTTTGGAAAGACTACAATAGGCATCGGCGTCAGTAACCACTCAAAGAAGACAAAACATCTCCACATAGGACATCTTGTCATGAAGGTAAGTGTTATTTAGATTTGTCTTACCGATTCGAGGAGGCCCACGGCGACACTGAGTGCCACGCCAGAGCAACGAAGGCTTCTGCGGTCATTGGCAACAGGCCACGGGTCCTTCTGAAGCTGCTCCAGAGCCTTCGTCAACTGAAACTCGCACTGCTGCACGGGCAGAAGGAATCGAGCCGCAGGTCCCATGGGCATGGGCCGGCCGGGTTGAACTGGCATGCCCGGCCGAATGGCAGGCTGAGTCAGGCCAAGCATCTCCTGGACTTGCTTCGCAGAGTACTCCTTGCTTCCACGGAAGACGTATGACTTGGCGCACTCGGTATAGCCGATCTCGTGGACTTGCGCCTGGTTGAGTGTAAGCATCCCCGATCATGAGCCAAGACAGGCCACAGCAACTTACCATAGTACCGTAGGTTATCAGGCCAACTAGAGCGTTCTCGGGAAGCAGGCTCAAGCTCATGACCAGGGACTCCTTCAAGGCAGCCAAGCTGTCATCCTCCTGGCAGGTATCGACAACATATAGGAAGATGGGCGGGCTTGGGGCGGGTCGCGAAAGTCGGTACTCGATTGTCGTATTGGACGGATGAAGCTCGGGTGGGATGGCATTGGCGGTGATGTCCTTATAATGAGGCGGAAGGGGGTTCCGGGACAGGCAGAAAGGGCAGATCCAGAGACGAGCACGAACATCAACCTGACTGGACGGATGTCAACGACGCATGGAACACTCGAGGCTTCGAGCGACAGTGAGACTGAGAGACTCACCAGAAAGGATTAAGAACAGCGCGGCAAGGCTGCTTGCAGGTAACCGGCTCGAATTGCAGAAGAGGAGAATCAGGCTTCTCTTTCAGCGGGGTGTAGAGAGCTCCGATGGGGACAACGAGGCGGGATGCTTCCTGTACACTCATCAGCATCGGCCACAATTGATTAGTGAGTGCCGGGATGGACCAACCATCCGAGTGCTGGGGAAGACATTCCAGCTAAGTCGGACGCCATCGCGATCCTCGATCTCGCTCCATTGCTCCTTCAGAGCCTCGTAATCCATCGTCACCGATTTCGCGCGCGGCTGCAGCTGCCGTCACTTTCGTCTCGAGAGTCGCGATGATACAGCAGGCGGCGCCGAAGGGAAATGGCTGAATATCCGTCCTTCTGAGGAGCGACTTCCGGGTTGTCTTCTGAGCGCCTAGGCGTTGGACAGAACCATTGTCTATGCTAGCACGCCGAGATTTATGATGCGCGGTGTGGAAAGATCCGAGGTGCGCTTGGAGCTTGCCCCTCGAAAAGGACAGTTCCAAGTTCGGGCTTGGGATTTGGTGGACGGAAACGCCACACGTGGCAGTGGAGTGCGCCACAGTATTGCAAGGTGGCTTTACCTCTCCCGTGAACCTTGAGGGCCGTGTAAGCACCAAGAACGTACCTCCGCCATCCTTGCACTCAACTTCAAGGAGCAGCCTGCTGGCTGCCTCTACAGTGTCCATTAACATAGGCAAACAAGTTTTCTAGTAGTTGTCATGTCATTCCTTCTAAATCGGCTGGTTCTGTACACATAGGAGGGACGACAGGCCGTGACACATCTGTCTCAGTTTGCTCCTCCTTCTCGAGGCCCCCCCCCCGGGGCATACACGCTCAGATAGATGCTGTAGTCGTCGTCACGTAGTATTCATCTACGACTACCAGGGATCTCTTTGGGACGTATCCCAAGCACTCCGTCGAACCCCCTGAGGCCGTCTGCTCCGGACGCCCTTCTTTCCCTTCCCGTACGTGTTATCGTACCCTGTATATGCTAGTCACAAATGAAAATGCGTGCTTCTGTTCCAACACTTCGTGAGACCGAGATATTATCGGTTACTGCTCCCCGAAACCTCAGAAGAAACCATGCCCAGAGAGAACAGTGGTCCGCTTCATCCCGACGCAGCCAACGCAACACATATCAAGTCTATAGCTCGCTCGCTCCAAGCAACATACCTAGTAAGTCCAGAAAGCGCTTCGGAGAGTGTATCGTCCAACGCGTCCGTGAGAATAGAGCAAAGAACGCGCTCATACATGCCCGGCCGCCTCCGCCGTTGCAAGCAGCCTCGCCCGCCAGCTGTTACACACGTCTTCGAATCCGGAGACCACGTCCCCGCACACGGCCGCGCACTCCCTCTTCTTCAGTCTCTCCCCCCAGTTGCCCCGCGCCAACCACCGCTCTCCTTCATCGCGCAGCTCCTCGTCGTGCCGCATCTCGGCCACCAGCTCCTTGGCGCTCTTGAGCCGCCGCGCGGCCGTGTTGGTGGTCTGCCGCGACATGTGCAGCGTGTCGGACAGATAGTTGAGGGTCTGGACCAAGTCGGATGTCAGAGCGTGCAGGCCGCTCAGAGACTGGTATGCGGCGGTCGACGGCCGAGGCATGGTGTCAGAGAGCGAGAGAAGCTCCGGGAGCAGCTCCTCGATCGTTTCGGGGTCAGGGCCTGCGACGAGCGGTGAGAACAGCGGGAAGGTGAGGTTGTGGAGTTGGCGGGTCTGGTGTGCGAGGTGCGTCGTGAGAGCGGCGTGGGCAGTGATCAACCTGTGATCTTGTCAGCTGGCAGATCGCAGTTGGGACCAGTGCGGTATGCGACTTACCTTGTAGCGTTGCCCTCGACGCCGGCTTGCGAGCCCAAGTCTCGCAGGCCCTCCGTAACTCTGCCGAACACCCCGTCGTTTGGTCCACCATTGGCTTCCGTGCCCCTCCGCGCCAGTGATTCTACAGCATCGATCTTGGCGACGAGACTAGGCGGCATCCCTGGTGACTCCAAATCCGACTCAGACCCGTACTCGCTCCCGTCGTATTCGCTACCCGCCCTGCGATGCCCACGCCCATTCGGAGCCGGCAAACTCAAGCTCATGTTCTTGTCCCGCCCCGTTTTCGGGCTTGCCACATCGACGCCACTGTCGCGCGTTCCATCCTGCCTCTCCGGCCGGCTGTCACCTTCTCCGTCGCCCTCCTCGAGATCCACACTTATGTCCGGGTTGCCGTTCTCGTAGTACTCGCCGTCCTCGGAGTCAGAGAATGCGTCGGCCAACTCGTCCGCTAGATTGCCTAGGCCTCCTCCCCCATCGCCGCCGCCGCCGCCGCTGAACATACTGATGTCAACGCCGCTCGCGTCTCCGAAGCTGTTGCGAAGGGGCGTCGACGGGTCTTGCATCGATGACCGCGACTGCCGGCGCTCCTGTGGCGAGTTGAAGACGCTGTTGCTCTGGTACTCGACGCTCGATGTGTTGCGGGAGTGCAACGGCGTCTCCGCGGTGTAGGCCATCGCGGGGGACACAGGCGGGAGACTCGGGCCACGAGATGGCCTTGAACGAGGAGTTGGTGGGGTATATCAGACTCCCGTGGCGCTCTTGATCCCGTAATATGTGGATTTGCGGCGGGCTTGATGAGTTGATCGCCGTCGAGTTTGTTTATGTGTCTTCGTCGCCCCTTTGTCTCGCCAGATGGGTCGTTGTCGGCGTGGTTACAGCCAGGATCCAGGGATGGGTTGGGTAACGGGGTCGCTATAATAACACGGGCACTTAATGGTGGAGGAGCCCAATAATATGTCGTCGTTAACGTCAGGTATTATTATTGACAAAGACGTCCGGTTGAGAAAGTAAGCTGAGACCGCTGATGCTGCAATGAAGATGTCGACCGGTATCGAAATGGTCAAAGGAAAGTCAAGATAAGGTGTGCTGTCGTGTTGCATTACAGAGCCATGTTCCTCCTATTTGCTCTCCCATGCACGTAATTTCGAACGCGTCCAAGGTGTCAAGGAGCCCGCCGCAGAATAGAGGGTCCTGAGGTACGCAGCCACTATCTTGGGTCTGTGGTGTTCACACGCAAAACTGCTATGACCGCTGTACTACAACCGCGCAAAATCTCCGACCGGCGTCCATTTTATCTCAGTAGGCACTTTTTCTGTCTGCCCTCGGTACCTCGAAGACTTATAGACGGTCTCCAGCTGCCTGTAGATCATATCTACCTCCTGCAGCCACAGAAGAGGGCCTGCTAGCAGGCATATCGGAGCGTTAAGGAGCTCCGTCCAGGATTCTTCAAGGAGACTGGATCTCGCTCACTCCGCTCGTCTCTGACTGGAGCTGCTTCAGCGAGCTCCAAACGTGGCATTTATTGCTTGTGCTACCCCAACCAAGGCAGCTTGCCACAAAAAGATAGAGGCAAAGGGGAAACATGGCAAATTTCCGGCGCTTCAGGCCCGACGATCTCAACAAGCTCTCCAAGTGCAATCTCGACCCGTTCACGGAGACGTATGAGCTGGGATTCTACCTGCAGTACTACGCAAAATGGCCCTCACTCTTCCAGGTCGCTGAGGACCAGGACGGCAATATCATCGGCTACAGTGAGTGGCCGCTCGTCCCCACCCCCATGCAGTTGCGTGTCTCCCCTGTGCTGACCCTGTCTTGCGCACAGTCATGGGCAAGCTGGAGTCTTCACCAGACGTCTACCAGTTCTCGGAGCACTACCTGCCCTGGCATGCCCACATCACGGCCGTGACGGTTGCGCCAGAGGCTCGGCGGCTGGGAATTGGCAAGCTGCTCACCCAGCAGCTGGAGGCCGCCGCCGATGCGGGCAACGCGTGGTTTGTCGACCTGTTCGTCAGAAAGTCGAACCACAAGGCCATCGCTTTCTATGAGAGCATGGGTTACAGTGTCTTCCGTGTGGTGAAGGACTACTATGGCGACAACTCCAGCGATCCCACTCTGTTGGGTGAAGACGCATACGACATGAGGAAGCCAATGAAGAGAGATGTCAAGCACGAGCACATCAGAGCGGACGGGATGAAGCATGAAGTGAATCCGGAGGATGTATGGTGAGCGAGCCGTGGCCCGGGAAGACTAAAGCAGCGCCAACTCCATGACACTCTACGACACCCTATATGCTACCTGTTTGAAGCCAACACGTCGACCTCGCCCGGGGGGGGGACAGAAACTTCATCGCCATTTATATGTCCCCCCTCCGTCTCTGTGCCCCTCAGCTGCCGAGAGGGAACGACCCGCTCAGGTCCAAGCTCCATCAACAGAATAAACGCTACCGCTCACAAATGTGCTCTCGGGGCCTAGGAGAAATGCGATAACGTTACCCGTCTCCTCGGCTGAGCCCTGTCTCTGGAAGGCGCTCGGGTCATCAAACGGCGCGTCTGCCGGTCGGCCGGACGAATCCCAGTGCTTCTGCATGAGTGGCGTGTAGATGGCGCCGGGGGCCACGGCGTTTACACGGATCTCGCGTGCTCCGACCTCCTGGGCCGCCGACCTCGTTAGACCGATTACTCCATGTTTGCTTGCGTCATACGCAGCGTGCTTCGCGAACCCTGAGGGAGCTGCATGTCAGCCGAGCGCACATACTGCTCTGCAGAACCCCTGATCACCCGCAGAGAGGCTACATACCCTTTAGACCGTGAATAGAAGTGACGTTCACGATGGATCCTCCGTCGACTACTTTGCGCAGCTCTGCCCGTAGACAGTACATCATCCCCGTGAGGTTGACCGAGATAATCCTCTGCCACTCCTCGTCCTCGAGCTCAGTGACCGGGGTCTTCCCGTGACATTTACCGATGATGCCAGCCACGTTTGCCGCCCCGTCCAGCCGGCCAAACTTGCCCACAATGCCGTCTATCCACGAGTCGACCTCCTCTCTCTTCGACACGTCCACCTTGGTGATGCTGAATGGTAGGTTCTGGGAGGAGAAGTACGCTTCCGCCTCCTCCAAGGCCATCTGGTCGACATCGGCCAGGCAGACGGTGGCGCCACGCTTCGATATTGTCTTTGCGGTCGCCAGGCCAATACCACTGGCGCCGCCTGTGATGGCGAAGACCTTTCCTTCTAGAGACATCTTCGATTGATATTACGTTGATGTTGGCCAGGGGTTCCGTGCACTCGTACCAGATCGGGTGGGGGAGGCCAGTCCTATATAGTCCAACAGTGCGGCGTAAGGGGATCACAACACCTCAGGCGCCGGCATGACAGCAGGCTAGCAATGACCGGGCCATGGCTTTATCTTTATTTCCGTCTCCGCAGTGCAACCTACCGAGTCTACCAACATGCGAACCAAACTTCGAGACTGCGAGACTAGAAAAGACAATTCACGGGCGAAGAACGACTGGCTCTCGCGACTGAGCTTATCACCGTTCCGGGCAAGGATCGGAGCTGGCCGGCAGCGTGACGACGAACGCCGAGCGAAGCTGCGTGCCACACTTAGCAGCATCAGTTTCTATCGGCCGCAGGCCGATCACGAGCCTCAATTGGCCTATGCGCCTGCTGCTCAACAGTCCAGACATTTCCACCCCACGACGGGAAGAAGATGTGCGCAAGTCAAGTTCCGTCGGCTTCAACAGCTCCACACTCGCCTGCCGGACGGCCAGAGCGGGGCACGGGGCTGCGGCGCTCGTGCAGTGCTGTGCCGATGGAGCATCTGGTCGGCGATTAGTGTCGACATGGGGCAAGAAGGTTAATTATGGACTTTACTGAACACGGTCCCGCGATCAACAGTACGGATTTAGAGCACATGGGCGAGGTGCTGCAAGACATCAAAACGCCGTCGGGACGAGCTGTTCGGATACGGCACCACGATTGCGGGGCGAACCCCACACTCCACCATGAGTCCCTTCGGCTCTGTGTCTCTAAAGTATCCGTACTGTATCCGTACTCTACTCCGTACCTAAGGACGCACTCACCTTGCCTTATATATGACAAGGAGCCCTTAAGAAGGGTTTCCTGGCGATGTAGACTTCTTAAACCGACGTTGGCACTCGAGATGCGAGAAGAGAAGTCATTGAACTGCTCCTTTCGTCGCCAGTTGTCTGTCCGTATGAGCACCTGATACGGCACATTCCAGCCCACTGCGGGGTTGCGTGGACTCGAAGATCCCGGAACTGCGGCATGACTGGCTGTTGCGGTTCCTGCCAGACCCATGACCGCGTTTCCTGGATTTCCAGGGGCAGCTTCTGGTGTTGATCCGCCGTCGTCATCCCACCGAAGCTCTCGTTTGCCAGACGTGCCTCTTATGTAAGTCGGGGGAACCTTGAGCTCCCCTCCAACACTCCTTTGTCTCCTCTTTGCCTGACAAGCCGACGTTTCTTCCGCCAACCTCCTACCATTAGCGATATCCAGCGCATCTCTTCCGTGTTCTATTTGATTTTCCCTCTTTGTACCGCTGCCGGCCAACGACAGGAGCATTTTCAATTTCGAGGCTCGTACAGAAGGTTGTTCAAAACCACCTGAAACGACGCAGCATTTTCCCACTCTTGTTGCGTCATCGCATCTATTTGTCGCTGTTGATACTTGATGAGTCTCTAAGAGGAACACAAACTTAACTTTGGGAATCTGCGCAAGATGCGGTTGAGTCTCCTAGCGCAGGCCGCTCTGGCGAGCGCCTCATCCTTAACACCAGGCGTCCTCCCCTTGATCGTGCGCAACCCGTATCTCAGCACCTGGTTGCAAGGAGCCCGCGATGAGCCCTGGGGGAGATGGCCCATGTTCTGGACTGGTGGAAGCGTAAGTTGCCGTTTGCCCGCCTCGTCCCAATGCTGGAAGCCCTTCCGAGCCGCAAATTGGCTGAGATGGTTCAATGGGCACGCCCAACGGCCTCAGAGACAGTTGCACGGTCCCCGATATTGACATATTGATAGCTTGGCTTCTCGGTGATGGCATCGGTGCCAGACAGTGGAAAAGTGTATCCCCTTCTTGGCCGTCCTCATGATTCTCTCCCGCGTGAATACAATGTCACCTTCCCCGAGTACCTCGGGGCCACTTTTGATGCGTCCACCACGAACTTGACGTACCTGATCGCTGCTCCAGCGACCGGGGAGGAGCCCTTGACACTAACACTCTCCTTCCTCTCCCCCATCACTCCGACCTCAACGCTTAGACAATCTCTCCCTGCTGGATATTTGACCGTCTACGTCGAGGGCTCCTTCGATTTGCATCTGTACATCGACGTGAACGGCGAATGGGTCAGTGGCAATAGAGACAACCAGATCAAATGGGAGCTGAGGCAGCCAGTAAATGCTGAAGCTACAGCTGCCCATATTAAGACGTGGAAGGTCTCCCGCAGTACCGAGCAGCTCTTCACCGAATTCGCAGACCGCGCCGAGTGGGGGACTTTGCACTTCTCAGCACCAGCCGACGTCCACCACCAATGCGGTACTTCTGCGGTCTTGCGTCAGCATTTCTCCCAGAAAGGTCGCCTGGAGAACCAAGTGGACGGGGCTTTCCGCAAGATCATGCAGGAGGAGCCGGTCTTTGCCTTCTCCAAATCATTCAAACTCGGTCGGTCCGCAAACTCAACGGCAGGCAGCCCCAAAGATAGTGTCCTGTTCACGTTCGCACTGGTCCAGGATCCGGTGGTACAGTTCGCTGCTGCTAGAGGACTGACTTATATGAGACCCTTCTGGGCCACCTACTTCCCCACCGCGGACGCCATGATCGAGTATCACTACAATGACTTTGAGACCGCGGATCTCTTGGCTAGGAACTACTCCGATCAGCTTGCGCTAGACGCCTACGCATCCGGATCACAGGAATATCAAGACATCGCGACCCTGTCCGCCCGGCAGGTTCTCGGTGCCACGCAATTCTCGGGCACACCGGACGACCCTATCTTGTTCTTGAAGGAGATTTCTTCGAACGGAAATTTCCAGACCGTTGACGTTATCTTCCCTGCCTTCCCCTTCTTCCTGTACACCAACCCTCGATGGCTTGCGAACCTCCTCGAGCCGCTTCTCGAACACCAATTGAGCGGTCAGTATCCAAACCAGTATAGTATGCACGATCTCGGTTACCACTTTCCGAACGCGACGGGGCATGCCGACGGCCGCGACGAGTATATGCCAGTGGAGGAGTGCGGTGACATGCTCATAATGGGACTTGCTCTGGTTAATGCACTCAAGTATGACACACAGCCAGCCTTTGCTGCCACACCACTAGACAGCACACAAAAGCTTAACACCCGAATGATACCAACCATTGACGAATTTGGCATGGATCGCGCGTGGGGCACGAACGATGAAGTGCACAGTCAAGGCGAAAAGCAAGCTGCAAAATGGGTGGAGAAGTCGTACACGCTCTGGAAGCAATGGACAGGCTACCTCGTCCGGGAGTCGCTCATCCCGGCAAACCAGCTATGCACAGATGACTTCGCCGGGTGGCTGGCGAATAACACCAATCTCGCACTCAAGGGCATAATTGGCATCCGAGCTATGAGTGAGATCGCCGAGATCGTTGGCGAGAAGGAGGAGGCACAGAAGTACCGCGACATATCAGATGACTACATCGAGAAGTGGCAGGGGTACGGCATTTCCCGCGATCAGACACACGCCAAGCTCGCGTATACTTGGTACGGCTCTTGGACGACACTGTATAACCTCTACGCCGACTCGCTTCTCTGCTTCCACCTCCCGGATGAAGCTGCTCCAGGCTCCTTAGGCAACTCGGCGAAGTGGTGGAAGGGAGGTATCCCGCAAGACCCGTTGGGAGATGGCCACCACTCGAAGTCACCGTTTGTCCCGGATAAGATCTACAAGATGGAAAGCGACTGGTATCACGCGGTCATCCAGAAGTACGGGCTGCCGCTGGACAGCCGGCACCTGTACACCAAGAGCGACTGGGAGTTCTTTGCGGCAGCGGTGACGAGCAAGAAGACGAGGACTGAGATACTCACCACCGTCGCGAAGTGGGTGAACGAGACCAAGATAGGTATGACTCGAACGCTCTCCCTCCTCTTCCAAGGTGTAGTTACTGATGCAAGCCCTGGCAGATCGCCCGCTTTCGGACCTATACGAGACTGAAGACGGAGGGTTCCCTGGCGGACTCCGCTTCATGGCGAGGCCGGTGGTGGGAGGTCACTTTGCCTTCCTGGCTCTCGAGCGAGCTTGTGGTGGCAGGGCCACTGAGGCACTCAAGTTTCTTGACGAGGAAGAGCCCAGGGAGATCGATGTCGAGGCCTCGCTTGAAGCTGATGTGCGTGGGCATGGTTCTCTGGGAAGGGACGGCTGGGACACACCAGACGAGCAGGCTGGGATGGGAGAACTGTGAGGAGGAGTACGAGAAGCCCGGGACTGATGTACTGTAAAACTAGGTAGTCATTTGGAGGCTTTGGGTTATCAACGGCTTTCGCTTTGTGCAAGGTGTTCTTTGATATTGTTGCCAGGAACCAAGGAAACGGAGAAATCAACGACTATGACGTGAACAAGATTACATCCATACTAACACCCTTGATGTGTTTACGAGGCCAAAGATGTTGCTATGGGGGTACACCTGTTAGTCAGCGGCACAACTAGTTTTTTGATTATGCGGTGTTCCCAAAAGGGAATAGCCCGGGCACATTAAGTGCTGCTCCGGAGTCCGAACGTACCTGCCCCCGGGGGGTAGGTACGTTGGTACAACCCCGAATGGAGGATGTCTTAAAGAAGATTAGCCTTTCGCTTAGCTCATGGCTGACCGCGCTAAGGGACGCGCAGCCTTCCCTTGGAAAAAACCAGAGAGCCAAGAGGCCCATCGCATTTCCTCCTCTCCACGAAGAAGGCTTGCGCACTTGATTTCTGCTCTCCGCACCACAACCGCCTTCCTCTCCTCCATCTGTCGGGAATCGCATCAAGTAAAAGGAGCAGCTCGGCATCGACCTCAGATACTCATCTGCGTCTTCCCGAGTGCTTTCTGAGTCTCGCCGCCTTTTCGCCTTTTCTCTCAACCTTTCGCATCCCTTGTTTTGTCCCCGGATTCGCCTCCTCTCTACACGTCAAGCTTGCGGCTCGACCTCCTACGTCTGACCTCGCCAGCCTTGCCGCATCTCCATCACACACACAAACATCTCTTTCCCGCACACCAATTCTCTCTTCTAGTAATACATATCAAGCACGATGGCGACTACTTCTATGGATTACGAGAACGCCAACGGCGATCGCTTCGACGGTTAGTCTCCTTCCTGGCGTCATCGCCATCGCGACTGCCATTGCTGTCAGGTTTGCCTCACCCTAACAATCAGCTGACGCATTCATTTTCATCTACAGAAGAGCCTTCCCGTTACGAGCGTGATAACCGTAGCGCTTCGCCTCGCGGTGATAACGGCAACGATAGCACCCGTCGTCGCTCCGCCTCGCCGGCTGGCAACGGTGATCAGTATGTTGTGCTCCGCGCTACCGTCACCACTCGACACTGACCAAATCCAAAAGCAGCGGCCCTAAGGATGAGCCGAGCAATCGCGATGAGGATGGTACTGTCAACCCTGGATCCAACCTTTTTGTCACTGGCATCCATCCTCGTCTCACGGAGGATGAGGTTGCCCGTCTTTTCGAGAAGTACGGCGAGGTTGAGAAGTGCCAGATCATGCGTGATCCTCATACCAAGGAGTCCCGTGGCTTCGGTTTCGTCAAGATGGTCACTTCCGACCAAGCCGACGCTGCTAAGGAGGGTCTCCAGGGTGAGCAGATTGAGGGCCGCACTTTGAGCATCGAGAAGGCTCGCCGCGCTCGTCCGCGCACGCCTACTCCTGGCAAGTATTTTGGTCCTCCCAAGCGTGGTAAGTTCACCTTCCGATTTCTTGTTGATCGCAACCGTTTAACCATTCAGCAGAGGGTGGTGAACGCGGTGGTCGTGGTGGTCGCTTCGGAGATCGCTTTGATGATAGACGCCGTGGTGGATATGGCGGTGGTGGCTACGGCGGCGGCTACGGCGGCCGGTCTGACGACCCTTACCGCTACCGTGGTTACGATCGCCGTTACGAGGACCGCGGTGGTGACCGCGGCTATGATCGCGGCTATGAGCGTGGCGGAGGATATCGCGAGGATCGCGGCTACGATCGCGGCTCCCGTGACGACCGTGGTGGTTACGACCGCCGTGACCGTGACGACGGACGCGTTGACCGTTACGGCGGCGGAGGCGGAGGCGGCGGCAGAGATGACCGCGAGCGCTATGGAGGAGGCCGCGGCGGCGGTGACGACCGCCGTGGCGGAGGTTATGACCGCGAGCGCTACGACCGTGGAGATCGCGACGCTGCTCGGCCTCCCCGTGATACCGCCGCTCCCAGTGGTGGTTACAGCGACTCCGCTCCTCGGCAGGAGTCGTACAGCGGCGGTATGGAGTAGTCCTGACCTTTCGGCAATGCAGGCTGACCACAGCAACCCCAGGTGCTGAGCGCAGCACGCGCTAACCAGTGGGCAATCGTCCGCTTATATTGATCGATATTCAACACTGTTTTTGTAGGGTCGTTTTTTCTCTCATCGTCTTCCCTGAGGCAGGGCACATTCGGACACAAAAATTTCGTCAAGGGTTTTTAAAATCGGCACCTGTTCTAGCTATGGGCCTTGCGCCTAGGCCTACTATCTCGCACTCAAGACAACCTTCCGCGTCCCCAGTCTCTGTTGTGTCACCTATCGTATAGGTGGCACGCCTACCATAGCAGAGTGGCTTTTCGAAGGAGGTTTCATCGTCAGTCGACGCGAGATTGGCACCAAACTTTCCCCATTGGATCAGCAGCTCTGCAAAACGATTCCACAACCCCTTTGTCATCTGTACGAGTATCAAACAATCTTTCCTTTGCGGATTCGGCATGAGGACGACATGAATAAGTCGAGGGGGGGGGAGTGTCCGTAGCCGACTTGGTGACAACGCAATTGCCTCGAAATTGAACAGCAAAACTACCTAGAGGTGCAACATGATACGAGCCCTGCCGACCGTAAATATCCACGCCATCGGGCTTCTCAACCCTCGTGCCGCCATGTCTTCCGCCTTCCTCAACGCGTCTAGCTTTCCCGCCTCTCCAGCTGGGCGTGTGATCATTACGTCTACAGTTATATTCATTCCCGCCTTGTCGATGTGCCTGCCTCCGCATGCGAAAAGGGGAAAATCGCCTCCAGACGGCGGATATATTGATTGACTGATTTCTGTGACGGAGGGCAGTCAGGCCAGAAAGACAGAAACATCATGAGAGAAGGCGGTAACCCCTTATGCTAGCACTGCATCTTGCTGATGAACAACAGTCCTGCCCAGAGATGCCCTAGGAATGAGATCGGTCCGTCGTCTGTCGTTTTCTTTGGGCTGCATACCCTATCGCGGATTCAGTGACCTTGGCGATTCTGACGAGGTGAAAGAAACAGCAAAATGTGGCGTTGGCTTTTGAAGACGCTGGAACCCCCCATCGTGAGGGAAAGACCTCCCTACAGCCTTACATCTCTGTGCCTTCGACGTGGCTGTTGGCTGCTTCCGGATATTGTGCTTCTGCTTTTGCCTTCCTTTGCTTGATTAATGCTATGCTACATCAAGTCTTGCGTTGCTAACAATGCAGTTTTGTCCTCAGTCAAGGAAGCGTCCTCGCATCACTGTTGCACTGACTGCCTGCCTCGCTTGATTGAGTGGTCAATGAGACTTGTCGGGAGAGGAGAGATGTCGTCGCTGAACTCGATGGCAGTCTTGAGCGACAAGATTTCGCGTCTCCCTTTTGCTGCTGCATAACCCACCACGCTTCTCGTTGGAGGGTTCTTGCCTGAGGTAAGGACGAGAGCTTCATCTGCTCGGTGACTACCACAGCACTCGTTTTCAGCCGTCTTGTTCATATCCCTTGTCTTTTGGGCGGTGCTTGGTCTCGACCTGTGCTTACTCGAGTCTTTGTCTGGTTTCCACAAAGCAGCACAGGACATTCTCCGGATGCATTTACCTACCGTTCCTGCGTCTTTGTATATTCTCCTTGAATTCTGGTAGTTCCTATCGTACTCAGAGGTGCGGGCGGGTCGGGATTCGTACCCCTTGTTCTCTATGTCGAGGGTTACTAGCAAATAAAATTCATTGTGCCTGCATAATATCGACCCTGAGCATTGATTCTTTCAAACGTCCCGTTCTTCTCGATCTCAACCGTTCGGCAATTCTAATACGGCAACCTCTGCAACGATAACAAACGTCCAAGGGAAAGAAGGCTGGAAGCATCCTACACATAAGCTGCAGTTATTCCTCCTTGGAGCACCTCGGCCGTTACATTGAAGAAATTAGTAGGAGGAAGAGAAGAGCGGCGAGCGACCCCGGCTTAGAGAGAAGCGGCAGCATCTGAAGCAGCAAAGCGCCAAGCTACTCACCGAGAGTGCGATCTTGACTGGGTTGCAGGCCTACTTGTCCTACAACGCAGCAAAAAAAGGATCACCTTCAGACAGGGTGGTTTGGAGTATAGAGAAAACGTGCGGAAGGAAACAGGCGGGTCAGAGCAACGGCCGGGAAAGAAACCGGTAGGGAAGGTCGCGAAAGGAAGAAGCAAGGCTGAGCTTGAAAGCATGGCCCAGACTGAGAAGCTAGGGCTGCAGGCCGTCCTCGAACACAGTAAGAAAGGCGCTAGACTTCCAGATGCTCTGTCAATACTGACGATTTCTAGGAGTGTCGTCCTGCCGATGGAAGCACCGGGGCAGTACGCCGCCCCTTGAGAGCACCGAGCACCAAACGCGGGTTCAAGCGAACACGGAACGAGCCAATACCCCTCCAGGAGCCATGTCGCGAAGCTTAATTGACGGCTTGACCGGCGCGGACCTCTTCCTGCGTGGAGGACTAGCCTCGACGCAAAATAAGAAGGCAGGCCGCCATGTCTCCTTCTCCCCCGTCGTAGACACCGAGCCACCAGCGGCGGCGCAGCAGCAGCAGCAGCAGCGGGAGGACCATCGTCCTCCGCGGGACGAAACACCGGAGGCAGAGCCGTTGCCTGTCGGCCAGTTCCTCCGGTTGCGGGGCCTCGCTCCCGCCCCAGGGACCAACGCCACGGCAGCCCATGCCCGGGACTCGCCCTCCAGGCGCCACTACGGCGGCGGCATCGAGGGCGCGAGAAGCGGCATGTCGATCAGGGAGCGCCTGCAGGAGAGATCGCGTGCGGACGGGCTCGTGCGCGATCGCCGTGCGGCGGCGCCCGTCGCTGGCGCGCCGGCGCCAGATGACCTCGACGAGGTGCGGGTCGCGCAGCGGCCGGTGTGGAAGCCGCCTGGGGCGGGGAGGTTCAAGGTCGAGTACGTCGCTTGGAGGAGGGCGCCGCGGCAGGGACAGGGGGCGGGGCAGGGGGATGATGGGCTGGTATCCATTGGCGTGGAGGATATGCAGGATGTCACGGTTGAAGAGATTCGGGAGGTTAAGCCTGACCCGGGACGGGAGGCTAGGCTCGAACCTGGATGGGAGATCAAGCCCGAACCTGGCGTGGAAATCAAACCTGACCCGGGTGTGCAGGTCAAACCTAAACCCGGCACGAGGGTCAAGCCTGAGCCTGGGGTGGAGGCTAAGCCTGAGCCTGGCGTGAGGATCAAGCCAGAAACCGGGGTGGAGATCAAGGCGGAACCTCGAGGTGCGGTTGAGGCCGATCCCAGGGGCATGGTCAAGCCGGAAACCAAGGGAGAGGACAACTTCAGAGGAAATGGAGGCCGCTCCTCCGAGGCATGGAAAGACTTGCCGCTCTGGCCCGGCGTTCAGGCGTCCCCCTTGACTGACCGTGACGACTCTCAAGGCCTCCCGGGCCACACGCCTCCTCGGACTTCTCCTGATGTTGCCCCTGTCGACGCTACTGCTCCAGCAGCACCCACCGCCAACTCCGACAACCTGATATTCTACCCGTCATCCTCCTCGTCCGAGGGCTCCGAGTCGGATGACCAGTGGAGGACGCGGAACATGCCTGGCCGTTCGGAGAAGAAAAAGCGGCCGGCCCCGGCGTGGTGGATCAAGGCGGAAGCATGATTCCCCGCGGTGTAGCTCGTCCATGACGGCGGCCGCTTGCTTCACCGAGATTGTATGTTCGGCTTCTGTTGTATCGGAGAATCATGGCTTATGGTTTGTGGTAGGATGGGCGGATGGAGAATAGCAGTATTAACGTTGTACCGCGTCTGTACAGTTCACATATTATATGATACTAGGTAACCACTTGAGAGCTCCTCGACAGCACTGCATCGGCTCTTTTTTGTTTTATCGGATCGTAGGCAATATCCTGTTTAAACAGCGCTGACCTTTTATCGTATTGTTCACTGCTGGTCCTAAGCAAATAGGCACCAGTAACCCAGTTGAGACATCGTTCAATGTGCCCATGATGCTATCCATTCGTACAAGCGTTTCCCTTCCCTCCGCATCTGCTTACTCTCTTTCCTGGTTCCTGTCCGTCGGCTGCGCACCGACTAGCCAGCCCACTCCCGACACCAGAGTCCCCATAGCCGCCTCCCGCAACTGGTCCCTCTTCCTGATCCTCTGCTGGGCCCCGTCCTGGCCGCTATGATCCTGCGGCGACTCCGACGACCTCGCCTGCGTTGACAGCTGCAGGCTCGACAGCGCCGTGAAGTTCCGCTGGGCCGAGCGCACCGTCGCCCTCGACAGATCGAACAGCGATAGCGGCGCCTCCTCCGCGTGCTGCCGCGATGTAGCCCCGGCCTTCGACGACGTGGCAGCGGCGCCGTGCGGCCCCGGACTCGTACTGAAGCCGCCGGGCATCGCCCGCAGGTCGGCGGCCTCGTCCCAGGCGCTCTCCTGCTCCGCCTCCGCCTTGACCGCGGAGTCGAGCTCCTCCTCGCAGCGGCGGAAGGCGTTCAGGATCTCCTGCAGCGTCGCGGGCGGTGCGATCCGGAGCGCCGTGGCCAGGCACTCCATACGCTGCTCCAGGTGGCGGATCTCAGGGTTGCCGCTCGCGGTGCCCAGGTGGGTGGGGCGGACCGTCCGCGACGTCCGGCGATACTTACCCGCCTGGAGCGCGGCTTTCCAGGACCAGTCGTCCACGACGCGGGCCGGCGGCTTCGCTTTTGCGCCGTGAGTCGCGCCGCTGCTTGCCTTGCGCGCTGGAGACCGCGCAGGTTCGCTGATGGCGGCGAGACGATTGACCACGTAGGAGTAAGCTGTCTCGAAATCATCTTCAGTCAAGGCGGCGTCTATACACATCGCTGTGATCCGTTTCTCAGCAATGGAAAGCTGCTCTGGTTCCTCTTCCGGAGTGAGTGTAGAATGGCCCGACTTGTCGCGCATTGTCAAGCCCGCGACGACCATATTCGATCCCACATCTATCAGGTCCTGGATCTTTGTATAACTCTTGGGGTTTTGCTCCAGGACCTTTCCAATGATCGAGATTGGATCCTGGTGGACGCGCAAAACGACAGGGGTAAATGGCTCCCCTTTCTTCAGGACTAAGCGATAGTCACCTAGCGCATGAGTAGCTTTCAGGAGAGCCTCTACCCTCTGTGTCGCGACAAGACTCCTCTCGACCGTCTCCGGGAACGCATGGATTCTACATCAAGTTAGGTCCAGTAAGTTTGCAGGGGGTAGGATTGAGTGCCCACATGTCATCGCATTTCTTCAGGCCGCCCCTTGTGCGGTTGGGATTTGACGCATTATCGTAGGCGTTCATTGCCGCTGCGAATACTGTATCCTGCAATGCCTTTTTGGGCAGCGGTCTGTCCGGCGAGTCCTCGTAGATGGATCTTGCCAAGGCATACTCTGTGCGCTCGTTAGCACTTCTAGAATACTCAGGAATGGACAGACTCACTCGTATGGGCGAGAAGGGCTTTCAAGATTTCCACTTCGAGAAGCTCCCTCTGCACTTGGCCAAAAACCCCTTTGTATGACTCTTCAACACGCGTGTCGGAGTCTTCTGCCCCCCAGTCTCTCAGCCAGAGCACCTCGTTTCTTGCTCGGATCCAGTACCTGTCGTCGGATTTCGGGCCATTGTTGCTGATAGCATGGATGAGTTTGAGCGCCTCCGCCTTTTGTTCGCGTTCATCCTGAAGCAGTGCCAATTCTCCCGCCCTCCTAACTGTGTAGCCAGGCCCTAATCTCGACATTAAGAACGCGCTTACAATGAGAGCCTGTAGCAAGGCCAAAGAAGACTCTGAAGGCGCTGTCAGAATGTTTGACTCGTCCAAGAGCCCATTGCGGAGGTATGCTGAGTTCCTTGGGCTGAGGATGTCTGCGTGCATGAGCTCGGAGAACGGGGGCAAGATCGCTGCTGTCGCCTCTATTGGAGGGACAGGGTCTTCATGAAGCATGAGTGCCGTCTTGGTGAGTATTGTATGAGCCCCTGTCAAGGCTTCAACAGAGGTTTCAGGTATGAGATATGCCGATGCTAAAGCGGCCCTGGCATATCTGCCTCGCAGATATTCTCGCTGGTCTTCATCCAGCTCCATCTGCCCATAGCCACCCAGATCGAAGTCGTCTGGTCCATCCCACTGTTCCAGTGCACTAACGGCGACCTTCCATGACTTAGAGGCGTGACTTGTCAGCCAGAGGAGGAACTGCTCCCACCCGACGCAAAGTAACCTCTCAGCAGCATCGCCTGAGGAAGCGCCGCGAGTGCTCTCGCTTAATTTTTTGGTCGCCCATCTCTTTCGATCATACAACCAGGGGCCGAGCAAACCTCTGAGATCCCGGCCAACATATACTAAGCCCTGCTCATCTGCGCCTGTCTGCGAAAGAAGGAGGCCGATAGCTGCGCGGTCGCTAAGTGTCTCGAATGATGTTAGTGTCTGGGGGATGTTCTCGTCGGGGTAATATTCGTAGTTTCTCCTCAACAGAGGGAGGAGCACAGATATCATCCATATCCGTATACTGGGCGCGTGATCCAAGAACGGCACAAGCAGCTCGGGCAACTGTGTCAACAGGCCGGCTTCCTCATCCACCTTGTATGCTCGTTTAAGGAGGAATATCGTAGTCGGATCATTTTGGGCGTCTTCGGGCGCATTCGGGAGCGACAGCGGCAGCAGGTGAAGCTTGCGCACCTTCTTCGCAGCTTGCTCGTTGGAGAGATGCTCGATAGGTGACAGGTCGATGTCTACAGGGGTGGCCGCATCAAGTTCGCCCTTTTCTATGCTCTCCACGAAGGACACATACTTCGCAGACTTCAAAGTCTCGGGCAGGTAGGTGAGGAGAATGCGCAGGAGCAGTTCTTTGCGGAGTACGGTGCCATGACGCGCAGCGAGGAAAGCCAAGCTGTCAATATCGGCCTTGGCCGCAAGCTGCACCGCTAACAGTACGGTTTTGGGCGCCGAAAGGACAAGCGCCATCTCGCAGAGCGCTCATATATTGTCAGGATGCGCAAGAGGCCTCGACAGAGAAATCATAATGCGGTAGTGTTCCTTGCCGTCATCGTTTGCGTGAGAGCATCCGTCCATGTATCCTGGCATTGAGGACAGCTCTAACAGGCCCAAAGGTCCAGTGCTTGTGATTGGGTGTAACTGCAGAGTGGACCCGAGCTCCAATGCTGTCACTCTCATTGGTAAGATGTGGCTTGTGATCCGTGGCGTACCCTTGGTCAAGCCACACGTGAAGGCACTGTGGGGCTTCCGTACCGAACCGCCGGCTCAACTTTACGACATCTGTTGACGAGCTTCGTGACCATTGCTTCACCAGAACCTCGACATACCACACCGGGAAGGCTACGCACTACTTCGCCATGGCGTCAGGATATGGATTAAACGGCGGTGAGTCTTCTGTGATGCGCCAATGGCTTCGACTTGGGCTCCTCGGAACTGATAATGTCGCGCAGGGCCATCCCGATGCTTCCCGTTCTGGCAGGAACTGCTCGCCTGCTACGTCGTCAACACCACTGGAGATGACGACTCCGGAAAGAAGAAGTGTGCACTGATGCTGGAGGACTACTACGAGTGCCTGCACCACAAGAAGGAGGTCAGTGGCTCCCAGCCATAGACGCAGCGTAGTGAGGACGGCCGGCTAACGAGGAGATGGTCTACAGGCTGCGAGAGTCCGCGCATTGCAGGCGGCGTACCGACGAGCGGAGACCGCGACAGCACGGGAGAACGCACCGACGGCAGGGCAGATACGGAATCTTGGCTTGCTAAACAAGGAGGATGACACGAACAAGGTGCTCGCCACGAGTTGAGAGAGGACAAGAGCCAGTCAGCGTTCGCGGATAGAGTGTACATACGGCCCAGGATTGTAGGAATGGTATGGATGGGATGTGTCCATCTTGAACATCTACGCATTCGCTATTGGATTTCTTGTGGGCGGTCGATCTAGAGCAGTCTCGCTCAAGGAGGGTAAGTGGCCAGACTGCTCTGGAAAGGACGATCGCAGCCTGAGGTCGGCGGAGATACGCTCGAGGACACTGACACTGTCGTCGGATTGCCATCGACTTGCAGCCTCTCTGTGTTTTCTTGCTGGCTGCTGATCTCTGCTGAAAAGGGTACATGGATATCCGTACCTGAGCCCTCATCGCACCTTCCCTCCCGTCCCCTCCACGCCGCCTCCCCCCTCCCTCTCTTCTAGGACGTACCTTCCTCTAGCCGCAGCGTGCAGGACGCGCTCAACTCCGTCAACCTCAGGTTCTCCCAGACAGTCTCAGTACTTTGTACCTCGAGGACTCTCACACTCGCCGTATTTTTATTCCCCTCCACCGTCCTCCTTCTCCTCGTCCAGCGAAGCGACCTCCTCTTCCCTCCTTCCCTGTCCCTTAACCTCCCTCCAGTGAGTAAGTCAGAGACGCGCGCTGTTCTATTCAACGGAAGCAGTTTGTGACCCGTCTGGATCAGTTCCCGGTTCTCGCAGGCAGAGTTATGCGCCCAGGTATTCAAGATGCCGTGCCTTCGAGGAATCGAAATCTCCGTCGTCGCAGAGTCAGCCACCAAGAGACTCCCCGAATTTCCTCATCCAGATGGATCCCATGTCCACCTACGCGAGCCTGAGGGTGTCTATGATGGCAACGTGCAAAGCTCTAAGAGACCCGACACTTCGTTGGGCGCGGAGCATGATCCGACTTGGATCCAGAAGACGAAGCCTAGGATATCTGTCTACATACCTTCTGTTCCTGGTATGGACCTGCCGACTGATCTTGCACTGTCTGGTTCCTTATCTGACTAGCCTTAGGTGTTCAATTTTCCCTCAGATACGCCGTCACCCGCCCTCCAGAAGGTGCCTCCCTCTTCTTCTTCAAAATGCTGATGAACGGCCGACATATCACGTCCTGGGGATTCAAGTTCAGCGTCAATGGCATAGGAAGCGTTGTGAGGGCTCTGTTTGAGCCTAGCAATCGCCATCTTCACAAACAAAATGGCGTTGTCCTGAGACGAGTCGGAATTGAAAGCCGCCATTTCTACTTCCGCTCTGGAGAAGCAAACCAGTCCGTCGCAGAAGAAGGCGGTCTCATCGAGGTTGAGGTCTTTCGCGCCAAAGGCCGGCGCCGGCGAGCTGCGAAGCTTGACCAGTTTCGAGACCAGGAGGAATATGGTATTTGGTATGGCCACAGCTCCGACAGCTGAGATTCCGCCCAGAGCAGTACTGACGAGCCCAGCGCCCCAACGGCCGGGCTTCTCGACAAGCCCGAGGACGTCACATTCTACGACTTCTTCTTGATAGACCCGAAGGACTCTCCATATGCCACCTTCCGTTTTCATTACCGATCGTGGGAGAATCTCGAGGAACTCAACCTGATTCCCCAAGCCGACCTTTCCCTCTCTTCGTCCGTCGCCGGTGTTGTCCCTCACCATGGATCTGCAGAAGACCCCGAATCGACGTGGGCACAACAGGCCTGGGATTCGAAGTTCTCCACAAATCTAGAAGCCATCGACGAGGCCGTTTTCGACGAGGATGCTGATTATCGAAGCGGTATAGTGAAGCCTTCACTGGACTCAGATGACAGCGACTCTCCTTTTAACTTCATAAGCCGTCCACCGGAACTACGGCCTCCCTCCTCTCTAGGTGGAAGGCTTCCTGAGCCCAGCAAGGCCCTTCGAGAAGAGTGTCTAGACTCGTATCTTCAGAGACCGCTCCCCGACTTACCTAAGGAGCCGGAGCCGGATACAGCTTCTCAATATCCCAGGCGGTCATCCAGCATGTCTTCAAGGACTCCGTCGAATTCTTCATCGAGAGCCCCATCTATTACACCATCTCTTCTCCCTTATGTGGATGGTGAGACGTTCTTCCAGGAGGAACCTGTGGTGGAAGAGGCCACAGAAGTTATCATCCGCAGCGATTCCCGTACGTCGCCGGGCACGAACGACAAATCAACACAACCACCAATGGACGGATCTTCGGACTACGACACGTCGCCACCTTCTAGTGCCGAATCCAAGATCTCGCGCCTTCTGTCGCCCGGAAACTATCTGGCGACTACAGGAAGTACGCTGGAGCGACAGCTATCTCTCCTTAGCACATCTTCACCTCGAGCTATTCAAGGGCCAGAGTCGCCATCGAGAAGCGTCAGCCCCAAGGTCCGGCAAATTCTTGGGGACGAAGTGGACTTTCAGCTGGATCTCCCGAAATACGCAACCATGACGCTGACCGAGGCTGAATGGATGCGAGGCAGTCCTTGCCCTTCGTCATTGCGCAAGAAGATAAACGGGATGTGGAGTCCACGACCAAACAGGAAATCCACAAAGTCTCTGTTCAGAGATAGTCTGCGCCTGACCAAGTCCAGGTCACCGCCGAAAGCCAGGCATGTGGACAAAAACCGAAGTGAGAGTCAATGCGATTTGCTTGCTCAGGGGTCTAAGAGCAAGTCTGGAAGCTGGTTTGGATAGGGATATCGCGACTGCTATGATGGCTTCATGAGCAATTCCTTACTTCACAAGGGATGCGGTGGAAGATCACACTGTTTGAGTCACGAAATGACCTTTTTTATAGCTGTCGACCAAGAAGTGCTTATCTGGGGCCTCGACGATGCACAACCGCGTCACCAGGTGGCACCGGGAGCTTTGGCAATGCAGTCATGGTTCCTGAAATCGGATCCTGAGGAAGGTGTTCACTTCTAGAGCAATAGGTAGCTCCTTGTCAAATACGAGAGATCAACCGAGAATCTGCAGTCATGCTTGTTCAATAGCGAGTTACTTGCCAAACCATTACCACCACCTCTCACAGAGCACTCGGTCGCCGTCCATGCCCAGCCCGGTAGGTGAGGTAAGTTCCTCGACAAACTCGTCCGTCATAGTCGGTAATCCGCAAATATAGACGACAGCGGACCCCTTTTCCTCACCAACGGCGTCGGCGAGGTCGGCCTTGGAGATCCTCCTCCTCAGGAAAGGCACGTCCCGGTCACCGCACCGGATAACTCCCCCTTCGCCCTCGTCCCCGCCGCTCCCACCCGTCAGAAACAGCCTCAGCTGGCCCCTCAGCCTCCCCCGGCCGAACGCCGCCGCCAGCCGCTCCAGGAACAGCATCGCGCCCGCCGTCCTGCCCTCCGGACCCGGGTCCCTCATCGAGTACAGGAACCGCACGTCGCATCCGCCGCGCTCCCCCGGTGGCAGCTCGGCGAGGTGGCTCACCATGCTCATCAGCGGGTTGACGCCCACGCCGCCGGCCACGAAGACGACCCTCCTCAGCGCCGCCAGATCGGGCGGCGGCAGGGTGGGCGGCGGCCAGACGAAGCTGCCGCCCACGCGGACGCGCAGCTCGGTGCCGAGGAGGGAGGTGGGAGGGTCGTCGCGCCAGAGGTACTGGGCGGCGGGGTTGTCTGGGGATTTCTGGATGGCCAGCTCGAGGTAGGGGTACGCCGGCGAGGAGGGGCCGGGGGTGTCGGCGGTGGAGAGTGCCTCGGCGCCTGCTCCGTCCTTCTGCGCCGGGAGCACCGCGGCGGAGGGCGGCGAGGTGATGGTGAAGCCGCCGGGTTTAGAGAGGCCGGGCACAAAGGTGTCGAGCCATTGGCCGGGGAGGAACTGTTGTCAGTTGGGCGGTGGTTAATAGATTGGGATGGTGGGAGGAGGGGGATAGTAAGAAGAGGAAGATAGTGAGTGGAAGAGGATGGTAGGAAGAGGGGAGAGGGAGCATGCCTTTATGGATCCGGTGCTGGGCGGGATCCCAAGTCGGAATATACGGATGTGGTCGTTTATCTGGTCGACTTGCCTGATGGTGACGGTGTGCAGGGCCTGGGATGCGTCAGTGATACGGTACTGGCCGTGTCCTGCCAAGTGGGCCGGGAGTGACGGAGCTGCGTACCGCATCGCGAGGCTCGGTGGCGGTTCGCTGGGCGTGGTCTGTCTTGCTCATTGCGGAAGTCTCTCTATAGATGCTCTTCTTCCAGCTCGAGCACGGGGTGAGCTGGTGATGGGGTCTACAGCCGGCTGTGGTGTTTCTGCTTGCTTGTTGAGAGGAGGAGTGAAAGTGGGGGAAGGATGGCGATTGAGTCGGTTCCGTTCTGTGTAAGCGCACTCATGCGTCGATGCCGGCTGCCACCGTCGATTATGGCCGCCGCGATGATTTCTTTTCAGCAGTGCATCGTACTCGCTCAGACATACAAACTGCAAGAAGTTTGCTCCGTTCGACGGAGTTAGTGTTCTGCGCAGCTATATATCGAGTTCGTCTCTCTTCTCCGCTACTCACAGACACTCCACAAACTCTACCCCCTGCCCTGAAAAGCAGCACTGCGTCCATCCATCACACAACGGATTCAATCTGCCACTTTTCATACGACGTGCGCTCTCACCGCGTTTCCGGCGGTGCGACGAGGTGTCGCGGAGTCTCCAGCCGGGATGAAGGCATCTCGAACGCCGGCGCTCAGGGGGAGCTGGCAGGCGTACAGGAAGAAAATGTGCACCAGTTGGTATAGGGAAGATAAAATATGAATCTTTACGTATATGTCAGTAGCCATATAGCTGTTCTATGAGGCCGTAGCAATTGGTAGTGGTCCTGGTCACGGACTAGGTGTGAGACACGAGATAAAAAGGAGGCGTTGGGTCCCTCATTTGCTGCAAGCGAACCCACGTATAAACGCAAATGCACTTCCCTCCCCTACCCGCCGCAGCAGCACCCTCTTCCCCCCCCAGAGCAGCAGTTCCGCCTCGCAAACGCGCCCGGCTCCTCCGATGAAGCCAGAATAGACATGCCGTCTGCATCGCTCTGGTGCCGACTGGAGATAGACGGTATCTTTGCGAGCGGAGCAGCAGGGGCGCTCCCGGACCAGGTCAGTCACACAAAGGAGGAAAGGCTGGGTGATAGCCGGGCTGCCTGCCGACCCCCCTCCTCACCTCGGGACTGATCTCGCTGATTCTTCTGCTATTCATCAGACCTCACAATAGCACAGCGGATGAATGCATTTTATTGTTGGAGAGCTGTTTTCCGGTGTTCCTGTTCCTATTCTCCTGACCCTTTCCACGGGCCACCGGCATTGAATTTTCACCTCAACCCCTTCAAGAGGGGCATCAACACACCCACCCCTGGGCACTTCACTCCGCCAGCCTCAGGCTGCCGCAGTTGCAAAGGAATCCTCTTCTTCTATCCCGATATCATTTTCGTCTTGTTCTCCTCCCTAGCCTGATCCTGGTCAAACGCGGGCCTTCTCCTTATCGAACCCCATCTCTTGGACTTCTACACGATCATTTCGATCCTTCACGCATCAGATCGCCTCCTGCCGATCACCAAAACCTCCACGCTCCTTTATGAGTATTCTATTCCCAATCACGTCCTCGTCTGTCACAGTCACTCAAGATGGCTCGCTCCCGCAATCCCAGCGCCTCGAGTCAGATGAAGACTCGAGCGAAGACCGGCCCCTCTGCGGGGGAAACCACTCTCGTTGACGCCTATGGCACCAAACTTACTGAAGAGGACCGCATCAAGGCTATCGCCGCCGAAGCAGCCAAGGCCATCAAGCTCGAAGAGAGCAAACCCGTGGCTCTCAAGCAGAACTTGGTGAAGATGAACCATCCCGTCACCCCACGTGTCCCTACTGGCACGGCGAAGAATCCCATCACCTCATCTGATCACCATAAGATGGCCGGACATGCTTTAGACCATCAGAATCAGCCGGTCTCAGCCGGCCAGAACTCATCCAAGCGGGCAATTGTTCGCAAGAAGCCTGATCTCCCGAAACCAATGGCCAATCAACTCTCTGTTGCAGCAACGCCCGAGCCGATGAAGGAGCAAAACACCAAATCGTCACAGGGCCGGAAGTCCATCAAACCGACATCGACAGTCATCAAAGCTTCAACTCCAAGCAAACAGCCAGCAGCTGGTAGCAAGAGGCACCGGGGCAAGTCCGACGCGGATCTGCAGGCCGGGGAGGCACCCAGGAAGAGGATGAGGCAGTCTACTGGAGCCAAGCCTATCAGCACCCCAGAGCCTGGCCTTTCGCCCAGCGACATTGTCACAGAGATCCAGGATTCCAAAGGCTCGGCAACACTTCGAGTTAAGAAGGGAGTGAAGAGAGTCGCTGAGGATATCCTTGACATCGGGGAGGAGGAGTACCAGCCAGCTTCCAAGAAGCAGAAGAAGGCCGAGTCGAAGCCTGCTCCAAGAAGAATAATCAGGCTCACAAAGCCCTCGTCTGAGAAGCATCCCCGCCAGCTGCCCACACCATCCAGCAGCACAACTCCTCCGGGGGCTACCTCAGGTCCTCATTCGCCCGAGAACGGAGAAGAGCAGCTAGATGGTCCCGTAATCATCCCGGATAGCGACGCCGAGGATGCCGGGTCCATTGAGGCAGAGGGCAGCAGAAGTCAGCACCGGCGGTCCTGCTCGTCTAGTAGGGCTGCCAAGAAGGATGATTCTATCAGCCAACACCAACCTCGACGTGCCGCCGAGAACGGCGCCGCCCCCGTGCGTGTGCTTAAAACTGCGCCCGGACATGCTTCTACCAGTGCCAACCCCAAGCGCCCGACGAGCTTCCCAAGCACCATGCCCAACGGCGTCTTCGAGCTCGCAGGCTTGTACGCCGAGAGCTGGGAGCAGTCCAGCTTTGCACACATCGATCCTGCGACCTACAACGATCCAAGCTTCGGCTCATATACCAGAGCGCCTGTCCCTCCTAGGAAGCAGAGCAGAGGCGATGAAATGCTGCAGAGCCCCGAACACAGCGTTTCGCCTCCATCAAGCGTGACCATCGGCGATCGCCCTACCAAACAGGCGAAGGTCGCCAGAGGTGCCCATCCCACGGCAGAGCGCACCGTTGAAGGCCATAATGGCACGCTCACAGACGCAATTGAGACCACCACAAAGCGGTACCTCGCCGCCGCCCGGGCCCAGGAGCCCAGAGTCCGAGGCGTGGACGACACCCACTTCGTCTTCCAGGAGTGCCGGCCCGGCGTCGCGACCTCCTCCGCCAAGGGCAAGGCGCCGGTCCGCTACGTCGACGAGGAGGACAAGGGCATCTTTTACTTCTTCGGCTACGGCTTGTACCTCTGCCCCGACAACATGCCGGCTGAGTTAGGCGCCGAGTTCGTCGGCTTGGCGAAGCTGGACGACCACCGCTTCCTCATCTGCGGTCTGCCCAAGGGGGAGGAGCAACAGCCGGCTGAGATGTTCTCGACCGCCGGGGGAATCTCCAGCTACACCAGCCCGTCCAAGGGCGAGTCGTCTCGGTCCGCCGCCGCCCGCCGCCCGCCGGTCGCTCGCGTTGGAGTCATCTCCGCGACAGGCTATGCGACAGTGGCTCCCGTTGAGCAGGTCCGCCACTACCAGGACGATAAGGAGGCCAGCGAGCCCTCCGTCGTCGGTGCCCTGTATGCCCTGCCCTCCCGCGCCGCTCTCGACGCCCTCCTCGCCTCCGAGCTGCAGTACGACTATACCGTCCAGCGACACCCCGTCGCCCTGCAAGAGCTTGCCGAGGAGACGCTGCCCATCCCGGACCACCCCGACGAGCAGACCGTCCATCTCGCCGGCCGGCCCGTCCGCGTCGTGCCCGCATACCTCGTCCTCGCCCGCCCCGGCGGCTACCACCTCCCTCATTCCCCTCCCAAACCTCTCCCACCCATCCGCCTGGCCCCCGGCCAGGTCGTGCGCATGAAGAGGAAGCTCGGATACCCGAAGAAGTACAAGGCGTGGCGGGCCGTGGAGGAGAAGAAGCGCGGAGAGGAGCGGGCCGCGGCAGAGGAGAAGGCGTGGCGGGGAGCGGGCTGGGGCGGGCTCGCGGAGGGGTACGAGCGGGAGATGAACCGGGCGGTAGCGCTGGCGAGCCTGATGTACGGGGTGACGAGCGGGTACGTCGCGGGGGTGGTGAGGACGTGGATTCCGAGGCCGAGGGAGCGGGTACTTTAGTTTGATTCTCTCCTTTTCCTGAAGGTTGGGAAAGGGGGGGTTGGAGAAGTGGCCTTCCGGGATGTTTTGATAGCTGGGTTTGTGTATCGGGGGGGATCGTCTGAGATACCAGGGGCTAGTCAACTTGGGGGAGAAAGACACCCCGATAATATAAACAGCGAACACAGGGTGTTGACTGGAGGTGTGATAATAAGATATTAGCATTTATGATATCTCTCCTGATGAAACTGTGACTTGAGCAGAGCCCAAGTGGAATGCCATTCTGCCAGCCTGCCTCCACTCCCACGCTTTTTGCCCCTTATGCCCATACGCGCACTTCTCGGATCAGGAAATAAAACAAATCAAGCTTTTGCCCCCGGGAAATGCGACCAGAGTAGACTGACGATGCCAATCTGATACCAAATTCGACGGTCAATCCGAAGACGAAAACCTCGACAGATGCGAGTGCATAGGCTGCCCACGCTCGATGCAAGAACAAAGCCCAGTCCAGCGAAACTCAACATTAAAAGAACCACCCAAACGAAGAGAAGATGCCACCAGCGTTTCATCCCAGGCCAGCAGGGAGAAAGAGCAAGACGCAATGAGGCCTGGACACAGCGAGAAAGAGAGAAACAGGGTGGAAGGGTAGAAACAGAGATAGATAAACAACCCTGCATGCAGTAGGTAATGTAATGTAGGATCTGATATGCCGTGGCCCGGGACAGATATCGCCTTCTGCGCGAGTCGCCGCCCACCCACCCTTCATCTGAAGACCCGGGCGTTTCCTGATCCCGTCTTCCAGTTCCCAGATGTTCCCGCGTTTGCCTCCATCTCGGCACCGTCTCTAGGCGTCCTCGACCTAGTCCTGCCATAGGGCCTAAAGTGAGCCCGCACATTACCGCTTCCTGAACCTTGCCGCGCCCCGTCTATTGTACATTCCAGCATACGCCCCCCCTCCTTGGATACCGTAGGAAAGCTTAGCTGCTGAATTGGGAACGATCCGCGCGTCTCCGCTGTGGTCATGAGATTAAAGATTAGAACAGAAAAAGAACTCGCTCACGCTGGTCACGCATCGAGGACATCCTCCTCCTCCTCCGTTGGCGGTAGTCTGTACGCATGCTCGGGGACGCCCTCATCCTTCTCCCAAGCGACGCCGGGGCCGCTATAGCTGGGCTCGGGGATGGTAGTGCTCGATGTTGTCGTGGCGGCCGGCTCGGCGATGTTCCGCGGCGTGGCTTCCTGCTCGCCCTCCAGCAAGCTGTGCGCTCCCTGACCGGGTTTCACCGGCTTGGGACTCAGCACAGTAGAAGACTGCGCAGCGTAGGTGGGCGAAGAGGCCGGGATCTCTCGACCTTCCGAGACACTTCCCTCACCAGACGCACCGCTGACGGCGCCAGCAGTACCACCACTGCTACCACCAGCCCCACCGCCCAGCTTTTGCAGCAGCAGCTCAGACTGTTGCCTAGCCAGTTTCTGCAGCTGCGCTATGGGGTCCTTGTGGTAGCGCAGCACGTTAGTCAAGTCACAGAGGCAGTCTGCAGGAGTCCACCGTATTCCATGCACACATACCCAGTCAGACTGCGCGGGCACGCCCTCCGCGGCCGGCAGCTGCTGTCCGTCATCTCCCTCACCTTCGTCGCCGGGGCCACCACCCCCCCAGAATTTGGGTCGACGAATAGGCGCTGGAGTGACAGGGAGACTCGGTCGTTCCACCTCGCTCGGGAAATCGGTCAGCTTAGAGCCGAATCCCGACCAAGGGGCGGCGTTCTCGAACTGGCCGCGTAGACGACCGAATCCTCCTCCCGATCCAGGCGCTTCCTGCCCTGCGGGAGGTCCATGGCTCCTTGTACGACGGTGCCAAGGCAGTGTGTCAACGTACTTTTCGATCTCAGGTACGTCGTCCCACGCGTTGACCCGCGTAAAGTTTGACCAAGGGTCCGAGGGCACGATGCGGATGGAGGGAGTGGTTGGCGTCACGGGCTCGCTTTTATGTTCCGCAGTAGATGATTCTGTGATGGAAGGCTCAGCTACGGTCGCTCGAGACTCGAAAGAAGCCCTGGACTGACCGGAATACTCGATTGTTGATTCCTCAGTCACAGATGGCTCAGACGGCTCGTTAGCGAAGACCCGAGAAGCCCGCGGCTGATGGCTTTCCCAGGGGAAGATCGGCCGCGGCTTCTCGGTCACAGGAGCCGGCTTTTCTCTCGGAACTTCGTACCACATATTTCGCGGAGGGCTCGGATAACGTTCGGGAGGGACGAACGGAGCGGTGTCCGACGACATTTCATAGTGCGTCTGAGGGAAATTCACAGCCTCTGGCTGAGATTCGGGCGGAGGAGGTTGTCTAAAGCAGTACAATTAGCTTTCTGAGATTTGGGTCAACAAGATGTGATATTTAGCTTACCTCTGAGCATCCCATGTTGGCATCATAGGGGGTGGCTCAGGCTTGTGCTCCGGCTCGGTATGAGGGGGAGGTGGAACCTGGTCTTCTCGAGCCTCAGTTTGAGCGCTTTCGACATTATGAAAAGACTCGCTGGGGTGGGGAATTGGCTGCTCAGATGGCTGGGAGGCGGTCCCAGACTGAGGGTGGTCTTGATGATGATATTGTGGTTCTTGGTGGTGGTGGTAGTGGTCTTGTGGGTGGTGTTGATCCTCCTCATGGCGATGCTCGTGATGAGCTTCTCCATGTGGAGGTTCCTCATGGTGTTCATGAGGATGGTGATAATAATGAGGTGGAGGAGGCGGGGTTGCGGCACGCGGCTGTGGAGGTGGATACTGATACTGCGACGAAGGTGCATGTGGTGTATAATGCACCGGGGGTTGTTCATAATGCTGACCCTGAGGAAGTCCTGGCTCGGGTTGCGGTTCGCCGGTAGGAACGACGTAGGTCACGGTCGGATGGTATTCTCCCTTGACGAAGTACTGGACAAGCTCAGGAGCTTGCTGTACCCTTTCCGTCCCTTCTGTAGCTCCGGCAGATTCCGCTGTTGCTTGTGGTGACTGTCCCGGCTGTTAGCAAACTGTCTGGGGCACCTCCAGCTATTGCGCGACTCACGGGTTTCTTGTAGTGTCTATCGTAGACTGCCCACCATCTCCCTATCATGTCGTCGAAAGGGTTGTCTTCCGCCTTCGATGGCCTTCCTTGGAACCAAGGCTTCTCGGTTCCGATGAAATGGACCATGTTGATGCTCGACTGGAAATGTCGATACGCGGGGACGTACTGGTAATGTGCTGATGGCGTGACGTTGTAGGTAAAGCTCAGGCGGTGATAGTCGTTCTTGAAGTACATGTTGAGCAGACCCTGGTCGGCGCCGTCGAAGGATATCCCCCTCTCGGCCATGGCGACCAGGGCGTAGTAATCACTCAAGTTAGGAGTCAGGGCCATGACTCCGGTGTTGAACAGGTCCGGCCACCCAATGTCGGGGGCGGCAGAGAAAGCGTAGGGCAGGTCGAAGAGCTCGTCAGGAGCTCTGTAGGCAACGACATCGGCATCTATGTAGACGATCTTTCGAAACTGGGTCTGTTTCCAAAGATTGACCTTTGTGAAGGCCGAGTGCAGATCCGGGCGATTCATGAGCTGCAGGTTGGCGGTAGACCCGTTCTTGATGCGTCCCACCGGTATGACATAGTCGTAGACGGCCTGCAGAGTGGAGGCGTCAGCATCGCGGGGCCTAGTTGGAGTCAATTGGCAGCTCCGGAGCGCACCTTGAGCTGGGTCACGACTTCGCCAGAGACGGTGTCCAGCGTGACCAGGACAGCCAACTTCTTGGTGCTGCCGCCATCTCGCAATGAGTGCGCGAGCACCAGAGCTCCTATACAAAAGACAATCAGCTCGAATCCCCAAAGCAATTGGAGCTCTGGAGCTTACCGGGTAGGTATGTGTCTGTCGTCAGGAGCTGTTTCGGGGGCGGTTGTCAGCTTCGCATTCCCCAGCTTGAGAGCTTATCCGAGCAGTGGGATGTCTCAGACGCCCAGGCGAGCGCGTGAGAGCTGGCGGGCGAGCGTACCGTGGCATAGACATCCTCCCCGCCTTGCACATCCATCGCTGTGCAAGCTACCTCGCTAGCGACCCCAAAACGGTGGGACGAAGCGAATAAACAGGAGGGCGGTTTGGGCGCGAGAGAGACCTATGATGTTGACGCTGAAGCAAGCACGAAACGAGGGACGAAAGGAGCGAAAGCCTGGGGGGCGAAGAGCATGAAGAGCAGAGCAGAGCAGAGCAGGCAGAGCAGATGAGGCAGAGCAGAGGCAACGATGGCCGAGGCAGAGAGTGGAAGGTCGAAGATTGGGAGCTGTTGCCCGGTGCTGGTCGGAGGAGAGGGTCTGGCTGTGGCCGGCGGCCCAATGTTTTTGTTCGCTCGCTCGCTAATAAGCGGGCGGCGGATGCGGAGGGATGGGCCACAGCTTGCAGCAGCGTGCAAGAACCCCACGGAGCATTGGATGATATCAGGGAACGCGGCCGTTTGTGCGAAAGGCGTTAAGAGCAGGGGGCCACCGCGAGCAAGCTTGATCCCTGCGAGCATGCAAGAGAGGTGTGGTGAGGAGCTGCACGCTAGAATTGGCAAAGATGAGCTAGTAGTACCGTAACGACGCGGCGTCTGCGTCGGCACGGGTACCTCACTCCGTACCTTTGTCGTCGGGGTCAGTAGTCAAAAGTCAGTCAGTCAGTAGTCAGTCAGTCACATCAGTCAATTTCGTGATGCGAAGATTTCTGCTGCTGCGATTGCGGCGGCGCCAATTATTTACATAAGTGAGGGAAAAGGGGGCCAGGACGCATACAGACGAGGCAGCCGACGCTGTTCCCAATCCAGCTCGTCGTCGGGTCTGGCCAAGTGGGAAAGAAAGGTCGCGCTTTTCTCCTGCCCTCTCCGTCTCGTCCGTGTCCAGTGTCTCTTACTATTAGGTCAGGTATCTCGACTCGCTGACAATTGGAACCTGATGTACGGAGTTAGGTACCTACCGAAGTTATAGGTAGCCCGTACTCGGTACACAATAGGCGGGAGACGGGAACGTGGGAGGTAGGCACTGTATGTACTGTACAATGCTGTGGCTCAAACAGGTGTCCCTCGAGCCACTCATTTGACACCCAATTCATCACCTGCACACACCACCGTAGACGAGGCTGATCAATTGAGATCCGTTCTTGCAATTCTTCGCCCAGATCTTCCTTTGCTAGCTCCGATGCCGTCCCTCTCTACGGAGTATTTCACCTACTCTACTCTACCTTCGGAGTATACAGTACCAGAGTACATCCTCTTGTCACTAATCCTGCGCCGTGTTGGTTGGTACACGTGTGGTACTGGTCTGGCTGGGCCTGGTTGTTGGTCCCTGAAGTCGATACTTTTTCCCGTTGCACGACTTCTTCTGCCGCCCATTCCACCTCCCCTGGCGACCCCCCTAGGGAGACCGTGGCACCCGGATTCCACTGCAGTCTGCGCACTGCCTTGGCGGCGACCCACGAAGAATCCGACGTTGAAGAAAATGAAGGAGACTGCCTGTCCGTCTCCGGCGTCTGGGAGAGACAAGACTTGTCTTACACGAGTTGGTGCAACGGCGGGGTCTCCAAGAGAAACACCATGACCGCATGGAGATGATGCTACCAGACTAACCAGAGGGACCGGGGTAGCTCTAGCTCCTCCTAGCTCCGCAGCTTAGCTCCCCTTCTAGCCGCCTCTTCGCTTCGTTTCCAAAACACTCGGATCCTCGCCTTCTTGTTGGCCCCGCGGGTGCGTCGGCCGGGCCAGCCGTCCGTCCACCTGCCGTGCGGCATTCCGTCCTGCTGCTGATGACAACTTCATCCTGAAGATCGAGAGGCGGCTGCGGTTGATCGCCAGCCAGTCAGTCATCTGCACCGGCATCATCTGCATCATTTGAGCCGAATAGGGGTCGACTCTGACAGGGTTACTATGTAAAGTGCGGGACACATCGGAAACCAAGCCACACAGCACGGAGTACTTGGGTGAGGTACTTTGTCAGTCGCTATCATGATCTGATGATACTGGAGCACTCCGTGCTCAAGCAGATAACGCAACCTCCGGGAGACAAAGGCGCGTGGAACCCCTTTGGATTCCCTGCCACCGCGTTTTCTGCCTACCTTGCCAGGAGCGGTAATGATATCAACAGAAAGCCACCCAGGGATTGTGTCAGTTATCGAGTGCTGCTGCCTCGAATGTGAAAGGTCCATGCGACATTGTCTCTTCAATATGAGAAGAGCCGGAAGCCTCTTCTTCTGAGTTTCGCGAACACAGCTCTAACGGCTCTCCCGGTCTCTTCGACACTTGCATGTCATGATCAATAGTACATCCCACGAATCGGCCGAGACAGACTATCAGAGCGCAATAATACTCTGAAGATTGCGGCGGAGGCAGAGCGAGCCCCTCCCTCACCGTACATTGCACAAACGGCCTGCATGCAGGTCGCTGCAAATTGCTGCACCTCCAAGAAAGCCTCGTTGACCACTCTGATGCATCCTCGAACCACCACTCCCTGGACCTCATCCCTTGTCGCCTGTCAAGCCTGCCAGTCTTACTGGAGTCCGCAGCGGTGAAGCATCAGACGTGCAGTCGAGTGTCGACCGCAAGACTTGGTGGTGCCCATCCAGCCCATCTTGATCCCATCCCCGCCATCCCACTCGCCCCAGCTGCCCCGCCGTTTGCATCACCACTTACCGTCTTGCACCCATATCTACCTATCTACACTAGAGTACACTATCTCCTGTACGGTGTACACTGCCGGCGCATCACCCTGTCTGTCTGAGGCTGGATGAAGAGCTTTCCCCGCATCAAGCGAGCGCCGGGATCTGGCAGGAAAATCGACGAATCCGAGGTTGCACGCCAAGGGCGGCGGCTTGGTAATTACCTACGGTAGTGTACCGGTCTGGTACTGTACCTCCCACACTCGCGTTGTAGTCAGTGTCATCTTGGAGAACGCGTCTCCAAGCTCTCAGCTTCTCGGTACACCTGACCCGTCTGGCATACGAAGGCTGGTCGCACCTCTCATTTTTGAAGTTAGGACTGGCTGAAAAGCCAAGCCACGGAACATACGGAGCCCAGAAGGCTCTGTGGCAGGCTGCGTCGACGATGATGCTCAAGGCTGAGCCCGCTGTCAGGCTCAAGGTCCAACGCATCGCCGACATGGAACAGCAACCAGAGGTTAGCGCATCTGTAAGTCAACACCGTCGCATATTGCCCCCCATCACGGCTCGGGAGCTGGACGTCATGATCATCACCACCTATTCACCCCAATCCTGCTCAATTGATGTACATTTCCTCCGACCTTGCTCGCCTCTCCTCTCTCGGGGTTCAGTATGACGTCGGAGGTGGTCACATGGACAGCCGCCGCGATCAGCGGAGGCTCCACCGGCACGAAGGGTCTCGACTGTGACTTTAGCCGCAACGGTCGCTCCGACCGGCCCAACACCGGGGATCACAAGCCCTCCTCTGCATGTCGATGCTTGTATGGGGAAGCTGCAAGTGCACAGTACATCAGGGGGACTACCATCCAGATCAGCGGTCGCGTGGCCACATTGCGTCTGTCCTCTGGCATCTGACGACGAACATCAAACCGTCTAGGCAGCTTGCTTAGCCACGAAGACAACTGATGGTCACGATGATGAAACCGTCTCCGCCTCCGCCTCCGCCTCCGCCTCCGCCTCCGCCTCCGCCTTCCCGCTCTTCGATCTGCCGTACGAGCTGCGTCTGGAGATCTACGAGCTTCTGCTATGCTGTCCCGATCCTGTCTACATCTCCCCGCAGCGCCGGCAACTGAAAGTGCGCGCGAGGAAGACCACGACATTTCGGAGAGACCATGTCGCCCAGAGAATGAGGCCTGTCGACGTTTATCGGCCGTTTCCGATTAAAGATCAGGGACCTCACGTGGCGCTCCTGCGGACGTGCAGACTGGCCGACGAGGAAGGCACTCCGGTGCTCTACGGACGGAATCGCTTCGTCGTCGGGCGTGAGTATCCTCTTCCTTCGCATCCTCCGCTCCCGCATCTCCAGACCATCATCTCCCACCCCGCTGCTGACCTTCCCGTTCACCCCTTTTCAGAACCAAGTAGAGGCTTGCCCTCTCCCTCCTACGCGGACCCGCGCTGCCTCAAGGGCTACTACTCCCCGCCGTCCTTCTTCCTGTGGTACCTGCGCAGGTCGACGCTCGACTACGTCGGGAGCCTCACCTTCCGTCGCGGCTGCCAGTGCGTCGACTGGCTGCTTCAGCCCGGCGAGAAGGAGTGGACCACCACCGGCCGCCAACTGCGCAAGAGGTGCTACCCCCCGGACTCGGCCCTGCCCAGCCCGGCCCGGGCGCGGGACACGTTTGCGTGGATCAACCAACAGGTTTCCCTCGCGGAGGGTGACTTCGGGGGGCTGCCACATGTCTGCCAGCGGTGTGCTCGGAACAGGTGGTATCGTAACAGCTAGATGTAGGGCCGATGCTCTGCGGTTAGTATGCGGATGTTCCAACTTTGAACGTTCAAGTAGGAGAAGCCAGGCTACCCTATGATTTTGACTAACAATCACCGTTGATGAACGAGCCACGATTGTCTCACTGTTTTTGCTGTAGTCTACAGGTTGCCCATAGATCCCTGCAGACTGGAAGAGAATCCACAGGAAGAAAAGGCCAGCCACAGGATCACCGTGTGCGGCGTTGATGGTTTGAGAAGAGGGATGATCATCAGGCGTGAAGACCCGGTCTGTGCTTTATTTTTGTGTATTTCTTCCCCATCACCCGAGGTGGTTCTCCTGGTGCGTGGGAGATGTCTTTTTCCTACTGTGCATAGCGCATACTGCTAGACTGAACGATCAAAGAATCGCGAGGAACGCATCATACTCATGAAGGGGATAATACACGTCCGAACCATGTCCCCTCCGCATACAGCGAGAAGCTGTGGATGCTCCACTTACCGCGTCCCGTAGGGAGCGGCCTCTCCGTTCAGCTTCGGCAGAATCAAGAGATTCCCAATAAGAAGCCGCGTATCCTCCCTGGCGTGGACAAAGTACACGAGCACGCTCAACACTCCGTATCCAATTGGATGACCCTGCTCTTTCATGCTCGTGGCCTTCTCCAAAATGAGGACTTTCCCGCCGTCCGGATTGGTAATCACGGTGACGCTGCCCTCAGACGCACAACCCATTGGGCACCCACCGGTGGGCGCACCTCTTCCGGCCGGCAAGCGACGACGGCGGCGTCGACGGCGGCGGCGACCCGCCCGAGCGACCGCCCTACAGGTCCTTCTTGTACGCGTGCTCGGGCTTGTGGGTCGTCTCGTAGTCCACGTGGACGTACGCGCGCTCCACGTCCGGCAGGCTCTCGAGCTTGAACTGCAGCGCCTCGGCGACGTCGTGCGTGGCGGCCAGGCTGGCGGCCGGGTCCATGACGACGTCGATCTCGGCGATGAGCCGCGGGCCGGAGTGGTACACGCGGACGGTGTCGATCTGGCGGATGGCGTCGGAGTGGGTCACGCACACGTAGGTGATGAGCTGCTGCGCGTCGACCGAGGCGACCACGCCGACCAGCAGGAGGAACTCGGTGAAGGCGGTGCGCAGCCAGATGCACGAGATGATGATGCTCAGCAAGATGGCGCCCGCCGGGTCGATCCACCACTGCAGCTTGGCGCCGCCCACGGAGGTGAGGATGCCAAAGCCGTTGATGAGCAGGTCGTTGCGGTGGTCCTGCCACAGGATGCGGATCTGGCTGTAGCGGTCGCGCAGCGCAAAGCAGTACAGGAAGAGCCCGAGCTTGGTGGCGAAGGCGACGCACACGGCCACGACGGAGGGGAGGTGGAACTTGTTGGTGTCGGAGGAGCCGGAGCGGGCAATGAGCTGGAAGATGGAGAAGGCGATGAGGATGAAGGACAGCGCGGTCATGAGGAAGCAGAAGACGATGTTGCCGATGGTCTCGAGGCGTGCCTTGCCCGAGGGGAAGCGCGAGGGGTCGACGCGGCGCACGGCACGGTTGGTGACGATCAGGGTCACGTTGCTAAGCGGGTCGAAGATCGAGTCGGCCATGGTTGTGAACAGCGACAGCGACACCGACGAGATGGCCGCGTACGCCTGCAGGAACGCCAGCAGGATGTTGGCCGCGAAGGAGCCCCACACCGCGATGCGGTATTTGATCTGGTCGTCGCCCTGCTCCTGCCGCGCCTGCTCCCGGTGCTCCTCCACCGTCTTGAGCAGCCGCTCGATCATCTCGTTCTGCCGGCTGTAGAACCGGCGCAACCGCCGCGTCGTCAGCGCCGACCGGAGGGCCGAGAACGGTCCGCTGCCGCCGCCCTTGCCGGTCTTGCCGCCGGGCGCCACGGCCGAGGTGCTCCTGACGCCGGAGCTCGTGGTCGGCGAGCTGCCGCTCCCTCCGACGAGGGTGCTCCCAGACTTCGCGTCACGCTTCCTAGACGTGTTCGCTCTGATCTGCTCCAGCTCGGTCGCGGACTTGTAGGCGCCGCTCAGGTTGTAGGGGTCGCTCTCGACCGAGAACCGCGGCAGCCGGCCGTTGCCGCCTTCCGTCACCTGGCTCTCGACGTCCGCCGAGACGTGACGGGCGATGGCGTCGTGGGCTGTGCTGTCATTCATCGTCTCTACGCCAGAGCTAGTGGCATCCTGCTGCAGGGGAAGCATGGCCCTCGCGTTGGAGGTCGATCTCGGGGTTGACGAGCGCGAGAGCTCGAAGGGACGGGGATGCATGGTGATGCTAGAGGTCAAATCGGGCTCCATTTTGTGTGAGTATATTCGCTGTAGCTGACGGTTCGAGGGGCTCAGGGGCGTGGGGATGGAGAGAAGCACACCAGAATCTGGTCGGCTCGGAGGAGTCGGTCGGTCGGGCGCAGGAGGAGGTTTTGAGCGACTTGACTGCCTGGCGGCACGGGCGGTGAGAGGAGAGAGGCTTTGCTGGAGGTCGGAGATAAAAAGGCTTGAGTGGTTAGTCGGCAGGGCAGAGTAGAACGGCAGCGGTAGCGGCGGCGGGCTGCTGCAAGCCTCCGAAAAGGCGGGTAAAGAGAGGCGGAGCCAACAGCAGTCGAGCCTGCAAGAACGTGTGGGCTTGCCTGCCGCCTACCAAGGAAAAGAAGAAAAGAGGCAGCCAAGCCATCAAGATGACTGACCGACCGACTCGGAAATTGTCTCGCGCTGCCAAGCACCGAGCAGAGGCGAAGACTTACCTCCCATTTACCTACCGTAGCAATTGTGAGAGCAGACAAAGTCCACAAAATGCACATACTCGTAACCCGGGCACAGTGGGTGGAAGGCCTGAACCCTACCTTGCTGAAGAGCTGCTTCGGAGACAGAGCACATCAAAGGAAGTATCCGACACCCCAAGAGCACCGAGCATGTCGGCCGAGGAGACTCGGCACTCTTGGTTGGTCGGGCGGAAGAGGTGCAGCGTCCCGCCTCTACGCGTCAGTGCCATGATGCGTGCGCGAGGCGTCGGCAGGAAAAGGTTCGCAGCCAAAGCAATAGCCGGTATCATCATGACAGCGGCCGTCGTTGTCGTCTTTCGACCTTCTTGACGGAGAAGAGACGACCCGGGCGAGGTCTAAATTCTGGGGGAAGGCGGATACTTGTATTATAGACGACCTGGGACGACTTTCAGCCAGCGTGCATGCGCTTCGGCGAGTTTCGGAACCTGAAACCTTGATGGTTGGTGCTCTCCCGCTGCCAAACGCGGAGCCATACGGAGCACGCCCCGTACCCGAGGGACGCGCATGCGAAACGCACACAGTAGGGACGGACGGACGGACGGTAATAGCTTCGCAACCTTTCCTCGCCATGAGCTGGGTGGCATATTGTCCAATATGCATATATAGTAACGCCGGGAGGAGGTGATATTTTGGGTACACAACTTTATGACAGAGCCAGGTTGTTACTGCCCCAGACGAATTAGAGACGAGATACCTAGATTACAACAAAGGCCGGGATGAGGACATCATCAGCAGGGCGAGGTCAGACAGACTAGGACAAGGGCATCCTGTCGCCTGGCAACTCCCTACCTACACAAGGGGCCGTAGATGTCCTACCCTGCGCCGGAGTCTCAAGACTGAGGAGAACGAAGCGCCGCCCGGAAGGAAAATAAAACCACAAGGGTGCCTTACAGCTTCGCTTCCGGCCTTCCTCCCTCCTCTCCCTCCGCCTGCCCGCTCCCACCGACCTCTGCTGCCGCGTTCTCCGGCGCTGCGTTCTGGGGCGCCTCAGTCGCTGCCTCCCCCTCCGGCGCCGGCTCGCTCCTCGCCAGTATCCACCCCGTGACATCCCCAAAGAACTCCTCCTTGCCCGGCTCGGCGTGCAGCTCGTGGTACCAGCCCCCGTACGTCTTGAACGTCCTGTCCCGCACCCCCTCCGTCTCCCTCTCGTACCACCTCCTGCTCGCGTCGTGGCTGATCGCCCGGTCGTCGTCCCCGTGCGCCACCCACACGCTCCGCACCGCGGGGTTCAGCCGCGCCCTCCCCTCCGCCAGGTCCCCCGTGCGGTCCAGCAGCCCCGCCAGGCCCTCGAGCGTGCCCGTGTTGTGCATCAGCGGGTCCTCGCGGATCGACCGCACCACCCCGGCGTCCCGCGACATGTGCTCCGGCGGGATGACGTGCACGAGGTGGAACCGCGGCAGGAACCGGCCGGCCAGCCGGCCCACGAAGACCTTGAGCGCCGACGGCGCCTCCTCCGGCGTGAATCCCACGAACGGCGACTCCAGCAGCCAGCCGCGCACCCGCGACACCAGCCCCTCGTCCGCGCGGTAGCCCGGCGAGGTGCTGGCCAGCGTGAGCACCTCGCCACCGCCCATGGAGTGGCCCATGACGAAGAGCGGCGCCTCGGCCGGGGCGGCGGCCAGGGCCTCCTTCACGAAGGCGGCGACGTCCGCCATGACCTGGCTGGTCGGGCCGGTCAGGCCCTTGTCGGCGGGGCGGGCGACGCTGCGGCCCCAGCCGCGCTGGTCGAAGCCGTAGACGGCGATGCCGTTGGTGGCCAGGTGGGTGAAGAACTCGCTGTAGCGGTTGATGTGGTCGCTGAAGCCGTGGATGAAGACGAGCTTCGCCTTCGTCGCGCCGTCAGGCTGAAGGCGGAGAGGTTAGCTGCTTGCGTGCTCATCATGTAATGAGAGGGGAGTCAATGGAAGGAGCTGCTTACCAGCCATGTCTTCGTATAGAGGCTGGCGCCTGGGACCTTGAACGACCCTTCTACCTCTTTAACCATATTGAGATGCCTGTAATGATGTTGTTTCAACTTGCTTGGAGCTTCCCGGCTGCGGATCGGAGGAGACGACTGATTATCGACAAACTTCAGACGCTGTCGTCGAGACTGACCGGCTAAGTGGGATACGCCTTCCTTTGTTGTTCTGACTTTGGAGCTACTCAGGTGCAGCACGGGACCTTTTGAGGCTTCGCCAGGCAGCCCTATTGCCGAGGCTGAAACTGACCCCTTTGATGAGCGCTTGACCGCTGCAGTGTATTGATGGGTCCGTAGTGATCCCTCCTGTTCCTTGCCACTGGAGAGTCTCTTGTTTTGACGGGCGTCGCTGGATCACCGGTTGAAGATTGGTGCATTTACGACGGTGAGACGGGGGCGGAGGATTTGATGCTCACCCGGCGGAGGCCTGAACCCCCCGCAAAATCAAGGGCTTCAGCTGGCCATAACTGGAACGTGGTGGCGTTCAGCTTCACATGTCAGGCGCCTCATAGCAGTCGATGTCACACAACCGGGGCCACTAGACCGTTGGTCTTCTCCGCAACTCGTCGTGATAGACCGAGGACAATGCTGGGTGTTTGAAGGTTTCCCCGTAAGGGTTTCTTACCATTCGTCCACACGCTGTCGGCCTTCGGTATTTACGCAATGACCCTGATATCGAACTTATAACGTTGATCAACAGTTGGTAGCAAGCATGCAATAACTCTTATTACGACTCTTCAGCTGGTCCACACCAAGAGACGGCCACCGGATGTAAGAAGGGGCTCTGGAACGACAGGTGCCTCGCCGTCGCTTGAAAAGCCACACCGTGGAAGGATATTCCCAATCACCCAGTCGACAGCGCCAGACCCGATTTTCCAACTCAAGAAGCTCACACAACAAAACAGTACGCCAGCCAACTGGACACTCAAATGCCAAAGGCCTCCCATGACCTGAGTAGCTCCCCCCTCCATGCCCTGTAAAAAGCCACAGGTATGTCCGTCGTATCTTCGTTCCCTTCGTCCCGTTCGTGACATGAAACAGCCTCCAAGATCCACGGCGTGTACTAGTCCTCCAACACCCATCCTAGTAAAACAAGTGCATGCAGAAGGCGAAAAGTGCAGCAGCGCGGCTGCTTTACATTGCCATGCCGTCTTGTAATTCGCCGGTGCCGACTAACCCGTTCTCCTCTACCTGGGGAAAAGAGAACTTGTCCATGGGGAAGTCCTCCTCTGGTGTCCGGATGCCGATGCCGCTGTCATCATGGCTTGCCGTGTTGACGGAGAGCGCCTCGTGGGAACTAGGTCCCGAGGCTGGAGGGAAAGGCGCCCGGTCTGGCTGTGATTGTGCCAAGTTGGACATGCTGAAGTCCTCGCTGGCGCTGCTGTACCGCGAACCCTGCCTGCTCACATCCCTGCTAGAAGTCTGTCTCTTTCCAATGCTTAGCGCCGTCTGAGTTGTCTTCATCTTCATGAAGCCGCCTTGTTCCGCCATGAAAGAGACCATCTCGTCAATCCAGCACTTGGTGACCCACCACGACCCGAAGCTCTTACCCTGGGAGATGGTGAGGTCCCTCATGACTGATGTCCCCAACCTTTGCACAAACAGCACTATGTCCGTGTGCGAGGCGTATGGGAAACGGCTTGGCAATAGGCGCAAGAAGTTCACCCATCTATCCAGGACATTCTGCGCAGTGTTGTCGCCAGATGCACCGGGCTGGGGCAACTTGCCGTTACGCATCGCCATGTCTCCGTGGAGCGTGACGCACTCGATATCCCACGGAACGTTAACCGGATCGAGAAGGTCACGGAGTTCCGATATGAGGAGATTGACGACATCGTCCATGCCTCTCGTCGGGACGCATTCAGCAACCTTGCGCACGCGAACCGTCGTTATCCAGTCAAAGTACATCTGGTCTCGGTTGGCGGAATTGGACAGCATGTTGGCTGCGGCATGAGCCGTCAAATTGACCCGGAGCGCCCGATCGAGCAAGGCGGCAAACACTGTCGCTGGTGCCTCTTTTGCTCGAACAACATGATGAGGCTGTCCCTGGAAAGATTCTCTGATGTGCAAGACAAGTCTCTCGGATATGTTGCGCAATGTATCCAGCACCGGCTTGGGCACGACCTGGAGAGTGAGGCTGGAAACTATCCGCATCATCCTCTGGTATAAGCTAAAGTCGCATTCCTCGATCCACGGCGCCAGTGACGGGTTTCCAAACAGCTTCTGGACTGGCATGGTGAGAGTGCCCTGAAAAGACGTGAAGAGGTGGAAGAACGTCTTTTCCTTGCAGTAGCGTATGCACTCGACCAAAGACGTGCAATGGGACCGATAGAGAGCTGCAAGTGACTTCGCTGCGTCAGGATCTGTGCCATGAGGCAGAAACGGCTCAATTGCAGGTAAGACGATGGGCTCGGACTGCTGGAAAGGCTCGTCCATGTCGGAGCCAAACCAGAGCTGGTGAGATGTTTTGCTCATGGTAGAATGCAGCTGGTCAATACTGGACACGTCCGGCTGGTTATAGACGGAAAAGTTGTATTCTCGCGACCGACTGGGTGGAGTGTGGAAGTTGTTCGCCATCTCTGGAGAAGGGAGAGCGGTCTTTTCAGATCTCAGTGCCGCAGTAGACGCCGGCAGCGTGCTGTAAAGATTAGTATGGAGATTTGCATTCTGTCTAAGGCCACCAGGACTTACTTGAAGCTGTGGACTGCGTTCGTGCCCTCGGCGAGAGATCTCTGAGGAATGTGCCTCGAAGGTTCTCTCACCTCTGGCTCATCCTCCTTCAAATGAAAGTTTACGTAGTGATATTTGGACTCGCCACGCACACCAAGGCGACGAGTCTTCAATCCGGGAAACAGAACGCGGACAAGCTTGCCAAAACTTGCGGGATTCAGCACCGTGATCCTCTCGGTGGCACACCGCGAGGCGTAGTTGGCATATACCCTGCCGCGGGGAACAGATCCTTTGCCTTTCGAACACACTTGATTTATCCTACCAAAAACAGAACAGGTCAGCGATTCATTAGTTAAAATACAGAACTAGAAGACATACCAAAGCATCGCGAAGACCTGACGTGTTCGCTCAGAGTTCGGTCCCCTCTCGTTGCCGTGAAGTTCCTCGGCCACATCCTGCAGATTGCGATGAGAATTCTGCTGAAACAAATGGCGCATCTCGACTTCATTATTGGCGCTTGTCCTCGAAGGCTTTGGCCCTCCTGGTGCGCCTACGACTGAGTCGCCATCGTCGTTCCCATCGCGGTCCATCATCTGACTATCCGGATCCATAAAGCTGTTGTTTGCGCTATAAGACTCGGCGGGCATGGATTGTCTGTTCATATGAGGATGCTGCTGAAATGGGATAGACTGAGGAATGGGCGCATTCATGGAAGAATCCACGGAGTAGTCGCGACTGGCGTGCAGTTGCGAGGCGGCTTGCAAGATCATATCTTCCGGCGTCATCTGGTGCGGAACAGGCGCCAGCCCCTTAGCCTGCGAGTGATCATTGGGAAGCCACTGCGTATTGAAGACATCTGAACCCTCCCCAAAGCTCTGGTCCACTCTCGTTTGCGTGGTAGCGCTGTGTATTGACGCAGTCGAGCCTCGAGACTGAGGCCGCTGCTTGGATTTGCCCGGTCGCCCGGTGGCAGACATCATGCCAGTTTCTAGGACACGCGATGAGCAGAAGAATCAATGAAGAACAAAATTAAACACAGATTGATACGCAGCATTGAAGAGCGACAAAATTTCCGAGAATTTTGGAGTCGGGAAGCTTACCAGCTGGGTCCATGGGTTCCGGGAGATTTGTTGACTCGGCTTGTTTTTCTTGTTGTTTAGCGACTATTTTCGTACGCCCCGTCAAAACACAGCAACCATGGAGCCGATCCGACACTGACTCGAGCGAGAACAAAGAAAATAGGATGAATCTCCTTCCGACGAGAATATCACGGTAGCGATGGTCCGGCGAGTTCGTACAGTAAGGCTGGCAAGGGTGCGCCGCAGATGCAGGGCCGCAGGAAGGCGAGAATGCGGGATAGATATCTGGGGGGGTTTGTTTTTGTTGCAAGTCAATCTTGCGGATCTGTTTTGGTGGCAGGTCACCAAGGAGACCGAAACGGATGGGCTGGCATTGCAGGCAGCGGCACCGGCCATACAGGTGGCAGGAAACAATGGATATCAATGCCTCAGGCCATAGGGCATTTATTTACATGCGTTCCCCGCCCTGCTGACTAAATACCCGGTTCGGCTATGATTGGGTAATCTCAAGCTGGTACCCTAGCTCCAGCGCGGAAGGACGTCACAGCGCTTCCCACTTATGACATTGGCTGAACCACAGCCCACAGCTACTCTCGGTAATGTCATTGTGGACACGTTCCCTTGAGCTCCGTTGAGAATCTGTTAGTGCACTATCTAAGTGTTCAACAGATATCGAGAACTCACAGTATTGGACTAACAGACCGAACGCCTGCGGTACGAAGTACTGCATCCGGCTGCATCAGTCGTCATCCACCCTCTCCTCTCTCCCACACACCTTCTCCTTCACCTGCCAAAATCCTGCCCTTTGCCAACAGCACAGTCTGAAAACACGTCGCAAGAGCCTCACTCTAGACTTCTTCGGACAACATCATCCCCTCAAAGATAACTTGACACGCATATTCCTCCACTCATATACTACGAGTAAGCACTCCTTGACGCCAGCTCGCTCTACACCCCCGAGTCTCCCGTGTAGAGGAGAGCTTGCAGCCCCGCAGCAGCTAATCGCGATCCTCTAGGACGACCATTTCCAATCTCTCGCGACAATGGCATCTGCGCAAGACAAGGTTCAGCACTATCTCGGGCAGCTCGATAAGGAGGTATGAGGCGATCCCATCGCTTTCCTAACCCGCTTCTACTAGTCAACTAACTTGGGGTCATCTCCAGCTGTCCAAGTATCCTGCGTTGAACAACCTCGAGAAGACCGCTGGCGTTCCCAAGGCCTACGCTGTTATCGGCCTCGTCGCCCTCTACTTCTTCTTCATCGTCTTCAACCTTGGTGGCCAGCTCCTTACCAACTTCGCCGGATTCATCGTTCCTGGATACTATTCCCTCGATGCTCTCTTCACTGCTAGCAAGGCGGATGACACGCAGTGGTTGACCGTGAGTTGCCAATCGTCCCGATGCAGGCATGCAGACATGATTCACTGACACGCACTATTCAGTACTGGGTCGTTTTCGCTTTCTTCACGTAAGTACCTGGCGATCAGCAGGGAAGATCGAACAGATTGTGTGCTTACATCATGATAGCGTGTTGGAGAGCTTGCTCAACGTTGTCTACTGGTTCCCCTTCTACTACACCTTCAAATTTGTCTTCCTCCTCTGGCTGGCTCTGCCCACTTTCCGGTATGTATTAATCAGAGACCTTCCTTGGTGCCGGGGGTGCTAACACTGAGCACAGTGGCGCCGACATTGTGTTCCGCTCCTTCATCCAACCGATCTTCGCCCGTTACTTCCACAGCTCTGCTTCCACCGCATCTGGCCTGCGTGCGAAGGCCGACTCTCTGGGCAAGAGCGAGTAAAGCACCCACTGCTTGCGATCTCCTTATCATAGAGTGCGCGTGACTCTGATGGGAGGATAGCTAACTCTCAAGGTTGGCTGTAACATGGAATGCCCTCCTCCCTTGTTATGTTGGACATGAGTGACGATCACGCGACCAACGGCTTGGGATGCATCGACAATCTGCAGGGTGTCGTTATACAATGGTAGCAAAGGTTAAGGCGGCGGAATAGCCTGCGATGGACTATGGGGTTTTCTTTTCCTTTGGCCGTATGGTTGATGGGTGAGCCTTGCCTCCTTCTGCAGGTATGGCATGAAACGAAGGCGCTTTCAGTAGGGTTAATGGAGCCTACCAGCTCCGGAGGTCTGTGGAGTCTGCTACTTTCCCTATAAACCGCATATGGATTCTCAAGACTATGATATAAAGCAAGTGGCGTGACTCTCACCTCGATCTCTCGGACAAGATGAACGTGCATCATTGAACCTGGACCCGAACACGAAGGTGCGACGGGAAGTCCTGTCGCTAAGATGGGTAGGGGAGTGCGGAGCACCCTACCAAAAGAACTGTCTCTCAGCTTCCGATGAATCCGGCAGTATACAATGTAGGTTTTGGCTTTTAGACGGACTTTGTTATAGTCTTCCCCCTGAAGATTTCACAGATGTGTAGCTTATCTGCACAGTAGATCCTCTAATTTAACCTCGCTGACGTGATAGTAGGAAATATTGTATGCTGAACTGTGTTTCCTGTTTCCCATTACGCCGTTTGGATGAGATAGGTAGGTAGGTAGTTCTTTTGGCAGTGTCCTCCGTACATGTATCCGTACAAGAGTGAATGATGGATTTCTGTGTGGGGCAGCGTAACAGTACAAGCATGTGGCGGAGCTTGCCTGTCGGGACGGACCTGCATTGATCAACCCGAATCCACTACTTCAGCCCGCCCGGATCCACGTCCATGAAACCACAGGTCAAGCAACCTCCTTTAAACAAGAGCCACGACATTGAGTACTTTTGCGACAGTGACTGCGCTCTCCAGCGGATCGCAGATAACGTCTCCAACTCGACGATATTATGAGTCGGTAGCAGTGCCGCCCACGACCACGTCGAACGAACAATTGATCATCTTCGGTGTCAGCCAGAGCACAGACAAGGCGAGAGGCTGCATACTGGAGCGCCGGATAGTGACGGGATCGCAACTTTACGGCCTTGACTCGCAGATGCCCCGCGAGGGCGTGTCCTCGCGATGCAGCTGACGCCTCTCCAATCACGATTGGCGGCATCCGTCATCGCCTCGTGCCTGCTCATCATTATCTACTTCTCGCTGTTCAGCCCCCATTTCGCGCTTGCCCTCGAGCTCGAACACCGCTCTCCGATAATATTCGACGATGGAGTGGTTCTAGAGAGGTCGCAAGACAGCTTAGACGGGAGGGGAGAGGAATATGAGCCGGACTTTGCGGCGTTCGAAAGGAGCATTATGGGGAGGGCGCCCGCCGGCGTGGTGTCCCTCGTGAATAATCAGCCCGTGCCGCTGAACTTGGAACCGGATACGACACAAGTGTTTGTGTTCGAATCGACCGAGATATTTGGCAGGGCGGAAGATTCTGCAAGGCTTGAGCTGCGAGGCGAGCATGACGGAATCGAGAACGAGATAAGAGATGTCGAGAAAAGAGATATAGCAGACATCGGAGATGAAGAGGAGGAAGAGGCCATCAACGGCGTATCGAAGAGGCAGTCGACGAAGAAAGTCTACATCTCTGCAAACACCTGCCTCCAGCCGCAGCGTGCTACGCAGACGGACATGGACCCTCCACAGCTTACACTCTACGTCGCCACGTCGTCCAAGAACCAATCCCCAGGACCAGATGCTGACATGGGGCAGCAGCAATTCAGGGTCTTCACTGAGGGAGCGGTGATGTACGAGATGGAAACTTCCGGAGACATTTACCTGAGCATCTCGGCGCCTTCGGTTGCGACGGTGTTCTCTGGAACATACAACTTCCAGGTGGCCGTATCCGTGGATGCCTACTACCATAGCTATGACGATTCCTCGGACGCTGATCTCATATGGGTGGACAGCGACGCTTCATCCGCCCTGTTGATGACCCACAACCTGACAGACAGTCAGGACTCCACCGTGGACGACGAGATCATGAGCAAGGAACCATACGTCATGTTCGCACAGAACGCCGAAGACGTCTCCATCAATGGCTTGCAGTATTCCTACTGCGGACTGACCAACTATGCTCAGATTGCGGCAGTTAACAACGGCAAATTTGCGAGCATGGTCACCACGGGCATGACCAAGCGGGGCGCTGGGAACTTGCCAAAGCAGCAGTTCTACTTCAGTGGCCTCAACGCTAGCTCTAGCTATCAGGGGATCCTCGCGAATAACACGAACTCTAGCACTACTGAGAGCAATGTAGTGGGAGGAGGCGGACATGTTTTCAGGGCCACCAACTTTACTACGAAGTCAGGTAAGGTTCTCCAGGCGTCACTTTTGTCCTCAATCTCTCTAACGCACGTGTAAAGTTGGTGGTAACTGTGCGGTTGTGTTCAACCTCACGTTCTGCGACCAGGTGGCGTACGCAGTGCCGAGCAACCCAAGCAAGAACACCACAGAACTTTCCAACTTCTACGACGACTACGCAAAGTCAATGTACGGCAATTTCGAGAAGGTTCTTGCCCAGATTCCCTGCAACACGTCATCTACGCAGCGCTACTCCCTCGTGCGCGACTGTGACGACTGCGCCGCCGCGTACAAGGCGTGGCTCTGCTCCGTGACGATCCCGCGTTGCGAGGACTTCTCCGCCACAGACGACTGGCTCCAGCCGCGGGCCATCACGCAGCCCTTCCCCGACGGGTCCTCCCTGGCGCAGGACGTCCTGAGCGACAAGCGGGACATGCTGGCGTTCACCACGTCGCGCAACCCGCTGATCGACGAGGTCATCAAGCCCGGGCCGTACAAGGAGGTGCTCCCATGCGAGGACCTGTGCTACACCCTCGTCCAGAGCTGCCCCGCCGCGATGGGGTTCTCGTGTCCGCAGCCCGGCATGACGGCGTTCAACACCAGCTACGGCAGGAGGACCAAGGAGGACGCCAACGGTGTCATCACCTGCAATTATCCGGGATCGGCGCACTTCTTCTCGTCCTCTGTCAGGGCTTCGGTCCCGTGGGTGCTGCTGTCTGCCGCAACGGGTTTGTTGGCGGTTGTCTTGCTGTGAATGTCTTCGTCGGTTCAATGGAGTGTCACGACTAATGGGTCTATGAAATTTTGGTATGGCGTTGGGAGTTTCGCTGATATCAATTTGTCGGTCATCGGGCTTTTGAAGATCCTGTCCAGCTTGCAGGGTTGAACGTACGGATGCGGTTGTCGGATAGAAGCACCACGAACGTAAGGGGGCCTGCTGATGTATTCACGGTGTCATGATGGTACCCTCTATAATACAGCGTAAAAAAGCAATATGTACCCTTCAGTCTCGTATACCCCTTGATGTTACAATATCCAACTGATCGGTGCCCATGGACTGATATTGAAATAATTCCTGGTCCCTCGCAGATAGGGACCGTCTTCGCGCCTTGCACCTGGATATACACCGTACTATGTACAACGCCCGTCCTCCTGCACAGCTTCAAGCCATGAGACGTCTGGCGGGAATGAGGAATGGACGTCTTGCTTCTCCCGTGTCATCACTGGCACACTGTGAGCATGATCTCGTGGCAAGGCACCCATCCCCTAACCAGGTCTATTACCACATATGGCATCTTCACCCACCACTGCCCTAATCGTCAGGCCCCAGCCTCAACCTTCCCTTATAGTGTCTAAAAGCGACCAAAAATCGCATCGGGGCAGGACCATCAGAAACACGCAATGCCATTAGACGTGCTTGCCACGTTCAAACGGGCCCACGTCCATGAAATGGCTTCCCATGAGGAAAACTAAGACTTTTCCGGTCGCCTTAAGCTGATTCTTTTGCTCCTCCGTTCAACTCCTCTCCTCTCCCCAGCCCTTCCGATCTTTTTTTCTTCTTCCTCTGTTTTTCTTCTTCGCATTTCTCCTTGATGGATTTTGCCTTCTTCCCTTCTTTCCTACTTACGCCGCTTGTACCAGGTGATCAAGCACTGTCTCCATCACCCCCAGCCGTGAAGTGGTTCATCGTCCTTGCTCTGAAGTTCCCTCAGCATGCTCTCGCCGTCAAGTCTCCGCAATATGCTCCACGAGAAGCAGCCACATCATTCACGACACAACGACGCCATATCTCAGCGCGAAGAGAGAATGCGGATGGGCCAACCTGGCTTGAGCCATGCAATAGACCCCTGTCTCACCGCGACGCCTGCTGCTGCTGCTGCTTCTGCAAGCTCTTGACCTCGCTCTCTAACGCGGCGATCTCAGCTACGCTTGAGCGGTCAGCCGGCTCGCCGGGACCAACGGAGGAAAGCACAAGTCCAGAACTCACATGTCTTCTCCGCGCGGATCTCATCCGTCTCAAGCTTCGACCAGCCCCAGTAGGCGACCTGGTACGTGAAGATGGCCATGAGCGAGACCTTGGCGATGGGGCGGCCGAAGGTCTTGTAGAAGGATGACTAGAATGTGCTTAGATGAGTATAGGAGCTCAGGGGCTAGGATAGGAGCAGGAGGGGAATATGTACCGAAGGTGAGGGAGGCTGTGATGAGTTGAGCCGGCGCTGGACCGCTTGTACCGGAGTGCTCGACGCGGTCCGTAGCCGCCGGGCGGCAGAGGATGCCCCTCGTGGAATCATTGTAGGAAGCTTAGCGTGTTATATGCTAACAGATCCTTTGAGCCGACAATGTCACCTCATGTGTGATGTATCGAGGCGCTATCAAGATGAACGCTGTGAGTGAAGTTTTGAGGCTTGACGATCATTTACCGTAGCACCCAGCAGGCACGTCCCGAACGCGGAATGTGATTGGTGGTCCCCGCAGAGCTAGCATCCACTGCACGGGTAACTCTTAGACCCCTGCCGCCCTTGAGTGTGGAGGCAGCGAGCTTCGGACGACACGTCTCCAAAAAAAAGAAGCCAGATTGAGAGCGATCTGTCCCTAATTCGCCGCCGCTACTTATTATACCTACGCAAGAGGCTTGACACAGTCACAGCGCGACGACCCGACCACGTATATATCATCCCTTTCGACCCTCATCACGAACAGCAACCGCCGATTGCTCCTGTCCGAGCTCGATATACATCTGGCTCCTGTCCTCGACGTTGCTCATCCATCCGCGCCCACATCCCCTCCACACAGACACAATGGTTCGTCTCCTTTCCACACCAGCCAGCCATTCAATCTCACAGCGCATGCATGAGCCATAGCCATAGCCAACATTAGATGACTGACGCCCGGCGGAATACAGGCCCAGACCCCCGAGCAGCGGCGGCGGAATCTCAAGTTCGCCAAGGAGCAGGACGCCCGGCGTGGCAAGTCCGAGGAGCAGCTCAAGAAGCGGGCCAAGGACGTGCCCAAGTCGCCCATCTCGCCACTCTGGCTCGGTAGGCTCTCCCGACAAACAATTCCCATCACCAGGCCTCCCCAGCTTGCTGCCTTGATGTCCGATTTGACTAACCGTGATCTGGCAGGTGTCCTTGGCTTTGTCGTCTTTGGCGGTCTGATATTCGAAATTCTTTCCCGGATGTTCTTTCGCTAGGGGAGCGCAAGAGTCAGCGAGGAAGTGAGGAGGAGGAGTTACAAAAGCGAGTTGCCACGGGACGAAGAATTTGGCGCGAATAAGAAGAGCATACGGAGTTACTTGTAACATTACCGCCGACATTACGGCGAGGCGGTGACAAAGATATGACGGTTCTTGGTCTTTCAATAGCGTTTTCGGGTGAGCAAGGGCAAATCTCAGTTTGGTATATCATTACATCCAGTCTCCATGGCGCCCTGAAGCATGTCCCCAGCATTGCTATCACAGGCCGTAATGCGCAGCAGCAACCCCCTATGCGCCGAGGCCTCTCTTCTGCCCTCCCGTCTCGAACTTCTGGTAGATCCCAGCATTGAACTGCTTCTCCAGGTCGTCCGTCACATGCTTTATATCCAGCTTCTCCCGGGATGCGCCCGTCGAGTCTCCCAGAGAGACGCCGTGCTTCTTGCCGCCCAGCAGTCTCATGAACTTCTCCTGGCGCTTGGCTCCGCCCTCGAGGCCCCGGACATTCCACTGCTCGGCCGCATCAGCCGCAGGCTTCTTCGCCTCGGACGGAGGTGCCGCGTCGGGCTCATCAGCGGCCTTCTGCTTCTTCTCCTTCTTGGACTTCTTATGCTTGTCCTTCGGGGATGCCGCCGCAACTTCGATCAGCGAGGCGCCGCCCTCGGACTCGCGCTTCCGCTTCTTCTCAGCTTTCTTGTCCTTCTTGGTCGGCTTCTCGTCGACGTCCATCGGCTCAGGCTCGGCGACAGTTCCTAGCTCTACCTCATCCTCGCCTGTCTCGTGCTTCTTCTGCTTCTTCTTTTTCTTGTCTTTCTTGCCCTCCTTGGATTTCTTAGACTGCTTCTTCACAGTTTCATCCTCTGATTCTTCTTCATCCTCCGTGTCGGGCTCCACCTCAGCGTCGAGCTTTGCGCCTTGATCGTCGTCGCCGGAGCTTTCGTCAGAGCTGTTGTCATCGTGCTGCTCATTTATCTCGGGCTCAGCTTCGAAGTCATCAGCATCCTCGGCAGAATTCTCATCATTGGAGTCCTCTTCGGAGCTGGTATCGTCGTCCTGAGCCTTGCTCTTCCGGTTTTTGGAATTTTTACGCTCGACGTTAGCGCTGGTGGTACCGTTCCCGGCGTCTTCGTTCTATTCATCAAGGAGAATGGGTTAGTGATTTGTATCACAAGACATCAGCAGCAATTGAAGGTCAAGCACCCACCTCCTTCAGCTCTGTGAGGTACTGGTATCTCGCTCTCGCCTTCTGTGCCTCCTCCAGGATCTTTTTCGCCTGCGCCTCGAGCTTCTCGGCCCGCTTTAGCATGTGCCGTCGCTTCTTCTCGCGCTTCAGAGGTGTCTCAGCAGCAGCAGCCTTCGTTTCCTTGCCGGGGGTTTCGTGCTCGCCTGCCCATGATGCGGTGCGCTCCTTCGACTTCTTAGACTTCTTCGTCTCGGACTTGTCCTTCTCAGCTGTGGCGGCTCCCTTGTCTTTCCGCTCCTTCTTGTGCTTGAGCTTGGCCTCTGCGGACCGAGAGTGTCGGGATTAGTTCACGATAACCAGGCAAAGGAAGCGTCACCGCGAACAAAGAGAGGAGGGTCAGGCTTACCCTTTTTAGGCGTGAGACCATCGGTACCTGTGAGGCGCGCCATCGTGATCGTACGATACCAATGACGGGATCCTGGATGTTGAAAGTCGAGGTGGGTGAGCTCCCAGAACTTTTTTTGGAGGTGGGAGAGCTTCGTCGCCTCCGATTGGATGGATTGGTCTTTTTGATAGAAAGGCTCATGGTTTCTGCCGTCTTTATTTCCAAGGCGGTGACGCTGGGAGGGTCCACTGTGGGGTGCACCAGCAAGGTCCGTACCTGAAGCTTCATCTTGAACCTAAGGTACTATTACTGTATTAATTATATGTAATCCACATCTGAACCTCATAAGGCCGGACATGATTGTGTCGCATTTATCACTACGGAGTTATGCAAACCTGCGGTGAACACAAGACTTATCCTGCTAACCTCAAGCATGCCTTGCCGGCTCCCGAGCCAGACTGGAACTTTCTGCTGCTGAAGCGACGTCCACACCCAACTCAAGGCTCATAGAGCTAGAGCAGCAATGGAAAAGGTATTCACGTGGGACAGAAGATGTAACTACCTTGCTGGCTTGCTAATAGTGCTTTTCCCGCTCGTCATGGCAATTCGATGGCAGGTCGGATGGTAGTGACGGACCCATATCAGACTCAAGCCCATGGTGAAACCAACTACCAGTCTGTGTCTTCTCGCGTCTTCGTCCGTTTGGAAAGCACCTTAACGCAGACAGATGCCTTACGCCGCATCCTACGTTCACGTTCCAAGCCTCTAAACTATTTTTGCGCATATGCCGTCCCTCCGGCGGCGGTTCCGAAGCATAGACGAGCCTAAGTATAGCAAGGCTAGATAGAGGGCACCTTCTGAGTAATGCAACCACGAACTACCTCTGTAAGGCCAGGGGCAATACTAAGATCCAAAGTATCACCGGCCGGGGACGTGCAATCTACGCTTGCTTGTCACGCACGTACATGACCGGCGGCTTGCCCGCTCCAGGGGTGCGCTGCTCCACCTCAAACAGTCCCGTGGCGATGATCAGCTCGCTCAGCTTGGCGTAGCCGAAGGTGCGCGGGTCGAAGTCGGGTTGCTGCTTCGTGATGAAGAAGCCGACGGCGGCCAGGCTCGACCAGCCGTCGTCCATCGACAGAGCCTGCACAGCATTCCGCAGGACCCGCACCAGCTCCGTCTGCGGGGCCGCCGGTTCCACGGCCCGCCTCTTCGGCGCGGGGGCGGCGCCGGCCTCGTCGCCGTCGGGCGCGGGCGTCGGGACGGCGGGCGGCTCCTCGTTGTAGACGAGGTTCTCGACGTAGACGAACTTGTCGCAGGCGGCGACGAAGGGCTTGGGGGTCTTCTGGTGGCCGAAGCCGTAGACGACGCGGCCGGACTCGCGCAGGCGCGCGGCCAGGCGGGTGAAGTCGCTGTCGCTGGAGACGAGGCAGAAGCCGTCGAAGCGGTCCGAGTACAGCAGGTCCATGGCGTCGATGATCATGGCCGAGTCCGTGGCGTTCTTGCCCTGCGTGTAGGCGAACTGCTGGATCGGCTGGATCGACTGCCGCAGCAGGTGCTCCTTCCAGGGGTTCAGCCCGGTGCCGGTCCAGTCGCCGTAGGCCCGCTTCACGAAGGCGGTGCCGTACTTTGCGACCTCCGCGAGGAGCGGCTCTATCCGGCTCGGCTGGGCGTTGTCGGCGTCAATGAGCACGGCGAGCTTGACGGTGGCCTCGCCGACCATTGTCTATCAACTTGTATCGTAGTTCAGCCCAGGGGTGGCTAGCTATTGCATGTGACTATCTGGGACAGGTGAGCATTGCTCTCTTGGAGTAATACTGACTGACTGATGGTCTTTCTCGCTGCCATAACGGCCCAACCAGTTGCTTTCCAGTTTAGCGTTTCATTGGTTGAAGTGTTACTCCAGACGTTTGGGACACCGTGCACTCAGCTCACAACGGTACAGCACCCAATGGCAGTTTTGTCCCTAAAGCCAGTCTTCTCGTTCTGTCCATCACCTGATTCTCCAGCTCCCCGCCGCTCTCGAGTCTCTCATCTCCTCCAACCTCCCGGGATTCCGGCGTAATAGCAATTCCCACAGTCGTCGCGTCCCATCTACCTGGCTTTTCTGCCTGCCTGTTCTACCTGCAGCCCACCCCGCGCGTCAAGTGATCCCGGGTCCCGCCCAGGCATCAACGCCCTTGCGCATGGCCGGCGTCGCAACCACTGCGCCTACGGAAACGCACCTGCGCTACATACGTGGTGCTACTCCCCTGCACGCACAACACCATCTGCAGCCCTCTGGGGCCCTCGGGGGAGAAAGCGTGCGCGCGTACATACATACGCAGGCCTCGTGGTGCCTAGCAGCCAAGGCACACACCACCCGACCTCTCATGCAGCGGTGGGTGGGTGGTGTGCCATGCCATGCTTCCCAGCTCCGATGCCCCGGTCCATGCAGGGTAGCAGGCTAGCAGGGGAGGGGAGAAGGGGGGAGGAGGGAGGGGGGAAAGAGGAAGAGACGAGACGAGACGAACAAATTACTTGGTACTACTCCAATAAGTTACTCTTCTTTCTTTTCCCCGGAGTTGTTGGCCCTGGGTCCCTGCCTCGGCCGAGCGTCCGCACCGCCCCAAGCAAACAAAACCGTTGCGTCCCGAGCGGAGGGAAGTTCCGCCGCAGCAGGGTTGCTCCAGCCGCAAGGGCATCAAAGGGGAAAAGAATTGCGAAACCCAGCAGAGGCCCTGCCACGGTGTGACAGGGGTTTTTGCAGGTTGCGGTCCTTTATTAATACACAGTTGTCTCTTTTCGGGCTGGTATTCGCTCCGCTCGGTTGTCTCGAAGCATCCCCCTTGCCCGTGTACTGGGCAGTATCCACGCCTGTAGGGGGCACGGACGCGCGATGGCCTCCCATTGCCTCACAGTGGCAGCGCAAGCAAACGTGATATCGAAAGATGAGACATCTATATTCTCTGAGTTTACGAGAGGGGTATATGCAATAATAACTTGACATCGAATCGTAATGGTAGTAGAGATCATTCAGCCGTAGCCAGACTCCCAGCAAATGAATATCCGCCGTCTAGCCCCAACTCCTCCTGCCCATCCCCCTTGGCGAGGGAGCCCATCGACGTGTCCTGCTAAGCAGCACTTCGTACCCTGACCAACGACAGCGTAGGAGACTGTGAGGGCTGTGTAAGGGGGCCAAGTCTGCAAGTTGCGCTGTATTCGCTTCGTGTCTTGGATTCCACTCCCCGGCGAAAATGCCTGAGGAACATGACGTCGTAAGATGGGGTCTCTTCAGCGCAGCTTGACCTTCTAAGCCCCTTGTGAGTCCACGAAGAGAGCCCACGTTATAGCCGACTGAGAGGAGATGTTTCGCCTTCGCTCTTTTCTCCTATCTTCCACTCGAACTGCCCGCAGACCCGGGATCATAGTCGTAACCGTAGTACGCAAGAGGAGATTGCGCGTCGAAATATTTGTCGTCGCCCGTGCTGCCAGTGTCCTGTCCGTCGTAGCTCGCCGCTTGATCGTAGTCGAGCCCGCTGCCGTAGGGTGGAGAATAGTACTGGAGGCTATCGTCCACTGGAAGCATCCCGTCCGACTCCCTGCGGCTTCCTCGCTGGCTGCTGCGCTGGCTGCTCGCGGCGTTGTGTCCCCGGGCTACCACATGCTGGATGTTCATCCCGCCCCAAGGAAGCCCGGATAGGTCCTCCCCTGCTGCCAGCTCATCGGGCTCAGGGACTCGGTAGGCGCTGCCAGCGTGCTGCTGGTTTCGTGCCTCGCGCTCCGCGCGTTCTTTGTGATCCCGTGCCTTTTCGCCTGTCGTTTGCCGGTTAGCCTTTCCGTGCTGCATGTAATTAAAGAGGAGGGAAACTGGGCAGGAGAAGGCCAAGCGTACGAAACTTCCGCTGCGCAATTCGGTTCTGAATGCGCCGCCTCTCCTCCGGCTCGGTCACTTCTGACCAGTCGTCGCTGAGTTTGGTCTTCGAAGACTTCGATGAGCTCTGCTTCTTGGAGCTGGAACTAGACGTGGAGTTGTGTTTGGAAGATCTTGTGGACATGCTGTATAGTTCCTTCTCCGTTTCTGAGCCTGAGTGGGATGTTGATCTCCCGGCCCCTCTATCCCCGGGTGCCGGAACAGTTGCTGAAAGAGTAGGCGATCCTGACTGACGCGGAGTATTTGAGTCCTCGTCTTCCTCCTCGTACTCTTCGCTCGGCTGTTCGGCCTCGAGAGGTAGCGTCGGTGTGAAATTGAATCCTTCGGCTTTGTCTTCACGAGCTTGTTGTGAGGACATGTAACGGAAAGGTTACGTCGACTAGAGCTCACACCTTTCGTGTACCTTCCTCAGCCTACCTTTCGTCTGTGTTGTCTCCCACACTTGGCACTTGTATGAACAGAGCCAGAAGCCAGCAAGTTGCGCCGATATTTAATGAGGAATGCAAAGGGAACGTCTACAAATACTCCAACATGCGGCAGCCTTGTTATCTGCATGCAAGACGGTAGCAAGAAAACTAAATTGCTAGACAAGGCTTCCTGGAGAGAATGTCGCTATAAAGTGTTGTTATATAACAACGGGGCCGTCGTCGCAAGCGGACTAGGGGGGAGAGATGGTTCGTAAGTAGACGGTCTACATCGGGAGATATGACGCGAAACTGCTGGTCAGGAATCCGAGAAGACGGACAAGACCGAAGCACAAGAGATGCGTCAATGGATGACTGCCTCGAGGTGACGCGACGGAGGCTGATATTGGAGGGATTCCAGTGCAGGGTGGTCACTTGAGGAGCATGGTTCATGGTGCAACGGTCGGCAGGGGCGGCGTGGGACTCGGCTGCCAACGTCCATCAAGAAGGGGGGGGGGAAGGGACACGGAAACGATGACGATGACTGGGGGGTGTGAGAACTATCCCGCCCGGCTGGAGCAGGATGGGGGTTAGTCAAGAGGATCAAGTGTAGGGAGAGATTGGCTCGACGGTAGAGACACCTTGCCAGAAAGGACTCTGCAGTGGATGCCTGAGAGCAAGGCATATCCGTCAAGGCAGCAAGCACGCGCTCGCATGCAACGTCAAAAGAAACGTATTACAGCACGCAAAAGGCGGACAGGGTAGCCCTGCCCCAGTCTGGTCCAGCGGACGCTTGCGAGTGTCATCAACCCGGTACGGTGTCTGGGCGAATCCGGGTGGGAAGGATTAGACCCTGCCCGCCGGTGACAAAGCTGAAGGACCCGCCGCGTAGGGCAATGCGAAATACGACGCCCAATGCGGGAAAGTGTCGTGTTTAAAAATATCCTTTGTACTCTTTCTTTGCTTTCTTCTTCCCCTCTAATCCACCCACTTGGCTGGCGGAGACAGTGACAATGGGAGAGGGACGAGATAATTGAAGGGTCTAGTGTGTCAAGACAAGAGTCCGTGGATGGCTGGCCGAAGACATGACAATGTGACGATAAGAAAGCCGATCTCCAGTCAAAGAGCCTACCCCTAAGATTCTGGGATTGCTACGGCTAGGAGGCTAGGGGTGGAGGGAACAGGTCCTGGACTGGGTTTGGTATGGCACTAGAACGCTACGTCCGCCGGCGGCGGCGATCTGATGCTCGTGGCTCCTCTTCCAGGGAGGGTCCTTGCATCACTGGGGATAATGATGGCACCCTAGTCCTTCGAACTCGCGCCGGTCCATTGGATTCGAGCTATCGCGCTGGTGGCCAGCTCGCTTCCCTCGAGACTTCTAGACGATTTGAAGTTCGGAGTGATTCACACACCCAGATGCTTGGCTGCAGAAGAGCTGCCCTACCACAACGCCATGACCCAAGGCGCTGTCGGGTTCCTCTTGATAATAGGTGCGGCCGTTGGCGGAGATGCAAATTCCATGAGGCTGTGGGATCGTGCTGCCAGCGTGCCCTTGCTGCATGGTATAGTCGACGCGAAGAGCTGGTACCCCTCGTGAACCTAGTCGTTCCATAGTGAGAACGAGGAAGTGTTCTGGATCAATTGCAGTTATCCATCCAGATCGCCATATTCACACTGATAGCAGGCAGTTCCCGGGCCGATAACTTGTGTGAAAGCATGCCTTGCAAGTCGTATCAAAGTGCACGCAGCTCCATGTCTACGCGTCCGGAGTCGATGTCATTCTGCCTCCCGCAATCCATGATCTCCAGGCGCTGCTAGGATGTTGCGGCACCTATAAGACAAGAAGGCGGAACTGCATGAGAATAAGCTTAATACCTTACTTTTGCCGCGCCACCCCCGGACGTGTGGATAAGGTAGTATCATCGCCGTTGGGCGCGCACGCCCTTCAGATTGCACACTAGTAGGAATGCTCTGCCGGAGTCCAACCTCCCATACTCGATTGTGCCTCCTGCTGAATTCGGTTTACCGTATGGGGCGCTCGTTGAAACAAGATAGATTGAGCTGAGCGACATCGCCAATAGAGCGGCGGAGACGTAGACCGGCAACCCCAGCTGTTCCCGAATTAGACTTCGCAAGATGAGCCCATCTTTCGGTTTAGCGGCCAGGATCGGCATCACCAATCTCATCTCGTACATACTTGGCGTTGTAGACTTTCTGCGCGTGCGGGGAACAGAAGGCTCTCCATCTGGTGCAACTGGGACGGGTCTCGTGCGACACACACCACTCCAACATTGCAGGCCGCCCTTGGCAGGAGTCACATCAGATGGCGGTGGCTGGCTCTCCCGTCGTCGACATGCATCGCAATGCACAACTATGCTGCTAAATATTTCTTGACGATGGATTGGTGGAGACGAGGCGTCAGAGTCCCCGAGCATGCTGTACGACCCATTGGGCACAGCTCGCAGATGGCTTGAACCGGTTGTCGAGGCAGAAAAGGCGTGCCGGGTCTGTGACATTGACTCTCACAGGAATCCTGGACAGGCGGTGTGGGCAACTAACGGTCGTTTGCCTGTCTTTAACCTTGCAACCTTATCGCCCGCGATCAGGCAGCCATCGCACTTGGAACATTGCCTCGTCGTCCAAGGCATCGTGGGAAGACGCCACTCAACCGCGATCATTTTGTTCTGCCCTGACGCACTTGGTTTCGTAGAGGTCATCGTGACAACCTACGTGGACCATGGGGACCTCGTCAGCTGTTGACGATTGATCGCCCGACCGTTATGCCGATACTCACTGGTCGAGTGATTCGCAACTGTCCCTAGGTTACGGCTGAAAGGCCCCTGCTTCAGGGTGGCATTCTTGGACTTTGACTGGTTACCGAGGCAGACCCGGGAGCAGTACCCGGACCGCCATTTGGGGGCCGAGGTGCTAAGAATAACGGGACACCTCCTGAAAGACCGGACGGGACATCCGAGCACTTATGGTCTGGCGTCCAATCACCGGGATGCCTAGAGGCCAAGAACATCCAGTGGTTCAACATCGGGAGACACATATGTGTTTGGCTTTGCTGGTTTGCTCTCGGCAGTCAACTAAAGAGGGGGTGTTGATCCCGCCTGTGGTCCTTCGTGACAGATCCTACTAGCCACCTTCCCTCTGGGTCGTAGTCGTAGTCGATGGGACATCTCGCCGGCGAACGACCGTCGACCTTTACAAACAGCTGGGATGGCTTTTGGTGCAGAACGCCTGGCGTCCCCAGAATCTCCTGGCCACCGATATTCCGAGACGCGGGGAACAGAAAGAAGCCTGAGTCGAGCCAAGGAGAACTATAATTAGCCATCATAAAATCGTTGCAAGGACCGGGGCTGCTGCTAAAGGTACAGGAGTCTTGAGTGGAGACTTCACCAAGCAGTCAATACCTCCAAACGTTTCTCCACAATCGCGCGCCCTTCATGTGTGGCCATCAAGCTGACGATTTCCAGCACCCGGCATGATCGGCCAGCCCAGACTGGCCGAAGCAGGCCCAGGTCGGTCTGGCGTACGACATCGTACGGGTCGTCGCCGGAGTGGAAGGAGATTAGGAAGCAGGTACGTCACAGCGAGGGCATCCTAGGCATCATAAACCACAATTGGACTTCCAGATGGCGCACGGTTGAGCAGTTTCCCCCAACTAGAGGAAAGATGAGATAGAAATCGAGCCTCTGCAAGAGGCTGTGACTCATTGTGCAGATCACTGGGCCTGGAAAACGAGGCTTTGAGTCACCCGGTGATGGGATCCCGCTGCCATGCAGCAGCGCTTGGCGCCATTTGCATCCTTCGAACCTTAAACAAAATAATGAGGATCAATCGAGAGGGGGCTGCCCAGCTGAACCGGTGCTCGTGTCGGAAGACGCTTTCCGACTTGCGGAGGTGGCTGAATGACGGGCTTCTTGGAGACGGCGATCAAGACCTCCGCCAAAGGTCACGGAAAGGTGAAGGGGGTGCGGGAGAGACGCTGGTGTGGGATGACTCGAAGGTGCAGCTCGGCGGCGTGGCATTTGCTTGATCGCGGAAACCGAAGATTGTTGTTCGGAAATCCGAGGCCTTCATACCGTCAATGTCCAGCAAAGGATGGAAACCATGCTCTAAAGGAAGTGAAGCTCTTCTACTTTGTAGGAAATCCCACGTTGGGACTCGGTTGTGCTTGCCCGCAGCCCCACCGGAAAGGCGAGGCACTTCAAGACTGTCGCGTCATGTGCACTCGGCAAGTCGACCTTTCGGGCGAGCACCTTCGCCGGCTGCGATAACACCCAGTGACTCTCAAGGCCTCGAGCTTCTTCTGTTCGTCTAATTTGACTTCAGACGGAGCATCTCTCAGCATCGTCGACGATTATTATTAGACTCTCCTCAAGAGTGTAAGTAGGCGGACTTTGAGAAGTATGGCCTCTTGGTAACCAAGCGGGTGCTGTGCACCAGATAGCCTCGCTCTGCCTCCAGCGCCGGCCTCCTGATGGCTTCCTGTCTTATGTCCTGTTGTCCCAGCCTTCCGGAAGAGACAGTGTCCGTCCGGAGCGATGTAGGCAAAACCAGTAGAAGCGCCTACAGCCAGCCACGGCTCTCCTCTCGGAAGGGCCGCTTAGGCAAACTTTTTAGCTGACACATGTCCGAACGAGTACCCATATGGGGCTCCAACTGCAGCAAGAGTGCCATCACGACAGCGTCGCACATGATGAGGCCTGTGTGGACGTCGAAATAAGCTCTTCCAAGTTGAAACGATGATCCCTCTCCATGCCTCGGCTGTTTCTTTACGGAGCACACTCCGTACTGCGCTCTGCTTAGGTCAGGTTAATATCCGTCTTTCGGATTTAAGATAATTTAGACCGCTATCTCGGCATTGGGCCTCCTGGAACATGAGTATGACCCTTTTTTTGTAGCGTTTTCCAGTGCGCGCCAGCCGACTGTGGGGGAAGATGGTATAGGACTCTAAATCTCTCTGAAGAAGAGACGGGTGCCGTCGTAAAAGTACTATGAAAAGCTGGCTAAGCATTAGGAGAACTCCTCCCAAGAGGTCTGCTACTAACAGTTATCCGACTTCCGATTTGACGAATCTCTGGTGAGGAACGGACATAATACTGCTAGAACGTTTCCCTTCCATAATTCTTCCCGCGGCGTCAATGCAGAGACAGGCTAGATGAGCCGAATTAAGGCATAATTCGTACACGAGAGCAAATATGGAGCTCAAACGTAGTAATGTACATCTTGCTTTACAATACACGGGCCTTCTCAAACACCTGAACTAGGTGTACTGTATGAGTATGCCTAATAGAACCCCATCTTTTCCCTCTGAGCTCTCCGCTCGGCAGCATTCCTCTTGAAGCGGACCTCTGCCCGTCGTCGCTCGCCGCCGTCGACCTTGTGCCCTCTCCGGTCTTCCCACATGCCTTCAGTGACGGCAACTCGCGCAGCTTTCCCACCCTTCAATGGCAGAGCGTATGGTCCAGCGACGTTGTGACCATGGCGTACGTGGTATCCCTGAACTTTGATGCGCTCTTCCGCCGGAACTTCTTCAACATCCTTGCCCAGAGGTACGTTCACCACATGTTTCGCCTGGTGTCCTCGGGGATCGACGGGCCCCTCCTCGATCTTGAGCTCGGCGACGCCGTTCTCGACGTGTTTTAAGTCGCCTCCAACCCCAAATTTCCCCAATCTATACCTATCCCTCCACCTCATTAGGTATTTCCGCGTCCGAGGCGGTTCTATACCTAGCTCCTTCAACTGATTTGACGTCAAGGTGAAGAGAGCCTCCCATGTCGGAAACTTGGTGGCATGCTGTCCCAGGCCGCGACCGATGAGCGTCAAAAACGTCTGGACATCGGGTACGAACGGTATGGGCGACGGTATCTCAGGAGAGCTTGTCGATTTGTGAGTCCACCTCGTTTGGAACGGCCGGATTGTGGTGCCGCTGGGCCGGAGCAAGGAGCTCAGTGCCGTCTGAAATCGTGGGGCTCTCATTTCAAACTACAGAGCCATTAGAGACACGTAAGAGGCAGACGAGGAACGGAGGTCAATTACCTATGAAGCGCCTGCCATAACACGTCACCGCAAGTTGTACTCCGTAGTCACCGGCCCGCAGCACATCGAGGTTCGCCAAAAATTACCGTCGAGGGCCCGAGCTCGAGTCCGGGGGATCACGGAAAGCATTATGTTTTCACCGACACAACTTACGCCCGACGCCACAGAACGCCGATTTCTGAGCCAATGAGATGCGTCGCAAGGTATGTGGCGCAGACAGAATTTGCTGTTCTTGCCGTGCTCCGTGCAAGGCTGGCAACGGCGCTTGTCATACGCCACCATCCTAACTAAATCTAAGCCAATCGTGCCCCACTTAGCTCCCGTCTGCCTGCAGCCTTCTCGCCAGTCATATAACTTGAGCGATCGGGCTGCTCTCTCACCCGTTGTCTTCACAAATTCTGTGTATAAACCGGCTTTGCCTTTTGAGGCTTCAATGCCATACTCCTCCTTCGTTCTGCGCCGCAGATCATCTATAGAGTTAGCGGGCCAAGAGTTTGGCCACGCGAGGACGCTCTGACGCCTTATCAACGAGACCACTCTCATTAAGCCAGAGCCGCAAGATGGGTCGAGCCAAGGCGAACACGAGGATGCAGCCAATATTGAGTAGGCGCGCTGAGCCGAGCCGCGCTGCGCAAAAGAGTACGCCCCTTCATGTACTGGCGTCAGATACACACGGACTGATTTCTTGTTAGACATATTTCTGGACAGTCTGCTGGATTTTCTGTCCTCTCTTCCTGCGGGAAATGGCGAGCTTCATGAAGTGGGCCTGAACGGTGGGGAGGGCGACGAACGGCCGGCAAAGCGGCTGAGGCTCGCGACCAGCCCCGAGGCCATCACCATTCTTCGCGATGTGTTAGTTATCGCCAGACCTCACAACAAACCTGCGGATCACGCCTCGTTCCATAGGGAAGACGTTTTGCCCCACTTGAAACTGTCACTCGAAAAGGCCGGATACGCCAAGCCTCTGCCACAGCTTATTATATCACCACGGTCCCAGCCTAATGCTGCCGCCAGCGCGGCATTGCTGGTGAAGCCAGAAGAACTTTCAGAGGCCTTAATTCCGATTTTGGCTTTTGTAGAATCCTGGAGGGACCGTGATGAGGCTGGTGCTGTCTGGACGTCGGCAGATATTTCCTTTGAGCGGCAGGGCAAAACCGACATTCTAAGAGTCGCCTTTGAAGTACACTGGAACTTGAGCAATGACTTCTCAAGCTATCTGCAATGGACTCGAAAACGAAGCCACCATGCTCGTAATAATCTCCTCCGGGTTGCCTTTCCTGACATCTATGCCAACCCCTCCCTAGGAGTAGATGGCTGGTCTCCTCAGGACTTCTATGAGGCCGCGCACGTTCCTGACGTCGATGACACGGAGATGGATGACATGCGAATTCCTGGCTTGACGTGTGATCTGTACCCTTTCCAACGCCGCGCGATCCAATGGCTACTAAAACGCGAGGGCGTGCGCTGGTCTCGGAACAAAGCTGGAGTGGATAAGCTCCAGGCTATTCATGATGTTCCAGACAAAATGCCGTTGTCCTTTTTCGAAGGTCGAGATGTTGAAGGCCAAATCTGTTACGTGAGCCCGGTGTTTAATGTGGTCACTCGAGATCTCGGCCCGTTCCAGGCCTCGGAGCAGGCCATTCGAGGTGGCATTCTTGCTGAGGAAATGGGTCTTGGGAAGACCGTTGAAATCATCGGGCTTATTCTCCTCCACACGCGACCGTTCGAGCCACCAAAGGTATTCGATGCCTACACCGGCGCATCTGTCACACCCACCTCCGGGACCCTCATAGTTGCACCGAACGCTCTAAGAGATCAGTGGGTGTCCGAAATCCGACGCCACGCTCCAATTCTAAGGGTTAAGTCTTATGCTGGAATCGGCCGGGAACGCTTCCTCGAGCAAGACGAGGAAGCCGCCTTTATCAGCGAGCTTGCCACGTATGATGTGGTCGTCACGACCTACAGTGTCCTCGCTGCTGAGCTGAATTTCGCTTTGGTGCCTCCCGATCGAGGTAGGAGAGTGCCGAGGAAGTATCATCGTGCAAAATCTCCGCTCGTGCAGATCTCCTGGTGGCGAGTCTGTATGGACGAGGCGCAGATGATTGAAAGCGGGGTGTCGAAGGCCGGCACTGTTGCTCGAATAATACCTCGTATCAATGCTTGGGGAGTCACAGGGACGCCGGTGAGGGATAAGGTTGATGGTAAGTGACGAGTCACAACTGTTCGGCTTTGGCTGACATATCCGTAAAGATCTTTACGGCCTCCTGGTTTTCTTGCGGCGCGAGCCGTTCGCGTCTGTCAAACCGGTCTGGAAGGCGTTGATTGAGTCCAGAAGAGACATATTCCGGCAGCTTTTCAATGAACTCACCCTGCGGCATACGAAGAAGCTGGTGAGGAACGAACTCGCTATACCCAAACAGAAGCGATATGTGATCACTATGCCCTTCACTGCTATTGAGGAGCAATACTATCAGAGCCTTTTCAAGGAACTAGCGGAAGATTGTGGTCTAGACATCCATGGAGAGCCGATCGACCCCGACTGGGATCCCGAGGAACCAGCAGTTCAGGAAGCCATGCGAACGGCACTAGATCGTTTGCGCAAGACAGCCTTGCATCCAGAAGTCGGCGCTCGAAATAGGGAGGCTCTCGGCCATCGAAACGGAGCCATGCGCACTGTTGCAGAGGTACTCGACGCTATGATCGAGCAGAGTGATAGCGCCATGAGGACCGAGCAGCGGTTATTGCTCTCCCTTCAGCTGAGGAGGGGCCAGTTATTGGAGAACTCTCCTCGAGTCAAGGAAGCCCTAGCAATATGGCACGATGTTTTGAGCAGCAGCCAAGATATCACATCCGAATGCCGAGCGCAGCTTCAGAGAGAGATTGATTTGGCCAAGTCCGTGGAGCGAGCTGCAGCTGCCAGCTCATCCAAACAGGGCCAAGATAGCAGTGACGACGATGTCGAGGAGTGAGTTATTCCCTTCTCTTGGTTTCCCTTCTCTTGGTGGTCTGCTTGCCTATTCCTCTCCGTGCCTTTATCATCCTCGAAAAAACACTCACATCAAGTAGGGCGATGTCTGCGCGTGTGAAAGAGGCGAGACAAAGACTTAGATATGCTCTCGAGATTCAACACAAGGCAACTTTCTTCTGCGCAAATGCGTATTTCCAGATCAAGTCGAACGAAGAGATGACTTCCCCCGGTTCGGACGATTTCAAACGTCTGGAAGAACAAGAGACAGCATCATACGAAGAAGCCAAGAAGATCCGCAAGGAGCTCCTCCAAGAAGTATGTAGCACTAGATCCGTTGTGCGAGAATCTATCTAACCCAGTTCAGAGCCATGGAAAAGCCAGTCTCCTGATGAAGAGGCTATCCGAGACAGCTGCAAATCAGGCCTTTACCGTCATTCCCGAGCTCCGGGGGGTTTCCAGCCATGGCATCGAGACGCGCCATGTGGTAGATTCACTTGAGGAACTGTGCGAAGTCCTCAACAATCAAGCAAACCAGCTCGATGATTGGCGGGAAGCAGTCATACAGCTCCTTCTCAAGCCGCTTGTCGATGAAGAAGAAGACATTGAGATCACAGGCGAGGAGTACGAGGACTCCACCAAGTTACAGGAAGAGATCAACGTCCGTATCCAGGTGCTTAGGGCAGCAGTCGCAGACCGGACTGATACTTTACTGGGTACAGTCAATGGGCTTGTCGCCTACGACGTTCGGGACGCTATACGCCGGGCAAAAGAAGACCAAGGCCCTTACCCAGAGAAGCTGTTGGAACTGCACAAAGTCAGAGAAGAGACCAAACCAGACTCTCGTCTTGGCTCCTTCCGGGCCATTATCTCCGAACTGCGCGGTCTGACTGTCAAGCTAAGCCATGAAGCGGAGGATGGCAGCAGACGTGCTAGCATAGAGCTGGAGATTGCTCAGGCGCAGCTGGAGTGGACGCAAGCCCAGTTCAGCGAACAGCAGAAAATTTCGAACGCTCTTGACAAGGAGATAACCCGATTCACGGCCATAGAGAATGCCCGCTCGGACTATTATCGCCAGCTCCAGGCAGTTTCGGACATGGTTGCCCCCCTTGACCCACCAAAGGAGGATGCGGACTTGGCCGCCTCTGTAGCCGCCTCCGTGGCTGCCTCCGAGGCCGAAGAAGCAAATATCCGCAAGAGGATGGCCACTGCTGAAGCGAAGCACCGATACCGTGAGTGTTCTATTTCTTGAAGGTTATGATGTTGTTCAGGTCGCGGTGCTAACCATCAGTTTCCTAGTCCTTCATCTCAGGGACACCGACGCCAAAGCGGATGAGCAGAGAATATGCGTCATTTGCCAGTCGCCGTTCACTGTTGGTGTTCTTACTGTATGCGGCCATCAGTTCTGCAAGGAGTGCATAATGCTATGGTTCAGGGCAAACCATAACTGCCCGGTGTGCAAGCGGCAGCTTCACATGTCGAACCTACACGACATCACGATCAAGCCTCAAGAGCTGAAGGTGCATTTGGAGCCATCATCGGGAGGAGAATCCCATGACCATCTCCACAGTCAGGGAACCAAGACGGGGACTATTTACTCGGAATTCAGCGCGGAAAAGCTCGCTGAGATTCAGAACATCGACCTCGATGGCCCGGCGTTTACAACGAAGATCGACAATCTCGTCCGGCATCTTCTCTGGCTCAGAGAGACGGACCCTGGCGCCAAATCTATCGTTTTCTCTCAGTAAGTAGGAATCAATCATTCACCGATAACTCTGCTGACAATAGGCAAGATATCAGGACTTCCTCAACGTCCTCGCCATGGCCTTTTCTAGGCACCGGATAGGGTTTGCATCGTTCGATAAACCTAATGGCATTACCAAGTTCAAGGAGGATCCAAGCATAGAATGCTTCCTCCTTCACGCCCGAGCACACGCTAGCGGCCTGAACCTAGTCAACGCAAGCCATGTTTTCCTTTGCGAACCGCTGGTCAACACAGCTCTTGAGCTGCAGGCTATTGCCCGTGTTCATAGAATTGGTCAACAGCAGGAGACGACGGTGTGGCTCTACATCGTCGATGGCACCGTGGAGGAGTCGATCTACAACCTATCCGTCCAGCGCCGCCTTGAACACATGGGCAGAACTGACAAGGGAAAGTCGAAGGAGTCGACGCCGGACCTGCTCGATGTCAACCTCGAGGCGGCGAACTCGATGGAGCTGGAGCATGCCTCTCTATCCAAGCTGATGGCGAAGGGGAAGGTTGCTGGAGAAGTTGTTGACAAGGGTGACCTGTGGGAATGTTTGTTTGGGCACGTCTCCCGAGCCAAGGCGGCAGAGGAGGAGCGGCTGCGCAGCAATCCCACTGTCCGTGGTTTCCTGGCTGGTGAGGCTGCGGAGCAGAGACGGGAGGAACAGACATCGCAGCAGCCGAATTAGGGAGAACGGCTACGACGACGCCGGCCGTAGATGACGATGCTACGATTTTACGCTCTAAGTAGATGGTGATCTTTGGAAGCATGGCGTTCATGATGGATGGAAATCCGAGGATCTGGAGATCACAGGGTGGCTTGTACTAGAGGTTAGAGCGCGAACTGTCGGATAAGGTCTATGTATGATACTGAATTGATCTTACCATCGTCGCTAGACGCTTTCCTCCATGCTTCTTGTCTTGATTGTTGACCACCGAACGGGGCATGCATGTATCTCAAATTGGTAGTCCTTCCAGGAGGGCGCTGGGTTGCCAGCTGCCGACAGCTGGCTACAATTACCTAGCTACCTGAGGAGCCACATGTTGTGCACCCTGAGCTTGAGCTTACCACCGTCAACCCAGTATCCTTCACATAAACTCGCCAACAACGCGCTGTTCGCTTGTTTAAGCTGCGGCGATCCCTTGCGTCACTGGGAGAGAAGTACTCACCGGGGAATATGCCCGGATGAGGGACCCTATAGAGCCGCGGCGATGTCCAACTTCAAGAGGGCCCCTCCAGGGGTGCCCACCATCCTGAGCACCCTTCAGGCGACGGAGATGATTGACTCCAAGCCCGTTCTGCCAGCGGGTATGTCTCCTTACCCAAACTAGACGGACTGCTGTAGGGTAGCTTTGAAAGCAGAGACTGACGCTTCGCCTTCTCCGCGTCGACAGAGATCCTCGTCGCTATCCTCGACTACCTCCCCGTCTCCGACCAGCTCCGCTTCGCCCGCACCTCCCGCCGCATGCGGGAGATGGTCTACGACGACACACGATGGGTTGCGCGTCTCAAGAGTATGGGGTGCTGGAACGAGGCTGAGGCACGCCGCCGCTTCGAGGATGCCCTCAAGCAGCGCCGGCGAGAAGCCGCCGAGCGGTCAGCGGCCGCAACGAGCGCTGTTGGACCTGAGCTGGGCCGCCAGGTGGGAAGTCAGAGGGCCACCGGCACCACGACGCTTTTTGATGCCGCCGCGGAGCAGGAACGACAACGACAGCTGCAGGAGCAACAGCAGCAGAAGCAGCAGCAGCAGCGGAGGAGCCTGGGCGATGGCGTGGTCGCGATGCGCGATGGGTTTGAGACAATGAGCATCGGGGCCCACGCCCCGGCAAAAGACCCATTCCAAGACGCCGAAGCGCTTCTGGATGTGTTAAAGAACGCGAAGAGCATACGGGGCCAGGCACGGCAGGAGTACGGTAAGATCTATGGGGCGCTGGGCCCCTTCTACTTCGACCTGGTGCGGGCGCGCAGCCACGCCGACCCAATCCTGTTCAAGGTGTTCCGCGACCCGGAGCGGCAGGCGCGCATGCTGTCGAACCTTCGTATTTTCGCGCACAGCGACTGGGCAGCGGGCTGGGCGCAGCGGGCCGAGAAGCTCGCGTCTATGGCGGGCGTGTTCGAGGGCGCGGTGCTGCGGGAGTTCGAGCAGGGGTACGAGTTCTGGGACGTCGACGGCCGGATGAGGAGGTACGCGCACGTGCTGGACCTGCTGGGCAGCGGTGCGGCCGGGGTGGACCTCTTCGTGCAGAAGCACCCGCTGTTCTCGGACAAAGAGGTGCTCGCCAACTCGATGGACTGCCTTAACCAGGCGTCCGGGGACGGCATCACGCTGGAGCCGTCGCGGGAGTTCTTTGAGATCCTGGCCCGGAAGGTCAACGAGCAGGCTGGGATCATAGAGCGGATATTCCCCGACCCGGCGAAGGTGTTCTGGGCGTTTGTGGACAAGGTTAGAGAGGAGGTCATAGTGGAGTACGTGACGCCCCTATTCGATGAGACGCACGAGCGGAACCCGGAGTCATACTTGAAGGCTGTGTCGGGCCTGTTCGAGCAGTGCCTGCAGTTTCTGCGGGCTCTACATGCGCCGAAGTGTTCCCCGGAAGAGAAGGAAGAGAAGATCAAGGGTGTAGCACTGAGAGTCTTCGAGCCGCACCTTGATTTGTACCTCCAGGAGGAGCTGGACTTCTTCACGAAGCACGCCGAGCAGGAAGTGCAGAGATGGGAGAAACAGCTCTCGGAGCAGGAAGCAAGCGTCGAGTCCTTCTACATGGGCAGCTTCAACCGGCAGGTGGACAAGAAGGACTTCTTGAGCTCCTTCAAGAAGGTCGTCATGATGCCCGTGACGGTCTTGCCCAGCTTGCCGGGCCAGCTGCTGACATCTCCTTTTGGAGCGGCCAAGCCTGCTACGCAGCCATCCACGCCGAACGGGACAGGCCTGCATCCGATGTCTCCGAATCCTTCCCGGCCGCAGACACCCGGGCTGGCACCGGGCCATGAGAGAAAGGCAAGCCCACTGCCGGAAAAGGCGCCCACGGATGAGCTGGCAGCCAAGGCAGCTCTGATGGCTTCGAGGCTGGAAGGTATCAAGACCTTGTTTAGTATCGAGGTCGCTCTCAACCTCGTCCACGCCGCCAAGACCAGCTTGGGCCGAGCCGCCGTCTTCATCAGCCTCGGCGGCCAAGCAGGCGAGGAGGCCCGCGAACAGAGTGCGGCTATCTTCGTCGTGCTCCTGCGAATCCTGGGCAACGGCCACATCAAGCCCGGGTTCGACCGTGCCGTCGACCACCTGTCGCACTATAAGGCGCGGGACGTCACTGACCATAGTGCGGAGGGCGTGGCACCCCTCGTGACCTTCATCGAGCTGGTGAACGTGGGCGACCTGATCTCGCAGATGATCGACGTCTTCTACGAGCAGCAGCTGGCGGGCCCGCGGATCGCCGACCGCAACGACTTTCTGGACCCGGCGGGGCTGGCGAAGAAGAAATTCGAGCAGATGCTGGACGAGAGCGTCGCCGCTGGCCTTAACAAGGGCATCGACGTGCTCATGGACGAGGTCGAGTACATCTGCGCGACGACGCAGCTGCCGACGGACTACAACCCCGTCGCCGCGGCGGGCGAGACCAGCGGCGCCGGGCCCGCGGTGGCGGACCTGGGGCCGACGCCGACGGCGCAGCGGGTCGTGGAGCTCGTGCGGTCGCACACCAGCATGCTGGTGGGCAGCACGGACAAGTCGATGCTGGACGTGTTCAACGGCGAGGTGGGCCTGCGGCTGTTCACGGCGGTGTGCAAGCACCTGAAGCGGCAGCGGGTCAGCACCGAGGGGGCCATCAAGCTGATCGCCGACATGAACCTGTACTTCGAGTACGTGCGCACGCTCAAGAACAACGACCTGCTCGACTACTTCAAGGCGCTGCGCGAGCTGTCGCAGATCTACCTCATCGACCCGCGGCACGCGCGCGAGATGGCCGTCATCATCGCCGACGGGGACCGGTTCGGGGGCATCTTCCGCGCCGAGGAGGTGTACGAGTTCGCGGAGAGGAGGGCGGACTGGTACCAGGTCAAGAGGGAGGTCGAGAGGGCCATGTACGGGCTGGAGTGCTGTCTGATGTGAGACGGTCTTTGGAGGGAATCAGCGTCGATAGGATGGGTTGGCAGGAAGGGAAGTCACGCTTCCCGGACGACGGAGACGCAGGATACTATTCTGTCATGATCATGAACATGAACTACACAAAAGCGCTGTTGTCTCTTGTCACGCAGAGCAGTCCTGATGACGGGCAGAGAGCTGTGATATGATGGTGTACACAGTAGATGTCTGTCCGTCGGGCGAACCTGCTGGTGGCATTTTCGTACCGCGAGATATAGACCAAATTAGGACCTAAGTAGAGCGTCTGTGGTGGCGGGTGCCGAACACACTTCAGGTCAAACCCGGACACGTGGTGGAACGGTATGGGATGTGAACGAGGCCGATCGGAGGACAACAACAACAGACAAGACGCGAGTTCGACTCCCGCACCGGAGAAAAACTACCTGACGCAGACAAGTTTTTCGGCGCCGTCCTCCCCTCGGATAGGTGAGGCGTGCGAACTTTTTGCTCTATTACGTAGAAGATTCAGCCAGCTAAGAGCGAGCAGGCCAAGATCATGCTGCTATTTCATGAAGAGTATCATTTCATGACCATCTCATTCCTGTGCCTCGTTGAAGACTTATCCGCCCATTTTGATGGGTCTTATCAGCCATCTGATCCCTGAACGCCGTTTTATCCGTGAATCAACCCCCTTTGCGGCAACATCCCATGAAACAGCAGACTGCAGTGTGGCTCTCCACACAGAACCACGCTTCACTTCTTCATCGCGCCAAAGTCCAGCCTCCTCGCCACCTTCGCCCCGCGGTCATCGTCCGTCTGCCCGGGCCTCCTCTTCAGGTCCGCCGTCATCTTCTCCTCGCCGCCGGCCTTCCGCGGCAGGTTCTCCTTGGGCGTGGGCTTCGGCTCGGCGTGCCACCAGGGGTGCCGCAGCATCTCGCGGGCGGTGATGCGCTTCTTGGGGTCGAGGGCCAGCGTGCGGGCCAGGAGGTCGACGCCCTCGGCGCCGACGGTGCCGAAGGGCCCCATGAGGGTGTCGCGCGTCTGCACCGGGTAGACCTTGTCCTTCTCCGGGTTGATGTACTCGGGCAGCTTGGTGACGCCGGGCCAGTTGTCCTCGGTCGGCGTGCCGAGGGCCTGGCAGATGAGCTTGACCTGGTCGATCTCGGTGTTGCCCGGCAGGTAGGGCACGCGCAGGATCATCTCGGCCATGACGAGCCCGACGCTCCAGACGTCGACGGCGCCCGAGTAGTGCTTGGCGCCGAAGAGCAGCTCGGGCGGGCGGTACCAGCGGGTGATGACGTTGGAGGTCATGACGTGGTAGGGGTCGGCGAAGGGGCGGGCCAGGCCGAAGTCGGCCAGCTTGACCTCGCCGTCGGCGGCGATGAGCAGGTTGTTGGGCTTGATGTCGCGGTGCAGCACGAAGCTCTCGTGGCAGAACCACACGGCGCGCGTCAGCATGCCCATCCAGGCCTTGACGTCCGCCGTGCCGTAGCGCACGCCCTGGCTGTCGCGGATCAGCATCTCCAGGTCGCCCAGCGGAAGGTACTCGAGCACCAGGCACACGTTCTGGTCCTTGGACGAGAAGACGGAGAGCAGCGAGATGATGTTGGGGTGGTGCAGCTCCTGCAGGTGCTTCAGCTCCCGCACCGCGTCCGGCGCCAGGCCGTCCAGGTACTCCTTCTGCTTCTTGATCTTCTTGATCGCGACGAGGTGCGACGGGTCGCTGCGCAGGTGGCCGAGGTTGACTACAGCGTAGGTTCCCTCGCCGAGCTTCTTGCCTTAATGACAGGAGGATTAGCTTCGCTGTGCATCAGAGCAGTTGCACCACAGAGGTGCGCAAGCAGGAAGGACACGATGACGGACGCACCCTTAACATATTTCCTCCGTTCCTCCAGATTCAGCTGTTCTGCCATATCAAGATTCGATGGGGCCTGGACGGCATGGCCAGCCTGCGGGGCTGGCTTTGGGGTGCCATTTGCAGAAGAGACCACGAGGGGCGAGTGCCGCTTGAGGGGCGATGAGACAGCGCGTGATGCGGCGGGTTGGTGGAGAGCGCTCGTGGGAGGCACGACGAGCGGTGAGACGGCCATCTTCCTTTTATCTTTCGTAGGACATGCAAGTCATCTATACTCTTGCCCTAAGAGGCAGCAAGAATATGGTGCGTAGTTGTGAGGAGACAGGGCGCGAAGGGACGTCGGCGATGGCGCTTGAGGTTGAAAAGAAGGCTGTCAGCCTTGCAGATCAGGCGCTTGCTTTGATTGGTTGGCGGCAGCGGGGTCTGGAACGAGCCGAGCGCCCGAGCTCCGTGTTGGCGGGGCATCCGAGTCGGCCGGCGGCGCCGGAGGTGCAGGGATGGAATGCACCAAAAGGGCAAAGGCCCACTCAACCACTCCAAAGGGCCCCTGAGGAGAATTCGTCACCCGGGCCGGGGGCCAAGCAAGCACCTGACGTCATGCACTGCCAGTGACGAAATGCATTCTCATGATTTTTTGATTTGACGGCATTTGCACGGAGCTACCGCTGCTAAGGCGCGGAGCAAGGGCCGGCTTTGGGGGGTTGGTGCATGTACCGCCTTGTACGTACTCGCGTACTCTACCTTCATTACGATGTCGCCAAGGTCCAGCAGCATCTGGTGATACGTAACAGGCCGTGGCTCATCGGTCTGCTGGCACCTTCGATTTCCTAATTTCATCGTCGCCATTCGATAGGCGGTACCTATTTACCGTACCGCCTCCCCCCCTCCATTCCTCGCCCTGCCGCTGCCCGTGTCTCTCACTCTCCCATCCCGTGCCATTCGTGCTGCTTGCGCCGCCTATCTCAAACGGGAAGCCTGTCTCGTGTCGAGCTGTCTACCTCAGTTTCGACCAACGGAAATCTTGTTTACACCAATGGTTCAGAATACAGCATAGAGATACCCTCAGATTCTACCCCTTGGATACCCTCGCTCGTTTGCAAACCCCCACTGTCACATAACTCGCCGTCGCAATGTTTCGGCTCTCATACTGGGTAAGTCGCGAACGAACAAACCAGCCCTCGCCTCCTGGCCAGTCGCTAACACTCCCTCGCAGGTCTTCCCGGTGATATCCGGCCTCGTCTGGTGCGGAATGCTCCTGGGCCTCCTCCTGCACTGGGTCATCGACACCAACGAGAAGCACTACGCCTCCATGAGCCACAGCCAGACCATCGCCTACATCAGCGACATCGGCGCCAGCGAGCTCAAGCCGCTCTTCATCGCCGGCTGCTGCGTCACCACCGTCTTCCTCGACCTGTCCTTCGCCAGCGACCGCTGGCTGCGGCACCGCGGCCGCCTCGTCCCCAACACCACCATCGGCGAGAAGGTGCTCTCCGGCCTGACCATCGCGTTCGCCATCGTCGGCACCGCGGGCCTGATCCTCCTCAGCATCTTCGACACCCTGCGCCACCCCACGCTCCACGACATCTTCCTGCTCGTGTTCCTGGCGGGCTACGTGCTCAGCGCCATCTTCATCTGCTGGGAATACGGGCGGCTCGGCATAAGTGCGTTCTCCTCACGCTGTCCCTCTCCTTATTTCATTCCTTCTTCCGGAGATTCTGCTGACACGACTGACACAGGATACCGCGAGCACCCCGTGCTCCGCATCTCCTTCTGGATCAAGCTCACCTTCGTGGTCGTCGAGGTGCTCCTCGCCGTCGCCTTCGTCTCCTGCACCTGGACCGACCACTACAACGCCGGCGCGATCTTCGAGTGGGTCATCGCCTTCATCTTCTCCCTCTACGTCTTCAGCTTCTACGTCGACCTCTACCCGGCCGTCTACACCCGCCACGGCCGCAAGATGCGCGTGACCGGCGGCCAGTACCACCACCACCACCATCATCACTTCGGCCGCCACCGTGGCGCCGCCAGCAGCGACGACACGGACGGGTACCCCGAGCACGGGAACGCGCAGGAGAGGTACGCGGCGCGCGAGATGGAGGAGGCGACGACGGGGAGCGGCAGCGAGAGGGGTCTTACGGGGGCTGGTGGCGGCGCCGCCGCCGCCGCCGCCTCGGGTGGTGCCAACGCCGGGAGGACGTGGCATTTCTAGTTGAAGATCGGGACTTGGTATTCTCCGAGCGGAGATGGTCCCTTGTGGTTTTCTCGTTTGGTCATTTACAGCGGGTTCAAGGGCAGGAGCCAACATCTTGCATGTGCTGGGCGTTGGGGATGGGGATACCAATACAACATGGGGAACCCGGGTGGCAGGGAAGCCGAACGGTTCCCCCCGACATTCTGCTACTATGCATCATGATAGACTATATTATATGTACGAACAAAAGACAAAAGAGGGGGCAAGAACATATTTCTTTATCAGTAGAATATACTCTGCATTGCCGATACTGTCTTACACGTTCTGCTAAGCACTGTCGAAACTGATTCCTTGACTTAGGTAGTTGCAAACTCCCCCAGCGCGTGTCGTCTAATCCAACCTGAGAACGATCCCATCCAGCCCTTAAAAGCAACCATGAACGCCCCAAGGCCCAAAAGCCTTATGTTGTAGTTGTGAGACAAAATCAGCCATCCCAATCGCGTTGCCACACCTGGCATCCTGTAAAGAGCACCAAAAAACGCCTTCAAAAGCCCAGAGGAGCCACACAAAAAAAAGAAAACCAGAGTGCGGAAGGGACATACAGACCGACCAATCACTCCATCATCTCCAAGAACTTCGACCCCCGATCCGGACTCGCGCTCAGCCTCCCCTCCGCCACGCCGCGAAATGGCTTCGGCGGCGACAGCCCCCCAGCACCGCTGAGGTCGTCCCTCGCCTCGACGAAGTGCTCCCCGTCGCTGCCCGCCCCGTCGCTGCTCGTGAGCGAGCTGACGCTCCCCAGGCTCCTGCTCCTCCTCCGCTCCGGCGTGACCGGCCCACCACCCGTCGCGGCGGCTTTGCCGCTGCCCTCGCCGGGCTCGTCGCCCGTCAGCGGCAGGATGACCAGCCCCTTGTCGCGCTCCCGCTCGTCGACATCCTCCACCCCCGGCTGGGACTGGGCCGACTGCTGCCGCCCCGCGAGGGCCACCTCGCGCACGCTGGCGGTCCGGCTCTCGTTCAGGCTGGTCGCGCTGGCGGTGCCGCCGCCCAGATTCGCGAGCGCCGCCCCGCCGATGAAGCCCTTCTTACCTGCACCGGCGCCGCCTTCGGAGGCGGTCGTCGTCGTAGTCTGCGCGGCGGGCGAGGACCGGGCCCGCGGCCGGGTGAAGCGCGACCGCAGCCAGTTGCGCATCTTGGAGGTGGGCGAGGCCGGGGACTCTTCCTCGGGGAGGGGAGGGGAGTGCTTCTCCGGTGAGAGGGTAGCGTCCTTGTCCTTGTCCTTCCTTTGGATCTTCTTCAGGCTGAGGATGGCGGGCAGGTGACCGCCTTGTCTGTGGCCCTCTTCGGCCTCGGTCGCGGGCTGTTCGGCCGGCTGCTCTTGGGCCGTCTCATCCCCTGTCTCGGGAACCATGACGATCTCCTTGTGCTTGTCTTTCCCTTCCTTGGCGGTGCGTTTCTTTTCCGCCTTTGCGGCCTTCTCCTCCTCCTTTCTGGCCTTCTCTTCCTGCTTCAACTCCGCACGCTTGGCCTTCTCCTCATCTTTGTTTTGCTCTGTAAATTGGTTGCGTCAGTGATCCAGTCTATTGAGCCAGTCGAGATTCACTTACCCTTAAGCTTCTTGTAGATGTCCTTGATCTCCTTGTCCCGCGCCTTCTCCGACTCGATCTCCCTCTGCTTGGCCTCCTGTTCCATCTTGAGGGCGATCTGCCTCTCCCTCTCCTCCTCGGCCTTCTCGTTGATCTCGTCCAGCACGGGCTGCACCCGCTTGGCCGCGATCTCGTCGACCTCCTTCTGGTCCATGAACCTCCCAGCCCCGATGTCCACCTTGCCGTAGTTGTCGCTCTTGCGCTGCTCGCTCCTCGCCTGCGCGGCCGCGTGCGCCTTGAGCTCCCACTCGCTCAGCATCGACGGCGCGACCATGCCCGTCTCCTTGAACACCTTCTCGTCCATGCCCTGCAGCTGGGCCTTGACGTTCCTCTGCGCCGCCGCGAGCAGCGCCTCGCGGTCCCTCTGGCGCTTCTGCTCGTCCACCTCGACAATCTTCTCGGAGAAGAGCGACATCTGCGCGCGGATCTGCTGCGACCGCTTCCTGTCCTCGACGACCTCGCCATCACTCGAGGCGCGCCGCCGCAGCTTGTTCCGGATGCTGAACCGCCGGCCCGTCGTCGGCGACGGGGGCGTCGCGTAGTACTCCTGGAGCTCCGAGGTCTCCCTGTTCCGCTGGTGCTCCTCCTGCAGCTTGGCGAGGCGCTCCTGGGCAAGTTTATAGGCCGCTTCCTGCAGGTTGTTGAAACGCATGGGCTGCACTTCGTCTGAGGAGAACGACGCGCTGCGCCCTCGGGAGGTGCCCTCGTTCGCGAGCTTGGTCTGCTCGATGACTCGCTGTTGCTGGGTGTACATGCGCTTGGCCATTGCGACGGCGCTGGCGTGCAAACTGTCCGCGCGCTGCTTGTCTTCGGTGTCGGATCTCAGGGGCGGGTTCGACGTGAACATGCGCCTGTCCATTGTTGTGAAAGGCACCGCACCGGTCGCTTGAACGTTCGCCCTCGTTGATGCGGTGGAGGGTCGGTGGGCGGTGGTTGCGGCGCTCAGGGCAGCGCCGGTGTCGTCGCCGCCGGATTGCCTGGTGGCGACTGGCAACGTCCTAGATCGCGGTCGCGAGCCGGCCATGGCTCCCTTGGCCGCGCGGAGCGACCTCTCGCGGTTGAGGGTGGTCAATTCAGCGGATGGAGGAGGTGATCGCTCGGTCTTGAAGGCATGGTTGGCGGCGGAGCTGCCCCACGAATTCGGAGGGGTAGGCCGGTGGTCGCTCCTGTTGGCGGCTTCGGCGGCGAGTACGGCGGCCCGGGAGCCGGCGGGAGTGCGCTCTGGCTGCCACGAGGGCGCCATCTTGTAGTCCTTGGCGAGGACGGCAGCGGCGGAGGCTGATGCGGACTTATCGGGAGTGTAGATTGGAGCAACTGCCTGGGTATTCGCCCAGCCCAGTGAGGCGGCGGCAGAGGCTGATGCGGACTTGTCCGGGGTGTAAATCGGTGGAACTTCTTGGGTATTTGTCCAGCCTAGTGAGGCGGCTGCGCTGGCTGCGACATCGTTCTTGCCAAGGCCGACGGAAGGGTAGCTTGGCAGGTCTTGGGGTTTTGCGTACTTGAGCCGACCGGAATGTCCTATGGGTTGAGAAACGGATGATGATGAGTGAGCTTGCGACGCCTTTGAAGGGGAGGTAGGAAGGGTGACGTGAGAGGGGATTCGCATGTGAGAGTGGGTAAGATAGCGAGGGTGGGTCATGATACGGCGCGCAGGACAAAGGCGAAGGGAAGAGTCGAGTTACCTGGCGTGGAAGCTCCGGGATGGACGGCGGTTTGGGTAGCCGAGCTGGCCGACATGGTGTGGCTTTGCGTTCGTACGCCGAAGACGACGTGTGCGTTGTATGTACCTTGTGTGTGTGTGCGTGTGTGTTGCGTACCAATAAGGAGGCGAATGCTGTTAATTATACGAGGGTTTCAGATGCAATACGGGACGATCTCAAGCAGCTGGAGCAGATCGCATTGCACGTAGGGAGTACACGTAGGGCAGTGGATTAAGAGGATGCTAGGAATATGTGATGATGGATCCTGATTCAGCAGCTCCTGGGGAAGTAAACGAGGAAAACGAGTGGTGGGCGGAAAGGGATGGATGGACTGATGGACTGATGGATGGTTTGGATAACTGAGAGAGAGGAGAGCAAAGTAGAGGAGAGTAGATAGGGAGGGAGGGAGACAAAGAAGGGATGGATGGATGGATGGATGGATAGAGATGATGGAGATAATATCTACAGCCTTTCGCCCTAGTACTGTCGAGTACACTACACCACACTAGAGTGAGTAGCACTCTGCAGGAGAGTAGAGTACGTGTAGATGCTGGGGCGACGACGATGATGATGCTGGTCCCGTCTGCTCCGGTCCCAGCTGGGCGGCTGCGCCAGAGTGGGATGCGACAGCAGCAGCTGAAAGAGGGCGCTTCCTTCGTCATCGTCACCTGCCGGCAGTATGGCATGGCATGTACTGCCCCTCGCTCTTCCCACCTCGAGGTACCTCCACCAGCAGAAGGGAAGGCCCGGTCAGGAGCTGTGCAAAAGCTCGAGGTACCGTGGGAAAGTCCTACGTCATTGTGCTCTGCAGTGACGCTTTGGCTGCGACTTTGGAGGAACGCGGGCGCCGCCCCGCAAAGATCAGCCACCCCAGTCGTTAGCGTCATCGAGCTGCTCATTCCCAGTGCCGCGCCCGAGTCATGAGATGTCGGGAAGCACGCAGCACTTCGGTATCCCAGAATAGACGGCGATGCTCAGGATCAGATGATTGCTGTACATAATTGTACATAACAGAAGGGTGCATTCTGGCAGTATTCGAGGACTTGGTCGCTCCAGTCTCAATGCTTGATGAAGAGAGGAAGAGAAGAGAAGAAGTTGTGGTTCATCTCAGCTCATCGACGTGATGGATGATCCTGGGAGTAATGCAGTAATAGCATAGACGGACTATCGAGCACACCGCCTGCCTACTCATGCGCGGCCGCCGGATCCGGGACTTGAAAATGCGGGCCTTACCCACCGTCCCTGGTCCCTGAATGGACCAGCAAGCAATTGAGCTGCCCAGCTCAGTGCACGTCGAGAGAGTGAAGCTATTCCCAGACTTCTATGTGCAGTCGCAACGTCACGTGCCAAGCCAAGTAAGGATTATATCGTACGAGGCAGTAACTACAGATCCTCACCGCTCCAGGGGCAGATATCTCAGCGCGGCAACTATCTGCGGTGCCGTTGGTTACAACAGGGGTTCTAGATGCTCCAAAATCTGACGTGTCGCTCGCATGTGCGGCAAGTCCCTAGAGCAGCATAATCCCTAGAGATTCGAAGCGAGCGCCAGTCGCCCGTAAATACCCTGCATGCCCGCAACGTGCAACTCTCTCTTGAGCATCTCTGCCTCATCCCAGTATCCGAAATCGGAGATAGAGGTGACAAGACCGTGATGACAGTACTCAAAAGCCAGGAGGCTCTCACCAAGGACGCCGACGGCGCCGAGGTATCCCTGTCCGGCAACCGCGCAGACCGCGACGCCTTCGAGCGCATCCTCAACTTTCGCGATGTCGGCGCCACCGTCAATACCTTCCTCGGGCGCAAGTCAGTACCGGCCACCACACACTCGAGAAAGGCACCTAAGACTGACATCCCCCATCCAAAAGACTGGTCCGGGAGTCCCTCCTCTACCGCTCCGCCCGCCCCGACGAGGCCACGCCCGCCGACCGCCGGCTGCTGCGCGACGGGCTCGGCGTGCGGGCCGTCATCGACCTGCGCACCCACACGGAGCACCTCAGCAAGGAGGAGCGGCGGCGCGCCGACCCGGCAGCGGCCGCGGCCGGCGAGCCGCTGCAGATCCCGGGCGTGCGGTACCTGGAGATCAAGGTCACGGGCCGGGCGTTTGAGAGGTTCCTGCTGAGCCAGCTGGGGTGGATCAGTTTCCTGTAGGTGCATGTCCCTCCCTCCTCTCTCCTCTTGGATGCCCGAGACTTGAGTGAAGCAAGTCGCTGTTTTGCGTCTGCGTCGGTGAGATGAGCGAGTGGATACAGGGGGAGAGAGGCGAACATCCAGGCCGTCTCTTTGAATCCAGCGGTGATCCGGATTTGGGCTGACGATGTGCAAAACCCGCCCTTCCAATAGCCGCTTCCTCTTCCTCTTCGTCCTCGGCTACCGCATGCCCGCCGTCTCCATCATCGGCCGCGAGGTGATGCGGCCCCGCGGTCTCCTCGGCCTCGGGACCGACACTCTCGACCAGTCAGGCGCCGAGATCGCCGAGGTAAGAAGAGACTTTCCCTATTCTTACGTCTGCTATGTTCAATCTTTCTACCCCCCTTCCCCCAACTAGCTCTCTTATTCGCTATCTGCGCTTCTATGACCTCTCACCACAATCTGACACCCCCGCAGGCCCTAACAGCCCTCCTGGACCCCTCCTCCCTCCCGGCCGTCATCCACTGCACCCAGGGCAAGGACCGCACCGGCCTGCTCGCCGCCCTCGTCCTCCTCGCCCTCGGCCCCGGCGCCGTGCCCCTCCCCGCCATCGAGCACGACTACCGCCTGACCGACGCCGCGCTCGCCCGCCAGGAGTCCCCCCGCGAGCGCGCCGCCCGCATCGCCGAGATCCGCGAGATCGGCCTCCCGGACGACTTCGGCGGCACCGTGCCCGGGTTCGTCCGGGGCCTGGCCGCCCACCTCGAGGGCAGGTACGGCGGCGTCGAGGCGTACCTGGACGGGATCGGGTTCGGCGAGGGGCAGAGGGGGAGGCTGAGGGAGAGGTTTCTCTACTGATTCTCACCAGGATCCGGGGGGGAGGGGACTTGGCTCAGAGGACGGGGGGTGTTCATTGTCTCCATATATGAGCGAGTATATATATCATGACTTCTACCGTTGCCTACCCTTAGATCAGGATGGGTTTGGCCTGGCTAGAAGCAGAACAACAAAAACATAGACAGCGTCAGCAACAGCCGGATCTCATAGAAAACAGATCATAGAGATGAATGCCATGGTCATAGGCAGCATAATTCAGAATCGATAAACCGGTCCATGTGTATTCAAAGGGTATGTGCAGCCATATACGGACAAACCCATAAAGCACGTCTCCAACCCAATTTGCGCCCCAGCGCCGCCGCCAAATCCGGCCATCCAGAATGATGCCCTCCGCCCGATACCGATCCAGCCCAGGTAAAGAAGAAACATATATAGCCGTATATAACACCCATTTTTGAAGCGCGGGGATGCAGATCATTACTCCTGACAATGTCATAGATGCCGATGCCTCGAGGCGCCGGCTGATTTCCTCCTCCTGCTCGATAGGCTCAGGTTCTGCGCGTCGTTCCGGTCGTCCGAACTCTCGAACCTCTCATGGCCCACTGTCACCACCTTGACGATATTCCCGAAGCCGACGGCCACGGTACCCGAGCCCACTCGCACCACAGGGCCAAGTTCGGAGATAATCAGTCCTCCTTCCTCCCCTGGTCCTTTAAGCGGCCGCGTCTCACGGTTCTCCTCGCCTTCAAGCTGTGACACGACCCAGACCTCCCACTCGTCTTCGGTACCCTTGGGTTGCGACTCAGAACCAGTTCGGACGCCGCGCCGCCGGAGGCCGCTTGTTACTGTTGGGCTGCTCGGCTGCTCCGTCTTTCTCCTGATGCCGACGATGCAACCACTAGGGAGAGCCTCCCACATGCCAGGGTCGGATATACGACGTTTGACCTCCCTAGTGTTAGTCCAGGGGCAGCATGACCGAGTCGTTGGAGCGGAGATGTCGCAGAAACAGATGGTGCCACCCTCGCGGTCTGGGAGATACGTCTGGAGGACACAGTCGCCGGACTCTAGGCTTGTATAGACCAGGGTCAAGGACCCTAAGCCGGAGGTACCTGCCTGGGTCTGCCTCCGTGACGAGTGCAGGTATTGGAGAGACTTTGGTTTGATAGGCTCAGTCTGGAAGCTGTGAATGATGCGGGACGTGCGTAGATCTATCAGATCTACGCCCTGCGAGCGGACAACAAGGTAAGACGCGAAGGCTGAGAGTGGCAAAATTGCCTGCGTATCCCTCTCATCCCGACGAGGGAGCTTGATCTCCTCCGATATCCAGCTCTCATTTTGATGCGTAACGCGGTGAATACATCCGCGTCTGGAGAGGGTGAGGATCGATGTGCGGGGATGCAGTTGACTCGAAGTCGCTGGAGACGAAGTTAACACTCTGGCTATGCATACGACGTTGACCGGCGCAGAAGGGGACAGGATATTCAACTAACGTTTCTCTGCAAGAGACACCGCACACACTAGAGGTGTCTTGCAGACCACATATTCAGCTGAATCACCTTCTTCAGTTGCAAGTTCAACCATGGTCCCGTTCCTCCGCACAATGATCACTGAATATATCTTGCCGCCTTTCCTCGAGGGGCCAAATAAGAAGGTAACGGGCTTTTGGCCGTATAAGTCCACAGCCATCGACGGACCCCAGCGTTGATCTCGCAGGTTCCAAAGTCGCACTCTGTAGTTTGAGAGGAGCGCCATCCACTCAGACTCGTCGTCGATGGCCACGGCGAGAACAGGAAAGAGATCCTCGACCATAGTCCGCGGACTCGCGATGACATGGCTCGCAAATCCGAAGCGCACGTTCCAGACGCGAATTGTTCTATCCAGTCCCACGGAAACGATATGACCATCTGGTGAGGCCGAGAGCATCGCGACGTCCAGCGCATGCCCACGGGAGAGGGATTTTACAGATAGCAACGGTTCGTCGTCAGTGTCTTCCTCGGTCTTGGATTGGGCTAGCTCATCCCAAAGCAGGTAGTTCATGAGGAGACGCACAGCGAGGACGACGACAAGAACGGTGACAATGAAGGGCGTAAGCTGGTGACGTAAAAAGTCATATAAGGCGGGGAGAAAGCGTCTTTCCCGCGCCGGCACACGGTTGGACCCTTTGAGAACGACCACCAGGGGGTCGCATACCCTAGCGACATAGCTGTTTGCCCAGGGTTTGATGGTGCGGATTACCTCGCGAGCTGTCTCGTGGTCCTGCAGACGAAGCCAGGAGTTCGGGCTCCGAGCTTGATGGATCTGCCTGAGAGCTGGAGACGGGGATCGGATACCATCCTCCGTCTTCCAGATGATATGGAACAGGCTGCTCAAACTACCTACCGTGTGCTCGTTTTCGAAGAAATGCCACTGCGCCATCAGGACAAAGCCAACCATAATAATGGTCCCGGCAATTCGAGTTGATAGTGCGATCTTCCCCTGGAAAAAAGCGTCCGTCCAAGGCCGCGTTTGGGTTTCGGGAGACCCATTGCTGTTATATCTCGTAGATGTCTTCTCGAATGCGTCGCTAAGTTCTGTCCTGCGGACGTCGACGCTTAGAACGGCGAGGAAGAACGTCGAGAGGTAGAAGAAGTCGAAAATGATGGCAATGGCGGCAAAGATGCAAAACGCTGCGACGCCGGGAGATACGACTTTTGACAGCCCCCACAGTATTAGGAGATTTTGCAAGACGCTCGCAAGAGCGACGTGACCCGTCTCGCCGAAAGCCTGGCCGATCCGGCTGCTCGTATTGTGGTCTGGGGAGGTCATTATGACCGCGTTGATCAGTCGGAAGATGTTTTCGAGACTCATGGCTAGGATGACGAGGGGATAAGCGGCTCGAGGAATCCTTGAGAGGTCGATCATGAAGATGGCGCATATTGTTAGGCTGGACAAGATAGACAGAGCGATCTGAGTGATGACTGTGACAATCAGCCCAAACTTCGACTTCACCGCCCGTATCCGAGACAGGCTCAAAGAGAAGTAAATAACGGTCAGGGCATAAGCCAATGTGAGGACCAATTTATCTTGTAGCGAGATCGGGCGGAACTGGAACTCGTAGAGCTGACTTCCTCCGCGTATTCCATCTTCTTGGATGATGTCCCATTTATCTGATGGTCGGCTCGCGAGAGCCTCTGCTTTCCTGTGCCATTGCCGTCCCACAGGCGAGTCGCGAAGGTGGATCAGCGTGACAACTAGGGTGTCCGCGGCAACGAGCCGACGGTTCTCGAAACGCTTCCCGCTGAAGACGATAGAGTGCCGAAGCGTCACGTTGGCATTTGTCAACTGGTTTTTCTTCTCGTTGACCGTCGCTAATATGTCGGGATCATGGGCAATCGTATCGGCGTCGCAGGACCAGTAGAGGAGCGGCGAGTGAAAGAACCAGGACTGATTCGTCAATCCATTGATGACGTGGAATTGGTCCCTGTCGGCAGGCTCTAGATCAAGTGCCGGGTCGACCAAGGTGACGGATCTTGGGGGCTGTCGTGGGCTAAAGTTTCGCGTAGGTCCCAAAAGCTCGTTCTGCAGTTCCAGCGTACGTAAAAGTACGTCCCGATCGAGGGCTTCCATGTAGCTTCCGTGCACCCAGAGAGTATGCATGATCACATCAGGCTCGACCTTGGCGGGTTCGTCAAGTTTCTGCGCGTCAGTCCAGACATGGCGGGGAATATTCGAAGCGCCATTTGTGAAGTCAGTTGTGTAGAGATACGGAAAAGGATATATGAGGATTGCAGCAACCGCCACGGATATCAAGAGAGTCGTAAGGGCATGACGGGCTGCATATTTTCCATAGCGAGTCAGGGCACTTCGCAGAGGATGGTTCGGCGCAAGGACGGGCGCCTCGGTGGTCCTTCACACAATGTCAATGCCACTCTGTCATTGGGATAATACACCATAGGAGTCAAAGAAAGGAGTGGACGCACCCTCTGAGCGGGTAGAGGAGGTACCAGATCATCACCACAAAGCCTACCAACAGAGTTGGGCAGCCAGACAGAAAACGAAGACAGCTGGCGATGGCAGTAGGACCCTCATAGTCGAAAGCGAATAATGGTCGCTCAGCGCAAACTACGTCGTTTGGGGAGGCGGAACATGCCGTGTGCGATCGGGGCTTTCTGTTTAGTCAGAGTTGACGACTTTTCCCAGAGCGAGGGCCGTGGGCACCGCCCTGCTTCCCTCGTCACAAATTCCAGTTGGGCTGAAAGCCGAAGCTCCGGCTTGGTTGGTTCAACAGGATGCGAGATAAGATGCAAGATCGCGCAAGCGGGGCTGGTCGAGATTAAAACGCAAGACAAGAAGACGCCTCGCTGAGCGTAACCTGCTGTGTCGAGCTGCTGGCGTGGACCGCTAGCCCGCGAAGTGGAATGAACAACGCAGGGCGGCGAGGAGCAGGAATCGGGGCGCGGTGTATTGCTCGGGTTGGCTGGAGCGAGCCCGTACTGATGTGACGGGGTGACGGTCGGAGTCCGACAAGACGATGGGAACCCAAAGCGATTGCGAATGTTGGGACTGCAGGACAAAGTGTCGATAGCGCGCGCAGATCTGCGTTTTCTCTCGGGACTCTGGCCAGGTGGTTGCGCTAGACGAGGCACGGTGGCCGCCTGTGGTTGGCACGGACCAAGCTCCTGTGGGCGTGAAACTGGAGACTGTGCGATGACGACGTGGGTATGCGGGCGATCGCTAGGCTGACTGACGATGCGGAAGCTAACTCTGCTTCCCCATCTCCTGGGACCTTGCTAGATCTGTGTAGCGTCGCCCGATCCTCTCGTGTCTGAGTTTTCTCGCCAGGTGAGGGCGAGGGCGCATTGGCACACGGATTGGAACAGCGAAGAGCGGGAGGGAGGCACTACTAGAGAAGCGCGTTCGAGATGACGCCGGCAAGGTGCGATATGGAACGCGGTGCAGGAACAACAGGCATGAAACGGGAGCTGTCGAGGACTTCGGGCAGCGCGAGACTCGAGTGACGCGGAATGGCTGGACTAGGCCGATGCATCAAAACGATAGACCTGAAATGAACGGGACCAAGCGGGGAATGCTGCGATGCAGAAAGACGCAAAAGGGTCGGATCGATCAGGGCAATAAATATATGAACGGGAATCTGAGGCTAGAAATAAAAGCATGTGTTGATGTTCGAGAGGCGATAGAGACCAGATATCGACGGACGGCAGCATGTGATGGATGGCGAGGGCGCGCGTGTGTGCGTTGGCTGCTGCCGGGTCGAGGTCGGTCGGTGTGGACAGATTTTGAATGAAATGGAGGGAGGATGGGAAAGGAAAAATTACCAGGTAGGGCGAGAGCACTTCTGCATAACCTTAAAACGGCAGTAGCTGCGAATTGCCATGCCATGCATGAACAGGTCGCACCTTTTGATTCTGCCTCTTCATCTCATCTCCTTCGTCCATCCCACCCTTCCCTGGCGCCCACACAGTCCAGGGTGCCTAAGGTAGAAGAAGAACAGGAGACGAGACGCTCCCGACCTTCCTCATCGCTGGTGGATGGCGCCGCCCGTCATTATCGTTCGATTGACTGATGGCGCTTGCCAATAGTGGCCGCAGCCCACGGCCCGAAAGCTTCATCAGACGTTCCTGTTCGCTCCTCTTCCATCCTCCCTGCAAGGGAGACGAGGCAAGCCTGAGCGGCAGGCGGTGACAACCGGCGACACGGACACGAACACGGACACACCAAGGGAAAAACTCGTGGGATCGCCATTGATTGTGCCGTTTTGGCATGAGAGCGCGCGCGCACACCTGAAGAGACCGGAGTCGACAAGGCAGGCAGTTTCAGGACAGCGAGCAGAGCTGGATCTATCCATCTATTATATCCTCGTGCAGCGTCTCTACCAAATTTCCCCTTTCCTCACCAGCGTCCCCGTTCAGGCCGAGACCAGCGACATTCTGGTCCTCTGGAAAAGTGCCTACGACGTCGGAATCAGCTGTTTTTCTCGCCAAGTCAGGCCATTTCTGATGCCTCTGACCGCATTCTTTTCTCCGATTGGCGAAATTCCAGTGACCAGCCCGCGCCCCGCAGCGATCCTCTGCCGACCGCCCTGACCTGTGCTTCCAGAGGACTACCACACTGGCACACACCCTCGCCAGCAGAGCTGAGGAGAACCACAGATAGTTAAACAGACCTCCAGGAGCAGGCGAGGCTCCTGCTGGTTCGCAACGACAAGGCATCCGCGAGGCTGGCGCCGCTGGCTTGCTGCCCGCCTCGGAGTCTCTCCGACGTCACCGCCATGGAGGACGGTGCTGCCGATCCCCTTGCGGAGCTGATCACCAGCTACAACGAGCTGAACAGCTCTTTCGTCGAGGAGCTGACCGAAGAGCCGAGCCCCCTTGATTTCATGCGCTATGTTGCACGCAACACCCCTTTTGTCATACGGAGGGGCGCTTCCCACTGGCAGGCGGCTACCAAATGGAACGCAGACTTCCTCAGAGAGCTCCTAAAGGATGAGACTGTGAACGTTGCAGTCACTCCGAAAGGGTGGGTTTTTCTTCGTCTCTGCTCGTACTCTCTCTCTTGCACACCTCATTCCTTCTACTGTGCTCAACGCTCCTGTTGACACGCCTCTCCTTACTCAGCAACGCCGACTCTCCAACAAGGCTTGAGAACGGTTCCCTCGTCTTCGCTAAGCCCTGGGAGGAGGACCAGGCGTTTCCTGAATTCCTAGATTATGTGATCCGTCAGGAGCGCGATCCTTCCTTTCCTGCGGATGCCGAAGTGAGATATGCGCAGACTCGTAAGCTCGCTCTCCGTTCTTAGGGCCGCCGGCGCCAGACACCCGTAAGCTCCGGAGATGCTGAGCATGATGTTGACGAGGCGAACTCTGAGGTACAGAGAACGATAACCTCCGGCACGAGTACATCTCTCTTTTCAGCCATGTCCAGCGGGACATCCCCTTCGCACGTATTGCATTGCAGAATAATCCTGACGCCATCAACCTCTGGTAAGCAATATAACATCTGTCCATTCGTGTAGTGAGGTCATCCCCACTTCCTTTTGTCTATATCCTCACTACTTCCCTGTGTTTTCATACCAAGATCTATCTCATCCATACCTGCCTTCACGAGAAGTGAGGATCAGTACGAGAAAGGAGCCTCATCTCTCTTTTCAGGATAGGTAACTCCCGCTCCACAACCGCCCTCCACAAGGACAACTACGAGAACATCTACGTGCAGCTCCTCGGCGCCAAGCACTTCGTTCTCCTCCCCCCACACTGCCACCCCTGCGTCAACGAGCAGCTCCTGCCCCCCGCCCACTACGCCCGCGATCCCGACGGGCCCTCCTCCCTCGCGCTCGTGCTCGATGACGACGACGACGGCCGTACCGGAGCCGGCGGGCAGGGCCTAGACGAGCCGGGGGGCGAAGATGTCCCCTTCGCGACCTGGGACCCGGACCGCCCCGGGGAGTGCGCCACGGCGTACTCGGCGCTGGCGAGGCCGGTGCGCGTGACGCTGCGCCCGGGGGATATGCTGTACCTCCCTGCCATGTGGTACCATAAGGTGTCTCAGTCGTGCTCGGAGGACGGCATCTGCGTTGCGGTTAACTACTGGTGAGCTTTCCTTTCTTTCTCTCCTCAGCTGCATAATCCGTCTTCGGACAAGCATCTTTTACTCCCCCATCACACCCGCGCGGACCGTGTGCAGACCAAAGTCGTGTGGCCAGGCGCTTACGAACTGGACACATTGGAAAGGTACGATATGGAGTTTAGCGGGCCGCTCTATCCCCTGTGCTCCTTCGTGAGGTCTGTGACCCAGCAGCAGCAGCGGCAGCAGCCGGTGGGCGAGGAGACGGGAGGAACGAGCTAGAGTTGAAGAACTGGAGGCTGCGATGCTACCCGCTCTACGCGAGTCGAATCCGTGGACCACAGTGGAGGAAGTTGAGGCGAACAGTCCTCCCTTGCGACTCCCATGGTGGCCTATCCTGACCAGAGGGAGGTAAGTGAGAGCCAGCCATTCGTCCAAAATTCACGATAGTCAAGGCAGAGTAGAACGATCTTCTGTCAATCAGTCGGCAGACATCTTTGGTGCGCCATTATCACATTAGAATAATACAGTACAATGCAAAGAAAGCAAACATGTGTCCCTGACTCTGTTCCGGAAAGCAGCGCCTTCGCCGCAAGGTCTAAGCCGAGCCGTCAAAATACTAGCTCTTTCCGCCTTCCTCTCAAAACACCTTGGGAGCTCCGTCCGAGCTCGGGTATCAAACCAAAACCAGCCTGATGGAATGGACAACGGACAATAATGCATCGCAAGGCACGGGGAACGGAGAGGACCGCCCCAGAACAGACTTGCCATCACCGTATTTCCTCGTTTCGAGGTACTCGTACAACCAATTGTCCTCCGGGTGCCGGCCGCCCTTCTCCGTGAGGCACCCCACAATGCAGCACGCAGCCGAGCCAAAAGGATGATTCGCCTGCCCAATATATGCAAGTAGATCGAGGATAGGTAGATGCGGCCCACGATATCAAATTCACGTATAATTCCGCCTGGCCGTTTATAGCTGGGAGTTCCGTTCCATTTGATCCAGAACATCAGACAGTAGCGCTTCCATGTCCAAGGGAGGAAGCAAATTGATCAACGGAGTGGTAGTTGTTTTAGAATGATTTGCTGGTGACATGGTCGCCGGTGATCACCATGCGAGACTTGAGGTCTGAATCAGTCTGAATAAGACTATCAAGCTCCTGTATAATCATGGTGCAATACCACCATCTGCTCTCGCCGTAATACTTGATTTGCTTTTCCTGTATCGTACACGCTCAAAGGGCGGAAGAGCCTGCGTGTCGTTATATGAACCCGGGAACGGCGCTCGTCGCAGGTGTCACGGTCACTTGCGGCTCGGGGGCCGACTGCGCCGCATGAGGAGTACTGGGCGTCCCAGACCTTGACCCCTGGCCGTGGCTCCTTGGCGTGTTGCTCTGGCCCAAGCCGCGCTTCATCATCTTCCCGAGCACCGTGACGAGCTCACAAGCGTCGTTGAACATGTCGTTGTCAATGCCTTCCGTGGCTTCGTACACTTCGGCGATCGTGTCTTTGGCCAGCTTCCGACTTCCTTCAGCATCATGCACGCATTCATACAAGAAAGCCGCATATTCTGTCTTGACGGATAAGCGGAGGGAGTGCGAACCCCACAAGAGACCGTCAGCTAGTGCGACTGCCTCCTTGAAGTATCGGTGTGCGATGGGGAGGTAGTCCATAGCAGGAAGCAAAAACGCCGCCGGTGGCTCCAGGTCAAAGCCGGGGGGCAGCCCAACTGGACCTCCATCAATTCCTTGAAATTGGTGTGTGTAGAATGTTGCTAGTGTTGGCTCGTCCCTCGCTACTCCTTTTCCCTTGTTGATCTGCGGAGGTGCCAAGCGAGAAGCGGGTGACGTGCCGGCTACCTCCGGTGTTGAGATAGCCATTGTTGATACTGGAGGTTGATTGTTGAAAAGGACAAATATGTGATAGAAAGAGGCTCTCAGCTTGTAAGCAAGCACCTTGAGCTCAACGTAGTTTCCAACCATCGGGATCACATATTGCTCAAGCATTATTGACCCTTCACGAGAGAGCCATATGATATGTAGATGTAGATCGAGGGCATTCGCTACCTGGGTTGAAGCGAGTCGACGTTGCTTTCGAGCTTGGATGAGGAGAGTGGACAAATTTATCGAGAGACCAAGGATCTTGAACAAGATTTGGGCCAGGATAGCGTTATCACGTTCGACTGACTTGGCAAGTCTGCCAAGGAACTTCTGGTCGACCTCTGACGAAGCCATCGGGGTGAGCTAATACGGTAGATGGAGGACTGTCACTGTAGGCCACGTTAGATATGAAGAGGTCTCGGAAAAGACACCGCCAATAACGTGCCGCTCTTCACAACTGACCACCACGAGGAAGAACTTATGGATATATAGGGGTGCGTATCGGCTCACCGAGAAAACACAATAATCGGCTGTCAAGTAGGCCGTGTAGGACATGGAGACGGCGGCGAATCTTTGAAAGGGTACTGCAGAGTGACATACCTTGCTATTGTGCTCCAGGATCCTATGGCCGGTCTTGGAGGGACGTCGTCGCAAGCGGAAAGCGGCGTCGAGGGAGCGAGGAGGTCGGGTTGAACGAGATCGTTATGATGATACGGTGCCTTTGGTGAGACTGGAGAGTCGAGGGGGTCGAGTCGAACAGGGCGAGGTCGGTGATATGAACAGAACAGGACGCTGGACGAGCGCATGCTTCGTCTCGCGCGTCTTAAGAGAATTCGAGTCTGCCCGACTGACGAAGTAATAAACGAGAGACTGGCGAGCAGCTTCTTGGTCGCATAAGAGATGATAAGCCGAGATGAGGCCTTGGGGGCTTGCGCCGTCATACACGAGCCTTGACAGGCCAATGGCGATGGTAAAGCTTGCGAAGCTCGTGAAGCTCGGCTTAAATAACAGACAATTCGCCGCCTCAAGTGATGGCGACAGTAAGATTCCAAAGGCGATAACAGGACTACCAGCAACGTCTCAGTTAGTCGAGCAACGATGTGACCGTGAGCCATTGGACGAAGACTGACCAATATCATACAGCGAAAGACCGTCTGCCAGGATAGGAAATTTGTACAGTCGAGGGACCAATGAGGAGCCCAGGGGGCGCAGAGAAGTCCGGATCAGCAGCACAATCCCGTAGAGATGCAGGACTGAGGCTCAAACTCGTAGGCAGCTTTGCTAGATCTGGAGCAGAACATGGCGAAACGTCCACTCCGGCTTTTTGCTCTGGGTTTATATAAATGAGAGAGCAACCCCGCGGGGTGGCTTCTTGTGGGAAAAGGCTTGATGATGTAGGCTACCTGATGCAAGGTAGACCAAGTCTCGGGAACCCGTGGGAGATCTTGGACAAGGTATGCCCCCCGTGAGAGCGGTGCCAATGGCGGTGAGAGGTAAACCTGGATGCCGGGAGCCTTCTCAAGCTTGGCCGGGATCGGGTGGAGTAATCCGCGTGCGACCACAATTGAAGCTTGCCGCCGGCTACTCGGAGGTCTAGTAAATCCAATTGATAACTGGGAGAAATCGCGCGACAACTGTCAGGCCCGAGAGAGTGTAGAGAAGACAGAAAGGCGGCGCACGAGGAACTAATCCAAAATTTGGTATCAATAATTGTGCGAGGACGGGCTCCATGTATGTGCGCCTGCATGTACCTTAAAGGAGTCGTGCAGTGCTGCGCTGCGGCGCGTGGAGTAGTATGTGCATGAACGAGCGTGTGGTGGGCCGAGGCGCCTGCTTGCTTTTTGTGTGAGACCGCCGGCGCTAGATGCGCTCAGAGGACAGGCAACGTAAAACGCGCCGGGCAGCAAGTACAGTTTTGAAAGATCTCGCGAGACGGAAGAGGTGTAGACAGCAAGCGCAGGCGACTAGGCGAGCAAAGGAAGATCTGGCTGCAAGGTATATGATGGTATGATGTGTGGGAAGCCGGGGAAATGCAGATGGCGGACGGGGGTGCCAGGGCTGGAGCGGCAGGCGAATGGAAGCCGCCGATGATGCAGGAGATCCTCTGCACGATGAGTTGTCCAGCGTCCCTCCGTCTTTCTCTCTTGTTCGATCCAACGACGAGCCCCCAACCACGCGCAGGCGCACACGGACTCTCCGGCCAACTCAGCAGGACACCGGCCGGCCCATAGTGTGTCCTTCTTCAGCGGTGGGGTCCGTGGCTCGACTCAAGACTGGCCTGGATTCTGGACTCCGAATCTACTCAAGTGGGCCTCGCTTCGACAACCCGGCGATGCTCGGAAAGGGGACGCAGACGCCGTGCATGCGGCGGTCCTGCGGCCAATAATGAGAGAAATGAGTGAAGCCTGGCGTGTTCGCAGCCGTACAACTCCCGTGTGAGGTTGAAGGAGTGAAAGAGGATGAAGGTGTTCACGACACGATGCGCGGCCCAGAGAGGATGGAAGCTGGAGAGGGGATATTGCGGTACAGGTGTTGTACAATTGAGCCACGGCCGCGGGAAGCGCAGCACCCCGGCTCTTTGCGTACCATTTTGCAGTCCGTTGGAGCGGAGATACTTCACCACCGACACGTGTGCTTGTAGCCCCCATGTCCTCAATATCCGTGCCTGCCAAGGGTAGCTGAGCGCCGTGGCAGGGAAGGAACAGATTACCTCATATGCCGAAAATAATGCGCGCCTTCCTCGTAGGTATGTCGGTACGGACTAGGTACAATACGGTCCGTATCTCTTCCCAGGTACCTGAGGTCTATGTTCAATTCCTGTCTCTCTACTCTGTAGGATATTATTCGACTACATCACCAATTCAATCACAAGCCTCGTCACCAAACGATCAGAAGAGACAACTCAGCTGTCTCAGACAGTGCCACGCATGTCAACGTCTGCTTGTGCTCTCTAAAGCACGTTTCGCGCTTGTCGTGGTCTTCTCCGCCAGACGCCGAGAGCTACACGAGTGTGACGCGACGGGCAGATGGCGTCGTACGTCCGAATTCCTTCTTCCGACATGTTCTCGTCCTCCTACATCATCATATGTGATCTTGTCACTTGCGTTGCAACCGATATCGTGCTTGGTGTTTTCGCGCGGCCATCGCGAGCAGCACCCTCCACCAAAGCAGTACAAACTCTGCTTGCGTCTGTCGTGGCGATCTGACGGCGTCGCACGCTATGGCGGCATGTACGGAGCTCGGTGCGGACCAAACAGAGCTCGGCTTGGAGCTCCCAACCCCCCAGCCCCCCAACATCCCGAACTTCCTTAGCCGTGTGAGCCTTCCCGGACTACAAGGCATGGTTGGAGTCCAGACTTAGGTCTCCATTGGTGCCAGCAAACAGCGCCGCATCCTGATCCCTGAAATGGGTCCTCGCTACCGCTATTGTCATAGTGGCTCTTGATGGCTTCTTATAAATACGCCCAACCATGCCAACACAGAACTTTCAAGTCATAAACAGGCAGTGGCACTTGGCCTCGAGCATGCGGCCATCCCCCCCCCTTTCGCCGCATCATTCCCAGTTGCACAGCAGGAGCAAGCGTGGGCCGCGGATGATAGCATTGGTATTCACCACCATCTCCTAGGTTCCTCGACCGCCACCGTAGATAGCCAGCCAAACTGGCGGTCAAGAACACCGCACAGCTCAGCGCACGCACAACGGCCCGAAACAGCCTAAAACTCCTTGACTATGCACAGTGGAGTGACGAGTTGACATATGGCTCGGAGAGCAAAAGGAATCTTGCCTATTTCCGGAGGAGGAGCCATTGCCTTGGTCTATAAACTTCCTGGGTTTGGAGCTCGAAGAGAAGATGAGGTCTTCACTGTTGTTGGCGCATTTCTTCAGCCTTTCCTTAAGGGCCAGGCTGGTCCACCCCTCACCTGCGGTGCCCATCCTGAAGCTGTGGTAGCTGGGTGTACTCCGCTGCCTTATGGTTGTACTGCAGCATCATGACGAGGGCTGCAGCCCTATCGCCCTCGACCACAGGTTGTTGGACATTCAATAGGAATGTCTTCCCCATAGTGCCATGGTCGCTTGCCGAGCCTTACGTGGCTGAACCGCGTCACTCAATCGGCGTCGTCGACTTCTAATATTCTTCAAGCTGACAAGCGTTGGCTGCTCCTCGAGATCGGGGCTGCTGAACACCATGGATTCTTATCGGGCAGCCCACGTCCTACAAGCTCGATCCATTCGGATAGACTGGCGCTCCCATTGGCCTCGGCAAACTTGTGCGAGTACTGTCAGGAGCATAGCGGACAGGCGAGCTCTCCAAGGTTGAGCGTTTGAGAGTATCGATCTTTTGAATGGCTCATCCTTCACAATCCAGCTTCTTTTCACTGCATCCTGCATTCGGATTCTCATTCCAGGCAGAGATACAAGGTTTTGCGGGGTGGTTGCCTACGTGGCAGTGCTCCAATAATAGTCCCTGGCTTACGGCTGAGTCCGAAGAGTGAGATGACAGTCAGAGATGACATGCAAGCAAGGCTGGCTGTCTCCGCGCACTGCGAGGCGGCTCTGTTCCATAGTGCCCAGCGGTGCTTCTCGTCTCATACCTGGCAATACTCGCGTTGCGGAACCAAAGAATTCCCTGAATCGATGACAGAGATAGACGCAGTTTTTCTGCAATTCTGCCCTTTACAGTCACATATCACTCTCGTCCTCAATCTATGCCAAGTTCGCCCCTCTCAGATCGAAGAGACCATCAGGAGCCACTGGTATCTATCATGTGCGACTACTACGCACATGTTTTCGTCTGCAAGCACGTCACTTTCACCTTCGCCCGGTTTTGCCAGCCGGCCAACTTGATTCAAACTCCCTGCTCCAACCGCCACATCTGGCAGACTATCATGATGAACGAGCCATGTGAAGGGTGCCGCGCCTCCGTCCCTGATGAAGCTTATACGAAGCCAAGGGGCGCGAGGAATGCCTAATGACAGATAAGATGCGGATCGTGGAGTTTACGCGGATATGGATGGCCATTGCGCATTCGGATGTTACGTCGACAGGGCCTTGGAATGTACAGTTGGGGGGCGACACCACAGTTGGACGTTCGCTGGTCGGTCAACGTGTTTTCTTCGGCAGAGGAGTTGTCCGCAAATGTTTTGCAAAACAACCAGCCTAGCTGGATCTAGGCTGTAGAGTTGACGGTTCTCTCGCGAGTAGACAGGGTCTTATAAGGGTTGAGGGCGAAGTCATGGTCTCTTTGTATTTTTGGATTCGTTGGTCTTTACTCTGGCTTCATCCTTCATGTCTCGAGCATAGTTCTCATACACAATCGTTAATCGAGCGATATAAGACGCCATAAACTCAAGCGAGCTAAAAACAACCATGCTAGCCCCTAGTGAGATCCTCTCCAATAGAGTCATCCACTTCAGTTCTCTCCACAGCCTGCCGCCAGAGAGCAATAACAACCTTGGGCTTTGGCTCCTATACCACGGAGCGATATAACACCATGCGATGCCAGGTCGGAAAACAAATCATCTTCGTGACGCCAGGCTAGAACGGAACCCATTCATCCTATGCAAACGAGCCAGCTCGTCATCTCATGCATCGTCAAGCCAGAACAGGGCAACAGAGCCAAGTGGCTGTACCCGGACAAAGCGTCTGCCTGTCCAAATAGCATTGGCATCGATGAACCATCACTCCTCCCGCATGCCATCCTCCTCGAGCTTGCGCCGCAGCAACTCAGGGTCCACCATGCGGCCGGTGGCGTTGAAGAACGCGGCCTGCACCTCCAGCCAGCGGTTGACGCGGCGCCGGGCGTCGATGGCGTCGAGGACGCAGCAGTCCCGCTCGGAGAAGACGCCGTCGGGCCGCAGCTTCTTGTCGCCGCCGGCGGGCAGTCCGCCGTACAGGGCCGTGAAGACCGCCTCCTCCTTCGCGAGGCGCTCCGTCTCGCTCTCGGCCGTCGTCGTCGCGCCTGCGTCGACCTCGTAGCCGGAGTCGGCGCCGGCACCGTCGTCGAGGACGACGACCTGCTTGTTGTGCTTGCTGCCATGCTTCTTCTTGGACTTGTGCTTGTGCTTCTTCTTCTCCGGGGACAGCTCGTTGTCCGCGTCGTTCTCGGTGTCGTACGGCTGCTTGCTCTGCTCCTGGTGCAGCTGAAGCTCGTTCCAGCGGTGCTGCAGCTCCTTCTTGCCCCGCCCAGTAGCCTTGGCGATGGCCGCCCACGGCTCGCCGCCCGCCTTCATCGCCTTGATGGCGGCGTCCTGGGACAGGGTGAAGTTGTTCTTGTTGGGCACCTGGGTAGCGGAGGGGCCGATGTTGTTGCTAGTGTCCTTAGCCGGGCTTGACTTCGTCTCCTTCGAAGGCTCCTTGCGCGGCTCTGGCTCCTTCTCGGCATTGGTCTGCGTCACCTCCTCCACGAGCGTTCCAGCGCTGTCCGTGGTTGTCGTGCTGTCAGAAGAACTCGCCTCCTCTGTGGAGGTCTCTTGATTGGAGGTGTGGTCCTCGTCACTTGAGGTCTTCTCATCGGACGCATCGGACGGCGAGTTGGTGTCGACAGCCTTTCGCTTGGTCTTGGACTTCTTCTTGTCCTCCGACTTCTTCTTGGGCAAGTCTCCCTCAGAGCTGGTGTCGGCGTCGAAGCCGGTGTCCGTCATATCACGAATTCCGCCCTTCTGCTTGTCGTCTTTCATCTTTTTTAGGCAGATGGCTTTGCTGCCCTTGCCCTTCGCGTTGATGTCGCTTTTGGATTTCTTGCTGCTGGTAGATGCCTTTGTCTTCAGACAGATAGTGATGCCGTTTTTCTCGTGCTTCACCTCCACCTCGTCGTTGGTGGTCTTTGTTATCTGGACCCTGATGGGCTCAGTGTGCTGTTCCTCTGCTCCCAAGTCGTGGCCGTCAGATTCGTCTACATAGAGCCTGGAGGTCTTCTTCTGCTCCTTTCGAGCCTGGTGAGGAGGCGAGGATGGCTCCTTGTGCTTCTTCCGAAGCTCACGAGAAGGTGAAGGCGGCTCTGCCGGGCTGTCAGACTCATCGTCGCTGTCGTAGCCATCCGAGGAGCTCTCGACGGTGATCACACGCTTCGTAGCTTTGGCCTCTCCCTTCTTGACCTTGTGCTTGGATGGCCAAGACTTCTTCTTGGGGACGATGACGGGCGCGCCGATGAACAAGTTGGAGATCTGCACCCGGCAGTCCTCGAGGCGTGTCGGGCCGCGAGAGGCCGCGCTCTTGTCCTCCACGCGGAGGATGCTGCGGCGATTCTTTGGCATCTCTTGGGTTTCTTGTAGTTACAGAACCTGGAGGTGGTGGTGACTCTTCCAGATAGAGCAAGTGTCAAAAATGGTTGAGATCGACAGGTCAAGATCTATCTGAGAGTTGTAAAAGTTGGGAAGAGTTTCGATGTGTAAATGAATGAGAGAGGTCGGAGGGCGGCTGTTTGGGGGGCGGGGAGGGAGGGAAGAGAAGAGGGCCAGAGCTGTGCGGCTCTGAGTTGTTTTGTTGACGCGAAAGGGCGACGAAAGCCGATGTGAGAAGACGCTCAACGTGTCGCGTCAACTGCCCACCGCTTTGGTTCGAGGAGCCCAAGGGACTACGTACACATGCGTTCCCGCAGGAACCCACAACCTGTCAGCCGTTGACTGCATCCATGCATCTCGCCCTCCACCGCTCACTGGGGGGCTGGGCAAAGGCAGTGCGATCTGAAGTACAAGCTTGGTACCTGAGCGCGCAGGGTGAGATGCAGCACTACCTCTGTAGTGGCCGGTCACTGACGGGATTCAATGATGAAACGAAACGCTGCTAAATCCCTGAGTACTCGAGAGACGCTTCCTCCTCCGAGACTCGCCATCTTGCCTCCTAGCATGAATGATTGGATTAGCGTACGTCCGCCATGGTCGCCGTGGTCGCCATAGTCCGGGGCAGTACTTCTTCCCCTGATTCGACACCCGCCATTCACCGCCCGCCAGGGTGGGCTTCTTCATAATCCCATCGTCCAGGGCCGCCTTGCCAGGCATTGTCTTGTGATATATGTACGGTTCGTCATCTCTTTAACTAGCAATAGACGAGCATACATGAATGAGAACAGTGTGTTGTATGTTTTCAGCGCGACTTCTCTTCACTCCAGGTCCGACTGTGCCGTAACAGCCCTAAAGGCCTTTGTGCCTGACATCCATGGGCCGTCAAGTCATATAACCTTGATACCTTCACATTCTAGTGATGCATCCAGACCAAAGCTTCCAAAGCATTCTACTACGCCGTAGATGAGAATCATCAATCTCCACACCGACTTGTAAAAAAGGGACATGCGCGATGTTAAAGTTAAGGAGCTTAAGAAGAGCACATTGGCCATCTTCGGCAGTAAGCATCAAAGAGTCCTCTAAGTAGGCCGTACACCACAACAACCGAGGCCTTCAAGGCTCCCCTACCAAGGCCTTCAAGTAGCCTTGAAGGGTCACTGGCCAACATCACGGACAGTGAAAGAGGACGTCGACGTCTACAGAGGAGCCCTCTCTCTGCCACCAATCAGAAGCCGTGCTAAGCAGCTTACAAGCTTGCTTAGTCATCTCATAAAGGGAGAAAAGCAGCTCACACTCATGACTAGCAGCTGTTGCTGGATCGCTCGAGACCAGCATTAAAAGGCATCTTAGACGAGCCGGCATCCACAGAGCCAGGAATCATGGCTTCCTTACCTCCTCTCCCAGCGAACTATGCCGCCGCCCTCAAGCTCATCGACGAGGCGCACGCCCGCGACCCGAACCAGATACCCGCGCCGGATGGCGCCTCCGGGACGGTGCCGTACGAGCTGCACTACGCCGAGAAGATGACGCGCTGGCTGGCCCTGCGGTGCCATGGCGCCTCGCCAGTACTACAGCTCGCCTGCCGTGCGCAGCACTTCAGACGGTACGTGTTCTCGTTCTCTTGCCCTCACTACCGGGCAGCATAACTGACGCAAAAGAAGGTGGGAGATCCCCCGGAGCGCCTACCCCATGACCCGGCCAGGCTATCTCACCTGGCGGTCCAAGCTGAAGGCGCAGGCCGCGGTGCAAGTTACGGAGCTGCTGACCTCCAGCGCCTCCATCTCGCCGCCAATCCCGACGGAGGACGTGGCGCGCGTGGCGGCGCTGATCCGCAAGGAGAACCTGGCGGGCGACGAGGAAACGCAGGCGCTGGAGGACGTGGCGTGCCTGGTGTTCCTCGACGACCAGTTCGACGGGTTTGAGAGGAAGCCCGAGATCGACGAGGACAAGGTCATCAGCATCCTGCGCAAGACGTGGGGAAAGATGAGCGCCGGGGGGCGAGAGCTGGCGCTGGGGATGGAGTTGAGCGAGAGGGCGAAGGCGCTGATAGGGAAGGCGTTACAGGGCCCGTGAGAGCACTGTATCCTCTCAGATGTCGCCTTACATGCCTACGGCGACAATTGGCATCTTCCTTAGATGCCATCGTCAGTTCGCGGGGGACTCAACTTTCTACTATCCGCATCGAGAGAGAACGCGGGGATAAGCCCTGTGCAGAAACCCCACACTCCACTCCCAGTTCCAGCGTAATCCGCCCGCTACGATTGGAGCGGCGGACCGCTGTAACTCTGACCTCCCCACTAAAGACATCCCGCCTCGGCATATCTGCACCCGAATCACCAGAATGCTGCTGAAGGTGATGCCGCGGTCCAGCTGCCATGGGGAGATGGAGACACTGGTCAATGTGATAATACATTCCATTTTGTCCTCCTTCTTGGATAGACGGGATATAGACGCCAGGATATACAGAATAATGGTCTATTAGACGTCTTGTCTTGGTTCCCTCTTGCTAAGGTGTCTTGTCTGTCTCTCCCGCCCGACTTGGCCCTCAATCATGTCGCCGGTTATATCGGCTCAGGATGTCGCCCAGCACAATACCCCAGACGATCTGTGGACAGTAGTCGACGGCGTGGTCTACGACCTCACCGAGTTCGCGCCAAAGCACCCGGGCGGCATAGACATCCTGGCCAAGTACGCAGGACGAGACGCCACGGCGGCGTACAACACCGTCCACGCCCCGTCCTTAATCAGAACCTCCCTCCCGGAGTCCAAGCACATCGGCATCATCGACCCGAGCACTGTCCCGGCCTCCTGGTCCGAGTCCATCCCGGGCGCTCAGGGCCAGAAGACAGACAGCCAGGCCCCCTCGACGACGTCCAAGCCGCCGCTCGAGTCCCTCATCTCCACCCACGACTTCCGCCTCGCCGCCTCGCGCTCCTTCTCTCCCAAGACCTGGGCCTTCGTCTCCTCCGCCGCCACCGACCTGCACACCCTGCGCCGCAACGCCTCCGCCTGGTCGGACATCGGCCTGCGCCCGCGCGTCCTCGCCGACGTCAGCGCCGTGTCCACCCGCGCCCGCGTGCTCGGCGCGGCCCTGTCCGCCCCCATCTTCGTGGCGCCCACCTCGCTGGGCCGGCTGGTCCACCCGCGCGGCGAGGTCGAGATCGCGCGCGCGTGCGCCCGGCTCGGCATCCCGCAGTGCGTGAGCACCAGCGCGTCCTTCCCGCTGGGGGAGATCGCCGCCGCGCTCAGGGCGGATCCCGATGACCACCACCACCACCACCAAAGGCCGCCCCGGCCGCCGCCTCCGCTCTACTTCCAGCTGTACGTCGACAAGGACCGCTCCAGGTCCGAGGAGCTCCTGCGCTCCGCGGCGGCGCAGCACGGCGTCGCGGCCGTGTTCCTGACCGTCGACGCGCCGGTCCCGGGCAAGCGCGAGGCGGACGAGCGGCTCGCGGCCGACGAGACGGTCAGCAGCGCGATGGCGGGGACGACGCGGGCGCGCAACGACGCCAAGGGCGGCGCGCTGGGCCGCGTCATGGGGTCGTACATCGACGCGAGCGTGTCGTGGGGGGACATACCCTGGCTGCGGGGGTGCGTGGGGCCCGGGGTGGCGCTGGTGCTGAAGGGGGTGCAGACGGCGGCGGACGCGGTGCGGGCGGTGGAGGCGGGGGTGCAGGGGATCGTGGTGTCGAACCACGGGGGCAGGAGCCTGGACACGGCGCCGGCGACGGCGCTGGTGCTGCTGGAGCTGCAGAGGTGCTGCCCGGAGGTGTTTGATAGGGTGGAGGTGTATGTGGACGGGGGGATCATGAGGGGGACGGACGTGTTCAAGGCGCTGTGTCTTGGGGCGAGGGCGGTGGGGATTGGAAGGGGGGTGCTGTATGGGTTGAATTACGGGGAGGAGGGCATTAAGAAATATGTCGACAGTGAGTACATCCTTTTCATACCTTTGACCTGAGTAGGCGAGCATTCTCGATTGCTAACTGATGTTTGCTACACAGTTCTGACGGACGAGTTGGAGACGACAATGAAGATGTGCGGCATCACCAGTTTGGATCAAGTCCACCCGGGACTCCTAAACACGTTAGCAGTGGACCATCTAGTTCCTACTTCTGCTGAGCATCCGTATGCGAAGTGGCGGCCAGGTCTCAGGGGTAAGTTATGAACTCGGCAAGGAAGAGTGATGACTCTATCGCTCTGGGGTCAGGGAAGCCATCATGTGCGTGTCCCCGCCGGTTTGGAGTTCGTAGATTGGCCAGGCAAAGGAGTAGAAAGTCGGTATCATACAGGAAACTGGTCTCTGCTGAAGCAGATTCCAAGATCCGAACTGCCTGCCATTGATGCTCTAGCGAATGATGATTATCCTCGTCCAAATTGTAACATTATATATTTTCACTCCCAGAGGCATGTATACGTGTATTTATGGCCAAAATCTCCCACGTATAGACAAAAGCCCGAGGCCAACTCTCCATATCCGAGAGAAAATGCAGAACTCCGATTTTATGAATGGTAATGCAGTCCGACAACCACCCGCCTCCAGCACTCACGACAGCTCGTGCAGCTGCCCGTCCGGCTTCGTCGTCGGCAGCTCGTGCGCGAACCCCCCGCTCGTCTGGGGATACGCCGGGTTCTGGTAGTGCACCGGCTGGTTGGGATACTGCTGCTGCTGCTGGCTCGGGTCCTGCGCGTACGACTGCGCCGTGGGCGAGTACCCAGACACGCTCGGGCTGTGGGGGCTCCCACCCTGGGGAGGCGGGCTGGCCGGCGGGCTGATATTGTTGCCGTTCGGGTCGTACGCGGTGCTCGTCATGGCGTACGGCGGCTTCTGCATGGACATGCGGTTGTCCTGGACGGGCGCGAAGCCCGCGTAGCCGGGCGGCGGGGGCGCCTGCTGGTAGTGCTGCGCCATGGGCGGCTGCGGGCCCTGCGGAGCGTAGCTGGGCTGGCTCGGGGGGAAGTTCCCGGGCGCGGCGGGCGGTGGAGCGGCGGCCGCGCTGTCCTTCTTCTTGCTGTGCCGCCAGAGGAAGAAGGCGCCCAGGCCGATCAGGGCCAGGCCGCCGACGCCGCCGACGACTCCGCCGACGATGGCGCCGACCGGGGTGGATTTCTTGGGCGAGGCGCTGGTGCTTGTCGCAGCGGGGACGGTGACGGTTGCGATGACGGGATCCACGCTCGTGGTAGATGTGGAGGTCGTAGACTCTGAGAATTCTGAGGATTCTGAGGACGACGACGACGAGGATGTTGACTTGGAGGTGGTGTAGTCGACGAAGTCGGAGCCGCCGGTCTTTGCGCAGCCGTACAGCGTGTAGCCGCTGAAGAGGTCGTCCTCATAGATGTGTGTCCGGCAGTACGGGTACTCTGAGCTGCCGCAGTAGACGACGGCTGAGTCGTAGGACGAGAAGGATGAGACGTCGGTGGAGTCATAGCAAGTAGTGAACACCCTGCAGTCTGTAGCGGATGTGCCATCGCCGCAGCAGCCTATCTTAGACACGAAGGAGTTGAAGATGCAGGACGAGTCGGTCCCGCAGTAGAGAGGGACATCTATGCCACGGTCAGTAAGCATATCAAGACGGCAGCGGGCTCCTGCTCGTACGAACCTGCGTCTCCGCTGACATAGGCGCACGTGTTGTCCGTCGTGGATCGCTTGAAAACAGCGCGATCCTCCAGTCGTGGCGGCTCGGTGGGCAGGGGGCTCAAGCCCAGGACCGGCATGATTCCCAGGTCAGTCTCCTGGGCTGGCTGCCATCTGCGCACGAGTCCGTCCTGACTCCATTTGAACGTCTTTGCCTCAATCCCGTTGAGGACGCAGCCAAAAGCTGCCAAACCAAATGCGCGCTTCATTGTCGGTGGTTGACACAGGATCCGGGTGATGTAGAGGAAGTCGAGGACTGGGCGAATACAGCACGTTGCTGAAGAGGAGGGCAGGGCGAGAAGACTCAGCACCCAGGGGGAAAGACGGCGGAAATTGGACCAGCAGCCATCCCGTATTTGATGGCTGTGAGGCTCAAGGACTGGGAAAACGCCCAGGATGCAAGTCCGGCCCTTCAGCTGAATGCTAGTCCAGCTGTTAGTGCACGGAGGTGTGCAATGGCAATTGGACCGTGAGGGCATCCAGGGATGGGGACGCTTCCAGACGGGACGGTTGTCCCGCCCCACGCAGCAAACAAACACGGGTAATGCCAGTCATCCGTCCGGCTCAGCCTACACTACTGATTAAGCTTCAATTGAGCGAGAGTCTGCCTCGCCCTCCTCAGGGGCAGTGAAGCACTTGCTCCATTGCCTCAAGTCTCAGCCTCCGCGCGCGACTGGAGGTGGCCGGGAAGTCCTGGCTAGATCATTGACTCGAGAGATGGCGGGCGCATGGCGTGCCCGGTGTCTGGCATTGTCGCGGTCTCGACTCGCCCATCGGCCTCAATAGACCGCCCAGCTTCGACCGCAGAGCTCCGAGACAGCCGCTGGCAGAGACACATAGAAGACCAGAAGAAACGAGGGCAAGGAGTGCGATGTTGGGATGGTCGGGGAGAAGCAGCTAAGCGGGAGTGTTGGTCGGGTTAGGCCCATTGCGGTAATGTGGCGTCGACCTGGACAGCGGTCGGCTTGCTTGGCAAACACCACGTTGCGCAACTAACGAACTGGCTCGCCAACTGCGGCCAATGGCAGCGGGCGCGGCTGAAAGCACCCTGGTGGATTGTCTCTCGGGACTCGGATCTGCCTGCCATGGACGCCCAGAAGAAGGTTTCCGTTGAGCCCTCGACGATCCACCCTCTCTCGTCGCCAAGAAAGAGGGCTGAACAGCTCCCGCGGAAGCACTATCGTCATGGTCGCGTCGACACGGCCATGTCCGGACAGAGCCGCAGCGCTAGGCTCGCCGACTATGCCACGGAGACGGCGACGGCGAGGGGCGGCGGTCGGGCGCGAAAGGCGGTCCGAGACGGCAAGGGAGCAGAGACAATCATTGCCTTTCCCGGCAGCCAGTGCAGGAACATCACGAGGAGCGCCGGCGCCGACGAAGGATTCGCATCTCCGCAAGCCTCCCGCTAAGGCTACACAGCCATGACAGGCCATTGGCGGAGCAAGGCAGCGAGGCCCGGAGCCAAGCGGTCTTTGCATTTAGCGCTTAGCAGGGGCATCCAAGGTTTATTCTGACATTTCTCGCATCAACAAGTGACAGGGGGCAAAGGCGGGGCCGGCTTTCTTCCGCCCAGCGGCCCCGCTCCGCCTCCTCCGCCCCGAGCCTGTCAATCGGCCGGACCTCGGGAGCGGAGACCGGATGGGCGTATCCCGGAAGGGCGTCCTACGGCTTAAAACCGCCGCAACATGTTTACCTTGACTTTCCGGTCTGTCCCATGGAATCCATCCTACGGCCGGGTTAGAATCGAGCATTGACCATGGAACATACATTTCATTGCAACCACATCTACCAGAGCATCCTGGAAGCCAGAGGAGCCCATCGCCCTATCTTAGAGTTGGAACGTGAAGCGGCTGCCAGAGAGCTTAGATTCCAAGGGCACATTTCTAGTAAAGTTTAGAGAAGACCAGAGCGCGACCTTGAGTTAACTCTAGTGGGAGATGAGAGAGTATACCTTCCAGCTCCTAGCCATGGTTGCCCAAAATCATAACTGAGATATGCCTTACATTCAGACTATAAAGACAGTAAGTAGGCCTCCTTCGAATGAGGCAGAGAGTTTCTCTTCTCCTCGTTCATTCCCATCGCTTCTGGCACACATGGAACCCTCCGACTGTGACGCCCGGATTGGAGATACCAGCTCATCAAACACCATGGGCAGTTCCCCGGCCTTGACCCCTACCACTCCGGACCTTCAAGGACAACATCGCCAGTTCCTCAACAAACAAAATGGCACGGGGAGTCTTGTAGAGCAGCCTCGCGCGGGCAATCCAGAACGCCCGGCAGAGCAGTGGATAGCCAGGAGTCCCTTCCGGAAGGGCATGCTTTCCGCCGAGCGAGGTCAAGACCACAGTCACCAAGTTGCTGCAGCTCCTCCCCGTCAGCCGAACGAGACAGGCAATGATAAGCTCCAGCAGGGTGTACACGAGATTGTCCAAGACTTGATCGTGATGTTGGGGCGCATAGAGAAACTTGTCTCCAAGGCAGGGAATCAGAGCAAGGAGACGATAGTCAGCGATTACAGTCAGAGTCAGGCAGACGGCGCCCTGGAGCAGAACAAGACTGCAATCAAGTCACGTCTGAACACGGATGGCACGATAGATAACCGGAACACACGCCCAGAATCGGGGGCCGGCAGAGACAAGGGGACGCAGTCTAGCCTTAGCATCTTCCCGCACAACGAATACCATGAACACAAGCACCAGCCGACCATATTTTCCCAGCGGAGCCTGGAGGAAACGAGAGTCGAGAAGGCTTTCAAGGTCTTTCGTCCGCCAATCCAGGACCTCCGCCGACAATACTGCAATCGGCAAAACCGCCTCACGGAGGGCGCCTGGAAGGCATTCACACGGTTGCTTGTTGAAAACATTGACCGCCGGATAGGTAACTTGGGTGGGCCAAGAACATCCATGGCGTTTAGGATGCTGCCTCGAGAGTACGAGTCGCGCTGGTGTCAACGAACCGCATTTCTTTGTTACACGTGTCATACCAGCTGGGATAACTTCATCCACTGGTTTGCCGGAGTCCTCGACGACGAAGTTTCCAGCCCCGTCCTCAACTGTTAGTGTGACTCCCTGAGAGCAGGTATAGTTTCGATTTGCCTCGGAGATGCTAGGAAACAACAGCTGGGGCACCATTGGAGGAGACGATTGAATTCTTGGCTTGCACGCCGCAGATTGTCTCCATCCTCTTCTTTATTGTTAGCCGTTCTCGCTCCTCAGAGAGTGATGCAATCAATGGTTACCTAGATAGCATAACCTACTGCGTCAAAATTTCAGAAAAAGTCTCTTGACGTGAAGTAGTTGCAGAGCAACACGACTGAAGAAATGCTGTAGTGGGGGGCTCAGAAAACCTGTGACAACCTGACCTTAGCCATGACTTCGTGACCGACGTCACTGAAACACTGGTTTATTTCCGGTTAGCAGGGTAGTCTCAAGATAATGTCCGTCCGAAACAGACACTCTACATAGCAGTAGTGAATCCTGGAGTGTAGCGTTGCAGACGAGACATAGAAGTTCCCGAAACACGCCTGTCTGGTCTATACCCGGGGCGAATCAGTCTGAGAGACCCAACGGCCGCTAGCAAATCCAAGCTTTGTGTGGTGGTACACGAAATAGCCTCGAGGACTATAGGGAAGCGGACTTGGTCCTAATGTCTCGACTGCGGAGATGAGCGGCTGGGACTGAAGGCTGGGGCTTGTTACCGATCCGTTCAGATAAACAGGGTGCTTACTGATCGGCTCCATCGCTCCAGGGAGGAGAAATGAATGGGCTTGAAGGGAAGGTAGCAGACGACAGGGTCCTGACAGGGCAAAGATGCCTGTGCAACGGTGAAAGTGGCTGCATCTGTCCCCTGCGGTTTCCGACCCAATGCCTCGGAGTCGGTCACAGGGGGTAAGCGCCAAGACCAACCCCTGACGTCTGATATGCCGACACAGTCACAGTCAGCAGCTGGAATGAGGTATGTTCTCAGGCGCTTCATATCTTGGTCGCTCTCGACGCATGGACAATGGGCCGCCATACCTGAAAGAGCAGTCGCTATAGGCGTGCGGATTCTGACGCTCAGCTGTACTAGAGCCATATCGGAGAAGCCCCGGCCGTGTCGTTGGGAGCGGAGGCGATTCTGCCTGCTTGGCCCTCAACATGAGCCATCCGTCCTATTGCGCGACTCTGTTGGAGTGAGGCGTGTATGCTGTGGTCTCCCACCAGCAAGCCTCACTCTTGGGCGTGTTTGAGTGATAATGACCGGGGGACGCTAGATAGGCGCACCGCAGTTTGTGCAACCATACCAGAGCGACGAGATGGAGGGTTCCTTCGTGAGAGATCTCCTGCGTGCCTGTGGGACAGACCCTTCATGCATGCGGATGACGTTTGAGCGTCGTAGACCGGCTGAGAATTTGTCATGGTCGCGAAACTCCGTCTGATCTCTCAGCTCGGGCTATTGTCCGAAGATCGCCGGGAACATGAAGGCGCTCTCACGCACTCGCCGTCTCCAGGCTTCGAAAGTGATCGAATACCATCGTTTGACATAGACAGACGGGCGCCGAGTCCTGCAACTTGTGGATTGATATGAATTGGGACAGCCCATGGCGTCGAGCACGACGAGGGATTCTATGGCAATGTCCATGACATGCCATATAACCCCCCCCCCCCCCCCCCCCAAAAAAAAAAAAAAAAAAAATGAGTGGACAGGCGG